>JAPPVO010000013.1:48530630-49168505 GCA_030407325.1 Camellia japonica | reverse complement strand
GGGGGGGGAGGGAGGGAGGGGGGGTGGGGGGTAGAGAAGTTTTTAAATTACTAATTCTTGTTTTCATACTTGTAGCAGCTTACTTTTAATTTATTTTAACTTGATATATATATATTTATATATATTTAAACTGATATTTGTGAAAGAACACTAAAATGGTGTTTTTATTTGTATATTGATGAATGATTCATCTTAACAAACCATTTTTAACCAATTTTCAGGACCATTATGTTATTATTTTTAGAGGGTTTCATCTGATTTATTTTATTTTTAAATTTTGGGTAGTGTGTTCAAATTCACCAGTTCTATGTTTTTGTTTTATTTTTATTGGTTTCTTTTTAATATTATTTTATAGATTTGGGTAACAAAAATATAAGTTTCTTGTAAAATCTTTCTTCTAAGGTTTAGGGTTTCAAAATAAAAAAACCAATGATGTTGATGATGATTGTGAGTTTTGATAAGGTGGATTGGAGTTTTGGAGAGAGAATGAAGAAGAAGAAGAAGAAGAAGAAGAAGAAGAAGAAGAAGAAGAAGAAGAAGAATAAATAATTTTGATCTCTTGGGGAAGAAGACACAAAGATTTGAATAGGAATAACTGATTATGATGCAAAAATTTATTTTAGGGTTTAATATATATTGTCCTTATAAGTAAATTCATATTAGGATATAATAAGAATTTAAATTTAAATTGGACGTATTGAGACATATTTTGGGTTCAAATAGAATCCCCCCACTACATACACATACAAAATGTTAGTGGCCCAAAATTCTGGCTTGGCCTAAAAAGATTAAGATAGGTGGGTCAAGCCTAACCCCCACACTCAATCCATTCCAACACAATTCTAGCTTGGCCCAAAAAGATTAAGATGGGTGGGCCAAGCCCAACCCCCACACTCAATCCATTCCAACAAGCCTCAAGCCCAAGATTCACGGACCCGGACCTGACGACGCGTGCGCGTATGCGTGTGGCAATTTTTTCATAACCACCTGGGACCATAATCTTGCCCAAGTCCATCCTTGAAATATCCATAACTACCTTCATTCGGAAAATTTAGATGCCCCAAAGAGCTTACACCCTTATGCAAAAAATGAGATTTAAATATCCATCAATGTTCTCCCCTACAATTAATGTGGGATACAAGGTTTTACACTTTTCCCAACACCTCTTTTATGAAGCCAATTTAATGAGTCAATTTCTCGTTCAAACCTGAATGGTTTTGTCTTTTTTTTTTTTTTTTTTTTTTTTTTTTTGTGATGTAAAAATTTTATTACAAAGAATCTAAACCCACTTTATTCCACCTCAATTGAGGATTGACACCCACTTTAATAATGCATTAAAGTCACCAAAAAATTATTATTTTTCCAACAGATTTTTCCTTAGTCTCTATAATTTTAATTTTATCAATTTATATCTCAAGCATTCAATTACTTGTCATATATTGTTAATATTTTAAATGAAAAATAAAGGGACCAAATGTCATTTACCCTATAATTGCTGGTGTTGACTTGTATTATCAGTCTAAATTGGGGCAAACAACACAACTCAATAAATCTCTGTTTATCTTTCATTTTTTTGTTGGGTGGGTTGGGTAGCTTGTTTGGTTTCGTTTTTTTTTTTAAAATAGTTTTCAGAAAATTCTACTTTCTTGTTTTTCGTGTTTTTTTATTTTTATTGAATTTTTTTAATATTTTAAACAATTTTTTTTAATTTTTAGACACACTTAACATAAATATACATAAAAAGTATAATTTTTGTGAAATTTTTTTTTTAAAAATTAAATAAATACCCAAAAAAAAAAAACCAAAATTTAGTATATTTTTCGTATTTTTATGTATTTGTAATTTTTTAAAATATTTTTCACAAATTTTTTATTTTTTAGATACATCTAAGTAAGGTACATCTAAAAAAGTAAACAAAATGCTTAAAATTTCAAAAACATTCACTAAAAAAAAAAAAAATATGAAAAATAAAAAACTCAAATTTTAAAAAACTTAATTCAAAAAAGTCAAACCAACCACACTGGTATCAATCTATTCATGAACAGCGTATAGGCTACAGTAGGTTTTACGATTAGAAAAAAACAAACAAACAAGCAAACAAAAATTATTTAAAATATATATATAGGAGATGCATAGGCTGAGCACAAAATGTGTAATGAAAAAAGGAGGGCTATTAGCATTTAGATCCAAACAAAGGATATAGATAAAGCCCAATCTATTTGGTCATCTTCAAAGCCCAATGGAGCTACTATGAGTTGCATCTTATGGTAGAGAAAAGCTACACCACTTTCTTTGTCGAGAAGCTAGTCACCACAGAACAACAGAAACAGAGCATACGACTGTATCGGAACTATATCGCTGCATTTATGGATTTAGGCTGAAACGTATTAGGAATCGGACGCTACATCTCACCGGTATTCTCCGGTACGAATCTACCGGCCGATATTTATGGTTACATGTATATTAATTTTTATAGTTATAATTCTCACAGCTATATCTATCATTATAGCGAGGAGGATGGAGGATATTTTGCTCGAGTATTCAAATCCAGAAGAGCAGATCTCAAGGCCGACTGATGGATTACTGGCACAAAGACCGGTGTTGTTCAAGAAGCTGGCATTGAAAAAAGTATTTTCAAACTCAGCTGGGATTCTTCCAGTGAGACAGTTGGAAGACAAA
Organism: Camellia japonica; assembly: GCA_030407325.1. Lineage (NCBI taxonomy): Eukaryota > Viridiplantae > Streptophyta > Magnoliopsida > Ericales > Theaceae > Camellia > Camellia japonica. The sequence goes on along the minus strand of JAPPVO010000013.1, from coordinate 49,165,826 downwards.
TTGAGGGAAGTTAGCTTTAAAAGGCCAATCTGAGTTGGAATTTGACCTGAGAACTCATTCCTTGACAAGTCCAAAACAGTGAGGCTTGGTAAAAAACCAAGTTTTGCAGAAATTGAACCTGAGAGTTGGTTTCGACTGAGATTCAGAGTTGTCAGCGACTTCCATGAGACAATATCTGATGGAATATGACCAGAAAATAGATTCCCATCGAGCAGCAGAGTTTTCAATTGAGAAAGTGTTGTCAATTCTTGGGGAATTGTACCAACAAAGAGGTTGTTACTTGCACTCAACACTGTTAAATTCTTCGAAGAAGACAACCCAGTTGGGATTTCACCTGAAAGCTTGTTATTACTGATCTCGAGTCGCGATAAACGTGGTGCTAGTGTTCTTGGAAGCTGACCGGTAAAGGAGTTGTCACTAAGCATCAGCAATGTCAGATTGATTGATGTCCACAGACCAGCTGAAATACTGCCAGAAAGGCGATTACCATTAACCCGAACAATCAACAAACTCGAACAATTGCCAAGTGAGTTAGGCAATTCACCACTCAAATTGTTCTCAAATGCCACAATTCCTATTAGTCCACCATTAGCGCACAAGTGCTCTGGCACCTCACCGGTGAAATGGTTCTGGGCGACTTCAAGCCCCTGAAGAATGGAATATTGCCCCAAGTCTGGTGGCAATGTTCCAGAGAGATTGTTGCTGGACAATCTTACATATGTCAGTGACGGAAGGCGACTAATGCTTTCCGGTATCTCCCCCGAGAGTTGATTGGAAAATAGAGACAAACGCGACAACTCTGTTAGCGCACCAAAATCATCCGGAATTGTTCCTGTCAAGTTGTTTTCGGATAAATCGATTACCTCCATCTTCAAAGCTTCAATGGGCTGAGGAATTGGCCCGGACAAGTGATTTTTGGAGAGATCTACTATTCTTAAATTCTTCAGCAGAAACAAACCACTCGGAATTGTACCAGTCAAGTTATTGTTTGACAAATCCAATTCCTCGAGCTCTGCTAAATTCCCAATTGTTTCCGGGATTTCACCGATCAAACTTGAATCTTTAATCAATAGTTGTTTAAGTTTCCTCAACTGGGTAAAGGTGGATGGTGTCGCCATCGGTGCAAATTCATTGTCCGACAGCTCCAGCATTTCGAGCCTTGACAGGTTGCCAATTTCCGGCGGGAAAGAGCCGTTAAACTCATTTGGAAAAAGCTGAAGGGTTGTGATCTCAGGGAACCACCCGATGGCTGCTGGGATATCGCAGGTGAAGTTGTTGCCGCTGAGGTTGAAGGTCCGGAGATGAGTCGACAACCGGTCAACATCGCCTGGAATGCAGCCCACGAACAAGTTTTGGGAGAGGTCTAAATGTTCAAGCTTGGTACAGTTGTAGAGAGCCGTAGGGAAGGGTCCGGGGATGTAATTGTACGGGAGATCAATGGCGGTCAGGTTTTTGAGGTCACAAATGAACGGTGGGATTGGCCCGGTGATGTTTTTGTCGATGAGGGAAAGTCCAGTGACGGAGCCATTGGAGCAGGTGATCTCAGGCCAATTACAGTGGGTGGAGGAGTTGGAGTTTGGTGGTGATGGTGTCCAGTGGTTGATGGAGGGTGGATTGGACCATTGTCGTTTGAGTCTGAGTAGGATTGTTTCTTCTAAATCTGTAGATTGGGAGTTTCCATGCAAGGGCAGGATGAGGAGTGGGAAGGCGAGTATGTAGAAAAGGATTTGGAAAGATGTTGATGGGGTTATTTTGGACATTCTAGAGGTGGGTTTCGCGGGTTTTTTTGGGTGGAACTTAGCTTGGGAAGTGCTGGTGGTAAGTGTTTCAAACTTGAAGCTGCTGGTTGGTTTATAATGTGATCAGGCAAGTAATATTAGTCAAATTAACACGTTGTATAAATTACCGCCAAAAAGATTCCCCAAAGCAATGACATTTGCAATGACATTTTGAGTGCACTATAGGAAAAGGGAAAAGTTAGGAATCATGAAATTTTTTTCATGAAAATGATCATGAAAAATTTATGATCCTTGGATTATTTTGATTAGTGTGTGGTGCTTTATTCTAAGCGCAATCCAAGAGTCACAAAACTTTCATGATTATTTTCATGAAAGATTTTTCATGATACCTAGCATTGCTGATAGGAAAACCATGATAGGATATCAACTTTGCTAATATGACGAAAATTTATTATTTTTATATTTTAAGTTTTAAAATGTCATAATTTTTATATTACACATTTGATTTTTAAAAATTTATTATTTTAAGATATATCAAATAAGATAAATATTAAATACAAAATAATTTTTTAGTGAAACAACTGTATATAACATTGTTGTGCGAAATTGATAAAATTTTAAATTTTAAAACTAGGAAAAATATAGAAAAATCTCAGTTTCGTACAGTTAAAAAAGTAATATTTACAAATTTTATATTCAATATTGTTCATTGATCTCGTTAGATGGGTTCTAGAAATATAAATTTTATTAAACACAATTGGATGAATTGCACCGGTAGTCCCTATATTTTACTCTTTGTGTGATTTTGGTCCTTCCATTTTCAATTAACTCAATTTTGACCCTTTTTTAAATTTTGTATCGATTTGATCTAATTGATAATATCATTAGTATTTTTTAAGGAAAATTATCACTAATTGGTTGAGGTGAACTCACTAGGTTGAATAAGTTTATAATTTTGCCCTTAAAAATATGACACGTGACACTCTTTTTTGCGTATTTTTCATAAAAAAAAATTGTTAAAAATTGCAATTAATTGGATCAAATTGAAAGAAATTCATAAGTCTAGGGTCAAAATCCAGTTAAATAAAATTATAAGGACTGAAACGTCACAATGACCAAAGTATTGGGACTATCATCATAACTTACCCAAATGTATATAATAAAAGTTTGGACAAATTATAACAGTAGTCTCTGAATTTTGTTGCTTGTATCATTTTAGTCTCTACAATTTCAATTGACTCAATTTTGATCCTTAATTTTAAATTTTGCATTAATTTGATCCAATTGATAAAGTCGTTAGGATTTTTAACAAAAAATTATTTCTGAATTTGTTGAGTTTAAGTCGTTGGATTAATTAAATTTACAATTTTTTTTGCTAAAACCATGACACATGCCGCTCATGTGTGTATTTTTCAAAACAAAAATGTTAACAATTAGAATCCATTGGACTAATTTGAGACAAAATCAAAAATTCATAGTCAAAATTGAGCGGATTAAAATTATAGGGACCAAAATGAGATAAGGGCCCAATATAGGGATTAACAGTGTAATTTACCCTAAAAATTTTGAAACAACAAAAATAAAAGTAAATATCACATCAGCATCTTGAAGTATGGTCACTTCGCTAGAAGAAGCTATTTAGGTCTCATTTGGGAATTGACTATTTTAGTTGATCTTTTGATTTTAAGCGAAAAAAATGAGCAGAAAAGTAAAAAGAGTGATGTAATAACTTATAGTGACTTTTTGGCTATTTTATCCTATTGACAAATGAGACCTTAATCCTATTGGGGTATAATCAGATGGTGTCACAGGAGAGTTGTGATTGGTAGAGGGATGGGGCTACGGATGGTCACTGATGGAGTTTGTAGTAATCAGTCCCTACTCCATACCATATCAGGGGTGGGCCAAATCGGGAGATGGCAGTGGCAATGGTAGGAACAGGCGAGGGGTGGTAGACGAGTTAGTTTTATAAATTGAAGAATGAGAATATTAATTAAAAATTATAAATAACATAGTATATTAAAGTTAATGATCTATAGTTAATGAGAATTATAAGACATAAGATATAAAAAAAAAAAATGAGTAAAAATTAATATCAATTATAGTATTTTAGTTTGGATATTTTTGTCTTATGCTTTAAAACTATCTATAGTAGTGATAGCCCAGTGTAAGCTCGTCCAATATTCCGTGATAGTTAATTGACTTCGATTATACCAAGCGAAGAAAGTGCCATGCGTGGGCACCCACCAGATGTTTGATAATTACAACATCCACCTCAAATCTACTAAAATGGCTAATTATTGATCATTTTTGAAAGATCATATCACATTGTCTACGGAATAATATTAGGGATTATGAAAAAAAATATTATGAAATGCATTATGAAATTTTTTCTTCCTTCAATTAATGTGTAGTGTTCTATTGTATGTGTAATCTAAAGGTAAAAAAAATTTCATAATCATTTTTATGATATTTTTTTATGATCCCTAACATTATTTTTGTCTATGTAATGATCTAAATCAACCGCATAGTGAAAGAATTTATGAGTAGCAGACAGTAATTTAATTATATAAGACAATAATAACTCAGTTTGTGTATATTACTATTTTTTATTAACTGAAAGCACCACATAAACAATAAGGGTAAATTACAAATACACCCCCTGAAGCTTGCTTAAAATACAGATTACCCATTGAAATTTGAAAAATTATAAATACCCCCTTATTAGAATTTTTTATTTAACAAAATTAACTAAAGAAATAAAATTCATAATTGCTCTCCTATACAATAATAAAATTACCTAAATTATTAATTGAAACATGTTTTTAACATCATTAAAATTGTTAATTGACTTGATGATTTATTAATAAAAGGGGCGATTTGTTACAAAATTAGAAACCTCAGGGGGTGGAATGTAATTTTCAAAATCACAGGTGACAATTTGTATTTTAATCAAATCTGAGGAGATGTATTTGTAATTTACTCCAACAATAATGTAGACTATTTAATAATCTATCTATACTATTATATTAAGGTCCCGTTTGGGAACCCTCCATTTTAGCCAAAAAGCCAAAAAGTTACCAAAAAAGCCAAAAAGTCATCCTAAAAACCTATGTACAGTAGCTGCACGTGAAGGCTGCCAGCTGTAGTGTAAAATGACCGTTTTGCCCTTCTTTCATTTTGTTTATCTCGTTTTCACCCCTGGCTTTATGTCAAACATTGATGGGAATATCTACAGAGCTACTCTCCTACAGGGTGTAGTTCCTACAGTTGTTCAGTTACATCAAACGGTGAAGATGAAGATGGCCCTTCGTTCAAGGCTGGATCATAGTAGAAGCTCTGATCTGAAGAGAAAGAGGAACCAAGCGATAATGAAAGTCCGCCAAGGCGAACGGAAAAGCAGTCCCTCTTCCGACGATCCCCCCAACTGCAACTATGCTCTCGCTCTCTCTCTCTCTCTCTCTCTCTTCAGCCTCTCTTTTTTCTATTTTGCTATGTTCCCAAACGTCGTATTCTCTGTTTGGTTTGTATGTATGTATGAACTCTCTCTCTCTCTCTCTCTCTCTCTCTCTCTCTCTCTCTCGCGCGCGCTCTCTCTGTCTGTGTATGTGTGTGTCTGTCGCTCTGTCTGACCATTGTCGTTTTTCAATTTGTCTTCAACATTCGAGTTGGGTAAATTTTTGCAGAAACTCGCTTATTATGTTGGGGATTTTAGGGCTTTCTTTCACGTACCGGAAATAGACGCAGTTTAGCAATATTGCGGGTTGTCTGTTGGTGGGGGGGGTGTGGATCTCATAACCATGACTTCTGTGCTCTGGTTTTTGTATATGTAAACAGTCCACTCTCTCTCCCTCGCGCTCTCTGTTTGTCTTTGTCGCTCTGTGTGTGTGTGTGTGTGTGTATCAAGCGTTGCCAATTTCATACGCATTATGTGTTGTAAAACCAAAAATTACAATGCATTTTTTGGGGGGATTAACAACAAAGTCCCCTAAATACGATGAAGTATTCTGATTAATTTTCCCCTAACAAGAAAGTCCACTAAATAGGATGAAGTAGTCTGTTGAATTGAACAAGTTGGAAGTATTCTGATGAAGTATTCTGTCTGTCTCTGTGGTTATAATTGTTGAATACGTTGACATGAAATTATCATTTATACTATTCCTGTAAATTTGGTGAAATTAGCTACAAATGCTACCATAGTGATTTCTACGAACACATCACAATAAATTTGGTGAATAATTGGTCATTTTCTTTTGTTTATGTGGCAGTCTGGTTGTCCCTGTTAATCTTTTGAGTAAGGTAGATTCAATCCCTATAATGAAAAAGGATGGGGGAGAAAAAAGAAAATTTGTCACTAGAAAACAACGAATCATACGAATTTCCACAACAAACTCATCTTCCATATGTCTCAGTGTTTAAACAATGTACTTCAGCAAAAGATTTTTAATCTGTTCAAGGTAATGTTGATTTTTAATCTGTTTAAAATTTTTGGAAATGTTTAATCTGTTTAAAATTTTTAATCTGTTTAACATTTCTGTTTAAGGTAAGGTAATGTATGCATTTGATGGAGCTATATTTTTAGGTAATCTGTTTAAGATTTTTAATTTGTTTAATCTATTTAAAATTTGTAATCTGTTTGCATGCATTTAAGATTTGTAATCTGTTTAAGGTATGGTAATGTACTATGCATTTGATGGAGCTACATTTTAAATTCACAAAAACCTACAAGGTCTTCATTTTTCTGCTTGAGGCTTTCTTATTTTTGGACACAACGTGCTAATATGGTGCTCCTTGAAATAGCGGATCAAAAACTATATATGTTGGTCCTTGTAACAAATCATGATTTATTTTATTTATTTGTTTTGATTTTTTCCAATACTGTCTGCATTTTAAAGTGATGTATATGTGCAAGTAATGGATATCATTTTTCCTTCAACATGTGTATTCATCCTTCTTCAAGGCTTCTGGATACAATTTTTTTTCTTCTATGAAATGGGTTTGTTGTGTTAATTCTTGTACAAATTTGTTTGCCAAGTTAGAATGTTAACGGAAACCAAGTATAATGTTACATGAATAGCTAGGGAAAACATAGTTTATTAGAGTTTGATAAAACATTTTGCTGTATGTTCGAATCGCGTGTTTCTGTTAATTCTTGTACATATAACATTTGGTTTTTACTCTTTCCCAGTTACAAATATAATTTTTTTTTCCAATTTTTTATTTCCCAATTAATTTTTTTCATGTTTTCTCAACAAAATTTGTTTCAATTAATTTTTTTCCAATTATTTGTTTTGGGAGATAACTGTTTTTTTCAATTCTTAATTTTCCAAATAAATTTGTTTCAATTACTTTATTTTTTTTTCCAATTATTAGTTTTTCAAATAATTTTTTCTCAATTACTTGTTTTGCAATTAATTTTTGTCCATTTAAATTTGTTTTTTCAATTCATTTTTTCCAAATACCTTTGTCCCAAATAAATGTTTTTCAATTAATTTTCTGTTTGCATTAATTTTTTTTTCAAATAATTGTTTTTTAATTAATCTTTTTTTGAAATTGTTTTGTTCCCAATTATTTTGTTTTCAATTTTTTTCAAAATAAATTAATTTTGGTTCATTTTTTCAATTAACTTATTTTTCAATTAATCCTTTATTGAAGAAGCTTTTTGAAATTAATCATTTATTTTTTTGTTATAGACATAACAAATGACGTGCACTGACAAAAAGTGTTAACACAAGAAACTTGTTTACACAACAAACGTATCCCATAGCATAAGTGTCACACCCGTTTACTTGTTTTGTTGTGCTTGTCATGTCATCGAACAAGTCATCACAGACTATATGGCCTCGTTTATGTCCACTGCGACATCAACACAACCAGGCCCTATGTGTGCATGTGGGTACGGGCATTGTGTGGTCAAGATTTCTCGGTCCGCCAAAAATCCAGGACGTGCGTACTACCAATGCCCTCGTGGAGTGGTGAGTACAAGCACCTTCACCTTGTTTGGGATTATTACCTTGTCAAACCGTCACTAATAATTTCATAATTTTTTTAACCTCAGCCATGTGGCAATTGGATTGGGTGGTGTGACGAATATGGCCGACAAACGGCTCCTGAGAATGACAGAGACAATGTTCGTCGTTTTGAGGCGCGTTTGATTGACATTGAATAGAGTCTGCGCGTACTTAAAATTGTGACATGTTTTTTGTCCATCATCGTCGTTATTTTGCTGTTCCATATGTAATATATGTATCCGTGTTTAGATGGTTACTGTACTATGGTTTCCGTATGTGATATATGTATCCGTGTGTAGCTGGTTACCGTACTATGCTTTCCTTATGTAATATATTACATATCCGTGTGATTTTACTATTGCATATGTGTTGGACAAACATAATAATATATGGTTCACACAACTACAAGTAATGCACACAACAAACTAATAAGTAATGCAAATTATAATGTTCTATAGTTGCATGGCTTCAACTCGATCCGGCTCTCGTACCCCTTCCGGGAAAGGGAAGGGCCCAAAACCTTATCACAAAGCCAATTGGGACTGGGAGAACACACGTATCTATTTGGAACTTGCTGTTAAGGAAATAGACGCAGGTAACAGGCAGCACATGTCAATCAATCCGAATGGGTACCGGTCTTTGGCTAAGACTTATGAGGCAGCAACTGGGTTGACGCATAGCATGAAACAACTTAAAAATAGGTACAATCAACTAAAGGCGGAGTGGCGTGCATGGTCGAAGCTAATGGATAGCCGCAAAGGCCCCACTGGAATTGGGTTCGACCAGGAGACTGGGTTGATCAATGCGTCGGATGAATGGTGGGCTACAATGGAGAAGGTAACTGTAATACCCCTATTCCGTAATATGTTAATTGGTCCTTAGTATGATGTGATTATGTGTTTTGATATGATTTTGTGTTCCATTATGTGAAAATATGTGGTTTTGAAGTTCTACCTGTTCGCCATAGGAATATCTGTTGAATAATCTGCTTTGGGAATTAAATTGAGGGCCTTATCGGCCACAGAACTGACTGCGCCTTTGTAATTAGCGTAATTTTTAGAGCCTACGGTGAAATTTAATTAGAAATTGATTCTGGTCAGATTAAATTGATTCATTTAATGGCATTGTGCTCAAATTGTTTAATATTCTTAAATTGGGACTTAGTGGGATTTGTTGGATAGGAGCATTACACCCCAATTCCCTCCTTTCTTGTATTTTGGCTGACCTTGGACTCAAAACCAGAGGAAGGGCCGGTTATAGAGAGAGAAAGGGAGAGACTTGTGTAATTTGGGCTCAAGACTTGGGAATTTGAAGATTAAGCTCAAGATTTGGCTAGAACTTGGGTGTCTAAGACTCCTAGGTGAGTAATTATCCCTTGAATCATGGATTCTTGTTTGCTATTTGTAAATTCAGAGTTGAACAAGGAGAAAGAGCATGAGTTGGGTTAATTTTGTTGAATTGAAACTTAATATGTGCATGCATGTAAGAAATTACCTTGAAATTGCATGTTTGAGCACAAATATGTATAATCCATGTGAAATGTTAGAGGAAACTCATGTTTTGACCACCTCTTCACCAAAGAAGTTGAGAATGATGAGCATCTCCCACATGCATGTACAAATCATGGGAGTGTAAGTCTTGAATGTTTGAATTTGAGCATGTTGGTGATGAGTTGACATATTTTGGGACATGCATGTAGATAAATCAAGAAATTGAGCTTCCTAATGTTGTAATCTTGTATTAGTACCATGTTAGTATGTGTATATGTGAGATTTGAGCCTTAGCATGCATGAAATGTGGTGGGAATGTCGAATTTGAGCTCAAGAACACAATCTGGAAAACCCAGAATTTTGATGTCCGCTCGAGCGGGGTGATGTCCGCTCGAGCGGGGTAATGGCCGCTCGAGCGGGAAAAACGTGCTCCCAGTACTTTTTGCAGACTTGGTGTCCGCTCGAGCGGGTGAGTTCACGCTCGAGCGGGGGAGCTACTTAGACAGGCATTCCGCTCGAGCGCCCTATTCCACGCTCGAGCTTATTTTTCATGCAACCAGTACTTTTGTAGGCCTTAAGGGTCCGCTCGAGCGGGGAAGTCCACGCTCGAGCGGGGACCCTGTTTTCTGAAATTTTGAAAATCCATTCTGTGTTCTGTTTTCCATTCCCTTTCACTTCTAAATACTCTTAGGCATGCATTGAGCATTGTGATTGAATTAAAGTGATAAGAATAAAGCCTAAAGAGGAATATGTGAATTAAAGAACGGATTGAACTATTTGTGACCCATATGTGTTATGTGATATGTAGGGTCAAGCTCCAGGGCAAATCCACATGCCGACCACTGTGAGTAATATATAAATTATGTTATTGTCCCATTTGCTTACTCTTATGTAAGTTTTGTAAAGTTCATTAATTTGAATGGTGGACAGTTTGATATGAAAGGCCTATGAGCCAGTTTGATATGGAAGGTCTATGAGCCAGTTTGATATGAAAGGCCTATGAGCCAGTTTGATATGAAAGGCCTATGTGCCAGTTTGATATGAAAGGCCTATGAGCCAGCTTGATATGAAAGGCCTATGAGCCAGTTTGATATGAAAGGCCTATGTGCCAGTTTGATATGAAAGGCCTATGAGCCAGTTTGATATGAAGGGCCTATGAGCCAGTTTGATATGAAAGGCCTATGAGCCAGATTGATATAAATATGGGCCGAAGGCCGTTTTGACACGAAAGTGTATTTGGGCCTAAGAGCCATTTTGACACGAAAGTGTATTTGGGCCTAAGAGCCGTTTGACACGAAAGTGTATTTGGGCCTAAGAGCCGTTTGACACGAAAGTGTATTTGGGCCTAAGAGCCGTTTGACACGAAAGTGTATTTGGGCCTAAGCGCCGTTTCGACACGAAAGTGTGATTGGGCCAAAGGCCGTTTTGACAAGAACGAATGAGTGGGCCAGAGGCCGTTTGACATAAATGAAAGATAAAGAGGCCAAAAGGCTAGTATGTTTAGAACCACAGTCACTTGACTTACATTGTGTATATATATATGTTAATTAGAAATATGAATTGGGCCCAAGGCCGTTCGGAATATGTTGTTCTACATATTGTTGTATCTTCTTATTTGATATTATTCACTGGGCTTTCGCTCACGCTCATTCGTGTGTTTGTAGGTGAGCTATGAGAGGTCCAGACCCAGCCCCTGTGAAGCCAGTGTGGAACAACCAAGTCTTTGAGAGTCAGCCCTTGTGTCTCACGTATGAGACCCGTCCTTGCCATTTTGTTATGTATTATATTTTGTCATGTGGGCGAGGACTTTATGTATATCTGTATATAGTTTTGTTTGGCTGATTTAGATTTGAATGATCCTGTCTGTACAGAATTTTATGTCATTGTACTTTTTATTGTGAGTTATTAACATATGTATGTAATGATGTCCATATAAGCACGGCTCTGTGGACAAAGTTTCAAATTGCTTCCGTTTGGCCCCCATGAATTCTGTTAAAAATACGTTTGGTTTGGTTTGAGGCCGTAGGTAATCTCACGATTACTGGCCGGTTATGTCCTTAACCCACGGGGGCGGGTTCGGGTCATGACAGTAACGATTTGAACTCATGTTTACATAATTTTGTGTTTCACAATGTCATTGAAATTGAATCTGCTGTAATTGAAGTGACTTTGTAAAGTATTCATAGAGACACATGTTGAATTCAAATACATTTGATTATACATATCAAGTAGGCATACCAAACAAGCCTGAGTGCTAAACTGAATAATTTCTGGAAGCTCCTAACAGATATGTTTACATGTCAATTTGTTAGAAATTCCGTTTTTCATGCATGGTACAAGGCAAGGCAAGGCAGCATCTTTTTTGGGAAAAAATTTTTGGTTGAGACAAATCATTCAGAATCATTTTAAAAGTAGCTGGTTTAAAAAAAAATTGGTACTTAAAATATCATAAACATTTAAATAATATTTGTCATTGTTGTCTAATTGGGATACCAGGCAAGATACCAAAATAGAGGTACTGTTGGGAGTGCCTAACCTCATAAGGCTTAACCAGAAAGTAAATGAGGTGGCTGGGTGGTCCCTGACATTTCCAGCTACTGAAACCACGTGACAAAGACAAGATTGATATTACATTTTTTGTGTTTTGTTTCATGCTTGTGAAACAGATCATCTCCCGGACCCATAATTCCTCTTCTGAGCCATTGAAGCTGGAGTTTTGTAATATTCATTTTTTAGTTGATGCATTCTAATTTGCCTTCAATGCTTTATAAGGGTTAGAGCTATGTTTTAGCATAAAATTTGTTATCAGTATGTTTTTCGATAATGAACTGCTTTGTTTCTCTTTTATTTTATTGACCCTCTGTAGTCTGGACATATACTCTTTGAATATTTTTTATGCAATTTTTTCTAGTTGATCTCATCGAGCTTGCAAAGAATGCACAGCTGATGACACATACATGTCAAAAATTTGTTATTGCAAGCAGAGACAAATCGTGCTTTAATAGCCACGTGGACATGAAAAATAATAGCTATGTCTTGAAAAATGACTCTTGCCATCATTATGCTTTTGCTTACTACTTTAATACTTGCTCAATGTTGGTAGTTTAAATTTTTTCCGCTTGAGACAAATCATTCAACCGACCAGCAGATAATGTTTCTCTCTGATAATAACAGTGAGAGAAGTGTACAGTATTCATTTTTTTCTTTCATCCTTTTTCTTTTTTTTGGGTAGTTAGCAAGTATTGTAATACAGGCCTCATGTCCCATCTTTTTTTTTTGTTTCCATATATAAGCACGTCAACTATGCATGCTTAAACTGTTCATTAATGATGTGCATACTCCATGTACATAAGTTATTCATTTTGCTAATGGTGTACTCCCATTGTATTGTATTACAGGTTGACAAAGAGTGTTGCAAGTTCAGAACAAAGCGGCTGGATCATGAGGAGTTGATGCGGCGTGTATTCACGGGGGCTGCGGCAACTGGTAAAAATGCTTGGACGCCTGGCGAGATGCGGAACCAGCTGGAGGTGGAAGAGGAGTCCAACAGTGCCGACTTCTCTATGGACAACAACGAATTGGGTGCCTCTGAAACGGCAAACTTTATGAAATCTGCAACCATTAACGCATCAGGTAGTGAGAGCAAAAGGAGGCACTCATCCGTCACAGCCGTGCAAAAAAAGCGAATCACCGGGGCAGAAGCATTGGCAACAAGCATGGATGATTTGGTGAATTCGGTGAAGACACAAAGCAAGGAACTCACTATGAACCATGTTGTCGGTGGCCAAAGTGTCACTATGGCCGAAGCAGTTCGACGTCTGTATGAAATTCAGGGACTTGACCAAACTAATCCACTGCTCCATTTCGGTATTTCCCTTATGGAGGTGACCAATAATAGGGAGATGGTTATGAGTATTCCTTCCGATGAAGGCATTATTGGCTAGCTCCAAGTGAAGCAACAAGACAAAGAGAGGACGACAACAGTTCTAACTCTTGCAAGCATATTGTGCAATGAAGGACTTCGTTTCGAACTATGCTTTGTGTTGGACTTTGTATGCGTTATGTGTTGGACTTCTTTTCGCTTATGCGTTGGACTTCGTTTCTAACTATGCTCATGTGTTGGACTTCGTTTATATTTGCTAAAGACCTGCGTTTTTATGAAATGCTTTGTGTTGGACTTCTTTTTGCTTATGTTGGTTTTGTATTTGCTAATGACATGATGTTTTTAACTATGCTTTGTAAGGAGAATTGGTAGGGAGATGGTTATGCTATTCCTTTCGTTTGCCTGGTTTTAAAATTATGGATGTGCATTGGTTGGGTATTGGCTATGGTTGGATTTTACAATTTTAAATTTCAATAAACCATGAATCTAATTACACTCTTCCAATTTGCAGCTTCATAGTTATGTAAACAATGGTTGTAAATCAGTTGTACTCGACCATTTGAACAAAAGCGTTGCTACTTGTAGAGAGACATGTGAAGTTTACTGAAGGCTTCAACTTAAAAAGTGGAAGTTAGACCCTTTACAAGGTACTAAAAAAAACAAAATAATTTAAGTTATTATTTTTGTATATTTGATTTGAACATTGTTCTTTGTATATGTCATTGCAATTTCTATATTGTTTATTAATCAGAAAAAAGGAAAAAAAAAAAAATTACTACAAGTTACACCCTTTGTAAGGTGGAAAAAAAAAATATATGATGTGTTAACGTCTGTTGGGAAACTTCAAAATGTCTTCACGATTTCACCATTGGTAATAGAACAACACTATACAATAGAAGCTCTCAGAAGAATGGAAAATGAAATCAATTGATTATTTATGCATAATATTTCTGTTATTGACGGCCTTTACACTTGACCAAACTGTTTAATTTTTGCATGTTTAATTTTGGCTGAGTAGTAGTGTGTCATGTTATGCTTCTAATTTTATTTGAAGTTATGTGATTTAGGCATGGAAAGCGACGATGACACCGATGCACAGATGCAGGAAATGTGTGATGATGTCGCGGCGCTCGCAATCGAGTGGCAGACTGAAATGAATAACAATTATGTTGAAGTGTACAGAATTGCCTCCGACTACTACAAGGCGCACGTGCTTAAAGTCCCATGTCGCATGTCTATCTTGACGGGGAGGGCATGGATTTTGGAAATGTATAATGGACACAGTGGCAGATTTCACTATGAACTGTGCATGCCCAAAGTCGTTTTTACCCGTTTATGTGCCACACTAGTGAACGACTTTGGGTTGCATGTACCTGAGTGGGACCACGGCTTGCACGTTGAGGAGAGTGTTGCAATCTTCATTCATGTTCTAAAAACTTGCCTAACCGCGAGCTTCAAGAAAGATTCCAACACTTCGGTGAAACAATATCACGCCATTTTCATAATGTTTTGAAAGCAATGAAAAAGTTTACCGTCGCGCACTGTCAGCCGCCCACAGATTTCCAAAACAGGAGGGATCCCTACTTGCAGACCCAACCCCAGTATTTGCCGTTTAAGGTGCAAAAAAAATGCAACAATTCGAGTTTCTTTTTTCAAATTCTACAAAGATGTGACTTAAAAAATGTGAGGCTATAATGCATAACTTCATGGTACTAATACGTTGCGTACTTGTTCGAATTGTGTAGGATTGTTTAGGTGCCTTGGATGTGACACACGTGCCAGCGTGCATAAAGGAGTCAGAAGCAGCCCCGTATTTTAGCCGAAAGGGTTGCCACACTCAAAATATTTTGGCAGTGTGTGATTTCAATATGTGTTTCGTCTTTGTGTCATGTGGTTGGGAGGGTAGCATGCATGACAGCTGGATTTTAAACATTGTCACCGAGGATCCGCAATATAATTTTCCAACTGCAGTGGATGGTACGTACGAACAGTTTATTTGTTCAATGCCATAACTTGTTAAATTTGTTTGCCCACACACGAAACAAATATGTATTAATATGTACACATTCACAGGTCGCTATTATCTAGTGGATAGTGGATACAATAATAAGAAGGGATTTCTTGCACCATATAAGGGCAGCGACTATCACCAACCACACTTTCAACGTCACAAGCCGAGGAATCGTGATGAGTTGTTCAACCGTGCCCACTCTTCATTGCGGAGTGTGATTGAGCGAACATTTGGCACTTGGAAGTCGTGGTGGAGATTCTTGCATAACATGCCTCGGTTTGACTTTCGTAGATTATAGGTGCCGTTGGTGGCTGCATCTATGGCATTACACAATTTCATATGCAGAAACTGCGAGGATGATGCGACCATTGCTGCTGTCAGAAATGCGGCGGAGTACATGTATGACGATATTCCCGATCGCGCAGATTTGGCTGCCCTAGATGAAGCCGTCGTGCCTACGGACGAGGATGTTGAAATGGCGGAGGTGCGTCATCGGATAAGGGCGAAGCTATACCAAATTCGGCGCAATGGTAGGTAGTCGGACAATGTTGTTTACCATGACTGCTTTTAAATGTTTTCCGTAGTATGTGTTTTGTGAAAACCGTCACTAATGTCTTGTTTTGTAATTTTGTATGCATAACGTACTAAACTGTTTACATATTTTAAGATGTCGTACGAATTTTTAAAAAAAAACTTTCGAAATTGTTGTACTTTGCATGCGTGTATGGTTAATGCAAAATCCCTATTTCACGGATTGTCGTAACGAATTTCGTCATTTTAAATTACATGCATTAACTGTAAAGTTTGTAATTGTGCCCAATTACATCACGTAAAAACATGGCCCAAAATTTTCTTCAACCAACTAAAACTGAAAAATCAGTATTTGAGAAATAAAATAAAAAAGGGAGATGTATTTGAAAGATCTTTAAATAAACTACTTCCAATATTGCAAATTGACAAAAATTTCAATTTTATTTTCCAAGTTTCATCTATAACACCACAAACATTACCCAAAAAATGGTGAATGTTATTCATTACGAAATTTGTTTTCGAAAATGTTGTGGACAACAAAGAAATTACCATGTGTGTGGACCGTACACCTATGTCAAATTTTTGAAATTTTTTTTTTGAGAATTTACCAATTTAAAAAAATTGAGAATTTTTGAAAGAGTTTGGGTGTGTGTGGTTTGGTTTTGGGAGATAAATTTATAAAAAAAGAAAACAAAAAATTGGGGAAAGCATTTACAAATTTTTTTTGTTTGTTTGGTTGTATATTTCGGAAATAGTTTTCGAGTGTGGGAATTTAAAAAGATTGTATATTAGTCTGTACTTGAGTGGATGTGTGTGAGAGACAAAAGTGATTCAGATGGAAAGCGGATGAAAAAAAAAAAGTGATTGATTTATGTGTTGGAGATAGAAAATGATTTTGATTTTTTTTTTTTCAAAACCACTAAACCAAATAATATTTTTAGATTGTTTCCCCTACATTTCTTTTCCAACTTTGAACCAAACAAGGCCTACATGTTGCATATATGTTGGCGTCAAAATCCTGAAATAAAAAAATAAAAAAATAAAAATAAATTAATTAATTAATTAACAATACATCACAACACAAACCATGAATCTGATTTTGCAATTACATGTATGTGGCCATGTGTGCTACTTTGACATTGCTTTTACATGAGTCAAAAAGTATACAGTAGTTGTACATTGCTATATAAAAAAAATAAAAAAAAATATTAAATATTTGTCAAAAGTTCCAACGGGCAGCTACAACGGACAGTAGCTGCACGTCTGCACCTGTCTCCATTTCCCACACTTCGAATTCCGTGCAAGGGCAAAAATGTCAAGTTTCAAACTTTCATTTTTTTTATATTATTTCTTTACACATTTTTTCGTAAAAAGCCAAAAAGTTCATCCCAAACAACTTAGTTTTTTTTAGCTCATATTTTAGTCAAATAGCCAAAAAATTACTAAATTAGCATGTTTCCAAACGAGACCTAAGTAAACTCCTTTTTTAATTTCTTTAAACTTTTGCTATGTGGTATTTAGATAATAAAGAAATAAATAACTACTGTATATTAAATTTCCACTCAACCACATTCTCCAAATAACTACTCTACAATAACTTTTTCTATTCTCCAAGAACTTACTTTTATCATTTTTCTATTTTTCCTTTTTCTTTCTTTCTCTCTTTCTACAATGTTTTATCTTTTAAAGAAAGTACAAAACTATTTAATTCAATTATGGCAAAGGAAGTACAAACCAATAGAAGACTATCTTCTTCTTTTTCTTTTTCTTTTTCTTTTTTTTCTTTTTTCTTTTTTTATGATAAGTGAACGAAGAGTTTTCAATTTTTATATTATCAACGACTAAAACTTTTATTTATTTGTTTGTTTTTTTTTTCGATATAAATTTTAGGATAAACTACCAATAGGTCATAATCGTTTGAATTAATTTCTCATCAAGTCTTTTTGAAAATAAGTCCTACTAAATCTTCGTTAAAAATAATTTTTTGTCACGTTTTTTATAAATTGTTACTAAAATTTACAATTAGTAATATCTTTCTGTGACGAATTTTTAAAATTATCATTGAAAGTTGAAAATTACTGACTTTTGTGACGATTTTTTTAAACTGTCGCTAAAACTTATAATTAGTGATATTTTTTGTGACAAAATTTTCAAACTGTTGCTGAAAATTAACAATTTGTGACGTCTTTTAATAGTGTTTGAAGAAAAGCGCCATTAATTCTCACAGGACTTATTGGACAATAAGTACACCTATTAGGACCTACACGCAAGTCCCCCTAAATTTTGTTAATTTTTTTCTTCCTCTCCTTATACTATCATTCTGTTACATGATTTTTTATCTTTATTTTAAATATTTTGATTTTTCAAAGAAGGTGATTGAGTTTGTTAAAGATGCCAAAATGGATCAGAAAAGAAAAACGAGAAAGTGGGGAAGAAAGAGATGTAATAAAAGAAGGGTAAACTACCAATAGGTCCTACTTTGGAGACTTATTACCCAATAGGTCCTACTTTGGAGACTTATTACCCATTAAGTCCTATTGATAAATTTATTAAGTGATAAAGATAAATTTATCAGTCTTTTATTTTTATGAATAAATTTATAGTGATAAATTTATCAGTCTCTTTGTTTTTATGAATAAATTTTTAGTGATAAATTTATCACTCTCTTATTTTTATAGTGTTAAATTTATTAGTTAGGACCTGTAGGTAAATAAGTCTAGTTAATAAGACTAATTGGTAAGTACCCCATAAAAGAAGAACAAATATTATGTTTAGAGATTGAGAAAGAGGCCTTTTTGGGGCCAAAATTCGAAGGTTTTGATTGGGTTTGCAGAGGAAGTACAAAAGTATTTGTATTCTTTTTTCTTTTTCTTTTTTTCTTTCGAGGTTGTTTTACACAAATGTATACAATTTTTTCCCCCAAAGGTTGCCTTACAAGTTATATACATAATTTATTATTATTTTCTAGATTGTTTTACAACTTTGTGTTATTCAAAAGAAAAAACTTTTCAAATAGTTACTTATCAATATTTATCTTGTGTTTCTCTTAATTGTAAGTGATCTAAAACTGTTGGATTTTTTTTTTTTTTTTTTTTTAAAAGAAATTCTCGATGACTAAGGCTTTTTTTTTTTTTTTTTTTTTGTGTGTGTAAATTATGTAATTCTTTAATAGTTCTTATTTCTTTATTACGTTCATTGCAAAAATAAAAACTAGCGGGTGACTTACATTGTTGACTTTCAATGAAGACATCACGTTGTGACTATTCCAAACGGATTTCGATCCTCTCTAATATATTTTTTTCCAATTATTATCCCACGTTTCATTTAAAGGTCACAATTCAACAATTAATTATTATTATATTTTGCGATCTTTAATCGAATGAAAGAGAATTTTTTTTCCATGACAATAATGGTAACAACCATGATAATCCCATACAGATCCAAATCTTCTTTAACACTTTTTTTTCTTTCAATTATCATCTAACACTATATCTGAAGATAACTTTGTGGGTGAATAATTATCTGAAGATCACAATTTAACAATTAGTCATTATTATCGAGTACGGAATGGTGACTGAAAAACAGAGGTAGGAGAATAGTAACAACCGTGAGAAACAGGTTTGCTTGCTTGTGTTGTCAAAATCAAAAGGAATCTTTTAAGGAAAGTGTGTCCATTGTTCATGGAATTCCGCAGGAAACCATTTATGTTCTATTTTAGGAAAATTATTGTTGGAATAATCTTCTGTGTAAAATAAATAACTTAAAATAAATTCAAACAAATAAAAATAAATTACTTCCAAAATTTATTTTACCGAAATGTAAAAGTACGAAAAGATTAAGTCAAGTGTGTGACACGCTGTCCTTAAGACATATTCACCCCGCTACGGTGCATACGAATAAAAGGCGTCTATCTCCCAGGATACAATGATCTTCACAAATTGTGCTAGCACTCCAAACAATTTGTATGGCGAACCAAACTTGTGTTCTATACTCTCTTTAATTTTTCCTAAAAAACTAATATAAAGAGAATTTATGCAAATGAGCAAAACCGGGAGGGAACCAAGAGAACTTCAGATTTTAAAGGATGTTTTTCGGATCCAAAAGATTGCTGGAAACGGTTGGTGTTTATAGGCAAACTGTGGCTGTTCGAACAGGTATTATTTGAATTAAACAGAGCTTATTTCAAATTGAACAGGTGCAGAACCAGTTTGAAATAGATTTGTTAACTGCAGCAGTTATAAAACTGTCCAGAATTGCTGGGCAGTTTTCCCGATCTGTTAGAATATTTTGAACCTGTTGAACCTCAGTTTGAATCTACCTAGGCATATTTAAATCTGTTTGGAAATAACAGAATCTGTCCAGTGCAAAACAGTTTCAAAACCTGTTTGGACAAATTAATCTGTTGTGGAATTTGGACTTGAAAGAGGCACAATTTTTGGGAAAAAAAAATTTTGAATTCAAATTAGAATAAATTTCCCGTAATAATTTTTCAAACCGATTTTGTCCAAAAAATTAATGTTAGGACCGACCTTATCCATAACCCACACTCGCGCCCGGCACGGCCGGTCGGACGACGGCGGCAGCGCACATGCGCATGTATGGTGATTTGGACTAAAGTCCACTTTGTCCATAACTCCTCCCTTCTACAAACTTGGGGTGCCCCTTGGGGCCCAACCCAAGTGTTGCCACTTAGAGTTTATAAACACATACAAGCTCTCTTCAAGTTTTCAATGTGGGACAACCCATTTCAAGGAAACCCACATTTTACTTCTTTAAATGTCCATCTCACGAACCCGAAAACAACGTCAACTTCCCATTCACTCATAAATGGTTTTGACGAACCGTCTTCACCGTGTGACTTGCCACACGGCAAGGAACACATCACCACTTTGGACCCACCTCAAAAGACGTGTGGAACCCACTTAATTTTAGGCTCAAAGTTAACCCAAAATAAGCCTTTAAAAACCAATTTTCCAACAATCCCCCACATGAATGGAATTTGACGGAGAGAAAATGTAACAACATGATCTAAACATAGAGAGTACAGAAATTGGAAATATTCTGCAAAGGATAGGTAGCATTTGGCTTTGAACCTTCCCTTGTGAGACACTATCGGATTTACTAGCTAACTAGTGAACATGATGTCTTGAACTGTTCAGCCGTTTGTATAAACTAAGACAATAGAACTCACACAGCATATTACCAGACACAGTTTAATTCTCACTATTGTGTTCATTTTGACCCTGAACAACCTGGTCTTTCATCAGTGCTCTAGAGAATTGTAGCCCTTCACAAATCTCATAGAACCGGCCCAATTCACACTAATATAGGTGATTCTTATTAAGAATATCCTGTCATACTCCACTAGATATACCTAGATATAAGAATCATTAAAAGTATTACTTAACCTAAAATACTGCAGACATCACTATTTCATCATAGAAATGGGTAGAAGTTTGACTCCCCAATGATCCTTCTGAGTCATACACAACTCGGTTGTCCCTTTGAACCTAGATCTTGGGATCTCCAGTCAACTAGGTTGGGTTGCCATTGTGGTAACTCTTATTTAATAGGCTTAAGTCCCATTCCACTCAATGAGTTCTCAACTAACTCTCTTGCTAACCCTTTGGTTAGTGGATCCGCTACGTTGTCTTTAGACTTCACCTATTCAATGGAAATAATTTCATTAGAGAATAGTTGTCTCACGGTGTTATGTCGACGACGAATGTGTCGTGACTTACCTTTATACATATGACTCTGTACTCTACCTATTGCTGATTGACTATCACAATGTGTGCATATGGCAGGCACCAGTTTTGGCCATATTGGAATATTTTCATAGAAGTGGCGAAGCCATTCTGTTTCTTTCCCAACTCTATCTAAAGCTATGAATTCTGATTCCATAGTAGACCTAGCAATGCAAGTCTGTTTGGAAGATTTCCAAGATACAGTCACCCCACCAAGAGTAAAGACATACCCACTGGTAGATTTTGAGTCTCTAGTATCTGATATCCAGTTTGCATCACAGTCTCCTTCAAGTAGTGCTGGATATCTAGTATAATTCAGCCCAATGTTATGAGTATATCTGAGGTATCTTAGAACCCTTATAATTTCTTTGCAGTGTTCTACTTCAAGATTACTTGTATATCTACTTAATTTACTTACTACATAAGCTATATCCGGGAGAGTGCAGTTCATCAAGTACATTAAGTTTCCAATAATTTGGGCATACTCTAATTGAGAAATACTTTCTTGTACATTCTTAGAAAGAAACAAATTAACATCCACTGGTATTCTAGCAAGATAATCATCATCTTTCCAGAATTTGTCAAGTATTTTCTCAATGTAATGTGATTGTGACAAAGCATATCCTTCTGATGTTTTGATAATTTTCATACCAAGAATTATATCAGCAATGCCCATATCCTTCATGTCAAAATGTTTGTTCAACATTTTCTTGATAGTTGGGTACCTTCTTTTGAACACCCCTTGATGAAAATTAGAATATGTCATTTTATGAATTTCTCAGCTGAAAAATCAGATTGAAGCTTTAATCCCAAACCTCACCCATTTTGGCCAAATTATTAATTTGTAGTATTTTATAATTTTATATGTGTGTACATATTTTTAGGTGGTGCTATATAAATTGGTACATTTTAACTATTTTGATAAATAGAACATAATAAAAAATTAAAAAATTAAAAAAGAAAATCATAAAAAAATAAAAGTTAGAGTGTGGTCAAGGGTATTTTTGGGGAGAAGAGAAAGAAAAGATAGAGAGAATATTATTATGGCTTTCGATGGATGGTGGAATTGAGGGTCGAGAGAATGATGATGTTTAGAGTGGTTGAAAATTATTTTCAGAGAGGGAGCATGCATGGTCAGGGAAAGGTGGAGGATATTGAAAAGAGAGAAGAGCAGGTGAGAGGGTGAGATAGAATTTCAGGAAGTGGTTTAAAAAGAGATGGATCTGTGTGTTCAATTCGGTGGGAGTGGGGTTCAAAGGTGGGTGGAGAATTTGATTATTGGAGAGAGAGAGAGAGAGAGAGAGTGGTTGGGTGGAAGAAAAGAGTTTCAAAAAAATATAAATCTCTCTCTCTGGTCTAGGGGAAAAAGGGGGGATACACTGATAAATGCACTATCTCTCTCTCGGGTTGGAGAAATAAGAGAGAGTTGAGGTTGAAAATAGACACAACACAGAGGCTCTCTTTGGGTGTACTAATGGATGAGGGTGGTGTTCATGTGTGTGGGTGAAAAAGAGACAAACAGAGGTTTGTGTTTTTTTTAGAGAGTGGTGTGTATGATGATGGGTGTGGGTCTATTAAAAAAACAAAAAAACGAATACAATATGATCTCTCTGAGGTTGAGTTCGGCAGGTGGTGTTCATATGAGTGGGGTTGATGAGTGTTATTATTGTTAGAGAGTGAGAATATAAAAAAAAAAAAAAAAGAAGAAGAGAGGGAATGGGTGGTGTTTGATGATTAAAAGGAAGACACACACATAGAACAGAGAGGACGCACCTTTCCCTCTCTCTGGTCTCTCTCTCTCTCAGTTGGTTTTTGAGCATTGGGCATTTTTTTTGTTAGTTTTTGTTGGTTGATCATCTGCAACACACAAAGAAAACACACATAGAGGAGGTCAGCCTCTTGGGCAGATCTCTCTCTCTCTATAGCTCTCTTTCGGGTTAGAGCACACAGTAGCACACACACGCAGAGGGAGGATCACACGGGGACACAACACACACACTGCCACCTCTATCTCTCTCACTGATACACAAAACACACACACACTGCCACCTCTTTCTCTCGTTGCTATCACACACGACATGCACACCGATAGCTTCAACATTGGTACACACACATACACACATTGATAGCTTCAACACACACACTGATAGCTTCAAAACACACACACACACACACACACACACACACATACACACACACACACACTGATACACATACACAGCACACACAACACACACAGCACAGACTGGGACATCAACACACATGCATCTATTGGCTCTCTCTCTCGGCAGATTTTGGGAGTGAAAAAGATTAACACAGACCTCTCTCTCTCTAGTTGAAAAACACACAAATATATATATATATATATATATCTCTCTCTCTGGTGAGGGACTAAAAAAGGAAGGGGATAGACACACACACAGGAAGCAGCAGTGGCTCTCTCTCTCAAGAGCTGCTCTCTCTCTCTCTCTCTCTCTCTCTCTTTCTCTCTCTCTCTCTCTCTTGTGATGGTTGTGAGTACAGGGAGCTGCAATGCAAGATTCATGGACCTGGAATCAATGAAGTGCACCATCTCTACCCCCACTCTCTATTGGACATTCTTCACTCCATTTCTCTAATCAAAGACATCAATTTTGTTCACTGTCCATGAATGGTTTGCTAAGGTGACCTTGGAGCTGCTCCTCCCATTAGAATCACTGAACTCGTACCTTTCCCTGTCTTGACACCTGTATTGGCCATGGACCACATTAACTCTACCATCTCCGAATGAAATTTCAGCAAGATGATCATAGAGCTGGGACGTCATATCCTACGGCCAGAATCATAAACCAAAGTCGGATAATAAACCGTTAACAATCGAACCATCTGGAAGAGCTTGAGATCTTTGTTATTTTATTTTTATTTTGAGTGTTTGTGAGGTTTTGTTTTATGTTATTATTCCCTCCTCTCTCTCTCATTTGGACTTGTAATATACTAAAGTGTTGTAATAATTCCCCCACCCGCTTCTTTCTATCCCATTCTTTAATTGCTTTCCCCTAACTGTACATATGTATATATCTGACATGCATGCATATCCATGCTTTGCATCCATGATTCATGCCTAGGTCCTGTTAAATTTGCATCTTTGTGCTTTAATTGATTCTGTGGGGGCCGAATATTGGGAGTCGTGAAGAGGCTGAACAGTTGAACTAAGAGAGTCGGAATAAGTAGCACTAGGCATCGTCTCGTAGCTCAGATCCAACCCTACTCGGCCAAATAGCCCGGTTGAGTGAGGGCGAGTGAAAGGCGGTTTGCTACGGAAGAGGCGAATGCCGAATGAAAATGGGCCCAATCCTGAGGCCCAAGAAAGAAAAGATATAAATAGAAGAAACATCAGCCAGAAAGAGGTATGTGAGATCCATTACGCTTAACTTAAAATACAAGTAATCTGAGGGTAAGACTGACTTGTTCGTCGGAGTGCTAATTCCGGCACCCCCGACCGGAGTGTTCATTCCTTTTCAGGTGACTAGTAGAGGATCACAAGCATCCCCCAGGATCAGAGAGTATTTCCAAACCACTCTCTCCACAATTGGCGCCGTCTGTGGGAATACTCAAATACATCCATGGTGGGCATAACGGAGGACCCTCCGATAGTCACTGATGAAACCAAACAAGAGGACGACCTCACTCCAACAAACATGCATGGACCGGAGATTATCCCCGCGAGACGCTCTTTGAACTTCGCCTCACCCTCGATGCCAGAGCATGAGGCAATGCAAGCAATCATGGAATAGGCAAAGCAAAACGAACAGAGGTTGGAAAACATGATCGCTGAGAACGAACGTCTCCGGCAGGATTTGGCCTTGGAAGTGGCGAAGTCCAAACAAGCCGTGCGCCAAGATTCGGAATGACCTTTGAGGGCAAGTGGTCGACGACCTCGAGCCCGACAACAAGACACTGATAGTGACTCCGACTCGTTATCCCCGGAGCCCAAGAAGAAGGGACGACTTGAAATTTCCAGTTCCTCTGAAGAGGGTCCACGCATAAGGCATAAGCGCAGAAGAAACAGTTCAGACGAAGAAGACCATCATGATCCCTTTGTGCGGCGGATCGCCAGGGCGGTTCTGCCCAAAAAGTTCAAAGCTCCGTCGTTCACCCTCTATGATGGAAAATCAGACCCCATCGATCACATCTGTCACTACAAGCAAGCCATGACATTGCATGCAGACGACGAGGCCCTCATGTGCCGAATATTTCCCAGCAGTTTGGGACCATTGGCTGTCAGGTGGTATTATAAACTGGAGCCGGCTTCGATCAAAAGCTTCCACCAATTACAGAAATCCTTCAGGGCCAGATTTATCACTAGTGAGGTCCAGCCGAAACAAGCCGACTCTCTCTGGGCAATGCAAATCCAACCAGGAGAAACACTAAGAGCATATTCGGCGCGCTATTGGAAGTGCTTTAATCTTGTTGATGACGCTTGCAACGACTCCATGGCCATCACCACCTTCAAAATGGGTTTGCATCCTGACAGTGCTCTCCGCAGTTCTTTGACTAGAAGAACCCCCAAAACGATCTGGTCGTTGATGAAGAAAGTTGAAGAATACTGCAAAGTGGAAGATAACGCCTTGCGGGTTAAAGCCGGAAACACGGCCAACAAGACGGCTCCTTCTGAAATTGCTCAGCAAATAAATTCTACCACCTCAGAGTCCTGAACCACGGCATCGGGCCAAATGAGACAAGAGACGGAATTCTCGCCGCCAAAATCCAACACCTTCCGTTCTTCAAATGGCCATCGAAAATAGTGGGACCTCCGCGACATGCGAAGACGGGATAGGCGGTGCGAGTATCACAAGGATCACGGCCATGATACTGAGAGTTGTTATGCATTGAAGGATCACTTGGAGGAATTGGTACAGGAAGGGCCGGCTACAACAGTAAGTCCGAAAAGGCATCCAACAAAGCAATAGCCTTAAGACAGATTCACCCCCACTCGGCGTGATCCACATGATATACAGCCTACCAATGTCATCTGCGGTGCATACGATTCAGTCGAATCCCGACCCTCAAAATCAGCTCACTCCGACTAAACGGCCCCATGAAGCTGCAAGCATTGCTTTTGATGATTCAGATTTGGCCAGAGTGACACTGCCGCACATTGATTCCTTGGTAATTGAGTTACGCGTAAACCGGTTCACCGTTGAGCGTGTACTCATTGACCCAAGGAGCACATCAGAAGTTATGTATTACAAGACATTCATCAAACTTGGCTTCTCTGAATCGGACCTTTTTCTGGCTCCTTATCCACTATTCGGCTTCAACGCCAATCTAGAATATCTTTTGGGGAAAATTACATTACCCGTTCGAGCGAGGTCCCGAATAGTGGATGTGGAGTTCTTGGTCGTCAAACTGCCATCGCCGTATAATCTTATCATGGGGTGATCTTGGTTGCATACTATGCAAGCCGTGCCAAGCACCTATCATCAGCTGCTACGCTTCCCGACAGAATGCGGCATCGAGCAAATCCGTGGCTCCCAGAAATCGGCACAAGCATGTTATCTCCTAGCTGAAAAAATGCCGAAAGAGTTGCAAGTGAACACTCTATTGAGGTCCCGTTCGAGCGAGGTCCCGAATAGTGGATGTGGAGTTCTTGGTCGTCAAACCTGCCATCGCCGTATAATCTTATCATGGGGTGATCTTGGTTGCATACTATGCAAGCCGTGCCAAGCACCTATCATCAGCTGCTACGCTTCCCGACAGAATGCGGCATCGAGCAAATCCGTGGCTCCCAGAAATCGGCACAAGCATGTTATCTCCTAGCTGAAAAAATGCCGAAAGAGTTGCAAGTGAACTCTATTGAGGTGATGGATCGGGAGAGCATTGACGATGTTGGGCGGCTCCCAAATGAAAAGGCCACGGAGGCCCTAGATCGAGTTGAGATCAACAGAAACCCAGACAGGTTCTTCATGGTCGGTGCCACCCTGAATCAAGGCGACAGACAGCAACTAATTTCCTTCCTACTTGGCAATCTTGACGTATTTGCCTGGACTCCATATGAGATGCTGGGTGTAGATCCATCTGTTTCGCAGCACCGTTTAAATGTTGACCCCAAATGCAAGCCGATCATTCAGAAAAGCCGGCGATCAACCGCAGAGCACACTGCCGCCGTCGTCGAAGAGGTTGACTGGTTGCTTGATGCCGGGGCAATTAGGGAAGTGACCTATCCTACATGGCTCTCTAATACTGTGGTTGTGAAGGAGAAAAATGGGACTTGGCGAGTCTGCGTCGATTTCACGGACCTAAACAAAGCCTGCCCCAAAGATTGTTTTCCTCTCCCCAGGATAGACCAGCTTGTAGATGCTATGGCACGTCATCAACGTATGAGCTTCCTCGATGCCTACAGGGGCTACCATCAAATTGCCATGCATCCGGAGGACCAAGACAAAACTGCATTCCTCACCCCAAGAGGAACCTATTGCTATAAGGTTATGCCTTTTGGGCTGAAGAATGTAGGGGCAACTTACCAAAGACTAGTCACCTCCATGTTCAAGGAGCAACTTGGCCACACTATGGAAGTGTACATTGACGATATGGTGGTCAAGTCCAAGGAAGAGCAGAATCATATAGCCGATCTGGAAGAGACATTCGGTATTCTATGCAAATATGGAATGAAGCTGAACGCCTCCAAATGAGCGTTTGGGATCAGCTCTGGCGAATTCTTGGGTTACATTGTCAACCACCGAGGAATCGAAGCCAACCCAAGACAAATCACAGCAATTCTGAAACTCGACTTCCCTCGATCGGTCAAGGAGGTTCAAAAGTTAATAGGGATGGCCGCCGCACTCAATAGGTTCATCAGTCGTTCCACGGACCGCTGCCGACAATTCTTTCATACACTACGGCAGGGCAAGGCTTTTGAATGGTCCGCCGAGTGCGAAGCCGCTTTCAACGGCCTCAAAACCTACCTCCGATCAATTCCACTCCTAACAACGCCTTCGGCAGGCGACCCGCTCATTTTGTATCTGGCAGTTTCCGACCAAGCCGTCAGCGCCGTACTGATAAAGAAAGAACTGGCGGAGCAGCGGCCAGTGTATTATGTGAGCAAGGCAATGGTTGACGCTGAAACACGCTACCTTCTGCTAGAAAAACTCATTCTGGCCCTCGTTATGGCAGC
Organism: Camellia japonica; assembly: GCA_030407325.1. Classification (NCBI taxonomy): domain Eukaryota; kingdom Viridiplantae; phylum Streptophyta; class Magnoliopsida; order Ericales; family Theaceae; genus Camellia; species Camellia japonica. Next base: position 49,137,261 of record JAPPVO010000013.1, on the reverse strand, counting down.
GAGAAAACTGATGCATTACTTTCAGGGGCATACCATCGGAGTGCTAACAGATTACCCCCTCCGGTCGGTACTCTGAAGTGCAGAAGCATCAGGGCGCGTCTCAAAGTGGGCTCTTGAACTCGGCCAGTACGATATTCAGTTTCTACCCAGAACCTCAATCAAGGGACAGGTGCTTGCCGACTTTGTTGCCAAATTCACTGGGGGTCTTGCTGACTTCAAGTCTGCTGAAATACGGATGAAGCCAAACTGGAGAATTTATGTTGGGGACATTTGGCAGTTGTACTGTGATGGATCGTCCAATCAACGGGGCAGTGGAGCCGGAGTTATAATCATGGCTCCCGACGGCGTGATAATTGAGCAGGCCGTCAAGCTCGGCTTCGAAGCATCAAATAATGAAGCCGAATACGAAGCCCTTCTAGCCGGCTTGTGGAATGCACATCTTCTGGGTGCTCGGCGTTTGCTTGTATTTTGCGATTCAAAACTGGTGATCAATCAGCTAAAGGGGGAGTACGCGGCAAGAAACGACCGTATGGCGGCCTACATGAAAACGGCCAACTCCTTGCTGGCAAAATTTGACCATCATGAATTGAACCAGATAACACGTGATCAGAACACACATGCAGATGCCCTGGCTTGCCTAGCCTCCACCATTAACTTAGAGATTAAACGGACATCGAAGTAGCTTTCACCCCGGAGCCGAGCATTAGCCCTTCGGAGGAAGTCCAGGTCAATGTTATAGAGTCTGGACCGAGTTGGATGGATCCCATTGCTGCTTTCCTATCTTCCGAACAGCTCCCAGAGGACAAGAAAGAAGCACACAAGCTGCGAAACAGAGCCCTGCGGTACTACTTGGATCCGCAATGAAGGCTTTATAAAAAATCCCTCTCTGGTCCATATTTGGAATGCGTGCACCCGGACAAAGTTAAGGAGCTTCTGACTGAAATACATGAAGGTAGTTGTGGCGCACATTCTGGCGGACGCTCCTTGGCTCATCAAGCCGTAACGCAGGGGTATTACTTGCCGACAATGAGAGCCGATGCCAAATGTTACGTGAAAAAGTGTGAACAATACCAGAAGTTCTCCCCTTTGACTCACCTGCTTGCTGAAGAGCTAAGCTCCATAACCAGTCCTTGGCCATTCGCCCAATGGGGACTTGACATAGTCGGACCACTACCTCGTGCCCCAGGTAACAAGCGATTTTTGATTGTCGCGACAGATTATTTTACAAAATGGGTAGAAACGAAGGCGCTAACGCACATCCGAGATACTGACGTGAAGCGTTTTGTTTGGAGAAACATAATAACACAATTCGGCATTCCAAGAGCACTAATCTCAGACAACGGCACCCAGTTCGATTGTGGCGTCTACTGAGAGTTGTGCAGCAAGTATGGTATCCGGCCTTACTTTTCCACGCCGGCTTATCCACAAAGCAATGGTCAGGCTTAAGCCTCTAACAAATCCATCTTGAACGGCATCAAGAAGAGGCTGGAGAAAGCTAAAGGCAAGTGGGTCGAAGAATTGCCGAGTGTTTGTGGGCTCATCGAACTACGCCGAGGCGATCTGCTGGGGAAACACCGTTCGCTCTATGCCTTGGAACCCAGGCAATCATATCCCTGGAGATCGGTCGCCCGACCCTAAAATCGACAGTTTTTTGATATGGGCCAAACGACATGATGCTGGCCTTGGATTTGATTCTGATTGAAGAACGAAGAGATCGTGCCCTCGCATCCATGGTGCGGTATCAACAGCAGCTTACTAAGTCGTATAATCAACGTGTTCAGCTGTGCCGTTACACACCAGGAGAGTTGGTCCTAAAGAAAGTACTGCCAGATGCCAAGAAACTCACTGATGGAAAATTGGGTCCTAACTGGGACGACCCCTATCAGATCGATTTTATCGCAGGAGTAGGGGCGTATCGGCTCAAAGACATGTCTAGAAGGAGTCTGCCACGGCCTTGGAATTCAACGCACTTGCGAAAATTCTATCATTGAACCCGACTTGTGGGGAATGATACTAGTTTTGAATGGTTCATCATGTATACACTCCACTTTTGTAATGCAAAGATCCATGTTTACTCACTACGAAGTGCTTGGGCCGATAAAGCCTCCGGATTTGAAACGCCCTTCGTGGATATCACGATTGGCCAAATTAAGTCTCCGGATTCGGAGCCCCATCGGCGCATGACACCCTTGGGCCGATAAAGCCTCCGGATTCGGAGCGCCCTTAATGGATATCACGATTGGCCAAATAAAGTCTCTGGATTCGGAGCCCCATCGGCGCATGATGCCCTTGGGCTGATTAAGCCTCTGGATTCGGAGCGCCCTTCGTAGATATCACGATTGGCCAAATAAAGTCTCCGGATTCGGAGCCCCATCGGCGCATGACGCCCTTGGGCTGATAAAGCCTCCGGATTTAGAGCGCCCTTCGTGGATATCACAATTGGCCAAATAAAATCTCCAGATTCGGAGCCCCGTCGGCGCATGACGCCCTTGGGCCGATTAAGCCTCCAGATTCGGAGCGCCCTTCGTGGATATCACGATTGGCCAAATAAAGTCTCCAGATTCGGAGCCCATCGGCGCATGACGCCCTTGGGCCGATAAAGCCTCCGAATTCGGAGCGCCTTTCGTGGATATCACGATTGGCCAAATAGTCTCCGGATTTAGAGCCCCATCAGTGCATGACGCCCTTAGGCCGATTAAGCCTCCGGATTCGGAGCGCCCTTCGTGGATATCATGATTGGCCAAATAAAGTCTCCGGATTCGGAGCCCTATCGGCGCATGACGCCCTTGGGCCGATAAAGCCTCCGGATTTGGAGCGCCCTTCGTGGATATCACGATTGGCCAAATAGTCTCCGGATTCGGAGCCCCATCGGCGCATGACGCCCTTGGGCCGATAAAGCCTCCGGATTCGGAGCGCCCTTTGTGGATATCACAATTGGCCAAATTAAGTCTCCAGATTCGGAGCGCCCTTCGTGGATATCACGATTGGCCAAATAGTCTCCGGATTCGGAGCTCCATCGGCGCATGACGCCCTTGGGCAGATAAAGCCTCCGGATTCGGAGCGCCCTTCGTGGATATCACGATTGGCCAAATTAAGTCTCTGAATTCAGAGCACCCTTCGTGGATTTCACAACTGGCCAAATAGTCTCTGGATTTGGAGCCCCATCGGTGCATGACGCCCTTTGGCCAAATAGTCTCCGGATTCAGAGCCCCATCGGCGCATGACGCCCTTTGGCCAAATAAAGTCTCCGGATTCGGAGCCCCATCAGTGCATGACGCCTTTAGGCCGAATAACACTCCGAATTCAGAATAACCTACACGTCGAAGTGGAATGCTTTGATACGCTGAGCCGGCATAAGCCGTTTACACTTTAAAAGTATACAAACAATGAAAATGAAATGCATAAATATGTTGGGTCAGCTCAACCGCATAAACAACAAAAATTTGCAAGCATTCGAAACGAGATGCCTAATTAGGCATGTAAACATTGAAAATCAAACACAAACATTTAAAATAAAAATATTTTATTAAATTATTCAACAGATACATAATTGACGCCCAATTTGTGTTGGAACGTTTACAATATATATTCAGTTCTATTCGGCGTCGCCCTCATCATCACTCTTCTCAATTTCGAAAGTGTCAAAGGGAAAGTTGTGACGATGATATAGTGGCGACGCCGATTCGACTCCCGCTCCTCGGAGTGCCTCTGAGGCTTGGAGAGCCTTGATCCACCCATACCTAAAGCCCCGATTCTCACATCGGCACACCTCCTCTGCGAGTTTCTCCTTAGTCTTGTCTATCCCGACTCTTCGGCCGTCGTGGAAGCCTTTTTCGTAACCCACGGTCCTTGCATTTTCCATGGCAAACATGCTTGCCTTATCCCGATCGGCTATCGCGTGACTTAACAGCCGTTGAGTCACTCTTTCCTCCACGACAGCATTGGGTTGACCTGCCACGCACGTCTCGGTGGTGTGAGCCTTCCTAAGTTCCCTGAGTTCACGCTTGGCCTTCTCCGCGCGAACCTCCAAACTCCGAATTCGTTTGTCCTTTTTCTCTATTTCTCGGCGCGCAGCGCGCAGGCGCATACCGACTTCATAGGCGGTATACAGCCCTTTCACCACCCTGTGGATTCCCTCTCGAAATACATTGAAATCTTGTCGACCAACCATCGGCTGCTGGACCTCCGGTGGAAAAATCTGTCGAGCAAACTTGACCGTCACACCTAGGTCCTTGATAATGGAGTCTGCCTCTGTCATCGGTTTATTCCCCGTGAAAACTGCAAAACTCAACGGTCGCGGCACCACGTCGGCCTCATTTCTCAATCGCGGTCGTGGAGAACTTCCCCGTTGCTGTTTCTCCTTTCGGGGTGATTTGCTTCGACGACTTTGAGGCTGACGTTTTTCCCGTTCTTTGGACATCCTACCTCCCACACAGGTGGGTTCGCTGCTGCGATTCATTGCAGTGTCAAGCTCAGCCAATGTTCGCACTTCTCCTCTGCTGTTGAAGAACACTCTATTTGACATTCGCACTTATCTAACCCCACGTGACAAATTGTTTTAAATTGAGTCTGAACATAATAAGTGGAGTCACTGGCGCGAAGAGTCCATCCCATTTATTCCTAATGTATGCAGCGCACCCGAGGCGACTTCATTAATGCTAAACTCCAAAAGCCCGATGCCGATCGAATCATTCTATGAACTAGTCCTATTCGGCTTCTGGAGCTCATGCACTGGCTGGGGCAAGGGCAGATTTATTAGTATGATCGGCCAAGTATCTAAACCCAATGCCGATTGATTTATGCCGCAGTCATTCCATGAACTAGTCCTGTTCGACTTCTGAAGCTCATGCACTGGATGGGGCAAGGGCAGATTTATTAGTATGATCGGCCAAGTATCTAAACCCAATGCTGATCGATTTATGCTGCAGTCATTCCATGAACTAGTCCTATTTGGCTTGCCGATCGATTTATGCCGCAGCCATTCCATGAACTAGTCCTGTTCGGCTTCTGAAGCTCTTGCACTGGCTGAGGCAAGGGCAGATTTATTAATCTGATTGGCCAAGTATCTAAACCCAGTGCCAATCGATTTATGCCGCAGCCATTCCATGAACTAGTCCTCTTCAGCTTCTGAAGCTTATGCACTGGCTGGGGCAAGGGCATATTTATTAGTATGATTGGCCAAGTATCTAAACCCAATGCCGATCGATTCATGTCGCAGCCATTCCATGAACGAGTCCTATTCGGCTTCTGAAGCTCATGCACTGGCTGAGGCAAGGGTAGATTTATTAATCTGATCGGCCAAGTATCTAAACCCAGTGCCGATCGATTTATGCCGCAGCCATTCCATGAACTAGCCCTATTCAGCTTCTGAAGCTCATGCATTGGCTGGGGCTAGGGAAGATTTATTAATTTGATCGGTCAAGTATCTAAACCCAGTGCCGATCGATTTATGCCGCAGCCATTCCATGAACTAGTCCTATTCGGCTTCTGAAGCTCATGCACTGGCTGTGGCAAGGGCAGATTTATCAATCTGATCGGCCAAGCATCTAGGCCCGATACCGATCGAAGTGTGCCACTGCCACTCCATAAACTACAAGCATTCAGCTTTTTGGAGTTAAAATTACCTAATCATCTAGTATACATGAACGTTTTATCCAAAATAGCAAAAAACAATACCATTCATCAATAACACAATTTAGCACAAATAATAGCAAAGTACAAAAGGAATTTTCATTAAGTAAATTGGGCACAAATTGTAACCATTTTACATATGAAAACTACTAAACAAAAAGCTACAAGTTCGCATGAAAATGCCTAGCAAAAAACTATGACTGTAGCAATACATGAAAATTACCAAACAAAAAGATGTTAAAAATACATTCGAAATCCTAAAACTAGTCCTCGGAGTCAGACTCCAGCGGCTCAACATCCACTTGCTCGTATGGAATTGGCATAGCCAATGTCATATCAACTGCAGCAAAAGCTTTGAGCCAGCCGTATTTGAATCCCGATTTTCAAATTTGGGGACTTCGTCCACATATTCGGCGAAAGAAGCATTTTTCCCGGCCTCGAATGCCTTGGAAGCCTCCGAGTCGACTGCTTCCTTCACCTTCTTTATTTCTTCCAACTCAGCCTCCAGTTTGGAGATCACCTCCTGGGCCAATTTGAGCGCGTCTTTGCTCGCGTTCGCCTTTTTCTCGGCGTCCGATCTCAGTTGATCCGCATTACGCGCCCTCTCCATCTCGGCCTCGGCCCGCGCGCCTTTCATTTTCGCCCTTAAAGCTTCGAACTCGGCCCTGCTCCTTTGGCCCTCAACTTCCGTTTGTAAACGGCCAAGCTGTTCGACGGTATCATGATGGCGACAACCCATCTCGGCTATCCTTCCGACGGTCTGCAAAACAGGAAATTAAAACCAAAACAGTATTTGCATAAAGTGAAAAGACAAAGTCAATATATATACCAAAAGAGCCGATTGAGCGGCTAATGCTATTGCAACTAGATCCGACTCCGCCCGGAAAGCCACCTTGTCAGCCGGCAATGAGACGGACGTAGCCATGCTGAGTGCGACCGCTGGATCTTTAATTACCGAAGCATCAGACGAGATCGGCATGTTTTTTATCCTCGGTTGAATGACAAATGGCACGATCACATTCGATCCCTCCAAATGAGGTTGTTTGTCGGCACGGTCTTCTTCTAAACCGGCCTCAGACTCGGCAGGACGCTTCTCTACCCTTTTCTCAACCTCTTGATCGGCCTGCACAACCACAGCGGACTCGGCATTATGGTTTTTTGCCGTTTCCTTCTCAACGATAGGCAAGGAGGTCTGAGATTCGGTAACAGGCAGAGAGGGCTGAGATTCGGAGACGGGCGGCACTTCAGATCGTATGGCCTTTGCTCGTCGCTGCGCGGCCATTCTTTCCGTGTTCGCCTTCTTGGCAAGTTTTGTGAGGCTTAACCCAGCCATGTCTTCGGGGTATGCACCGGGAAGGTCCTCTAAGCCGTGAAAAATGTCGTCAAATGGAAGATCTCCTCCGCCCGAAGTGGACGGAGGGTCAGCTGAATTAAGGCCGGCTTCCTCAAAGGCCAACTTTAATGCCTCGTCAACTTCCACTTCGGACTGATCTGATTCGGTGACCTCAGCTACTTCAGCCCGCTCCGAATCGGACCCCTCGAAACCAACCTGCCGCAAGTTTTTGAAGTCGGTCAAAATAAGAGCGATGAGAGAGTCTTCACCCTTCGAAACTAGGATATTTTCTACCGCCGAGAAGGTCGTATAAGTCGGCTCGTAGCAAAGCAGAACGTGGGCTGCCCTCCCTTGTTTCTGGAGACTTGGACGGCCGAAATATTTGAGCGCGACTTTGATTTCTGAAAGAACGGCATCATCGGTTGAAGTTAGGACTTTCTTCAAATCGTTTCCTGCACAAGTAAAACCATAAGATCTCAGAAATGAAGCTTTATTAATATTACAAAAAATAAATAAATAAATAATAAACACAAGAAGCTATTCGGCCACCTGGTTCACCCCTCCGTCTAGGAATAGGGTCGAGGCGATCCTCCCCTTCGCCGAATTCCCAATTACCTTGGACAACGACCATAACATCATCGACTCGCTTCCCAGAGCTGGAAAGCATAGTCACTAGTTGATGGTCGGTGTCCTTGGCCCTAAGGAAATAACGTCCGTGCCGACCAGAAGACTTAGCTAAGGCATAACAATGCCGGATAGCTGGAATGCCGAGGTTAATCCTAAGGCGACGATTTAGCTCTATAACTCCCATTATGATTCTAAAAAAATTGACATTGGGTTGGGAAGGTATTAAACCCCAATGGCAAAGCACAACCCTAAGGAATTGATGAAGGGGGAAACGGACTCCACCCTCTGCGATTGATAGAAGAGGGAAGACAATCGTGGTTTCGTCAGCCCTCTCCATATCGAGGGTGCCGTCTGTCACGAATGACAGACGGACGTCATCAGGAATGAAGAAATGGCGTCGGAAGCCAGAAATTCGATCCGAGGAGAGGAGATCTTTTAAATGTTTCGCCATTTCCTACAGTCTATAGGAATATGCTAGGCCAAAAACAAAGTAGGAAAAAAGATTCAAAGCAGAGAGGGAGAGAACTTACAAGAGACGAAGAGGATAGTGAAGAAAATGAAGTTGCAGAGATAATTCAGAAGGCAGTCCAGTGACGAGCGTCTAAAAATATGTATTTGAAAGGACGTCGAAATTTTAAATCACAATAAATAGAAGTGTACGAAGGGGCGGGAAGTTGAAATGATAACCGAGAAGCGTGTGCTCAGACATCTGCGTTGGAATGAGGTCAACCGCCGAATTTCGGCTCTAACTTTTGGAGTTCAAAACCAAACACTCCAGCCAACTGTCGTTAGTAGAGTGCTTGGGAGGCAATTGTGGGGGCCCAATATTGGGAGTCGTGAAGAGGCCGAACAGTTGAACTAAGAGAGTCGGAATACGTAGCACTCGGCATCGTCTCGTACACTCAGATCCAACCCTACTCGGCCAAATAGCCGGTTGAGCGAGGGGCCGAGTGAAAGGCGGTTTGCTACGAAAAAGGCTGAATGTCGAATTGAAAATAGGCCCAATCCTGAGGCCCAAGAAAGAAAAGATATAAATAGGAGAACATCAGCCAGAAAGAGGTATGTGAGATCCATTACGTTTAACTTAAAATACAAGTAATCTTGAGGGTAGAGACTGACTTGCCCGTCGGAGTGCTAATTCCGACACCCCCGACCGGAGCGTTCATTCATTTTCAGGTGACTAGCAGAGGATCACAAGCATCCTCCAGGATCAGACGAGTATTTCCAAACCACTTCTCCACAGATTCTTATATGATTTTATGTGCTATCGCAAGTGTTGCAATGTTTCACATGTCATGTTTTAGAAGCCGGATCTTTAGAAGCATTCTTGTGTATGAATTGCATTAGGATTTGTATATAGGATCATGTATATTTTACTAACTTTGTTTTGTAGCTGTTCGCGGGACGTCGATAAATATGTGAGTTGTTATGCTTTAGCATCCCACATGTACATAATTTTCCTATTATGTTTAGCATCCTACCATAAGGCTAATTGCTTAAATTGCAAACTGTTTGAATGCCTTTAGCTGAAGGCTTGTTGCTTAAATTGAAATGATTCAACGAATATATGTTTTAAGCCCACTTTGTAGTTCCAAATTCACAAAGTTTAAGCCCACTTTGTTAAGTGGCAAATTCAAACCCTTTTCGAAAAACAAACATGAAATTAAATTGTTCCAATTTGAGCAAACTAGTCTATACTTGTATGCTTCCCATAGTAAATTATAGGATTTACTAAATAATCAGAACATGAACATATAAAGAAAATAAAATTCATATCATGGTTTAGTAAAGGCCGATCTTTGATCGGGTGAGCGGGGGTGCTCATTATTGACCTTCCCCTCTCATACCTAAGGTTCCGAGCCAAGCATCCTTGGTTACGACGAACAGTGGCCTTGGCACGAGTCATGGGTTTCCTAATTTTTCCAAAATAAATATTAGGTGGCGACTCTGAGATCTGATAACGCAGTCCATTTCTGGCAAATGTTTTTGCAATAAAATGGATTTTCTAAAAGTTGCCAAATCTGGACACTCATCTATGTTTCACACTGCATTAGTGAGACTAGATCAAAGAGATCTCGAGGGTCTGAACTGTTTAACGCGCGCGGGTACCCCCCGGGCATGTTACAGTTTCTGGTGACTCTGTTGGGGATTTATGAAACCTTGACTCAAACTCCATAATATGACTTTTATTTTCAATTATATGTTTATTGCATTGCATTAAAGTTCCTGTGTTGCCCAGATACTGGTGAGAGCATATGTATACTTTTTGTGGCACTACACCTATCTCTACATTACTTTGGAGGCCTTATGTTATAATTTTTTGAGATCTGAAGGTTCTCAGACTTTGAAGAGAGGCTATGTTGACTCTTCTGATTTCCTAAAAATCTTTATTGGTTATGGCCCGAAGGACTCTTTGGTAATGTCATCTTGACTTTAATCCCTAGAGTAGAGCCAACCTTGTACATATAGTGAGCTATAGTACCTTTCAAAATTAGGACAGGATGCTCTCTCATTTCTAGAATGTATGATACCGCTTGTTTGAATAGTGAACCCTAGATCATTTCAATAGCTAGGACAGGATAACCCTACCCTCCATAAGGGTGTTTATTCTCTTTCTTGCTATGTGTTATGTGCAATGTATTGGATCTATATAGGGGTTCTCAACTTCAAATCAGCGGTTCAGGCATTTCAGTTTGTGGGGTTCAGTGTGTTTTTAGTGTGGGCATAATTGGAAGTTTCGTTTTGTTTCTGTAATTGGGGAATGACCACCTGTTGATTCCATGGGCTTTATTTTGAATATTGTGGATGGCCCACACGTTGACTAGCAATTTGAGAATGGTTTTATTCTAAGTTCTGAATTGAGTATTGAGTCTAAGTTTGATTCCACCAGGTTTGTAGAGTTGGGATCAGACTCGAGTCATTCTAGTGAGTCAGAGTCTGTTGATTTTGATAGTGCTAACCTAGACATTTCTGTCCTGTCTGGGTCTTCTTTTTCATTTTCTTTTGAGTCTGTTGTCAAAAGTCTATTGTCATTGCTGAGTCATAATCTCTTTTCAATATAAAAAAATATATATATACCATAGAGTCTGCCTACTTCTCTGTGTCTTTAAATCATAGTATTGACCAAAGTTTTTCAAAACTTTTTCTAAAACTTTGATAAAAACAAAGAGGAATAATTTCCTCGAGATTTGCAAATTTTAATCAATTGAGAGAAAGAGAGGTGTGCTAAGCCTTTGATGAATAAAATCATTTCTGTTAATGTGGGTACTAAGAAGGATCCTGGCTTCGTCCAGATTGGTTCTATATTGTCTTCGTAAGAGCACGAGCGATTAGTCACTTTGTGAAAAGATTTCAAAAAATATTTTTTGCGTGGTCCTAGGAAGACATACATGGAATTGATCTTGAGGTTATACAGTATAGGATCCCTCTTGACTTGACTTGAGATCCGACCTCCTTAGCTTTCAAACCGTGATTCAAAATATTCAATGATCAACCAAAATGTAAGGCTTGCATGGCTGAAATGGAGGCAGCCCTTGAACTAGGGGCAATAAGGTATCACCCTTGAGAGGCTCCCTGGGCTGAAAACCCGGAAGGGCGACCCAGGAAAAAGTTAGAGCACAAAATATATATATATATATATTAAAAAAAAAAGAGAAAAATGAAAAAAATGAAAAGCTCGCAAGGTTGAAAACCCAAAAGGGCGGCTTTGGCAAAAGTTAGAGCATAAAAGGAGAGCGTCAATACCCAAGCGAACCTTATCCAGAACTACGTAGGGCTTGTTATTCAAATTGGAAACAACCCTTGAACTAGGGGCAAGAAGGTCTGATGTGATGTAGATTGGAATCAGCCCTTGAACTAGGGGCAATAAGGTCAAATATGAGTTAGATTGGAATCAGCCTCCCTTGAACTAGGAGCAATGATATGATTCAAATTTGAAACAACCCTTGAACTAGGGGCATAGCCGAAATGGAAACAACCCTTGAACTAGGGGCAATAAGGTTAGATGTGATCAAAGAATTAAAACTGGATTGTTTCCCAATGAAGACCGCCCAGAAAGTCAAAACCCAGAATTTGAGAGAAAAAGGACAATTGAGTTCCTATCCACTACACTAGGGGCAAATGTAGTCCCAATTAGCCTAGTCCCTACATCATCATATCTATTGGTGAAGTGTAGCAGTCGTTCATAGATGGCTTAGAGATTTCACAACCAATCAACATGAACAAGCTAAAACGAAAATACCACCCTTGAGAGGCTCGCTGGGCTGAAAACCCGGAAGGGAGACCCAGGCAAAAGTTAGAGTAGAAAAAAAAATAGAAAATGAAAAAAATGAAAAAAAATGAAAATGAAAATAAAAAAATAAAAAAATATATATGAAAGATCGCAAGGTTGAAAACCTGAAAGGGCGGCTTTAGCAAAAGTTAGAGCACAAAAGGAGAGTGTCAATACCCGAATGAACCTTAGCCGGAACTACGTTGGCCTGGTTCCTATCTTTAGGATACGTAGGTAGCTTCATCTTGAAGTTCGGCCCTAATAATTTTTCAACTCATTCATCTCGTCCATGTTTGATTGGTGTATCTTTAGTCGACTTGGTTGTCCTATCTGTGTTTGCTTGGCTCATCTTCATTATGCTCGGTTCAGTTGGTTCAATTCAATTTGGCTCCATTCGGTTCAGTTCTCAGCTTCATTCGGTTCGGATTGGCTTGGTTCTGGTATCACCATTGATTATCTGGCTTGGGGCTATGCACCCCAATGGTTGATTCCATGTTGTTTGAGTAATGGCCATTTGCAAAAATAGATTTTGAGTAATTTGAATGAAGTTGACTGATTTTTCTCGAAGATTGTTCCATTTTTGCAAAACTTATACCATTCTTTGGATTTTAAAAGGAAAAATTTTCAGTGCTCACAGCTTAGCTCACATGATTTCAAAATAGAAAATGGATGCTAATCTAACTCTCATGTTGATCAAAACATTTTTACAAAAAAATCAAAAGAAAAAAAATCAAGGTAATAAATTAGGGGCATAATCGAGTCAGAGATTCTGTCTTTCCACCGCTCAAGTCAACTATTCACCGTCGGAATTTGCTATTCATCCGGCGTGGTTCGATTCCAACCTTTTGGTCGACCCACCAGTTTCAATTTCAACCCATCATGACAAATTGTAGAATTGTTTAGGCTCAATGGTTGTGTTTCAAAGTCACGTGTTTTTTTTAAGTTCCTTTCATACCAGTCAGTGTATATAAGTGTGTTTGGATAATTTTGCTTCGTTTTTCTTTCGTTAAGTCATTCTTTGATTTAGGTCAGTATGGGTCAGTATAGAATCAATGTCCAATTCAGAGTTCAAAACTCAATCATTCTCAAATTCAATTAAAATTGTTTTCAAACTCAAAGTGATATACCAGTCATGCCATTGATGTGCAAACACGAAACTTAATTTTATTGTAGTCAGGAGATGACATCCCCGATTACAGAGACAAAACCTATAAAAAAAAAGAGTTGAAGTTGTACTTGCCCACTCCAAAAACAAAACAAACCCAAAAACAAAAAACAAAAAAAAACACACTAAAAAAAAAAAAACAAAACAAAACAAAACAAAACAAAAACAAAAACATAAAAATAAAAATAAAAGAGAGTAGCATTTTCTCAATTTTCTGGCAACAACTCGGCGGCGAAGATTACAACTGGCTTCATTTGCATACAGCTTTGCTGCCTGACTTTACCATCAGTTGCCTCGCTTTATCTTTACTCCTTCGAAGCTCTTGAAGACTCTGCCTCGGCCTTGGCAGAGCTTCCGAAGGAGATTACTCCTCGTCGGCCATCAAATTGGTTGTGCGAAGAAGCTCCGAATCGAGCCACGGAAGTGGTCTGTCGTTTTCAGCTCTTTGTTCTACTTTTTCAGCGCACTAATTTCAACTCGAGCGTCTTTGTACATACGTTGGAGGAGGGAGAGTTGTGCATTTAATTGATGTACCTCACACGTCCTGTTCTGCGGTCGATGAGACAAGTTGGAGACTGCAGTCACAGTCTCCACACATGACCTCAGCGTATACGAGTTTGCTTCGATGTCAAGCTGTGCCACCATTATTTGTTCAACTGACATCGCTGGAAAGCTGAAAACAAGGGAAGGAGGAGGAGCCTGTGGTTTAGGTTCAGGGGAGTCAAAATCGGCCATCTCTATCGTGGACTCATTTAGGTCTGGAAAAAGTGTGAGAGAACCGTGTGAAGAGGCCATGACAGAGGAGAGTAATGCAAAAGAAATATGTTGCAGAATGGTGGTAGAGAAAGTTTACAGGCTTTTGCTCTGCCCTCTCTCGCAGGCCTCAACTTAACAAGATGATGAAACCAAAGAAGAAGACAAAGAGGGAGGAAGGCCGAGACGATCATTGACAATCGGGGCAGGATTAGATAGCTTGTTGGTCAGGCACCGCGATTGTTGAAATCACGCAACAGACACGACGCTCAAAGAAGATGAAGGAAGAGAGAGTGAGACAAAAATAGGAGAGGCGGGAGAGTTGCATATCTATGTGTATATGTATTGTATATTTATGTATTATATACATTTATTCGACTATTTTTGTCACAAGAGTGACTTGGTGAAGTGGTCTGATTCGGCATTTGAGGGTTGAAAGGCTAAGCCTGAGGTCAGAGGTTCGAGCCCCCATAGCAACGAGTGTTTCTTTTGTTTTGTTTTGGTTTTATGTATATATATCTTATATACCTATGTATTATATATATATATATATATATATTTTATTTGTTTGGATATTTTGTCACAAGAGTGGTTTGGTTCAGTGGTTCAGCTCAATGGTTGAGGACTGGGAAACTAAGCTTGAGATCAGAGGGTTGAACCCCATATCCATGCATTTTGTGTTTTTCCTTTCTTTTTGCGTGTTTTGCATATGCGCACTGACGTTAGCAAACGGAATATGCCTTCTCAGTAACGGCATCTTCCCACTGACGGCCGCAAACAGAATATTCCCCAAATCTGTATATGTATACCGTATGTACACATCTGTGTGTATTTTGTCTGTATATGTATATATGTATACCGTATGTCCGTATCTATGTGTATTTTGTCTATATATGAATATATGTATACTGTATGTACGGGTCTGTGTCTATGTCCATATCTGTATGTATTTTGTTTGTATATGGTATATGTATACAGTATTTGGTTCGAACTTACAATTCCTCCTTTCATTTTGTGCATCTATCGCACAATAATCTCACTTCGAGCATCTACCACACAATTTCAATTCAATCGCCCTATCTTGCGCATCGCACTATCTTGTGCACTTTTGTGGTCTAGGAAACCTTAAATCCTCTAAAGGTGCAATTCCTTTGGTGTTTGTCGTGCCCCAACAACTTCAGGTGGTCTGGTATAGCCACCTGTCTGTGTTTGCAATGAGTTCCTAGGAGAACAACTGCGACGGTGGAAGCTAGAGTTTGAATGGTGATGCCTAGAACGCAAAGGTTTGGAATTTCCGAGACTAAAGTCTGGTTTAAATATACTGAACCAACCTAGTCTGTCACCCCGTTGGAGAATAGGGAAAGTTGTGAATATAATAAAAAAGAAAAACGGCATCCGCGGCTTCTACATGTAGAGATTACCCCTTGTCAACAAGAAATCATTCTACCCCTTCTCCTCTCGCGTGAGACGCGTTAGGATTGTAAACCGGTTAAAAACAGCAGCTGCGCCTATCTATTTACACCACCCCTCCTCCTCTCGCGTGAGCCACGTTAGGATTGCAAATCGGTTAAAAACAGCAGGTGAGCCTGTTTGTTTAAACCACCCCTACTCCTCTCACGTGAGATGCGTTAGGATTTTAAACTGGTTAAAAACAGCAGGTGCGCATGTTTGTTTACACCACCCCTCCTCCTCTCGCGTGAGACGCGTTAGGATTGCAAATCGGTTAAAAACAGCAGGTGCACCTGTCTGTTTACACCACCCCTCCTTCCCTCGCGTGAGACGCGTTAGGATTGCAAATCGGTTAGAAACAGCAGGTGTGCCTGTCTGTTTACGCCACCCCTCATCCTCTCGCGTGAGACGCGTTAGGATTGCAAATTGATTAAAAATAGCAGGTGCGCCTATTTGTTTACACTACCCCCCTCCTCTCGCGTGAGACGTGTTAGGATTGCAAATTGGTTAAAAACAGCAGGTGCGCCTGTCTATTTACACGACCCCTCCTTCTTTCGTGTGAGACGTGTTAGGATTGTAAACCGGTTCAAAACAGCAGGTGTGCCTGTCTATTTACACCACCCCTCCTCCTCTCGCGTGAGATGCATTAGGATTGCAAATCGATTTAAAACAGCAGGTGCACCTGTCAATTTACATCACCCTTTCTCCTCTCGTGTGAGACGCGTTAGGATTGCAAATTGGTTAAAAATAGCATGTGCGCCTGTTTGTTTACACCACCCCCCTCCTCTCGTGTGAGACGCGTTAGGATTGCAAATTGGTTAAAAACAATAGGTGTGCCTGTCTATTTGCACGACCCCTCCTCCTCTTGCGTGAGACGCGTTAGGATTGTAAACCGGTTAAAAACAGTAGGTGCGCCTGTCTGTTTACACCACCCCTCCTCCTTTCGTGTGAGACGCGTTAGGCTTGCAAATTGGTTAAAAACAGCAGGTGCGCCTGTCTGTTTACACTACCCTTTCTCCTCTCGCATGAGACGCGTTAGGATTGTAAATCGGTTAAAAACAGCAGGTGCACCTGTCTATTTATACCACCTCTTCTCCTCTCACGTGAGACACGTTAGGTTGTTGATTTCACTCAGTTAAAAACATTAGGTGCGCCTGTTGTTTACACCATCTTTTCTCTTTTCGTGTGAGACACGTTAGGTTGTTGATTTCACTCGATTAAAAACATCAGGTGTGCCTGTTGTTTACACCATCTTTCCTCCTGTCGTGTGAGACACGTTAAGTTATTGATTTCACTCGGTTAAAAACATCAGGTGCGCCTGTTGTTTACACCATCTTTCCTCCTTTCGTGTGAGACAGGTTAGGTTTTTGATTATACTCGGTTAAAAACATTAGGTGTGCCAGTTATTCACACCACTTTTCCTCTTGCGTAAGACCCGTTGGGTTGTTGATTTCTCTTAGTTGAGGTCCTTCCTCCTTAGTATCTTGCTCCTAAACTACGCTGGTTTGATTCCTTGCAAAGGGATACGTGGGCAACCTTCTAATTCAACCACCTGCATTGCATCTTGTTTGTTTGCCCAAGTCTTACGGCCTTGTCAAAAGGGTCGTCTTCGGGCTTTAACATTTACTCACGTCATAAAATGACTTCGAGCTCTGTCAAAGTGGGGCAACTGTAGACACCCCATTTTGACCGACCCTAATACTTCGGCACCTTCTTTTGAACACCCCTTGATGAAAATTAGAATATGCCATTTTATGAATTTCTCAGCTGAAAAATCATATTGAAGCTTTAATCCCAAACCTCACCCATTTTGGCCAAATTATTAATTTGTAGTATTTTATAATTTTATGTGTGTGTGCATATTTTTAGGTGGTGTTATATAAATTGGTACATTTTAACTATTTTGATAAATAGAACATAATAAAAAAATAAAAAATAAAAAAAGAAAAGTTAGAGTGTGGTCAAGGGTATTTTTTGGGAGGAGAGAAAGAAAAGATAGAGAGAATATTATTATGGCTTTTTGATGAATGGTGGAATTGAGGATCGAGAGGATGATGATGTTTAGAGGGGTTGAAAATTATTTTGAGAGAGGGAGCATGCATGGTTAGGGGAAGGTGGAGGATATTGAAAAGAGAGAAGAGTAGGTGAGAGGGTGAGATAGAATTTCAGGAAGTGGTTCAAAAGCTAATGGATCTGTGTGTTCAATTCGGTGGGAGTGGGGTTCAAAGGTGGGTGGAGAATTTGATTATTTGAGAAAGAGAGAGATAGAGAGAGTGGTTGGGTGGAAGAAAAGAGTTTCAAAAAAATATAAATCTCTTTCTTTGGTCTAGGGGAAAAAGGAGAGGGGGATACACTGATAAATGCACTATCTCTCTCTCAGGTTGGAGAAATAAGAGAGAGTTGACGCTGAAAATAGAGACAACACGGAGGCTTTCTCTGGGTGTACCAATGGGTGAGGGTGGTGTTCATGTGTGTGGGTGAAAAAGAAAAAAAAAACAGAGAGATAGAGGTTTGTTTTTTTTTAAGAGAGTGGTGTGTATGATGATGGGTGTGGGTCTATTAAAAAAACAAAAAAACGAATGCAATATGATCTCTCTGAGGTTGAGTTCGGCAGGTGGTGTTCATATGAGTGGGGTTGATGAGTGTTATTATTGTTAGGGAGTGAGAATAAAAATAAAAAAAGAAGAGAGGGAATGGGTGGTGTTTGTTGATTAAAGGGAAGACACACATATAGAACAAAGAGAACGCACTTTTCCCTCTCTCCGGTCTCTCTCTCTCGGCTGGTTTTTGAGCATTGGGCATTTTTCTTGTTAGTTTTTGTTGGTTGATCATCTGCAACACACAAAGAAAACACACACAGAGGGGGTCAACCTCCTGGGCTAATCTCTCTCTCTATAGCTCTCTTTTGGGTTAGAGCACACAACAGCACACACACGCAGAGGAAGGATCACACGGGGACACAACACACACACTACCACCTCTCTCTCTCTTATTGATACACAAAACACACACACACACTGCCACCTTTTTCTCTTGCTGCTATCACATACGACACGCACACCGATAGCTTCAACATTGGTACACATACATACACACATTGATAACTTCAACACACACACTGATAGCTTCAACACACACACACACACTGATACACACACACAACACACACAGCACAGACTGGGACATCAACACACATGCATCTACTGGCTCTCTCTCTCTCTCTCTCTCTCTCTCTCTCGGCAGATTTTGGGAGTGAAAAAGATCAACACAGACCTCTCTCTCTCTAGCTGAAAAACACACAAAATATATATCTCTCTCTCTCTGGTGAGGGATTAAAAAAAAGGAGGGGATAGACACACACACAAGAAGGTAGCAGCGGCTCTCTCTCTCTCTCTCTCTCTATCTCTCTTGTGATGGCTGTGAGTATAGGGAGCTGCAATGCAAGATTCATGGACCTGGAATCAATGAAGTGCACCATCTCTACCCCACCACTCTCTATTGGACATTCTTCACTCCATTTCTCTAATCAAAGACATCAATTTTGTTCACTGTCCATGAATGGTTGCTAAGGTGACCTTGGAGCTGCTCCTCCCATTAGAACCACTGAAACTTGCACCTTTCCCGCTGTCTTGACACCTGCATTGGCCATTGACCACATTAACTCTACCATCTCCGACATGAAATTTCAGCAGGATGATCATAGAGCTGGGACGGTCATATCCTACGGCCAGAATCATAAACCAAAGTTGGATAATAAATCGTTAACAATCGAACCATCTGGAAGAGCTTGAGATCTTTGTTATTTTATTTTTATTTTGAGTGTTTGTGAGGTTTTGTTTTATGTTATTATTCCCTCCTCTCTCTCATTTGGACTTGTAATATACTAAAGTGTTGTAATAATTCCCCCACCCCGCTTCTTTCTATCCCATTCTTTAAATTGCTTTCCCTAACTGTACATATGTATATATCTGACATGCCATGCATATCCATGCTTTGCATCCATGATTCATGCCTAGGTCCTGTTAAATTTGCATCTTTGTGCTTTAATTAATTCTTATATGATTTTGTGTGCTATTGCAAGTGTTGCAATGTTTCACATGTCATGTTTTAGCAGTCGGATCTTTAGAAGCATTCTTGTGTATGAATTGCATTAGGATTTGTATTTTTTTTTTTTGATCGGTAGGATTTGTATATAGGATCATGCATATTTTACTAACTTTGTTTTGTAGCTGTTCGCTGGACGTCGGTAAATATGTGAGTTGTTATGCTTTAGCATCCCGCATGCACATAATTTTCCTATTATGTTTAGCATCCTACCATGAGGCTAATTGCTTAAATGATAAATTGTTTGAATGCCTTTAGCTGAAGGCTTGTTTCTTAAATTGAAATGATTCAACGAATGTACGTTTTAAGCCCACTTTGCAGTTGCAAATTCACAAACTATAAGCCCACTTTGTTAAGTGGCAAATTCAAATCCTTTTCGAAAAACAAACATGAAATTGAATTGTTCCAATTTGAGTAAACTAGTCTATACTTGTATACTTCCCATAGTAAATTTTAGGATTTACTAAATAATCAGAACATGAACATATAAAGAAAATAAAATTCATATCATGGTTTAGTAGAGGCCGATCTTTGATCGGTTGAGCGGGGGTGCTCATTATTGACCTTCCCCTCTCATACCTAAGGTTCCGAGCCAAGCATCCTTGGTTACGACGAATAGTGGCCTTGGCACGAGTCATGGGTTTCCTAATTTTCCCAAAATAAATATTAGGTGGCGACTTTGAGATCTGATGACGCAGTCCATTTATGGCAAATGTTTTTGCAATAAAATGGATTTTCTAAAAGTTGCCAAATCTGGACACTCATCTATGTTTCACATTGCATTAGTGAGACTAGATCAAAGAGATCTCGAGGGTCCGAACTGTTTAACATGCGCGGGTACCCCTCGGGCATGTTACAGTTTCTGGCGACTCTGCTGTGGATTTATGAAACCTTGACTCGAACTCCATGATATGACTTTTATTTTCAATTATATGTTTATTGCATTGCATGCATTGGTGCACTTAAAGTTCCTGTGTTGCCCAGATACTGGTGGGAGCACATGTATACTTTTTGTGGCACTATACCAATCTCTACATTACTTTGGAGGCCCTATGTTATAATCTTTCTCAGACTTTGAAGAGAGGCTATGTTGACTCTTCTAATTTCCTAAAGATCTTTATTGGTTATGGCCCAAAGGACTCTTTGAGTGGGGTTGATGAGTGTTATTATTGTTAGAGAGTGAGAATATATTAAAAAAAAAAAAAGAAGAGAGGGAATGGGTGGTGTTTGATGATTAAAGGGAAGACACACACATAGAACAAAGAGGACGCACCTTTCCCTCTCTCTGGTCTCTCTCTCTCTTAGCTGGTTTTTGAGCATTCCGCATTTGTCTTGTTAGTTTTTGTTGGTTGATCATCTGCAACACACAAAGAAAACACACACACAGGGGGTCAGCCTCCTGGGCTGATCTCCCTCTCTATAGCTCTCTTTCGGGTTAGAGCACACAACAGCACACACACGCAAAGGGAGGATCACACGGGGACACAACACACACTGCCACCTCTCTCTCTCTCTCTCACTGATACACAAAACACACACACACTGCCACCTCTTTCTCTCACTGCTATCACACACGACACGCACACCGATAGCTTCAACACTGGTACACACACATACACACACACTGATACACATACACAGCACACACAACACACACAACACAGACTGGGACATCAACACACATGCATCTACTGGCTCTCTCTCTCTCTCTTGGCAGATTTTGGGAGTGAAAAAGATCAACACAGACCTCTCTAGCTGAAAAACACACAACATATATATCTCTCTCTCTCTGGTGAGGGATTAAAAAAAGGGAGGGGATAGACACACACATAGGAAGACAGCAGCGACTCTCTCTCTTGAGAGCTGCTCTCTCTCTCTCTTGTGATGGCTGTGAGTATAGGGAGCGGCAATGCAAGATTCATGGACCTGGAATCAATGAAGTGCACCATCTCTACCCCACCACTCTCTATTGGACATTCTTCACTCTATTTCTCTAATCAAAGACATCAATTTTGTTCACTGTCCATGAATGGTTGCTAAGGTGACCTTGGAGCTGCTCCTCCCATTAGAACCACTGAAACTCACACCTTTCCCGCTGTCTTGACACCTGTATTGGCCATGGACCACATTAACTCTACCATCTCCGACATGAAATTTCAGCAAGATGATCATAGAGCTGGGACGGTCATATCCTACGGCCAGAATCATAAACCAAAGTCGGATAATAAACCGTTAACAACTGAACCATCTGGAAGAGCTTGAGATCTTCTTTATTTTATTTTTATTTTGAGTGTTTGTGAGGTTTTGTTTTATGTTATTATTCCCTCCTCTCTCTCTCTCTCTCATTTGGACTTGTAATATATTAAAGTGCTATAATAATTCCCCCACCCCGCTTCTTTCTATCTCATTCTTTAAATTGCTTTCCCTAACTGTGCATATGTATATATCTGACATGCCATACATATTTATGCTTTGCATCCATGATTCATGCCTAGGTCCTGTTAAATTTGCATCTTTGTGCTTTAATTGATTCTTATATGATTTTGTGTGCTATCGCAAGTGTTGCAGTGTTTCACATGTCATGTTTTAGAAGCTGGATCTTTAGAAGCATTCTTGTGTATGAATTGCATTAGGATTTGTATATAGGATCATGTATATTTTACTAACTTTGTTTTGTAGCTGTTCGTGGGACGTCGGTAAATATGTGAGATGTTATGCTTTAGCATCCTGAATGTACATAATTTTCCTATTATGTTTAGCATCCTACCATAAGGCTAATTGCTTAAATGATAAAATGTTTGAATGCCTTTAGCTGAAGGCTTGTTGCTTAAATTGAAATGATTCAACGAATGTACGTTTTATGCCCACTTTGTAGTTGCAAATTCACAAAGTTTAAGCCCACTTTGTTAAGTGGCAAATTCAAACCCTTTTCGAAAAACAAACATGAAATTGAATTGTTCCAATTTGAGCAAACTAGTCTATACTTGTATGCTTCCCATAGTAAATTTTAGGATTTACTAAATAATCAGAACATGAACATATAAAGAAAATAAAATTCATATCATGGTTTAGTAGAGGTCGATCTTTGATCGGGTGAGCGGGGGTGCTCATTATTGACCTTCCCCTCTCATACCTAAGGTTCCTAGCCAAGCATCCTTGGTTACGACGAACAGTGGCCTTGGCACGAGTCATGGGTTTCCTAATTTTTCCAAAATAACTATTAGGTGGCGACTATGAGATCTGATGACGCAGTCCATTTTTGGCAAATGTTTTTGCAATAAAATGAATTTTCTAAAAGTTGTCAAATCTGGACTCTCATCTATGTTTCACATTACATTAGTGAGACTAGATCAAAGAGATCTCGAGGGTCCGATCTGTTTAACGCGCACGGGTACCCCCCGGGCATGTTACAA
Source organism: Camellia japonica (assembly GCA_030407325.1). NCBI lineage: Eukaryota > Viridiplantae > Streptophyta > Magnoliopsida > Ericales > Theaceae > Camellia > Camellia japonica. Next base: position 49,114,516 of record JAPPVO010000013.1, on the reverse strand, counting down.
ATATGTTTTCTCACCTTTAGTTTGAATTGATTTAAAATCACAAATGTCACTATGAATTAGTTCAAGTGGTTCCATACTTCTTTCAATTGTATGAAAAGGAATTTTGGATAATTTTGCCTTAAAACAAATTTCACATTTATGATTTAAATCAATGTCAAATTTAGGTAAACATTCCATATTAATTAATCTATGTAAAGATCCATTATTAACATGTCCAAGTCTACCATGCCATAAATTTAAAGACTCAAGCAAGTAAGAAGAAGATGTATTTTTATTAATAACTAAGGGTACAACGGTCATTACATTCATCTTGAAAAGGCCATCAAACATGTAACATTTTCCTACATACATCCCATTCTTAGTAAGTACAAACTTGTCAATTTCAAAAACTAGCCTAAACCTATTTTTACTCAACAAAGATCTGGAAACAAGATTCTTGCGAATGCCTGGTACATGCAGCACATTGTTGAGAGTGAGTTCCTTTCCAGATGTCATCTTCAAAATAACATTTCCTTGTCCTTCAATTTTAGAAGTTGAAGAGTTGCCCATAAAAAGTTGTTCACCATTGTCCACCACTGAATAGGATGTGAACATCTTTTTGTCGACACAGATGTGGCGAGTAGCACTAGTGTCCATCCACCCTTCTTTAGGATTTCCGACAAAGTTTTCCTTGGAAACAACTGCATAAAGATTTATGTCATCTACACCATTGGAAATTTTGTCCATTTCGGTCATATGGGCTTGAGCAGGCTTCTTGTTTGTTCTTTCTTTGCCTTTGCGCTTGCTACGACAATCTTTGGCCCGATGTCCCTCTTTGTCACAAGTGTAACATTTGCCATTAAACTTGTACTTCTTATTTTCCCCTCTTTTAGAGCCTTGTGCAGAACTTTCTCCAAAAAACTTCCGTTTCTTTGCTTTTGGAGCATGTTCCACCACATTTTCCTTAGACTCCATTGGATGTTTACCAGCCCGCTTTTCAGAATTGTGGTTGTCCTCCTCAATCCTCAAACACACAATCAATTCTTCTAAAGACATTTCTTTGCGCTTGTGTTTGAGGTAGTGCTTGAATTCCTTCCAGTCTTGTGATAATTTTTTAATTAAGGCATCAACTTGGGAGGATTCACTAAGAGACATGCCTTCTACATGAATTTCATGCAGAATGAGTTGAAGATCTTGAACTTGGCTGATCATAGTCTTTGAATCAACCATCACAAAATCCAGGAATTTGCCAACCCCAAATTTCTTTGAGCCAGCATCTTCTGTTTTGTACTTTTTCTCCAAAGACTTCCAAAGTTCCTTTGCCGTTTTGATAGGACTGTAGACGTTGTATAATATGTTGTCAAGTCTATTCAAGATGTAGTTCCGGCAAAGGAAATCAACATGTTTCCAAACATCGACCGCAACAACCACTTGCTGGTCAGTTTCATCATCTTTCAAAGTAAAAGCATCCTCACGGAGAAAACGTGCTAGGTTGAGAGTAGTAAGATAGAATAGCATTTTTTGCTGTCATTTTTTAAAATCAGTTCCTGAGAACTTCTCTGGCTTTTCACTGTGATTGACTGGCACTGTCACAACATGAGAGGGGGTTGGCGCAATTACAACCACCATACCAGTACTTGTTTGAGCATTAGTTTGTCCAGTTTCAGTAGCCATGAATTCTAAATTATAAAACAAAATTAGAATTAGAATTTTATACTACACATAAAATTAAACTATAAACACAGAATATTAAATTCTGTAAAATAAAAGAAACAAGGATTATAACTTTTATTTTCAATTAATTTGTATATAAAAAATTATTTAAACAAATTAATTCCAAACAGAAAAATATTTCTATAACACTTCAAAAATTAAAATACTGAAAACAGAATTTTAATTAATGAAAATTCAAAAATTATTTCTGAAAATCAAAATTAATTTCTGACCAATTCCACAAATAAATATTCTAAATTGTTAATGACACCAGTATATTACTACTAGTTGTCAAACAGTATATTACTACTATTTGTTTTTCCAACAATAATATTATTTTGTAAAATCACAGAGAATAATTTCTGTAAGAAGAAGAATGAGAAAAGGAAATAAACGAAAAATTATGCATAAACAGAATAATTCGAATCTGTCTTAAGATTGTTGGAATAATCTTTTGTGTAAAATAAATAACATGAAACAAATTCAAACAAATAAAAATAAATTATTTACAGAATTTATTTCACTGAAATGTAAAAGTACGAAAAGATCAAGTCGAATGTGTGACACTCTGTCCTTAAGACATATTCGCCCTGCCACGGTGCTTACGGATAAAAGGCGTCTATCTCCCAGGATACAATGATCTTCACAAATTGTGCTAGGATTCCAAACAATTTGTACGGCGAACCAAACCTGTGTTCTATACTCTCTTTAATTTTTCCTAAAAAACTAATATGAAGAGAATTTATGCAAATGAGCAAAACCGGGAGGGAACCAAGAGAATTTCAGATTTTAGAGGATGTTTTTCAGATCCAAAAGACTGCTGGAAATGGCTGGTATTTATAGGCAAACTGTGGCTGTCTGAACAGGTATTATTTGAATTAAACAGATCTTATTTCAAATTGAACAAGTGTAGAACCAGTTTACAATAGATTTGTTAACTACAGTAGTTATAAAATTGTCCAAAACTGCTGGGCAATTTTCCCGATCTGTTAGAATATTTCGAACCTATTGAACCTCAGTTTGAATCTGCTTGGGCAGATTTAAATCTGTTTGGAAATAATAGAATCTGTCCAGTGCAAAACAATTTCAAAACCTGTTTGCATAGATTATCTGTTATGGAATTTAGACTTGAAAAAGGCACAATTTTTAAAGTTAGGACTCATTGGACCCACAACCGACACCCACGCCCGGCATAGCTCGGCCGGTTGGACGAACGGACAGCGGTGGCACGCATGTGTGGTGGTTTGGGCTAAGGTCCACTTTGTCCATAGCTCCTCCCTTCTACAAACTTGGGGTGCCCCTTGGGGCCCAACCCAAGTGTTGCCACCTAGAGCTTTTAAACACATACAAGCTCTCTTCAAGTTTCAATGTAGGACAACCCATTTCAATGAAACTCACATTTTACTTCTTTAATGTCCACTATATGAACCCGAAAACGACGTCAACTTCCCATTCACTCATAAATGATTTTGACGAACCGTCTTCACCGTGTGACTCACCACGCGGCAAGGAACATGTCACCACTTTGGACCCACTTCAAAAGACGTGTGGACCCTACTTAATTTTGGGCTCAAAGTTGACCCAAAATAAGCCTATAAAAATCAATTTTCCAACAATTAATACAAAAGATGGGAAGCAAGCAAAATAATTGCAAATATGTGAAGAAGAAGAAGAAAAAAAAAAGTGTAATATATCATTAGTTCTTATAGTTTAAGTGAAGTGTCACTTTAGTTTCCATAATTTTAATTTGAATAATTTGATCTCTATATTTTCAGTTTTATTGCAATGTGATCCATCCATTACTTATGGTTAGAATTTGAAATGAAAAAATACTATGTGTAAAAATAGAGACACCAAAGTAAAATTCAAAATAAATTATAGAGACCACCGGTATAATATATTCATTATGCTAGTGATCCTTATAGTTTGCTTTAAATTCTATTTTGGTCTTTTTAATTTTGCATATGATTTTTTTTTTCCGTTTAAAATATTAACAATGCATGACAGAAGGATCACATTAGAACAAAATTTAAAGTGTAATGACCAAATTGAAACTACGATAACCAAAATAAAATTTCACTCATATTAATTAATGGTAGAATCTACCCAAAAAATTAAAAAATATATAATGTCTCAACTCTTCTGCCCCTTAGCCTTTTTGTCTTCCCATCTCTCTCTTCTCTTCAAACCAACAATCAAACAATTCTGGGTAGAAATCTATCATTTTTGTGCGTGTGAGATTTATAACTCTTATTTATTTATTTTCTTTATTTTTCATGTCTCACCGACCAATCTAATCCTGGTTAGAAATTCTGCAATTCGTGACAAACAGTTGAGATAATGATGCAATGCTCTTCTTTCATTACTGTCAACAGTTGGGCTGAAAAATGGAGCATAGACACGAGCAAAATCAGCTTCAGATTGGATTTTTAGAGATTTGGTCATGTCAAATATAGCCTACAATTAACCCATTGGCCTAGTGGTTGCAGCTTAGGACCTGGGGTATGCTCCCTCTAGGTGTCAGGTTCATTTTCCACCAAGTGCTGTCAACTCCTTAAAGTTACGTCCCCAAACTCTACCCGAGATTTGTCCGATTCACGTGGAGTGGACGCTTTGCATGGGTTCCAAAATTAGTCGAACTGTACGTAAAATGGTTCGAACAGCCAAGCATCAAAAAAAAAAATATATGGCCTACAATTTTCAAAATGCTAATAAACAAAAGGTTTCATAGTCCCACTCGAAATGCAACAGAATAATTTCACTATGTTGATGGACGCACTATAATAAATTAAGGTTTTAGAGACAAAATTACCTTTTAAGAATGAAATATTTAAGTTGCCAAAGTATTGTTTCTAGTGACAAAATTGGACATTTATTGATAAATTGTTATCATTTTGAGGACAACCGGTATACCGGTTCATATCTGAATCGGCAGTCCGATTTTCCAGTACAAATCTACTAGCCGATATTTAGAACTATGTCGGCCCTGGGTTCAATTCTGCATTATTATTGTCACATGCATATTAATTTTTACAGCTATAATTTTTACAACTATAATTTTTACAGCTATATCTATGATTATAGCGAGGTCATTGAATTAATTAAATATACAATTTTTTTTCCTAAAACCATGACGCATGCCCACTCATGTGCGTATTTTTCAAAACAAAAATGCTAACAATTAGAATTAATTGGACTAATTTGAGACAAAATAAAAAATTCATAGTCAAAATTGAGTGGATTAAAATTATAGGAACCAAAATGAGATAAGGGCCCAGTATAGCGATTAACAGTGTAATTTACCCTAAAAATTTTGAAACAACAAAAATAAAAGTAAATATCACATCAGCATCTTGAAGTATGGTCACTTCGCAAGAAGAAGCTATTTAGGCCTCATTTGGAAATTGGCTATTTTAGTTGACCTTTTGATTTTTACGGGAAAAAAAAATGAGCAGAAAAGTAAATAGAGTGGTGTGATAACTTGTAGTGAATGTTTGGCTATTTTATCCTATTGACAAATGAGACCTTAGTGCTATTGGGGTATAATCAAATGGTGTCACAGGAGAGTTGTGATTGGCAGAGGGGTGGGGCTAGGGATGGTCACAGATGGAGCTTGTAGTAATCAATCCCCGCCCCAGATCATATTAGGAGTGGGGCAAATCGGGAGATGGCAGTGGCGATGGTAGGAACGGGTGCGAGGTGGTAGACGAGTTAATTTTATAAATTGAAGAATGAGATTATTAATAAAAAAATTATAAATAACATAGTATATTAAAGTTAATGATCTATAATTAATGAGAATTATAAGATATAAGATAAAAAAATAAATGAGTAAAATTAATATCAAGTATAATATTTTAGTGTTTTAATTTTATTATGAAAAAGTTAAATTATATAAATATATTGAATAAATATAATAGGGGGTGGAGGTCGGGTAGAATGGTGCAGGGGAAGTAAAACCCATCCGCATCCCAATTTCTTATCAGGGCGGAAAAAACCTATGTGAGGAAAGGCGCGACAAAGGAAAATGACTATTCCTACCCACAATTTTTTGTTAAGATATGGCGTTTAGTGATTGATGAATAGTATTGCCACATAATGCCCTTAGAGAGCGTAATAATTTTTTGCTTCACTTATTAGCATATATTTGCATATGTTGATAATTCTTGAAAAAAAAAAAGAACTAACAACCTTTAAATCTATTGAGACCTAACCTCCAATAGTTTTATAAAATAGGACTTGTAATTAAAATGTTGGATATTTTTGTATTATGCTTTAAAACTATCTATAGTAGTGATAGCCCATATGGTGTAAACTCATCCAATATTCCACGATAGTTAATTGACTTCGATTATACCACAAACACCAAAGCGAAGAAAGTGCCCATGTGTGGGCCCCCACCAGATGTTTGATAATTTTAACCCACTAAAATGGTTGTTGATGGATGTGCCTTGTAGGCATATTATTGTGCTGTAAATTTGCGAGGGTGTGTTTTGAATTTATTTTAATAATTTGAATTATTTATAATGTAGGGTTTGTTAAATAGATTAATCATGAAAAAAATTCAAGTTATTTAGACATTAGTAACTCATAACAAGACCACGTTTATATTTAGGAAAAATAAACGATTAACATGATTTTGATAATTTTTTAGTGTAATTATTCAGCTTGATGATGGGATTATATTTGTCCGATTAATTTATTTTTTATATGAAAGATATAATTCACAAACTTATAATATGAACAGATCAAATCATCAAAATACAGTTGGAACAAGCCTTAAAAGGTATGACAGTACGGTGATATTACAACATCCACCTCAAATCTACTAAAATGGCTAATTATTGGTCATTTTTAAAAGATCATATCACAATGTCTATGATCTAAATCAACCGTATAGTAAAAGAATTTATGGTAGCACATGGTAATTTAATTATACAAGACAATAATAACTCACTTTGTGTATATTACAAATTTTTATTAACTGAAAACACCACATCAACAATAATGTAGACTATTTAATAATTTATCTATACTATTAGTCCTTTTTTGACTTCTTGTGTAACGCCCTCAAAATAAAACCCACAATATACAACATTATCATGCATTAATAAAAGAAAACATTTTATTATTTCAATCATCAGAGTCTTACGAAATAAAATACCATAGCAAATGCCCTACGGGCTTACATCTTGCCAAGCCAACACTTGGACACAATTCACTGAGTTCTAACTCAAAAACAGATAAAGCCCTAGGCTTGAAAGATTACATTATTCAAATAAAAATAAATAAACAAATCTTCAAGTCCAATCCTCACAAGCTAAGTCCTTGGAGGGAGTGAACCACCTGAACCTGAAAAATAAAGTTCCCATATAGGGTGAGCCACAGCCCAGTAGAGAAATACTAAACCAAGCATAAGAATTAACTAAAGTATTAGCATCTGATACATGGTTAACACACTATAATCAAGTCACAATATTCATGACACGAATGTCTACACTGCCTATGACACATTGTCTATGGCACATTTTACTTTCCACTTATGGCTCAGAACCTGGCCAAATAACTCAACAGGGTTTCATCTTTTATTACCATTACTTCCAATTCAACAGGAATAACAATTCAAGTTAGACCTAATCATAACAAATACACATGTTGGTATTGTATCAATCATAATCAATTCACTTCCATACTTCCCAACTGATACACATTTTAGTGATGTATCATATCAACAATAAATAGACATATATCTATAAATCAATAAGCACACATAAGAGTGATGCTACTGGAGTCCATCCCCTATCTTCTCCCAATAAGTCCGGTTTAGAGGTCCATCCCCTATCTTCCCCTAAACCGTGGAGTTCATCCCCTATCTCCTCCAAAACCAAATGCATATGCAATGAAACACACAATTGCCATATACAACACATAATTAATACACAAATGTTCTGTATTAACTCAACGGTCAAACAATTGACCCAATTCCAGTTATACCTAAGCCGCATGCAAGGTCTACAACAATCAATGGCTATCCTCCACCGATAGCCCAAAACAGTTATTTCTAAACAAGAAATAAATACATCAATGAATGTAAATTTAACATTCCCAATTCCATGAATTAAACCAAATTCCACATTATTCCTTTAAATTAATTATACAAATTAATCTAAACCAAAACCCTAAGGTTTCTTCCAAAATTACCAAACTACCCCCACATACCAAAATACCAACACTTAGGATTAAAGCGTATAAATGGAGTAGGAAATCCCTACCTCAAAGAAAGAACCAGAAAAGATGATGATGAAGAAGATGCTCGAAACTCCAAAGTGCTCCAAACTGACAACTGCTCAGATTAAAAGGAAGCCCTCACTCTCCTCTATCTTATTTGTAAAAGAACTAGGGCAAAAACCCACCCTAACTAGATCAAATCAAGGAGAGAAGATGAGTTGGGAGAGAGAAAACTCGTAACCTAGGGTTTTATAAACTGAAAGGGGCTGAAAAACTGTTTTAAAACACGAAATCACGATTTTATACTCGGCAGTTCCGCTCGAGCGGACAAAACCCCGCTCGAGCGTACACTCACAGACTCCCGCTCGAGCGGACAATCCCACGCTCGAGCGGCGGATGCACACTCCCAGCATCTCGACAAACCAGGTCCCCGCTCGAGCGTCCCAGTCCCCGCTCGAGCGTCACTCACACACTCCCGCTCGAGCGGTCCAACTTCCGCTCGAGCGTCCAACCCTGCACAAGAAAATACTGGATGGGTGTTTTTCCCGCTCGAGCGCCAAAACCCCGCTCGAGCGGACAAGCCGAAATCTGGGCAACTAGTTTTGGTTCCTAAGCTCAACCAACCTGTTCCAAACCCGCCCAATACATCCTATAACTCCAAATAAGAAAATATAAGACGACAACAACCATTACACAAAGATAGACTCTACGGAACCTAAGTCCGGATACAATAATCAAAAGGGAAAAGACCGGGGTCGTTATAACCTCCCCCCTTAAAAGAATTTCGTCCCCGAAATTAAGCATAAGTTTGTAAAAACAAGTTTTTCTCAATTCCCAATGATACATTAAAACAATAACAACAGCTTGACCCAATACCGGTCACTTCATCTCTTATCAAAGGCATCTCACAATATGTATAAATCAACATATATTCAACTTGCATCAATATTATGCATTATTTCAATGTTAACAATTTACATATCATTATTCAAGTTCATGATATAAACAACACATTCAATATATAAATGTTGTATTTCACTTCCATAAAAAGGCAAGTCCAGATGTTAACATTAAACCCAAAACATTCTCAATGTTTTCCAACTTAAGACATATATAAAATTCTCAAGTTCCACAATATTATATAATCTAAATACAAGATTACAAATCAATAAACAAGTCCGGATATTTCTCACGGACTTCCAACTCACGTTCCCAAGTGGCCTCCTCCACTCCGTGATGCTTCCACAAAACCTTCACCAAAGGGATGGTTTTGCCTCGCAAAACTTGATCCCGCCTATCCAAGACTCGAACCGGTCTCTCCTCATATGAGACATCCTCATCAACAACTAAATCAGTCCAATCCAGTACATGTGACGGATCTGGCTCATACTTCCGAAGCATACTCACATGAAACACGTCATGAACTCCGGATAACTGCGGTGGCAAAGCTAAACGATAAGCAGCCTCGCCAATCCTCTCAAGGATCTCAAAAGGCCCAATAAACCGAGGGGACAACTTCCCGCTCTTCCCAAACCTCATCAAACCCCGCTTAGGTGATATCTTCAAAAAGACATGATCACCCACCTCAAATACCAAAGGTCTCCTTCTACGGTCAGCATAAGATTTCTGACGACTCTGTGCTGTAACAAGCCTCTTACGGATAAGCTCAACTTTCTCCGTCGTTTCCCTCACCAACTCCGGACCCAACAGAGGTGCATCACCCACCTCGGCCCAACAAACTGGAGATCTACACGGTCGGCCATACAAAGCCTCAAACGGTGCCATACCAATACTAGACTGAAACTGTTGTTGTAGGCAAACTCCACTAATGGTAAGTGCCTCTCCCACGACCCACTAAAGTCGAGAACACAACCCCGAAGCATATCCTCAAGGATCTGAATAGTACGCTCGGACTGCCCGTCAGTCTGAGGATGATAAGCCGTGCTAAGGGTCAACTTAGTGCCTAAAGCACTCTGCAAACTCTGCCACAACCTGGCAGTAAAACGAGGATCTCTATCTGAGACGATCGTCACTGGGACCCCGTGCAACCTCACTATGTCCCGGATATATAAGTCGGCAAGATGATCTACCGAATCTCTAACACGCATGGGAATGAAGTGCGCTGACTTCGTCAACCGGTCTACAACCACCCAAATAGCATCACTACCCCGCTGAGTCCTCGGAAGACCCACAACGAAGTCCATAGTGACATGCTCCCACTTCCACTCGGCAATAGGCAAGGGTTGCAACAAACCCGCTGGCCTCTGATGCTCGGCCTTCACTTGCTGACAAGTAAGGCACCTAGATACGAAAGCTGCCACATCTCTCTTCATACCCCGCCACCAGAACTGGCGACCCAAATCCTGATACATCTTAGTACCTCCCGGATGCACCGCAAGGCGCGAATGATGAAACTCTCGGAGTACCTCCTCTCGGCAAGACTCTGGCACAAACAGACGGTCTCGGTATCTCACACTCAGGTCGGGATACACCGTCAAACCCCTCTCAACCTTCCCATTAGAAATCTTCTCTCGGAGAGATTCTACCTCAAGATCACCCCTCTGAGCCTCTAACACTCGAGTCACAAGTGTAGGCTGTGCAACAATTGAAAACAAGGCCGCAGCCTCTACGGATTCGCCCAGATGCAAATCAAACTCCCCAACTGCACCCAACATCTCCCACTCCCGGATGGCTATACTAGCTAAGTCACCAACAGATTTCCTGCTAAGGGCATCGGCCACAACATTGGCCTTCCCCGGATGATAGTGCAACTCGAAGTCATAATCCTCAATGAACTCCATCCACCTCCTCTGCCTCAAATTCAAGTCTTTCTGTGTGAACAGATATTTCAGACTCTTATGATCCGAGAATACCTCGAACCTCTCACCATAAAGATAATGCCTCCAAATCTTCAAGGCAAAAATCACAGCTGCTAATTCTAAATCATGCGTAGGGTAATTCTTCTCATGAATTTTCAACTGACGTGAGCCATAGGCAACCACTTTCCCCTCTTGCATCAACACACAACCCAGACCCTCTCGTGAGGCGTCACAATAGACTGCATAACCCAACCCTCTCTCCGGAATAATCAAGACTGGAGCGGTGGTCAGTCTAACCTTCAACTCCTGAAACGACTTTTCACAAGTCTCACTCCATACAAATTTGACTCCCTTCCGAGTCAATCTAGTCAACGGTGAAGCTAACCTGGAGAAATCCTTCACAAACCGACGGTAATACCCAGCTAATCCCAGAAAACTGCGGATCTCAAACACACTCTTAGGCTGTGCCCAATCTTGCACTGCCTCAGTCTTGGATGTATCAACAGACACCCCTTCCCCAGAAACTACATGGCCTAAGAACTTCACCTCTTCTAGCCAGAACTCACACTTCCCGAACTTAGCATAAAGCTTATGGGCTCTAAGTAACTCTAGCACCACTCTCAAGTGTTCCTCGTGCTCCTCCTCGAAGGTGAATAAATCAGAATGTCGTCCACGAAGACGACCACAAAACGATCCAAGAATTCCCGGAAGATCCGGTTCATCAAATCCATAAACACTGCCGGTGCATTGGTGAGCCCAAACGGCATCACCAGAAACTCATAGTGGCCATACCGCGTACGGAATGCCGTCTTAGGAATATCCTCCTCCCTGACCCTCAACTGGTGGTAACCCGATCTCAAATCTATCTTAGAGAAACAACGGGAACCCTTCAACTGGTCAAACAAATCATCAATACGGGGCATAGGATACTTATTCTTAACCGTAGCCCGATTCAACTTCCGGTAATCTATACACAATCTCAAAGCACCACCTTTCTTCTTAGCAAAGAGGGCCGGTGCTCCCCACGGCGAAACACTAGGACGGATATAGCCCTTATCTAGCAACTCCTGGAGTTGAACCTTCAACTCAACTAACTCGGCTGGGGCAAAACGGTAAGGTGCCATAGAAATCGGCGCCGTGCCGGGCACTAAATCAATAGAGAACTCAATCTCTCGCTGAGGTGGCAAACTAACAAGATCCTCGGGAAAAACGTCCGAATACTCACAAACCACCCTCGGCAACACAATCTGGGTCTCATCACCCTCACTAATCGAAAGACTAGCAAGTAGACCACTAAGCTCACTCCGCCCTCGCGGATCATACCCGGTGGCAAAACACTACCAACCCGGTCCCCCAGAAAACGAAAACACTCCCCGTTCACGGTACAACAAGTGACCCTCTGACGGTAGCAATCAATAACTGCCCGGTATGACGACAACCAGTCCATACCCAAAATAACATCAAAGCCCTTCATGGGCATAACTACAAAAGAGAAAGGGATTCTATGATCATCGACCTCTATATCACAACCCCTAACACCTTGTTTCAAAATCAACTCACCCCCAAGAGGCGACACTACACAAATAGGAGATGCTAACTGAGCTAACTCCAACTCCAAAATAGATGCAAATGCAGCAGACACAAAGGAATGAGATGCACCCGTATCAATCAGAACACTAGCAACTGAATTGCAAAACAAGAAGGTACCTCTCACAACAGACGGAGCCGGTACAGATCCTGCGCGGTAACAGCATACACGCGCCCAGACGACCTCTGATCAACCTGCTCACCCCTCGGAGCAGTAGACTGCTGCACAGACTGGGACGAAGAAGCCCCCTGATTGGCCCTCGAGGCCTGAACTGACTGAGCTGGCAGCTGACTCTGAGTCTGCCTCGAACCAGATGCACCAGATGTGCCACCCAACTGCGGGCAAAACCTCTTCATGTGCCCCGGCTGACCGCACTGAAAACAAGAGAGCGGCTGGCCTCTACCCTGACTCTGGCTCTGAGATCGAGCCGAAGAAGATGCTGCTCTCTGAACTCCTCCCCTCTGAGGACAAACTGGAGACTTGTGACCCAGCTGGCCACACTTGAAGCAAGTGATGTCTCCCTGACTGCCTTTCCCGAACTAGCACTCGGCACAGGAAAAGTAGATCTAGAGAAGCTACCCTGAGGCTGCTGAGGAGTGAAACCTCTCTGCCTCCTGCCATCGCCCTGACCATCCTGACTCCTCTTGGAGCCTTTCTGCCCTTCTTCCTCCTCCCGCATCGCGATCTCAGTATGGGCTGCTGCATCAACCAAACGCCCAAAATCCCTAATCATAGTCGGCACAACTCTCAATTTGAGGCCGCGCCTCAACTTCTTCTCGAACTCTATACACCGACGTTCCTCGGACGCCACTAACTCAGGTGCGAACCTGGACAAACTAGTAAATAAGGCCTCAAACTCAGCCACTGATGAACTATTCTGCTTCAGCTGGCAGAACTGATCTCTCAACGTCTCCTGAACAGCTGGAGACAGGTACTTCTCCTGAAAAGCATTCACAAACGCCTCCCATGTACCTCCAACACGAGCCTTAATGAATTTCCACCACTGACCCGCATCCCCTTTCAGCTGGAAAGATGCCAAGGTCACCTTCAACCCTCGTCTTCGATGCCAAGCATCTCAAACGTTTTCGTTGTCTGTTCGAGCCATTCGTCTGCCTTAAGCGGCTCGCTAGGATCACCTACAAACACGTCCGGTTGAGACCGGAAAAACTCCCTCTTCAGAAAAGAAGGCCCTGCATCTGCAGCAACTACCGGGGCTGGAACTACCTGGGCTGGATTCGCAGCCCTCAGAATGTCAACTGACGCCTGAAATGCCCCTGCTATCTCTTGGGCCAAAGCGCCCATAAACGGCTGTCCTACTGGCTCGGCCACATTGGCCTGGCCAACACCCTCCTGAACTGCCGGAATCTCCTCCGGTATAGGCACTTCCTGCCTAGCCTGCCTACCGCGCCTACCGCGACCTCGTCCTCGTCCTGACATCCTATTAAAGGAAACAAAGACGTTAGCACATTAATAAATGTGCCGAAGCTAAACACTCACGTCCTAATGCATTGGACAACAATAAATCACACCACGTAAGCACATAATCACATAAGCACCTACGAATTTCATTCCTGGATAATGATAGTCCCAAAGGGTTACTATAGTTCCGGTTGGAAGCAGCATTGATCAAGTGCCTTTCCAACAAGACTACTAGAAACTCAAGGATCCAATCAATATCTAGAAACTACATTCCATACCCACATAATCACATAAACATGTTATCATATAAGCATGTAATCATTACACTAAGTCTCTATCAAACGAGACGAACCCATTGTGATACTAATCACTTCCCACGTACCCAAAGTATTCAAACCCGGTACGCTCTGATACCAAGTTGTAACGCCCTCAAAATAAAACCCATAATATAAACATAAACATGCATTATTAAAAGAAAACATTTTATTATTTCAATCATCAGAGTCTTACGAAATAAAATACCATATAAATGCCCTACGGGCTTACATCTTGCCAAGCCAACACTTGGACACAATTCACTGAGTTCTAACTCAAAAACAGATAAAGCCCTAGGCTTGAAAGATTACATTATTCAAATAAAAATAAATAAACAAATCTTCAAGTCCAATCCTCACAAGCTAAGTCCTTGGAGGGAGTGAACCACCTGAACCTGAAAAATAAAGTTCCCATATAGGGTGAGCCACAGCCCAGTAGAGAAATACTAAACCAAGCATAAGAATTAACTAAAGTATTAGCATCTGATACATGGTTAACACACTATAATCAAGTTACAATATTCATGACACGAATGTCTACACTGCCTATGACACATTGTCTATGGCACATTTTACTTTCCACTTATGGCTCAGAACCTGGCCAAATAACTCAACAGGGTTTCATCTTTTATTACCATTACTTCCAATTCAACAGGAATAACAATTCAAGTTAGACCTAATCATAACAAATACACATGTTGGTATTGTATCAATCATAATCAATTCACTTCCATACTTCCCAACTGATACACATTTTAGTGATGTATCATATCAACAATAAATAGACATATATCTATTAATCAATAAGCACACATAAGAGTGATGCTACTGGAGTCCATCCCCTATCTTCTCCCAATAAATCCGGTTTAGAGGTCCATCCCCTATCTTCCCCTAAACCGTGGAGTTCATCCCCTATCTCCTCCAAAACCAAATGCATATGCAATGAAACACACAATTGCCATATACAACACATAATTAATACACAAATGTTCTGTATTAACTCAACAGTCAAACAATTGACCCAATTCCAGTTATACCTAAGCCGCATGCAAGGTCTACAACAATCAATGGCTATCCTCCACCGATAGCCCAAAACAGTTATTTCTAAACAAGAAATAAATACATCAATGAATGTAAATTTAACATTCCCAATTCCATGAATTAAACCAAATTCCACATTATTCCTTTAAATTAATTATACAAATTAATCTAAACCAAAACCCTAAGGTTTCTTCCAAAATTACCAAACTACCCCCACATACCAAAATACCAACACTTAGGATTAAAGCGTATAAATGGAGTAGGAAATCCCTACCTCGAAGAAAGAACCAGAAAAGATGATGATGAAGAAGATGCTCGAAACTCCAAAGTGCTCCAAACTGACAACTGCTCAGATTAAAAGGAAGCCCTCACTCTCCTCTATCTTATTTGTAAAAGAACTAGGGCAAAAACCCACCCTAACTAGATCAAATCAAGGAGAGAAGATGAGTTGGGAGAGAGAAAACTCGTAACCTAGGGTTTTATAAACTGAAAGGGGCTGAAAAACTGTTTTAAAACCCGAAATCACGATTTTATACCCAGCAGTTCCGCTCGAGCGGACAAAACCCCGCTCGAGCGTACACTCACAGACACCCGCTCGAGCGGACAATCCCACGCTCGAGCGGCGGATGCACACTCCCAGCATCTCGACAAACCAGGTCCCCGCTCGAGCGTCCAAGTCCCCGCTCGAGCGTAACTCACACACTCCCGCTCGAGCGGTCCAACTTCCGCTCGAGCGTCTAACCCTGCACAAGAAAATACTGGATGGGTGTTTTTCCCGCTCAAGCGGACAAGCCAAAATCTGGGCAACTAGTTTTGGTTCCTAAGCTCAACCAACCTGTTCCAAACCCGCCCAATACATCCTATAACTCCAAATAAGAAAATATAAGACGACAACAACCATTACACAAAGATAGACTCTACGGAACCTAAGTCCGGATACAATAATCAAAAGGGAAAAGACCGGGGTCGTTATATCTTGAAATTTTTACTATGTGGTATTTAGATAATAAATATATAAATAAATAAATAACCACACTATAATAACTTTTCGGAAATGTTTGGGACCCCCTTTGGGGATGACCCCCACACCCCCAAAGCGATCCTAACCCTCTATGTATGTGTAGGGTCCTCTCATGTATGTATAGGATCCATGTAATGAGTGCTCCAAATTTGTGAAAGTCTTGTGAGGATGGGGGTATCAATCATTACTCAATAACTTTTCACTCAACCACATTCTCCAAATAACAACTCTACAATAACTTTTTCTCTTCTCTAAGAGTGTAAAAATGGCCCGTGGCTCGTGGGCTGTCCGAAGCCCGCCTGCAACCAGGGGTGGGCCTAAGCCCAGCTCGAGGCCTTGGGCTTGGGCCTGGGCCATCGTTTTGAAGCCCGACCTAGCCTAGGCCGGCCGGTGAGCCGACCCATCAGCCCGCTCCAGGCCCATTCAAAAGCCCGCGCCAAGGCCTAGTGTTATTTTTAGTGGAAAATAATAACATTTTGGTGGAAAAAATTAGAGAAAGTTGTTTAGGCCCCCGTCCAAAGCCCGAATACCCTTGGGCCAGGACTTGGGCCTAGGCCTAATTTTCTGGCTCGTGAGCCAGCCCGACCCAGTCCGATTTTTGGCGGAAGCCCGCAAGACCCAACATGGGCCAGGCTGGGCCGGGCCAAAATTACACCCCTACTCTTCTCCAAGAACTTACTTTTATCATTTTTCTATTTTACTTTCTTTCTTCCTCTTTCTACAATGGTTTTCTCTTTTAAAGAAAGTATAAAACTGTTTGATTCAATTATGGCAAAGGATGTATAAACCAATAGAATGCTATCTTTATTTTTATTTTATTTTTTTTATGGTAAGTGATCGAAGAGTTTTCAATTTTTAAATTATCAATGACTAAAACTTTTATTTTTTATTTTTTTTGGGGGCCGGGGGGGGGGGGTTTACATTTTAGAGTAAACTACCAATAGGTCTTAATCGTTAGAATTAATTCTCATCAAATCTTATTGAAAATAATTCCTGCTAAATCGTTACTAAAAATTGATAATTAGTGACTTTTTTTGTCACAATTTTTATAAATTGTTGTTAAAACTTACAATTAGTAATATTTTTCTGTGATGAATTTTTTAAATTGTCTTTGAAAATTGAAAATTAGTAACTTTTTGTGACAATTTTTTTAAATTGTCGCTAAAACTTATAATTAGTGACATTTTTGTGACAAAATTTTTGAATTGTTGCTAAAAGTTAACAATTTGTGACGTTTTTTAGTAGTGTTTAATGAAAAAAGTCATTAATTCTCACAGGACCTATGGGATAGTAAGTACACCTATTAAGACCTACATGCTAGTCCCCCTAAATTTTGTTTATTTTTTTCATCCTCTCATTTTACTATTATTCTGTTACATGAATTTTTTATTTTTTTTAATATTTTGATTTTTCAGAGAAGGCGATTGAGTTTGTTGAAGATGCCCAAATGGATCGACGAAAAATGAAAAATTGAGAAAGAAATAGATGTAATAAAAGAAGAACATATATATTAAGTTTAGAGATTGAGAAAGAGGTCTTTTGGGGCCGAAATTCGATGGTTTTGATTGGGTTTGCAGAGGAAGTACAAAAGTATTTGTATTCCTTTACTTCTTTTCTTTTTCTTTTTTTGAGATTGTTTTACACAAATTTATACAATTTTTTTTTTTTTTTTTTTTTCCCAAAGGTTGTCTTATAGCTTATATACATAATTTTTTTATTTTATTTTATTTTTTTTAGATTGTTTTACAACTTTGTTTATTCAAAAGAAATAACTTTTCAAGTAGTTACTTATCAATATTTACCTTTTGTTTCTCTTAATTGTAAGTGATCTAAGACGGTTGGATTTATTTATTTTTTTCCTTTCTTTAAATTCTCAATGACTAAGGCTTTTGTTTGTTTATTTGTTTGGTTTTTTTTTTTTTTTTTTTTTGTGTGTGTGTGTGTAAATTCTGTAATTCTTTAATAGTTCTTATTTCTTCGTTACGTTCATTGCAAAATTAAAAAAACTCCATTTTCATTTTCATTTTCATTTTCTTCATTTCGTTGATTGAAAAAAATAAAAAAATAATAAAAATAATTGTACAAATTTTGTGTGTATATTATCTTTGTAGTATATTTTTATATTCTTTGTTTACAGATTTTGTGCACATATATGTTAGATGCTTTATACAAAATATAGATATATGTGGATTTTACAATATCGAAGGGAATCTTATAAGGAAAGTGTGTCCATTGTTCATGGAATTCCACAGGAATCCATTGACAAGCGTTGGCACTTTGGGAGGCAGACAAAAAATAAATTTGTAATTTCATAACGTATTCAAATTGGCTCGTCAAACACTCAAACAGTCGTCCAATCACAAAAACAAAAACAAAAAATAAAAAAATAATGACGCAATTGACAAAGATGACCATCTAACACTCAACTATGGATGAAAATATAAGAATACGATTCGAATATCATTTTTTTTTTTTTTTTTTAATTACGTTTGGTATCGTACTATATATCATAAGATATTTTAATATTGTTAAAAATAATTATAAATAAATGTATAGTTATAGAAAATATAAATATCTTTATTCACCCAAAAAAAATATAAATATCTTTAAATTACAAAAATAAGATTTCTTGAAAGATATAAATACATATAAAATGTATAATCTTCAATACTTAATGCGTATAAAATGTAGAGTTGAATTAAATTATGTATAAAATGCTGTCTTAACTTTTTGGTTAGCAAAAATACTTCTTTAACTAATCATTTAGGTATTTGGGAAATGATTATTTTAGTTGCCTTTTTAACTTTTTAATAGAATAAATTACACTCACACATCTCCTAAAGTTTAAAAAAAATACAATTAACCCTACTTTTTTAACATAATTATACTAATTTTCCTTGAGATTTTAATTTACATAATAATTAGATCAATTTTCATCAATAATCTGTTAGTCATATGAATGAAAAAATAATATTGCCATATCTTTTATACCCAAATGTATATTTATCTTTATTTAATTCAATGTCTATGTACCATCTACATTAGTTTCAATGCTTTAACCTTATTAAAAAAATATTAGTGTAATTATGTCAAAAATGAAGGATTAATCATATTTTTGTAACCACTCGGTATTTCATCATCAATTCACAGTGTTCATTTAAGAATATTATAACTAATTGCATCAAGCTAAAGCATTAAATATATGTTACATGACTAAAAATCATCTCTTCCCCCTTGAACTATTCATGTGCTTACATCATTGTACAATTACATTCTTCAAATAATAACAACAGTTTGATGGATAAGAGATAATACAAAACATAAATGCCCTAAGGCAACATCTTCTCAAGGAGTGCCCTTGGATACATAAATATATATATATATATATATATATAGTTTCCATCACAAAAGAATAGCCCGAGGCTTCAACACATTGCACACAAAAGAGCCTCCATGTTCCCATTCAAAAATACATCTCGATGCCAATCACTTAGGTAGCACATCAATATCATCCCCTGAAAGGTTGTTAGTTTTGGGGTGAGCAATCGCCCAATACGAAATACCATTAACAACTTATACAATTAATCGATATATATATATATGATCATGCCATGCAAGAGATGAGAAAGAGTCATGTTCATTCCTTTGTAAAACCGTGATGCCAAACTAAGTAATGTCAATAACAAATTCTCATCCAAAACATGGGGTATAAATACGCTATGACGTCTCGATACAAGAGCCTTATACCATAATTACATATATATATATAATAATCTCACATTTGCTGACTTTAGAAACAGCGGGGTGTTAGGCACCCAAGACTTTACTCATCCACATTTGCCGACTCTAAAAACAGCGGGCTTGTGGACACCCAAAATCATGTTTTCCACATTCGCTAACTCTACAAATGGTAGGCTCGTGGACACCCTAAAACCTTTCCCACATTCATCTGGCGATATGCACAAGATAGGGTAATTGGGCACATTGACTCCCTGCACAGGTACCAATATACATTACACAACTCAAACCAAGGCCCAACTCACAACCCGAACTCATAAGCTATTTACTCCCTTCCAACACTTTCCAATCATTAACAATTTCAAGCTACAAAGTATAATTAATGAATGCATATGATGCATGAGTTTCCAAATCTCAATTTTTCTAAGGTAGTTTCAATTCCCAACAATCCAACAATTTAAACATTCCCAATTAAAGTGATTCTCCAAGTCATACCCATCATTATCTCAAGGTTTTATGTTAAGAGGTTCCCAAAATTTCATATTCCAACATAAAAATCAAGTCAATACATCCAATTTCAAAATTAGGAAGTCAATTGAACCAAATCCTCCTTTATTGAACAATTTTGAAAATTAGGATTTTAAGAAATGTGGGGCTTTTCCCTTTTAAGGCATTTAAAAGTCAATTCTCATTATCCATAACACAATCAACAACATATATCCATAAACTCTTCAAGAAAATCATGAGATACAACCCCTTTGATCAAACCCATTAGCTAACATACAAAATTTGCATACATATTAATATTTTTACGTATATATAATGAAAATACCACATATGAGTCTCAAATCAAAGATATAACAAGTTAAAAGTATTTCTACCTCAAAATTGAAGGCAAGAGACGAAAACCCAACCTCAAAATTCAAGAAAATGAGAAATAATCGGTAGAGCTTTATAATCAAGCTTGTTCTTCAACCCCTTTGGAAGATCTAAGGTGGATCTTGGGTAAAACTAAGGGAAATCAAGTGTTTTAGGGTTAGGGTTTGGAAATGGGTGATAGAGAGAGAAAACGTATGGAAAAAGGGAAAAAGTGTTTAGATCGACTTTTAAATGTGCTGTCCCGAACAGACCGCTCAAGCGAACTTTCCACCGCTCGAACGAAGTGCTCAAAATCAAAGAGACCGGTCGAGCGAACTTTACACCGCTCGAGCGGTAAATGCAAGATCTTAAAAGTTTTGTAGAGCTATGGTGAAAATACTTGGAGCCTCATTTTTACGCTCGAGCAACCAGTTAACCGCTCAGTCAGTCTCGCTTGTAAACAGGCAAGATAGTGAGAGCTACGCATCACCACTCAGGTGACCGATTGACCGCTCAAGCAGTCACCTAGAACAAATTGTTACAATTTACCCCCCTTAAAGAATTTTGTCCTCGAAATTTCGTAAGTCCTATCAACAACAACTCCAACAACCCAAAAGAAACGAATATCGTAGTAACAACAATCCCAACAATCACAATATCAATAATTGAGAACGAAGACAACTCACAATTCAATTAATGATATGAAAGTCTAAGTTTATAGAAAAGTAGCATTTTTTTTTTTTTTTCATTCCTTCACTTCAGAAGTCAAAACACATATCGTCAAGGCAAACAACAAATTAACAAGATTACACATCATTGAAAAAATCGGGTATTTCTCATGGATCTCAACTTTTCATTCCCAAGTGGATTCTTTTACCCCGTGATGATGCCACAACACCTTGACTAGAGGAATGGTTTTGCTCTTTAGAACTTGCTCTCGGGAATCTAAGATTTTTACGGGTCTTTCCTCATACGAAGGATTCTTATCAACCTCTAAATTTGTCCAATCTAAGACATGAGAAAGATGAGGTTCATACTTACGAAGCATTAAAACATGAAACACATCGTGTACTCTGATTAGTTGTGAAGGCAAGACAATAGGCTACTTCTTCCACCCGTTCTATAATATCAAATGGACCAATGAACCTAAGTGACAATTTCCCACTTCACCCAAATCTCATCAAACCCTTCCTAGTGATATCTTCAAAAACACACGATCACCTACTTTGAAAGATAAATGTCTTCTTCTCCAGTCGGCATTACTCTTTTGTCGACTTTGAGCCATGATCAACCTCTTCCAAATAAGAGCCACTTTCTTGGTGGTCTCGCGAACTAACTCGGGTCCAAGCAAGGGTAAATCCCCCACCTCTATCCAACACACCGGTGATCTATATGGACGCCCATACAAGGCTTCGAAATGTGCCATCCCAATGCTAGCTTGAAAGCTATTATTGTAGGCAAACTCCGCTAGAGGCAAGTGCATTTCCCAAGAACCCTTGAAATCCAACACGCAAGCTCTTAACATATCTTCTAGGATTTGGATGGTGCGCTCAGACTGCCTATCCATTTGAGAGTGATAGGTGGTGTTAAAAGTCAATTGGGTACCCATAACGTTTTGCAAACTCTGCCACAACCGTACGGTAAAACGAGGGTCTCTATTTGAGACAATGCTCACAGGAACCCTGTGAAGCCGGACAATCTCTGCGAACATAAAGCTCAGCTAAGAAATCAACTAAATCCCTTATACACATAGTGAGAGAATGGGTTGACTTAGTTAGTCGACCCACAACTACCCAAACCATATCATTACCTCCCTGTGTTCTAGGAATGCCCAAGACAAAATCATAGTGATGTGCTCCCACTTTCACTCGGCTATTGGTAAGGTTTGCAATAACCCGACTAGCTTTTGGCATTCTGATTTGACTTGTTGGCAAGTTAGACACTTGGACACAAACAAGGCTATATCTTGTTTCTTACCTCTCCACCAAAATTGACAGCTAAGGTCACAATACATTTTTGTGCCTCTCGGATGCACCGCAAGGCTTGAGTGATGGAATTCTATTACTCTCATTACACCCTATTTAATTATTTACAATTTTATTTTACTCTCATTACACCCTATTATTTTTCCCATAATACCCTCAAGGTAAACCCAAATAATAAATAATAAACAAACTAAAAAAACTAAATTACTTCAAAAAAATTTCAATACAGAAAATAATTCTCAATAAAAAAAAAAAAAAAAAAAACCGAACTTATAAGCACATAAGTATCAGGCACTAATAAAAAAGAATAATTCTCAAATAATGTACTATTTGATCTTCTTCTTCTTTTTATTCTTCATGGTCTCCGTTTTCTTTCATACTTGTTTGTTAATACTTCAGTGCTTCCCGTTCTCTCTGGTTTTCCCTCCTACTTGTTAACACTGCATTCCTTTGCTTCCCCTTCTCTCTGCTTTTTCTCATTTTTGTTTTTCAACTTATGTTAGACATTTTCCTGTATAAAAACCCCATGTAAACATGCAATGTGGTGGGGTGGAGAAGTTTTTAAATTACTAATTCCTGTTTTCATACTTGCAGCAGCTTACTTTTAATTTATTTTAAATTGATATATATATATATATATATAACTAATATTTGTGAAAGAACACTAAAATGGTGTTTTTATTTGTACATTGATGAATGATTCATCTTAACAAACCATTTTTAACCAATTTTCAGGACCATTATGTTATTATTTTTAGTCTGTTTGATCTGATTTATTTTATTTTTAAATTTTTGGGTAGTGTGTTCAAATTCACCAGTTCTATGTTTTTGTTTTATTTTTATTGGTCTCTTTTTAATATTATTTTATAGATCTGGGTAACAAAAATATAAGTTTTATGTAAAATCTTTATTCTATGGAGTTTTGGAGGGAGGATGAAGAAGAAGAAGAAGAAGAAGAATAATAAATAATTTTGATCTCTTGGAGAAGAAGACACAAAGATTTAAATAGGAATAACTGATTATGCTGTACCATGAGGAAAAAAAAAATTATTTTAGGGTTTAATATGTGTTATCCTTATTAGTAAATTCAGATTAGGATATAATAAGAATTTAAATTGGACGTACTGAGACATATTTTGGGTTCAAATAGAATCCCCCTACTACATACACATACAAAATGTTAGTGGCCCAAAATAGGGCTCCTAATTTTTTTTATTTTATTTCTTTATCAGATTTTAGTGGAATAAATAAATTTGCCCTATTTTTTTTTTTTTTTACTTTTCTTGTTTATTAGATTTTAGTGAAATAGACAATTAATTCAATCTCAATCACATTCATACACAACATATTCAATAAACAACAAGGCAACCACACTCATGAACAACATATTCAATAAATAACAATTTATTCAATATATATCCAATACATTTTAATTGAATAAAGTTTTCCTAATTTTTGTAGTTTTTTTTTTTTTTTTTTTGTATGAATATATTTTGATATCTATTTTGGTATCAACACGAAATAGGGTTTTTTTTTTTTTTTCTTTGTGAATATACGCCTCCGTTTTTGTTTCGCCTTAGGCTCCCGAAAACTCAAGGCCAGCCCTCATAGTTCTAAATCACGGTATTGGGTAACGTAACGGTATCGATCGCGGAGTGTCAGTATCGGTAGTATCGACCGGTACGTATCGGGAATCGGGTGTCGCGGCCGTGAAATTTTAAAAATCGTTAGCAATCCCTCTAAAACTCAATTTTATGCATTTTCTTTTGACTCTTTTAGCCTTAATTTATCACATTTTAATCACAAACATTCATATCCTCTCTCTCTCTCCCTCTTTCTCTTTCTCTAAAAGATGCAGAATAGTGGCTTAGAAAGGCAATTACGAAACAGAAAAATAGAAGAAAAAAAAATTGAAATACGAAACAGAAACAGAGCATAGAAAGAAGCTTGCAAGTTGCATAGGTTCTGTGCTTGCCAACTTTTATTAAAGCTCCACCCAAGAATATAGTGGTTGGTTACTAGTAAATAGTCCAGTAGAAGAAGAGAAACCAACATCCATAGAATCCAAGAGAATTGAAGAAATATTGATATGTGTTGACAACAGAAGTTGGTCTGGTTTCAGACTTCGAATAGGAGCCAGCAAAGCAACACAGGGAGAACAATAGAAACAGAAACAGAGCATATGGCTGTATTGGAACTGTATTGCTCCATGTATCGGATTCAGGCCGATACGTATCGTGAATCGGACGCTACATCTTACCGGTATACCGGTTCATATCTGAATCGGCAATCCAATTTTCCAGTACGATTCTACCAACCGATTTTTAGAACTATGCCGGCCCTGGGTTCAATTCCCCATGATTATTGTTACATGTATATTAATTTTTATAGCTATAATTTTCATAGCTATATCTATGATTATAGCGAGGTGGCTAGAGGATATTTTGCTCGAGTTTTCAAATCCAAAAGAGCAGATCTCAAGGCCGGTGTTGTTCAAGAAGCTGGCATTGAAAAAAGTATTTTCAAACTCAGCTGGGATTCTTCCAGTGAGACAGTTGGAAGACAAATTGAGGGAAGTTAGCTTTAAAAGGCCAATCTGAGTTGGAATTTGACTTGAGAACTCATTCCTTGACAAGTCCAAAACAGTGAGGCTTGGTAAAGAACCAAGTTTGGCAGAAATTGAACCCAAGAGTTGGTTTCAATTGAGATTCAGAGTGATCAACGACTTCCATGAGACAATATCTGATGGAAGATGACCAGAAAATAGATTCCCATCGAGCAGTAGAGTTGTCAATTGAGAAAGTGTTGTCAATTCTTGGGGAATTGAACCAACAAAGAGGTTGTTACTTGCACTAAACACTGTTAAATTCTTCCAAGAAGACAACCCAGTTGGGATTTCACCTGAAAGCTTGTTATTACTGATCTTGAGTCGTGATAAACTTGGTGCTAGTGTTCATGGAAGCTGACCGGTAAAGGAGTTGTCACTAAAGCATCAACAAATTCAGATTGATTGATGTCCATAGACTAGCTGAAATACTACCAGAAAGGCGATTGCCATTAACCCGAACAATCAACAAACTCGACCAATTGCCAAGTGAGTTAGGCAATTCACCACTTAAATTGTTATCAAATGCCACAATTCCTTTTAGTCCACCATTAGCGCACAAGTACTCCGGCACCTTACTGGTGAAATGGTTCTTGGCGACTTCAAACCCCTAAAGAATAAAATATTGCCAAGTCCGGTGGCAATGTTCCTGCTGAATATTGGCTCAGATTTTTTTGTCAACAATGGCTGCTGATTGAAGACAAATGAAGAAGCTAGAGATTTAGCCGAGCTACTCATGGTAGGTTGGTTGATCTTGTTGGTGGCTGCCTATTGGTGGTTGCCTTTAATGTTGTCGGCAGCTTGGCTCTCCCATTGCATCTATAAATGGGTAATGAATGGGAGGAGTTTTATGTGGTGAAATCAGAGTGTGAGGATTACAGAGTGTAAGCAAACTGTAAGCAACTAAGTGAGTGAGTGTGAGTTGAGAGAGTAGTGTCTCCTCCTCCAGTGTTGTAATTTTGTATTTCTCTCCATATAGTGAATCTGCTACCTGTGAACGTAGGCGATTTGCCGAACCACGTAAATCTTTGTGTGTTCTTGCTTGTGTGCTTGTGTGTGATTGTTTTCTGCCTCCTAGGCACAATAGTTCCAGAGAGATTGTTGCTGGACAATCTTACATATGTCAGTGATGGAAGGCGGCTAATGCTTTCCAGTATCTCCTCCGGGAGTTGATTGGAAAATAGAGACAAACGTGACAACTCTGTTAGTGTACCAAAATCATCCAGAATTGTTCCTGTCAAGTTGTTGTCGGATAAATCGATTACCTCCATCTTCAAAGCTTCAATGGGCTGAGGAATTGGCCCGGACAAATGATTTTTGGAGAGATATACTATTGTTAAATTCTTCAGCAGAAACAAACCACTCGGAATTGTACCAGTCAAGTTATTGTTTGACAAGTCCAATTCCTTGAGCTCTGCTAAATTTCCAATTGTTTCAGGGATTTCACCAATCAAACTTGAATCTTTGATCAATAGTTGTTTGAGTTTCCTCAACTAGGTAAAGGTGGATGGTATCGCCATCAGTGCAAATTCATTGTCCGACAGCTCCAGCATTTCGAGCCTTGACAGGTTGCCAATTTCTGGCGGGAAAAAGCCGTTAAACTCATTTAGAAAAAGTCAAAGGGTTGTGCGCTCCAGGAACTGCTCGATGGCTGCTAGAATATCGCAGGTGAAGTTGTTGCCGTTGAGGTTGAAGGTCCGGAGATGAGTCGATAACTGGTCGACATCGCCTGGAATGCAGCCCACGAACAAGTTTTGGGAGAGGTCTAAATGTTCAAGCTTGGTATAGTTATAGAGATCCATAGGGAAGGGTCCAGGGATGTAATTGTACTGGAGATCAATGGCGGTGAGATTTTTGAGGTCACAAATGAACGGTGGGATTGGCCTGGTGATGTTTTGGTCAGGGAGAGAAAGTCCGGTGACGGAGCTGTTGGTGCAGGTGATCTCTGGCCATTGACAGTGGGTAGTGCTGTTGGAGTTGGGTGGTGTTGGTGGAGTCCAGTGGCTAATGGAGTGTGGATTGTACCAGTGTTGTTTGAGTCTCAATAGAATTGTTCGTTCTGAATCAGTAGTGGATTGGGTGTTTCCATGCAAGGGTAGAGTGAGGAGTAGTAGGGAGAATATGGAGAAAAGGATTTGGAGGGAAATTGTTGGGGTTATTTTGGACATTTTAGAGGTTATTTTGGGAAGTTTAGGTTTGGAGTGGTGGTGAGAGGGTTGTGTTCGGCAGGTAGATGTTTTGAAAATTTCAAGCTGGTGGCTGGGTTTTATATTATGAAGAGTCGAAGTTTCCTCAATCCTCAATCAATGGTTAAAGAGGGAAAGAAACTTACACTCCAAACAATCAACAACCAACTTTTATTTATTTATTTATGATCGAGTGTCCGAATCAGTTTACACGCATTTTGACTAATCTCAAGATCTATGGAAAGTGCCCCCTCTAATTGAATTGGACAAATCTCAAACAGAGCATGCGGGTGTGACCCAAAAAAACGAATTACTTCTAATAAAAATTGAACCTGAGCTCACAATTAACTTTTGCATTTTAATTGTCAAAATATGCACTTTCTTTTTCTCTCTCCCTTTCTTTTTTGGGAGTCCTTTTTTAACAAATGATTTTATAATTAGCAATGCTAGGTATCATGAAAAACCTTTCATGAAAATAATCATGAAAGCTTTGTTACTCTTGGATTACACTTAAAATAAAGCACCACACACTAATCAAGGTAATTCAAGGATCATAAATCTTTCATGATCATTTTCATGAAAAAATTTTCATGGTCCCTAACTTTTCTCTTTTATAATTGATTATAATATTTTTTACTATATATTGTTTAGCATCTCATGGCATTTCATCGAGGAGATTAACTTCCGTCTAGATATGGATTGGAGAGGTATTGTTCGGATACATGAAATTCATTATGAATTTTATTTTAATAATTTGAATAATTTTTTAAAACTATTTGTGTATATATTATTTATTAAAAAAATTATCGATTAAATAATTATAGCATACTTATTTTTATCTCGTTTGCCTTAAAAAAATGACTGATTTATTTTTAAAAATACATTTGTCATTCATTTTTTATAAACAAACATAGTAAATAAAAATGCTAAAATTATCAGATCGACCTATTTTTTTTATAAATGATATATACACAAAAAATCTTAAATAATGAATAATTTAAATTATCAAAATGGGACCTAGACAGCACCTCTCGAGTCCACATCTAGACTAGAAAGGATCCCATCCATTCCATCAATAATAACATGATGAAAAGGTCAAGGCCAACAAGGTTGTTATGACTCTAAGAATTTGACGCATCGCTCGTGAGAGCATTGTGTTGAATTAGACTCTTTAGCTTAATTCGAGATTAACTTTGCTTCAGGAACTGTTATAGATTGATAGCTTATTCTCTTCTTCATGTGGATAAGAGAATTAATTGCAATTAACTATGAAGCGAGAAACAGAGATCGCAAGAGAAGTATCGTCATGTTTCAACTAGATGCAGTAAAGTGTATGGAGATCAAAATTGACTTGAAGGTGCAGGGGATTAACACTTACTAGTTAAATTTGCGACTTAGGCACACTTGATATCTCCATGACATCTTTTTATGATCTAGTGAACATTAGTTAGTCATAAGTCATTACCTAGTTAGGCCTAAACCTTTATACTTGTCTTTGAGAACTCACACATTAGGATGATTGGAATTAGTTTATCATATTGGTCATGAACTGGTGGCTTATTGTACTTAATCATATTGACGAGAAAGTGACATGGATGGTTTAAGTAGGCCCCTCTTAAGCCCACTCGCTTGCGACATCTTGCTCTCATATGAATGTGCAACTTTGTTCGCAATGCCTGCGCACAAGTAAGTTAGAAAGCCGCAAAAGAGCATCTGTATTTACGCATTTGGTCACATAAAGTTTTCTTAGTAGAGATAACGTAAATAGAGTTTTGGAACTCTCTAAGATAGAGAATTCAGTTGGCGCTTTATGTAGCCTCGTTGAGAATGGAAAGAAATTTCCAATATCCTAGGGACAGTAGGAGCAACATGTCTACCAGTGGATTACTCCATTAGAGAAGAATATTCTACATTCTTAGTTGTATGGTAACGAATGTGAAAATTTTCCACATCATTCCTAGGTGATTGAGAGGGAAATATTTATGATTACTCCGCAAAATGATAAAGAGCCTAGGATAGTGTCAAAGGCTCTCTAGTCCTCTATTTTTAGAAAGTGGGTCACTCTTACGCATTTTAAGACGAAATCTTTGAAGATTAACCATTTCTAGGATTTGGTTAACTTTCTGCTGTAAATGAAAAAAAATGATATTATTATCACTTTACAGTGCAATATAAATTTTACCTTATGAATCTTTATGTATTCATACCATTTGCACTAGTTTTGTTCTTTTTAACCTCATTAAAAATGATGTCAATGTAATTATGTCAATACTTTGAGGCTTACTGTATTTTCTTCAAATCTCAAAGAACATCAAAGTAATTTGGAAAAGACTCCTCTCCATACTATTAGCTTTCGTACTCTTTTCATAATTTATTTTGCAGGTCTTGAATGACGATTTTTTTTTCTCCAAAGAGCTAATTTCGTCACTATAAATATTTGTGAGGAAATATTTTCCTCACCGGTTTCGTCATTGAATGTTTGTCACTAAAAAGCATCGTGACAAAAAATTGTCACCAATAAAATAACATTTTGTCGCCAAAAATCCTCATTTTCGTCACCAAATAATTATTCAGTACCATATTTATAACTTTAGTTGATGAATAAATTTTCACATGTTGATCATTGATGAGAAAATATTTTCGTCACAATAAGATGTAAAGTTGACGAAATTTTTCGTCTCCAAACGTCATACATGGGTGACGAAATATATTTCGTGACAAAAATATATACACGTGACGAAATTTTTAGTCACCAAACAACAAAATCAATGAAAACTTCCATATATAAGCTGTAATAAATTATCACAAAAAATATTTATTAATGACGAATAATCACTTTGTCATAATAACAAGTACAAACGACGAAAAAAATTCGTCACTAAACTTGTCCTATATTTTATATTTCAATTTAAATTATTATTTCACAAATATTCATGCTCATATCCCAATAGCCTTTTAAATGTACTAAAAAATCCACTAGCTATTATACATCACTCCACAAAAAAATTCACTAAACAATTTTTATTATAAATCAAAATATATCCATTAAACAAATTTAATAATAATCCATTACGTATAACAAAAAAACCATCAAAGCAAATCCCAAAATAAACTAACATGGAGTCCACAAAAAAAATCAACACTCGATCTTGATTTGCAACTAGAAATAAGTATCAGTTCAAGAAAAAAAAAATTCAACACTTGATCTTGATTTGCAAGTAGGCTCCCAAACGTCATTAAAAACCAATCTGCAAAGAAAATAAACAAGAAAAACATTAACATATTATCAATTATATTGTATAGACCTCTCCATCCATGTCAATAAAAATTGTGTACAAAAAGTCTAGCTTAACAACCAAAAGTTCCTTTATACTATGCCGAGTTAATTAAAGTTAGGTGAATAGGACAAATTTTATATAAAAAAAAATAAAAAATAAATATTTTAATTAAAAAAAAAAAAGTTGAAGTCCAATGATTATATTGAGTTATATAAATTACAACCACACATAAATCACACGAGAAAATAGCCAAAGCAATTTAGCATAAACAGGAGAAGTATTCAAAACCAAAACATAACCTAGAGCAATTTGATGATCTTTACAGGTCCTGCTGGTACCTCTTCAGGGATGCTGAGGGTTGAGTGATGTGATATTTAGGTTGAGGGTTGAGTGTTGTGAGCCCAAAATGCTTATCCATATTGCATTGTTCTCATATGTTTATCTAATTGTTTTCTCTGCAGTGTCTAGCTAGTACTGCTCGTAGGGAGAATAAGGGTTGAGATTGGTGAGGCCAGATATGTTAGGTTACTGAATTTCTTGGATATTTGAGTGATGTGATTTCCTATATGTGGGTTGGGTGAAAGTGAACACATATGTTTTTACTAATTGTTTTCTCTACAGGTTGTCAAGATGGCCTTTTGGTGAGGGAATTCTTTGGTTGTGCGTTGAGTAAATTCAGGATATATCTTTGTTGAGTTCCTCTTCCTTTGTCGGTTGAGTGAAGTGAGCCCTATATGTGTTGTGGTGTGTGTTACCTGCAAATGAAATAGAGTATTGTTCCAAAAGTATTGAATAATTTCCTTCTTCACTATCAATTTAGGAAAAAAAAAGGACCTATCTCTCTCTCCCCTCCCTCATGAATCTACCTCTTCGCCGTTAATAAAGTGGCTCTCTCCTCTCTCTAGAGTGTACATCTTTGTCATTATTACATTGGGCAATTTTTTTTTTTTTTTTTTTTTTTTTTTTTTTAAGGGTAAGTTAGTTATAAAATAAAACAAAGAAATATACAAGATTACAAGAGGCATTCCTCAGGCAAACAACAAACCAACCCCAAACAAAGAGGCATAAGAAACTAACCTTCGAGAAAAGAACCAGCCCAAAAAAATAACTAAGCAACCTACCCAAGGAAAACAACAAACAAAACAAAAGCCTAACAAAAAGATGCAAAACTCAATGCCCCACAAAGAAGCACTAGCAAAGCACACTAAACTAAATTTTAGGCCTATTATCTTTCCTCTTATCAAACACATCATTGGGAATGGGTGTAATACTTTCCTTCGGCATGATAATTGGCACACTTTAGGTTCTTTGTGGTCTAAGTTTGGTGAGAGGATCATCTATGATTCTGCTATTCATAGTGATTCTAAGGTCAGTGCTGTTATTGAGAATAACCTCTTGGAAGTGGCCTGTGGTTAGCTCTTGGGAAATTAAGGAGTTAATTGATAAATATTGTGTGTTGGTTACTTTGTTGTTGTCTACACATAGGCAGGCTTCCTGCTTGGTTGTACTTAATCCATTTTCTATATTGGGCAGGTTCTATTAATCTCCCAAGTCTGAAGTTGGATGGTGCAATTGTAAAGAGTGCTGGTAGTTACACGAAGGATGTTATATTGTGACTACTGTACAGGGTGCTATCTTGAAGTATGGTTGCTGTACACACATGCAAAATGACAAGGCTTTTCTATTAGTTTGTCTATATTATTTTGTCACTTTTGCTCTGTTGTTACAGAGCCTTTTTGGGCCAACCCTTGCGGGATGTGCAAGGAAAAATTCTGGTATTTGCGACAGCTCTGTTGGTTTATTTGACTTTGTTCATGGCCCACATATGCATAGTATGAGGCCCCTGAATAGGTTTATGCTCACTGGTTGCAACCAGATTTTACTTTCCTTAGGGCTTCTATTGTGGGTTTTTTGTGGTACTTTGGTGATCCTTTTTAAGGGCCCACATATGCATAGTTTTAGTTGTTTATCTCTACGGGCCGTTGTTCTCTCTTTGGATTTAGCTTGCTGTTTCTGGGCATGTTTTTATCCTCTGGTTATGTATAGTTCTTTCTAGGTCTTGGGGCATACCCCTTGTAGTTGTGTAAATTTTCTTGTCTTTATTTTATGACTTATTCACGCAAAAAAAAAAAAAGCACTACTAAACTAAAATAAATAAACCTAGCAGAAAAAATAAAACCACAAAAAGGAGAAGCCAACCAAGGGAGCAAGCCTCCTCAGCAAGCCAAAGCAGTAGCCAAAAGCAACACCACAGCAGCCAAACAGCAGGCCAAACCAACCATAGCAGCAGCCAAGCAAACCCACCGAAGACAGGACATCAAAAAATAAGTAGAAGGACCAACTAAAGACCCATTTTCCTACATCCAGCAGCTAGAACATCCAAGAAATCAAGGCAAATGGGCAGCAGCAAACAAGCAACTTGAACTAGCAATGCCATGGACATAGATTACCTAATGGAAGATGGGCTATGAACATGGTTAAGAGAAGCAGAGATTAACAAACTAAATCCATGTGCAGCCCACATGCATTCATGGGTTCTTAGATGGTTGGAACCTGGAGCACACAACAATAAAGGTTCAATTATCACTGATATATTGTATTTGTATCATCTAACCTCTTCTTTAATTGGAAAAATATGAGGCCAATGATTTGATTTCGTAATGAATTGTTATGGACTATTCTGATTGTGTAGGTCTCGGTTATTAATATCTAATCATTCCTTTGTCAAAATTTGCATTATTGGAAATGTTTCTGATAGGATCTGCCTCTGCCATTGTAGCTGCAGGTACTGCTGAGCAAAGAAAAAATATGGGAACAGATTGATACATTGAGAACTATAGTGGGATATAAAGCTGCACCCCATGCAACGTGCGCAGAGGAACTAAAAGCTCTCTACATCTTCACTGGAGTAGAGCCACCCAAGCCTGTCTCATATAAAAACCAACCATCTGATCTTATGGAAGTCAATGACAAGCTTCTGTTTCTCATGTCCATAGTTGGAGTGAAGTAGGTAGAACTATTTCTATGTATGTTACATGGTAAGGCTAAATGAAAAGAAAATAAATAAAAAGAAAACTCCACACAAGTTTAGAGACCACATAAACAAAGAGAGATGGGGTCTATGAACTTGCTCAAAACAGCCTGCAAAGAGAAACTACTCAAAGAGAAGATGCCCACAGCCAACTAAAACAAAGGCAAGAAATAATGGCAGTAGCAGAGCATCAGGCATCTACAAGGATCCTCAAATAACCATGCATGGTATCCAAAAAGAATCAGGAGGCTAGTCCAGATAGCAAGGATGATCACAAAAGCAAAGGAATCAATCCAAATCATAACCTAAGTAATCGATTTTATTTTTTTATGAATAACCTAAGTAGAAAAACATATAAAATAAACAGATATTAAACAAACATTGAAATATAGAGAGGAGTAACCCTAATTTTATTAAAAATACGGATTAAATAGCTTATATGAATGACTAAGAAAAAGAAAACAAGGTCAACTTCTTTCCTAAACTTGGTTGATTGCAAATTGCAATAGTGTTTTGGTCCAGCAAGCCAACAAGGATTTTGCCATATAACAAGCAACCATTATATAATAGATAACAAACTTGTGTTGGG
Source organism: Camellia japonica (assembly GCA_030407325.1). Classification (NCBI taxonomy): domain Eukaryota; kingdom Viridiplantae; phylum Streptophyta; class Magnoliopsida; order Ericales; family Theaceae; genus Camellia; species Camellia japonica. The sequence continues at coordinate 49,080,124 of JAPPVO010000013.1, read as the reverse complement.
TCAATCTTGATTTATGGTTCATTACGCAAGTGCTAGTTGCATTTAAAAGTTTTCCTACTGATATACAAACACACACTTCAAAACCTCAGTTAAGATCTTGGAAAAAATGGACCAAATTACAAGAACTATAATAATGAATTTCAATCAAACCAGATTGAGACCCAAAAAAGCATGAGCACTTGGAGAATTTGAAGTGGACTGCACTCAAAGGAACCATGTGCATATATAACATGCTTGTGTTGTGTCTGTCTGTGTATATCAATGTCAATCTTTGCAGCAATATATACTTGCCTAATCATGTAATTTTGAGGCAAAATTGCTCTGGCTATAATATTTATCAGCAATATTACAAATTTTTAAAAAAAATTACTTAGAAAATATTCAAATAAATATATTTATAAATCACAGGCATTCTAGATAAGATTCACATCATACTAATTTTAAATGTATATCATATAATTCATTTTCAGATAAAATTTCAGATACCTTTTTTTGTGTATATCATATATCAGCAATACTAATTTCATTCACAAATTCTTTCACAAAATTTTATTCAAAGATTCATTAAATCATCAACCATATAATTCTTTCACAAAATTTTTAGATAATGTCTCCAACAATTCTACTCAAAAGTTAAACAGGAAAAACAAACAAAGAATGGGATCCTAGTTTCTGTTAGGTATGGAAAAAGTAATTGATGCATATATGTCAATCTGTTAATGAGCCAAGCAATCTTTTCTCTAGAAGAATAGAGAGGGGAAAAAAAAACACTCAGACTTGAAAAAAAAAAAAAAAATGCAGCAAAAGAAGAAATGAAGAAATTTGCATTACAAGATTGAAAGCTCATATTTGAATATATCTCTTAAAAACCCATTACAAAACTCAGATTTGAACAAGATTGAAAACCCATTACAAAACATGTGTCCAATACAAGGGAATATATATATATATATATATATTCTCTTTCCAGCCCTAGAAAACACAGAAACACCAAATCAAGAAGCAAAAGGTCCAAATCTAGAGACCCATTTCGTAAAAAAACACTACAAAGAAACCCAAAATAGAGAATAAGAGAAAGAGACAGCAGACAAGGAGCAAAAAGAAATCACGTACCAAATCGGCGAGCGGAGAAAATGCGGCGGTTACCGGCAAGACTAATAGTGGCGGCGGAAACCGGCAAGGCTAATAGAGGCGACGACGACGGCGATCGGCGTGGTGGAGGAGCAAGAGGTGAGACAAATTAATACCCTATTTTGAGAGAGAGAGAGAGAGAGAGATGATAAACAGATAAAAGCGTAAAAAAATTAATACCCAATTTTTTTTTCATTGCCGCTCAATACATCAAAATTTTCCACCAAAATTGGTAACAATATTATTTGGCCACTAACGCTGTGTTTGGATTGAGTGATTTGGAGAAAAAAAGAAAAGAAATGGAGAAATATGTATTTCTCTTACTTATTTGGATAACTTAAGTGGAGAGAAATGGGAAGAAATGGAGAGAAACTCATTTCTCTTATAAGCCTCATTTTCAATCTTCCCAAAAGTGGAGAGATTGGGAGAGAAAAGAAATTACTATTTTCATAATACCAATTTTGTCCCTATAAAAATAAAAGAAATAAAATGATTGAAAATATAAAAAGGTTATTTTGGTAATATAACATAAAACAATTTCTTTTCTTTTCTCTTAATGAAATCTAACCAAACAAAAATAAGAGAAATCACAATCATTTCTTTTCTTTTATTTCTTCCTAATCCAAACAAAAATGAGAGAAATTAAAATTATTTCTTTTCTTTTCTCTTATAACTTAAGTAATCATTTTTTTTCTTTTCTCTCCTAGGTTCCCAAACATAGTGTAAAAGATCTCAAAAATATTAAAAAAAATTCGTGACGAAAATGTATTCCTCACAAATAATTTTATAATTAGTGGCAATTTTTCCTCATCAAAACGAAAGTATTTATTGACGAAAATAAATTTCGTCACCTATCATTTTTATTTTTTATATATGTGAAAAAATTTATAAATTCCTCATGAATTATTTTTATTTAGTGAGGAAACTTATTTTTTTTCACTACTTTTCGTCACCCGGAGGTGCTGATGGAAGAGAACACGAGGCACTGAAGGAGACAGGCAGACGGGCTCGGAGATTCGTCGGCGGTGCCAGCACTAAAGGAGGAGAACAGGCAACGTCGACAGTAGTGCTAGAAGAGAACATGGTGAAGGAAGACTAACGTGTGTTTTGTTTTGAGAGAGAGATATGAGAGGAAAACAGATAAAAAACAAAAAAAAAAACAAAGGGAAGAAAAATTAGTAGTCTATTTTTTTTTTTTTTTGCCCAATTTGTCAAAACTTTCCCTCCAAAATTAGTGAATTCGTATTTTGTGTAAAAATTCGTATTTTCAAGTATAAAAATTCGTAGTGTAAAAAAAGGGGAAAATTTCGTGTGTTTTTTTTTTAATTAATTTTTTGGTATTTAATGCATTTTTTTAAAAAAAATTCACAAATATTATACTTTTTAAATATATTTATGTTAGGTATATCTAAAAATTAAAAAAAAAAAAGCTTAAAATATTTAAAAACTTCATTGAAAATATTAAAATACGGAAAATCAAAAAGTAGAATTTTCTGAAAACTAGAACCAAACAAACTGATTAGTGACGAAAATATATATCTCACCAAATAATCTTAAAATATTTAAAATCAAGTTTTTAAAAAAAAAATGTAAAATTATTGGTGACGAAAATATGTTTCTCACTAATAATTTTATAATTGGTGACAAAATTTTTTCTCACCAAAAGTTTCAAAATTTTGGCACCACCAAAAAAATTAGCGGGAAAATCTTCAATGACGAAGCTTAATTTTTCCTCATCTAAAAAGAAGTATTTATTGACGAAAATAAATTTTGTCACAAATTATTTTTATTTTTTTATTATATGTGACAAAATTTTATAATTCGTCACGAATTATTCTTATTTAGTGACGAAATTTATTTTCTTCACTACTTTTCGTCACCATAGGTTACTTTTGTTGTAGTATAATGATAATCCAAACTGTTCATATCATAAATCTTGCAGTGAAGACCATTTGTACAAAAAATCAATTTCATTGAATATCAATGAATTGATGAAGAAGTTGTATTTTTATTTATAAAATGGACAGTTTAAATTTAAATTTATAATTGTCATCCGGTAAAATAAAACAAAATATAATTTTTTCATATGTCTAATGAAATTATTTTTTTGCACAACTCATTATTACTACTAATCTTACAAATTGAATGATTCGGATTATTGTTGTGAGCTCAGAATGGTGCCCATAAAGTAAAATATGAAAGGGTATGAAATATAGAGATATGGAGGAGAGTTGCTTAGGTATGGTCATTTTCTCCCTCCCCACTCTATCCACCCCGCCCCACCCCATTACGGAAGTGGGACAGGGATGAGTTTTTGCTTCCCTCGCCTTGTTCTACCCGACCCTGCTCCAATTATATTTATTAAATATATTTATATATAATACTATATAATTTAATTTTTTTTCTTATAATAAAATTAAAACACTAAAACATTAATTTTTACTCATTTATTTTTATTTTATATTTTATAATTCTCATTAAATATAAATTATTATCCATAATATATCATATTATGGGTAAAGCACTAATAAATTCTAAAATATGATCTTATAAATTGTTTAGTCCTCCTTTTTTTTTTATGAACCCAAAAATCTTATTAAAGTGGAAATTACACAAAAGGGTAGTTACTTACACGTTTAGGTTTAATTTTTTTAGGAATAAAAGTGGGTTTCTCCAAATGTGAAATTACACATTTGGGCAATCCGTACTACAAAGGTTTTGAATTTTTCCTTCTTCTGAAACAAATTTCACATTACGAATAAGAACGTAACACTTCAATGTAACTCACTAAAAAATTTCTTAGTGTACTTTTTCCAAAAGTAACAACATAACACTCTAAAGTAATCATAAAAAAAGTCCTTAGTGTATTTTTTCCAAACATAACATTCCAATCAATGTAATTCTAAACATAACATTCCAATGTAACACAAAAAAAAAAAAAAAAAACTCCTTAATGTACTTTTCTCAAGCGTAACACTCCAATCAATGTAATCTCAAACGTAACATTCCAATATAACACAAAAAAAAACTCTTTAGTATACTTTTCTAAACGTAACACTCCAATCAATGTAATGTCAAACGTCACACTTCAATGTAACACAAAAAAATAATAAAAAACTTCTTAGTGTACTTTCACAAGCGTAATATTAACACATTTGCCCAAAACTTATTACGGAATTTTTGTACTCCTTTTTGAATGGTTTGAAGAAGCTCACTTTCTTTTTTTGAAGTGTTACGACCTAAAAAAGTAAGGAGTTTTTTTGAGTGTTACGTTAGAGTGTTACACTAAGCAATTTTTTTTTGCAGTGTTACGTTTGAAAAAAGTATATTAAGGAGTTTTTTTGAAATCTTACATTAGAGTGTTACACTAAGAATTTTTTTTTTTTTAGTATTACATTTGAGTGTTACGTTTGAAGAAAAAAAAGAAAGTATAGTAACGAGTTTTTTTGAAGTCTTATATTTGAGTATTACGTTTAGAAAAAGTATACTAAGGAGTTTTTTTTTGAGTGTTACATTTGAGTGTTACACTATGGAGTTTTTTTTGAAGTGTTTCGTTTAAGTGTTATGTTTAGAAAAAGTATATTAAAGAGTTTTTTGGAATCTTATATTAAAGTGTTACGTTTGAGTGTTGTTACATTAGAGTATTACAGTTTAAATTATACGGTTGCTCAAAACTTACTAATGAGTTTTTGTATTTCTTTTAAAATGTTTGAAGAATCCCATATTTCAAATCATTTGTAGTACTTTTAAAATATTTAAAAAATCTCACATTTCAAGTCATTCCAAATAAAAAAGATTCCCATATAAACATTTATCTCAAATTTAATTCCCATAGATTATGTATCTTACATTTCTAGCATAAATGGAGAAAAAAAAAAAAGAAAGAAGAAGAAAACATAATAGAAATAAAGGTATAACCGTAAATCTAATTTCCAAATAATATATTCAATCTCCATTTCTAAAATCAATGGGACTAATTGGTCTATCAAAAAAACTTTTGAGACTAAATGGATCACCATTTCTGAAGATAAGATTTATAAGTAAATTTTCCTTATATTATTTACAATTTTTATTAATATTTTAATTTTTCAGCTTACAAAATAAACTCATTTTCCTCCTTGCCTCCACCCTGCCACTCATACCTTCCGATTTGTCTCGACCCCCATACGGTACGATATGATATGAAATGGAAACGAATTTCTACAAACTCATCCCAAATCAGACTCGTGATTAGAGATGATCATTTTCTTCCGTCCTGCTTTGCACTCGTACCTTGCATTCCCCACCTTGCCTCGCACGTATTTTTCTGCCCTGATTAACAAATGGGGCAAGGACGGATTTGCTTCCCCCGTTATGATTATACTTATTAAATATGTTTATATGTATATAATATATATAATTGATTTATTTTTCATTATAATAAAGTTAAAATACTAAAATATTATCCTTAATATTAATTTTTATTCGTTTATTTTTTTTTTTATCTTATATAATATAATTTTCATTAAGTATAAATTATTATTCATAATATACTATATTATCTATAATTTTTATGAATATATATTTTTTTCAACTTACAAAATTAATCCTCTTTTGCCTCACACCTGTTCCGTCTCCATCACTCGCAATTTATTCCGCTCGCCAATATGATACGAAATCAAGGCAAATTTTTATAAACTTGCTCAAAATGGACTTAGGATGTCTGTTGTGCCCCTTGCACAGTAGTCATTGTTGTGTAGCTAAATGAGCCCATTTCGAGGTCCATTAGAATGATTTGAACCATTCACATTTTAGAGTACATAGAGTAGAATATACTTAAAAAAAATCAAGTTAATCGGATATCGTTAACTCTTTCATCCACTCACATTTGTATTTATTTTAATACTTTAAATCATAATTATTATTTATTTGTGTATATATAAATGTGAGTGGATGAAAGGGTTAATGATATCCGATTAACTTGATTTTTTACAGATATGTTCTACTCGATATATTTTAAAATGTGAACGGCTCGAATCATCTAAATAGACCTCAAAATGGATCCATTTGATAGCACAACAATAACTGTTATACTAGAGACCCAACAGCCATCCCAAGGTGGCTCAAAACCCGATCCATGACTATCCCTCCCCGACTATCCCATCGTTCCCACCTTGTAATTTACCATTTAATTCATGTATTTATTCTTAAACGTTGTATCATTTTCAATAGTGGCAAACAAAGTGGCATGTCAACAATGTTATCTTTATTTACATTGTGTTTAATTGGGAGATTTGGGAAGGAATTTAAAAAGAAAAAATATATATGAAATTAAGTGAAATGTAAGTCTTTATTTGGGAAGAGCTAAATAACCTAACTTTTTTGGCTATTTTAGCTTCGTTTAGTTTTTATTTTCGACTTTTTTGACTTTTGTGAAAAAAAAGTGTAATAATTATAATTTGAATATGACATTTTGTGTTATTAGTTTAGAGCATCTTCAACGGTTCATTACTTTTTTCACCAAATTTGAGTAAAAAATAGCTCATTTTCTCAATTTGATATAGCTTGCTCCAACGGTGTGCATCCAAAGGAAGGGTCATCCGGTGAGTCGACCAACCGGTCGACTAGTAAGGCCAAGAATTTTTTTTTTGAACCTATTTGAACTTACCTATTTGAAATGGAACTAATCGGACATCCGACTAGTTGACTGGTTGGCCCACCCCAACGTTATAGCACAGTGAAATACTGAAATCTCGAGCTTGTCCTTAGTTTGATGAAAGTTTTGTTCCGTTCCCATTTTGATATCAATTTGGTGAAATCATTGGAGAGAGAAAAAGTAACTCTTTCATCAAATTTCAAATCTGATACAAGGTTTGATGCATCGTTAGAGCATCTCCGACCACATCCTCTTCTCAAGAGGATGGAAATAATATTTTTTATTCAAAAAGTAAATATAGAGGAGTTCACTATTCATTCAAACTCCAATCACAAACCTTCATTTCCTTCATTCAAACTCCAATCAAAAAGTAATTTTTATTCATTAATAAATATTTAATTTTAAAATTTTTGTAAAACATATTTAATATTATAGTCATTTTAAAGGTATGATTTCATACTTTTTATTGATGTCAATTTTATAAAAATTAAATTTACACATTAAAAGTTATTTCGAATATAATTAAGAAATATAGAGTGAATAGTGTTTTAGAGTCTCCTCCATTTTTTCATCCTCCCTCTATATTTGGAGAATCAATTCATCCTCCTCCATTTGGGAGGAGGATATAGAGGATGGGTTGGAGTTGTTTTTGGGAGAGAATCCTCCATATTTGAAGATATGGAGGATGGGTTGGAGATGCTCTTGGAAATGGCCTTATATAACCAATTTTATGATTTTTTTAACCAAAAAACCAAAACCAACCTAAGCCTCCGTTTGGGAAGTGGCTTTTTGGCTATTTTAGCCTGAACTAAAAAGTTTAGTTTGAAAAGGACTTTTTGATTTTTTTGACTTTTTTTGTGAGAATATAGTGTAATGATTATGGATTAGATGTGATATTTTATTTTTTGTGACTAAAATAGTCTATTTTATCTTTTATGACTAAAATAACCAAAAAAAAACCCCATTTAGCCCTTTTCAAACAAAGCTTAAATATATTTTATTTACATTTCACATTCTTTTTAATTTTTCTTTGCAAATTTTTTCTCAAATCCAACCACCAAACCCAGGTAACGAAAAATGGAGGCAATTTAAAACGTGGGGAAAGGTGGTTGTATATATATATATATATATATTGTTCTGCGCTGCAGATATACATGGACAAAGAAATTCAGAGATACATCTAACGAAGAGAGAGAGAGAGAGGCGGTGATCATGGCGGCCAAGTTTCTGTCGCTGGCGTGTCTGAGGAACGAGAGCAGTAGCCATGGAGATTTATCGCCGAGGCCTCACTACCCTTCGATGCCCAAGTATCCGAAAGGCGTATCGTCCGATGAGGAGAAGAACATGGAGGGATCGGAGGCCAAGGCCTTGTTTTCCGTCATCGGAATGACTTGCTCTTTGCTTGCGCTGGCTCTGTCGAGAAGGCCGTGAAGCGCCTTCCCGGGATCAAAGAGGCCGTGGTTGATGTCCTCAACAACAGAGCTCAGGTCATGTTTTACCCAAGTTTCGTCAATATATGTTTTCAAATTCTAATCTTATGAATAGAATTGTTGTTGTATTGTTCATTATATTCTGTGAATTTGTTTTGTTTTGAAGTTTTTTTTAATTGTTTGTGTGATTATTGAACTAGTGGAGTTTCTTTTATTAGAGGAGTTGAAAATGGGGTTGTTATTTTTTGGGGCTGGCTTCCCTCCAGTCGGTATTGTTGGGCCCGTGGGCCATCACATGTCTCGTTTTAATAATATGAACTGCTTAATGTATCATCGAATACTATATACTTATAAAAAATTATGTTGATCAGATAATAATAGTTATGTGATCAAATCAGTTTTGTATAAAAAAAAATGGATGGTAAAAAAATAAATAGTTAACAAAAATCTAATCTGATGAGATAGTTATCGATATCCGATTAACGTGATTTTTTTTACTAAGATATAGTACTCGACGAGTTTTATACATTGAACCGTTCGAATTATCAAAATGAGACCCGTGATGACCTCACGGGCCCAACACTACCCAGTCTGTGACTACAGGGGAGCCCCACCCTTATTTTTGAGGGTTTATAAAGTTAATTTTTTTTTTAACCCACCCGAAAAAAAGTTAATTTTTTTAGCTGCAGAATTTTAAACATTTTAGCTGTTTTGGCTAGTGATTTGGGTGATTTGGGAAGTTGCTAAATAAGCACTTTATTAGTTAATTTGTGACTTGTCACATCACTCTTATGATTTTTGCATTTTTTTAAAAATAAAAAACATTTGAATAAAGTTTATAAATAATTTATTTATTTATTTATTACGAAAAGACATAATATATATACATATATAAAGAGAGAGAGAGAGAGAGAGAGAGGAAGATAACTTATTTAACTCTACCCAGAAGAGGCTTAAATAAGCAAATCCCAAACAATCAGAAATTGAATTTTCTAGCTATTACTTCAAATTTCAGCCAAATTAAACACTAATAACACTCCATTTGGATGGAGTGATTTGTTGAGAAATAATAAGAAATGAACTCTTTTATCATGTTTGAAAAAATAATTATAAAAAAATATTTTTAATTTTCAAAACTTATTTTCGTCCCCCAAAAGAGTTTCGAAAAATAAAAAATATTTTTATGGAACTAATTTTGAATTTTTTTTTTTTTGGTTGAGAAAATTGATTAAAAACTCTACCCAAAAGAATTAAGGTTGAGATTTGACCATATTTCTTTTTTGCATTTGTTTGTATTTAATATGTATCTTCCTTTTTCTTTTCAAATGTTCTTTTGACTTTTCTCTTTGGCAGACAATTTTTTTTGCTTTTCATTTAGAATATTGCGCACATAGAGTAGAATGTACTAGTGTAGAAATAAATTAAAGTATTCATTTTGGGCTTCTTTTGGAAGCATTATATTAGGCCAACCATTAGGAATCTGACACAACAGTGGGACATGTTGTTTCTACGGTTGCATATGTACAAGTTATGAAGGGAATAATTTGATGGGCATGACCCACATGGCCCAGGAAAGCCCAACCCACAACTGTCTTGGGTGGCCCGTGATCATTTAGTTATGGCCTAGTAGGTGAAACTCAACAGCAGGTCCACCGAAGAATCTACACTGGTCCAGGCCCTGTGGCATTTAGACACCTGTTAGATAGGGAGTTAGCCATGTGGCAGACAAAGATCCTGCAGAGTTAGTGAGCCCAGGTATTAGGCATTAACATTTTTTTTTTTTTGATCGGCAAAAAAGATAGACTTTATTGATGACAATGAAAGGTACAAGTCGTACACACAAAACATCAATAAAGCAAAGAGGGAGAAAAAAGCATCACAACGGGCTAAATCATTCCAACTAAGTTGGCACCAAGTAACCCATCCAATCATTTGTTAGCACCCTCAAAAGGAACAAAAAAAGACAACGAACACACCCCCAGTCAGCTCTAGACAAGCTCAGCAACCATTTCTAATACAAAATAGGACCTGTTGCAGGTTTGACACAATGTCATTAACAGAGAACACCAGAGAGCGGGATGAAGCCTTAACCCACAATGCTACTCTCACCTTAAATGAGGCAATCATGGCATTAAATGCAATAAGACCTCTCATTCCCTGGTATGGTGAAACTGCCATGACCGACGGCGAGTACACTATAGACTTTCGGCTAATAGGACAGCTCGAATGGACAAGGATATGATTGGTAAAAGATGTAAGGAAGCTTGTGAAGAACGTTTTAAAGACAAGTAATATTCTCTCTCCTTCTCTTCTCTCTTAATCCTCAACTTTTTATACTCTTTCTTTCGACCACTTCCTGTGTAACTTAACCATCGGAGAGTCCACGGGGAGGAAGCATTCTAGTTTTGGTACCTTCCCACTAGACCTTTTGCAGGCGTGCACCAAGAAGACGAAGGCTAGCAGACCCGTGGAGCACGTGGATTAGTTTGACCCATCTCCTACTGACCGTATTGTCTTATCATAATTAAAGATGAAAAGTAAAACTCGGAGAAAAAATAATGTTTGAGGTCGGTTTATTTGTATTTTTTTGAAGGGTAAGCCTAGCTTGGGAACTTGAATTCAACATCAAAAGAACTCCCAAAGTGAACTATTTGAATTTCTTTTGAGTTCTGAAATATAACAAATCTAACCTAATATGTGTTTATACAAGAAGTTTCTATTGCGAAACCATGTTTAACAGTTTAAATTTTCTCAGATAAATGTAGGGACATTTATACTTGAGTTTTTTTTTTTTTTTTGTCCGGAAGCATTGAAAGATGGTGGTAGTTGTTTCCTTGATTTGTCTATTGTGAAAAGAAAGCTTATACACCACTCCATGCCTTTTCTTTTTTCAAGCCAATCTTGCATCTTATACTTTCTTTTACTTACTTTTTTTTTTTTTTGAAAAATGATATGCATGCTCACTTTTTAGACCAATGTTATAGACCTAATGATGTGTAAGTGATATGATAGGTTGATGATTAGAGAAGATATGTGAGAAAGTGTTACTGTTAATATCCTAATTGATTGCCACATCATTGGGTTTTTTTTTTTTGGGTGGTGAATAGAAAAATCTATGTATAAAATTTGTCCAGGATCAAACATAAGATGCAGATATATATATATAGACCTGTTATACGGTCTTGGGAGCTATTAAGGTGAGGGTGCCCTCACGCTTATATGCTTAATATTATTTTAGTACTCAGGCGATGTGGAACTTCGCTTCACCTTAATAGCTAGCTTTTGGGGTGAGTTCTACCCAAGAGCGTATAACATGGTATCAGAGCCAAAGTACTCAAGGATGGGTAGGGTGCGTGTCCTTGGCCTACATGCCGCAGGTGCTGCCAAGTGAGCATGCTGGGCGTGAGGGAGGGTGTGAAGCGAAGTCCCACATCGCCTGAGTACTAAAATAATATTAATCATATAAGCGTGAGGGCACCCTCACCTTAATAGCTAGCTTTTGAGGTGAGTTTTACCCAAGACCGTATAACAAGACCAGGAACAGTGCTTGCTGTTCATATGTCTGTAGTTCTTGTCCACACCCTAGTGACTCCATGATGGCATTTTGACCCTGCAGCAGCAATTTTTTTGTGGGCTGTGGCTGCCACTTCTTATTGTTGCAATTGTACATGGTAATTTATGCATTATTATTGCTATCGTGTTATGTGGACTTGGTAAACTCGTCATCTTTTATCTTTAAGATCTATTTAATCTTCTGATTGTGGATTGAGGACATGCTTAAAGTCAGATTTGCTGCATTTTGTAGATAAATGTAGGCATGTAGGGTCTAAATAATGTGGCATGTCCTTCCATGATTAGTATGAACTATTTGTAGCATGTGGGATTAACCAAATCAAGCCTTGTGATGTGTCCCAATTTATTTGGGTCAGTTACATGAATAATTATTTTTTATTTTCTATTTTTTCCCATATATTTTCTATCAAGGGCTATATGCTCAGTCAAATTAAATCCTTGCCAATTCAGGTCTTCCCCTCCCCCTAACATATATTGATAATACCACTTTTCCTAAGGGATCACACCACATTTCATTTATAAATATTCATTTTTTGTCTATGTGGTGCTCAAGCTGTGCACTCGATTTTATATTCCCTTTCCATATTCTCATTGTATCGCATGGTAGTAAGTATTTATTATTGTTCTCTAGGAGGAAACAATTCGAGAAACCATTGAAGATGTTGGATTTCAGGCGACATTGGTTGAAGGTGAGATGAATGAGAAATCCACTCAAGTATGTCGAATACAGATTGAGGGCCTGACTTGTACTTCTTGCTCTACAACTGTTGAATCTGCTTTGCAATTAGTACCCGGTGTACAAAAAGCCAAGTTGCATCAGTAACTAAGAAGCAGAAATTTGTTATGATCCAAAGATTGTCAACTACAATAAGCTAATAGATGTCATAGAAAATACTGGGTTTGAAGCCATATTAATTAGTACAGGGGAAAGGAACAAAATACAGTTAAAAATTGATGGAGTTCGGACTGATAATTCAATGAGAATTATTAAAAATTGTCTTCAAGCAATTCCAGGTGTTCAAGATATAGATATTGATCCTAAGCTCAAAATTTTTTCCCTTTCTTACGAACCAGATTTGACAGGACCTTGATGTTTTATTCAAGTTATCGAGGCTGCTGGGTTGGGGTGTTTCAAAGCAGTGATATTCCCTGAAGGAGGAGGAAGAGAAGCCCATAGACAGGAGGAAATTAAGCAGTACTATAAATACTTTCTGTGGAGCTTGGTGTTTACAATTCCTGTTTTCTTAACCTCTACGGTCTTTATGTATATCCCTGGACTCAAGCATGGATTGGATACTGAAGTTGTGAATATGCTTACTGGGGAGAGATTTTAAGGTGGGTGTTATCTACCCCTGTTCAGTTCATTATTGGCCGGCAATTCTACACTGGTTCTTACAAAGCACTGCGCCATGGTTCTACCAACATGGATGTTTTGATTGCCTTGGGAACAAATGTGGCTTACTTTTATTCAGTCTACTCAGTGTTGAGGGCTGCAACTTCTCCAAATTTCAACGCCACAGATTTCTTTGAGACTAGTGCAATGCTCATTTCAAAGATTTTACTTGGATAGTATTTGGAGGTTTTGGCCAAAGGAAAGGCATATGAGGCCATTGCAAAGCTTATGGACTTGAATCCTGACACAGCAATATTGTTGAGCCTTGATAATGAAGGAAATGTAATACGTGAAGAAGAAATTGAAAGCCGGTTGATACAAAAGCATGATGTGATTAAAGTTATTCCGGGTGCAAAAAAAGCATCAGATGGTTTTGTCATTTGGTGGCAAAGCCATGTAAATGAGAGCATGATTACAGGAGAAGCCCGGCCAGTGGCAAAGAGAAAGGGCGATTCAGTGATTGGAGGCACTGTGAATGAGAATGGTGTTTTACATATTCAGGCAATTCGGTTTGGACCAGAGAGTGCTCTTTCGCAAGTTGTTCGGGGCGTTGAATCAGCACAGATGGCTAAAGCCCCAGCGCAAAAATTTGCTGATCGCATTTCCAAATTCTTTGTGCCTCTTGTAAGTATATATAATGCTTTCCTTTTTCCGTTTTTCTTTTGGTGGGAATATTTGAAAGATTTCTAAATGTGGTATACATTGGATTTGTTTTGTAAAATGTGCTATGTAGAGTAACAAGTACTCATGTTCAAATGGGATAGTTCTTGGCCCTCATTAAAATTTGACTATATTTTGCCGGTTATAATCAGTGTGTTTGGTTTGAGTTTTTTGAATTAAGTTTTTTAAAAATTGAGTGTTTTGATTTTCGTGTTTTTTTGTTTTTAGTGAATATTTTTAAAATTTTAAACATTTTTTTTTAAACTTTTTTAGATGCACCTTACTTAAATGTATCTAAAAAGTAAAAAATTTGTGAAAAAATATTTTAAAAAATTAATAAATACATAAAAATATAAAAAATGTACTGAATTCTCGTTTTTTTTTTTTTTTTTTTTTTTGTATTTTTTGTATTTAGTGAATTTTTAAAAGGTTTTTTTTACAATTTTTTTATTTTTTAGATACATCAAAGTTAGGTATGTCTAAAAATTAAAAAAATTATTTAAAATATTAAAAAAATTCAGTAAAAACAAAAAAATACAGAAAATAAGAAAATAGAATTTTTTGAAAAGTGTTTTTAGAAACGTGAAACCAAGCAAAATGAATGCTATCCTTTTCCACGTGGCTTGCCTGGTTTTTAGCTGGAAAGTTCGATGGCTACCCAAAATCTTGGATACCTTCTTCCATGGATAGCTTTCAGCTTGCACTGCAGTTTGGCATCTCTGTCATGGTCATTGCCTGCCCATTTGCTCTAGGTTTGGCCGCACCCACTGCTGTTATGGTTGGTACTGGAGTTGGTGCTTCTCAAGGTGTCCTAATTAAAGGGGGACAAGCACTAGAAAGTGCACACAAGGTCAACATAAGAAATCAATATTTTTTCGATAGTTGTTCCAGTCACACTTCAAAAACTTACTCCCCATACTGATTTATTTTAAAACTCCAATGTGTAATCACAATCTATTTTTCCAATCCACTAGAAAGTTAAATCCCTCAAAGTCCAAGCTATTTTATGGAGTACTGATGTAAACACTAACAAAAAATCTAATTTACGTTAGGAACAATAAAATCTTGAAGTGAATGTTTTGTTGTAGTTGAACTGCATTGTCTTTGACAAGACTGGAACTCTCACAATTGGCAAGCCGGTGGTTGTTAACACAAGGCTCTTGAAAACTATGGTACTTCGAGAATTCTATGAACTGGTTGCGGCAGCTGACGTAATTTT
Organism: Camellia japonica; assembly: GCA_030407325.1. Classification (NCBI taxonomy): domain Eukaryota; kingdom Viridiplantae; phylum Streptophyta; class Magnoliopsida; order Ericales; family Theaceae; genus Camellia; species Camellia japonica. Next base: position 49,065,083 of record JAPPVO010000013.1, on the reverse strand, counting down.
TTTTCTGGATAATATTTTATATTGGAAACAAAATACATCTCTGGCCTTGGAAATGACATTTATGAATTTTTCTGACTTTAAGGACTTACTTATTACATTGGCGATTTGGTAACAAAAGTAGGTTCAAGAATAAGTTTCAGACTGTCCTTTGAAGTATGCTGTGCCTGAAAATTATACTCATGCTTCGTTTAGAAACATGGAATTGGATTTGGAATCTAAGGCCATGTTAGTTCAAATTTTAAATCATGGTGGCCTCTAATTGCAATTTCATGTTGCTAAATGCACTTTTATGTTCTTAGATCCAAAACCTGTTGTCTCTTGTTAAGAGAGCTCACAGACAGACATGCACAAACACACACAAACCCATACACCAAGGAAAGTGAAGCATATTTGCTGCGAAACCAATTGTTTTACAAAAGACAAAGAATGCTTATGTTGACCACAATGGAGTTTTAGTTTATAACTAGGTTTGATTTGAGGTATGAATTGTTGATTGAATTTTCTATAATTTCAAACTCCCCTTGATATTTATATTCTTCCAGATTTCCTAACTAAAGATGACTGGTGATTGATTATACTGGTGTGTTTTATCAGATTAACAGTGAGCATCCTTTGGCCAAGGCCGTTGTTGAGTATGCAAAGAAATTCCGAGAAGATGAAAATCTTGTTTGGCCAGAAGCCCGAGACTTTGAATCCATCACTAGCCATGGAGTGAAGGCCATTGTTCAGAACAAGGAAATAATTGTGGGAAACAAGGGCTTGATGATGAATGAAAACATTTTCATTCCAGTCGATGCCGAAGAAATACTTGCAGAAACTGAAGGTTTGGCTCAAACTGGTATTCTTGTAGCTATGGACAGGGAGCTGGTTGGAGTGCTTGCCATTTCTGATCCATTGAAGCCTGGTGCTTGTGAAGTCATTTCCATTCTCAAGTCCATGAAAGTCAGAAGTATAATTGTGACCGGTGACAATTGGGGAACAGCCAATTCAATTGCCAAGGAAGTTGGAATTGGCATTGTAGTTGCAGAAGCCAAGCCTGAGCACAAAGCGAAGAACGTGAAGGAATTAAGGTTGCTATTTGAATAGTTGCTTTAATACACTATTGTACTATTGTCATGAGTGCATGTTCATGTGAAAACAACACTGCATACCTGTAATGATGGAATGATGAAACTCTAAATGGGTTAGAGAGTGAGACTCTGGCTTCTCTCTAGAAACACCGTGTTTCTAGGGTTTCTATTTTCAACTGTCTTGTTGAAATGGCTGGAGTAAATGACCTTTTGCCTGTAATTAATGGGCCAGATAGTGCTTCTAAATTTGCTTCTACGATAGTTAAGGAAGTAGATATTATTAATGACTTGGATTGCAGATCTTCGAGTTCTACGTTGCCTATTAGTGAAACCCCCAAATCGGGTTCTACGGGAAAATTAGGGCAAAACTCAGAGAAGAGCCAGCTCTCTGAGCAAGATCTCACCACTATCGTGGATATCGTGAGACGTAGTGGTTGGATGGATAACCATTCTGGTACCTTGATGTCTGAGTTAATAGATTGGCTTCAAAGGATGAAGGAGTAGAGCAATATTGATAAGCATGGTACACTGGAAGGGGATCGGGCTCCATCTGTGTGCAGATCTTCGATGGGGACTGTGGTGAACACTCCTCTCAGCTAGATTGGTAATCTGCGATGGGGTGATATGGTTGAGGAAGGTATTGAGACGAACCAGTTTGAAGGGGTTAAAGATAGGGGGTACTTACCAATTAGTCCTATTAACTAGACTTATTTACCTACAGGTCCTAACTAATAAATTTAACACTATAAAAATAAGAGAGTGATAAATTTATCACTAAAAATTTATTCATAAAAACAAAGAGACTGATAAATTTATCACTATAAATTTATTCATAAAAATAAAAGACTGATAAATTTATCTTTATCACTTAATAAATTTATCAATAGGACTTAATGGGTAATAAGTCTCCAAAGTAGGACCTATTGGGTAATAAGTCTCCAAAGTAGGACCTATTGGTAGTTTACCCTAAAGATAGCCTTCCTCTTACGAGGATTCGGGGCATATCCCAAGGGACAAGTCTTGAGGGCTCTGTTCTAGTTAACAATATTGTGATGACAAGTCTTGAGGGTATGGATCTACCGCAAAGTTGCCGACTGCTCTAGATCTTCAAGATGTTGAAGTCTGTCAGGTTGACGAAGTAGACAGGGGTCAGTCTAGTAGAGGGGTTCGTGGAGGAAGAGGTCATGGCGCATTTCAGGGTGGTCGTGGTAGAGGTGGAAGGGGTTTCGAAGGGAGGCATGAGGTTGTTCCTCTGGGATCGACGAAAACCTGGGCTGATGTGGCCAACATGCCTAGTAGATCCCCTGTCAAGTTAAGGTACATCCCTCTCCCCCCCCCCCCTTTAGAAAACCCTAATCTGGTGGAACTACCCCCTCGAAAGGAGGGCCTTGGTAAGTGGGAGTCCTGTTTAGTGGGGTATTTCATTGACAAGAAACTGCCTTATAACTATGTTAAAAACAGTGTCTCAAACCAATGGAAACATATGGGTCTGAGTGAGGTTTTATCTAATGGGGAAGGTTTCATGTTTTTCTGCTTCGATAATGCTGATTCCTGTGAGAGGGTTTTAGAGGGGGGGCCTTGGTATGTGGGAAACCAGCTTCTCCTTCTTAAGAGATGGAAAAGAATGATGAAGTTAACTAAAGAGTATGTGTCCCAAATCCCTGTAGGGGTCAAGTTATTCCATATTCCTATGGAATATTGGGATTTTGAAGGTCTTAGTAGGATAGCAAGTCTAATAGGGACTCCCCTTTTTATGGATAATTTAACTTCTTCTGGTACTAGAATTTCCTTTGCTAGAGTGTGTGTGGAGGTTAATGTGGAATCCACACTTCCCCAGAGTTTCTCTGTCTAATGTGAGGAGGAAGCTGTTGAAGTTAGGGCTGAATACCAAGGTCTTCCTGCTAAGTGTGAACATGGCAAGGTGTTTGGGCATGACACAAAGAAGTGCATTACAAACCAAGTCGCACAACTAGTTCAAATGCAAAAGGAGTCAGAAAATGAAAAGGATGATGGTTGGCAAACTGTCAAGGCAAAAGGTAAGAAAAAGATGGGTGAACCTGAGGGTAATGGATCTGCTTCTGATTCAAGCCAACAAGACCCACTTACTCAGCATGAACTACAAGAGCAACCAATTTTGCCACCTCTCAATGCTCCTAGTGCTACACAACCTCAACAAGATCCCCCTCTAAGGGAGTCTCTTACCTGGCTTTAACCAAGAGGTTCCACTCAATTTATTACATGATGAAATCCTGGGTCTGGCCCAAGCCCTAAGTCCTAGAGCTAGCCAAATCATTGAGGAAGTGGAGAGAGAAGTGTTAGCAGCAAAAAGTCCTATGGTTAGTACGGGTTCTGTCATCAGTGAGGGGGGACAACATAATACTCAAGCTTCTGGCAGCAATAAGAAGAAAGTAGCAGGGAAAACCTTTGGGAGCCAGAGGAAAAAGCACAGGTGAGTATTGTGTTTTTTGTTTGGGTTAATAGTGATTTTCATGTCATTTTGCTCATTATGGATTTTGATATATCTTCTTGGAATATCAGAGGTCTAAATGAACCTCTAAAACAACAAGAAATTAGGAATTTTGTCTTTAAGGAAGATCTGAAAATCTTTGGTATTTTGGAAACTAAAGTTAAGCCAACTAATGAGCAATCTGTTTTTGAGAAAAATCTTTAAAAATAAGTGGGCTTTTGTTTCTAACTCAGACAATACTACCCCTGGTCGTATTTGGCTGTGTTGGGATCCCAATTTTTATACTGTTAACCCAATTTTCCAATCTGATCAAATCATTTTTTGTAAAATCGACCTTTTGGAAGTTGATATTTCCTTTGCTACTGGTTTTGTTTATGCTGAGAACAAACATATTTGAGGATTCCTTTCTTTGAAAAAATTGTTGAGCTCTCCTCCCTTATGTCCAACACTCCTTTTGTTTGGCTGGGTGATTTTAATGCCATTAGGTTCCCCTCTGAAAAGATTGGGGGTTCTCAGAATTAGTCCACTGCTAAAGAGCTATGTAATCTTTCTCTTCTCAGTGCCACTTTGGTTGATATATCTTATAGTGGCTGTCAAATTACTTGGGCCAATAAGTAGACTGATGGTCACTACATTGCCTCAAAGATTGATAGAGTTTTAGGGAGTGACCAGTGGCTTAGTTCCTTTCCTCTGTCTCACGTTAAGTTTTGTCCTGCTGGTCTTTCTGACCATTCTCCTGCTGTGTTGTCGGTTGCTCCTAAAGGGACTAGTTTTAGGAAACCTTTCAAATATTTTAATTTTTGGGCTAACCATAAGGAGTTCATTTCTGTTGTTAGTAGCGTTTGGTGCAAATATGTGAAGGGCTCTCCTATGTTTAGAACTTACTGCAAATTGAGATCTTTGAAACCCCTTTTGAAAGATTTAAATAAAAAAGATTTTAGTGATTTAACCTCCCGGGTCCAATGTGTTAAGTCTGAGTTAGAATCTGTCCAAATCAAGCTTGATAAGGACCCCTTGTGTCATGACCCGAACCCGCCCCTATGGGTTAAGGACATAACCGGCCAGTAATCCTGAGATTACCTACAGCCTCAAACCAAAACAGACGTAACTCAACAGAGTAAAGGGGCCAAATGGAAGCAATAATTAAAAACTTTGTCCATAGAGCCGTGCTTATATGCACTATAAAACAAACCATGCGCACATACGTTAATAACCCACGACAAAATACAGTACCATAAAATCCTTTTCAGACAGGATCATCTAAACTGAGTCAACCCATATCAAAACTACATACTGATATACACAAGGTCCTTGCCAACAAGACAAAATGTAAATATATAAAGAAAATGGCAAGGTTGGGTCTCGTGCGTGAGACACAAGGCTGACTCTCCAAAACTCATGTTGTTCCTGGCAGACTTCACTAGGGCTGGGTTTGGACTTCTCTTGGCTCACCTACAAACACATGAATGAGCGTGAGCGATAGTCCAGTGAATAATATCAAATATAGAAATTACTTAACAATGTAGAACAACATGTTCCAAACGGCCTTGGGCCCAATTCATATTTCTATTTAACAGATATATATAACTATACGAAATACAAATCAAGTGATTGTAATTCCAAACATTCTGGCCTTGGCCCATTTAGATTTCCATTCTTGTCAAAACGGCCTTCGGCCCATTCGATTATGTCAAAACAGCCTTCGGCCCATTCGTTTATGTCAAAACGGCCTTCGGCCCATTCGTTTATGTCAAAACGGTCTTCGGCCCATACATTCGTATCAAAACGGCCTTTGGCCCATTCATTTGTGTCAAAACGGCCTTCGGCCCATTCATTCGTATCAAAACGGCCTTTGGCCCATTCATTTATGTCGAACGGCCTTCGGCCCATTCATTCATTTCAAAACGGCCTTTGGCCCACTCATTCATGTCAAAACGACCTTGGGTCCATTTATGTTTATCAAAACGACCTTTGGTCCATTCGTGTTTAACAAAACGACCTTTGGTCCATTCATGTTTATCAAAACGACCTTTGGTCCATTCATGTTTATCAAAACGACCTTTGGTCCATTCATGTTTATCCATGTCAGACTTACGTCCACAATCCCAATTAGCAATTCATAAAGCTTATAGGGGAACAAACAATTGGACATTCACAAGCATTCAAATATTGATATTACTCACAGTGATCGGCTTGTGGATTTGCCCTGGAGCTTGACCCTACACATTTCATGAACACAAAAGGGTCACTAACAGTTTAATCCGTTCTTTCATTCACATACTCCTCTTTAGGCTTTATTCTTATCTCATTAACTCATTTACAATGCTTAACATATGCTTAAGAGTGCTTACAAGTGAAATAGAACGGAAAAACAGAACACAGAATGCATTTTTAGAATTTCAGAAAACAGGGTCCCCGCTCGAGCGTGGACTCCCCCGCTCGAGCGGACCCTTAAGCCCACAAAAGTACTGGTTACCTCAAATTCCCGCTCGAGCGTGAACTCCCCCGCTCGAGCGGGCTGTCTATCTACATAGCTCCCCGCTCGAGCGTCAACTTCCCCGCTCGAGCGGGCACCATGTCTGTCAAAAATGCTGGGAGCTCAGTTTCTCCGCTCGAGTGGCACTTCCCCCGCTCGAGCGGACGTCAAAATTCTGGAAATTCCAGGTTGTGTTCTTGAGCTCCAAATCGATTTTCCAGCCACATTACTTGCATGCAATGGCTCAAATCTCCAATATAATCATACTAACATGGTATAGACCCCAAATCACAACCCAATGAGGCTCAATTTCACAATTAAGTCACATGCATGCCCCAATCTCCCATCAAACTCATTAACAACATACAAATTCATGCATTCTAGCCCCCTTTCACATAATTTGTACATGCATGTGATGAGTTAGCCACATTCTCAACTTAGACAATACAAATGGTGATCAAAACATGAGTTTCCTTTAACATTTCACATAGATTATACACCTTTGTGCTCAAACATGCAATTTTCAAAGTAATTCTTACATGCATGCACATATTAAGCTTCAATTCAACAAATACAACTCAATTTCATTTCAATCTTGTTCTTGATCACCAAAATAGCTTGAACACACACAAAATTACAATTATAATCCAAGAATCACTCACCTAGGAGCTTGATTCTCACAATCTATGATCAATTCTTGAATTAGACTTCAAGTTTCCAAGTTTCCAAGTTTCAAGACCAAAATTGCACAATCCCTCTTTCTCCCTCTCGATGGTCGGCTCTCTCTCTCTAATTGAGCCTAAGAATCAGCCAAAATAAGCTAAGGGAGAGAAATGAGGTGTAGTGCTCAAATACATCAAGTCCCACTAAGTCAATATAATAATATTAAACAATTTGAGCACCATGCCATTAAATAAATCAATTTAATCTGGCCCGAATCAAGTTTCAATTAAATTTCACTGTAGGCTCTAAAAATTACGCTAACCACAATGGCGTATTCAATTTTGGGTTCTATGGCCGATAGGGCCCTCAATTTAATTTCCAAAGCAGATTATTCAAACAGATATTCCTACGGTGAACAGATAGAACTTCAAAATCACGTATATTCACATAATGACACATAAAATCATGCCAAACACATAATCGTACTCATGTTAGGGACCAATTAACATAATACAGAACAGGGGTATTACAGTCTTCCCCCCTTTAGGAAGTTTGGTCCTCCAAACTTATTTTACCTTTTGTCGAAACAATTCGGAACACTTTTCATTCAACGATTCCAATCCTTCTTAATAGTCATTCACTTAGTCTCAAAATCAAGCAACGCTCTATTCTCAATCAATCAGAAACTTACATTTTTCCGCCATACAAGGCTTGTGTGGTGCCATGCCAAAACTAGAGTGTGAGCTGTTGTTGCAAGCAAAGTTTGCCAACGATGGATAGATCTTTCCAACTTCCCTGAAAAATCTAACGCATATCTTTGGAGCATTCCTCCCAAAAATCTAAAAATGTTCTTTCTGATCATACATCAATTTACGGATGGAAAACAACATCGAATCATAATTCAGTTTCACATCAATTCATAATTTGTCAAGATCATATGCAGAAATCATAAGTCATGATTAAGTTTACGTGATACATTCATTAGCATTAACAGAACAGAATAGAACGGAACATATACACGTGAGGTTACGAATAACTAGTTCCATAAAGGAACCTCTGGATCCGGGTAACATAACAGAACAGAAGCTGAGCCCCCATTGCCTCTTGAAGGCTTTTCAGAATTCAAACACATTTTAGAATTTCTGTCTAAACAATAGATACTGGGACCCCATGCAACGAGCAATCTTATTGGTATAACAGTGACTAGTCTACAAGCATCTTACGAAAATTTCACAGGGAGGAGACAGGCAACTTAGTAATCCCATATTCAAAAACTCAAACGGGACTTATACCTTGGGTGCTCAAGGTAGCCCCACAACAAAATTCGTAGTCACATATTCCCATTTCCATTCCAAAATAGAGAGATTGAAGTGGTTCTGCCACCATCTGATATTCGGCTTCGACCTGTTGGCCCCGAAAAATACTTAAACACACATTCACCAATTGCCCTCTTCAAGGTAGGTTACCAACGTATTTATTTCAAACGTCAGCTGACTTTATCACAGAAGTTCGGTCTATTCCCTTGTCACAAAAGTTCAATTCATTCTTTAATAATTTCACAATACACAATCCGATTTGGTATTTAGTTCAGTGGCTCACCACGGTTATCCAAGGTCAATCAAAAGTCTTCAGGGATATAAGGTGGATCCAGATACTGATTCTCGAATCAACAACGGTAACATCGAAGTAATTACCCACACCATACACATAGTCCAGACATCCCCATAATACTGATTGTAAAGTACAATAACATCGAAGCAGGCAATTTCTAACATAATACACGTGTTTTCAATTCACTCAATAGTTTACAGTTTACAATTCAGTTCAATATTCAATTCCCTGTTCTACTGAGTCTTTCCACACTATTTCATAGTCGCCCGAAGCAGAAGGCAATTCATATATTAATCCCCATGATGTCAGAGGCATTATCAAAGGAGTCAATCATATGTCAAACACAATTCACACATTCTCAGAGCCCCAATCACAGAATATGACGACACTGAGCAGTTATTCACAAAGCGTACTGAATTCACGCACTTACGGACAATCAGGATTTTTTTTTTTTTTTTTCAAAGTTTCTTGGATGTTTAAACATCTACACATTACCAAAGGATGACATTCCGGTCAAAACAAAAGAATAATCGTCTCGGAATGAAGCACACCCCTCACGACCGTCGGTGGCCGACTCGAGATCGATTAGCCAAACCCACCCGTACAAGACCGTCGGTGGCAAAAAGATGTCCCAACAAAGGTGCTACATAGGCTTAACGTCCCCTAGCACAAAAAGACGCCCCAAGAATGTCATCAAAACAAACATAATACCACTCACTACAACCTGATTCCCCAAAATCTGACAACATTGAAGCAACTACTCTCCCCTACAAAACATATTTTGATCAGTCAAAGACAAATGTTCAGTACTGCTCATAATCAAATCAATCTGCCATCATCAGTCCCCATAGCGTCAAACCAACAAGGATGGGACAATACACAAGCATCGTTCCTTAAGACACCCAATCACGGGATTTGTACAATTCGGCTCATTTTCAACACATATGTCCTCGATAGTTGGGGGTTGGTTCTCAACGGTGTTCATGGTTAGATCAATCTGTCATAGCCCACAAAAGGTCTTTCAAATAGGTTAAGTACTCTAGACAGATTCAAGTTTCGGGTCTATCAGTTTTTCTGCCAAGAATAATCTGGCTATTTATTTATAGGCAATCCTCAATCCCTTTTTACAAAAGTAAATCAGGCAGAGGGTCTTATCAAACCAATCCCGACACCGGTCTTGCCAAATTAAATCAAACAAAGGTTCCATCAATGTATATCAAATGAGGGTTCCATCGGAACTATATCAGGCAAAGGTTCTATCGGATCGAATCAAATAAAAATTTTCTCAAATAGGGCACATTCGGTTCTGTAAGGCATACTTCGTTTGCTTAGGTACATGGTTGATAGTTTCTCAACTGCCCTAAGTTCATCAGTTCTCAAAGTCATGTCAGAATCATTCATCACAATAGTTCATATCAAAGTGTTTCAAATCAAGTACAATATGGTATTGTCTACATAAATTCGGGGGTAGTTGCATATGCATGCAGTCATTTGTATCAGGAGGTACGTATCATAATCAGTATAGCAGTTCCCAATAAGTCTTATATGCAAGAACATGGTGCACAGTAACACATTAAACAAAGTTCCTCAGGTACACATGGTATAGGATTGTGACACAAAAGTTCCAAATTAGTCACATAATCCAGTCAACTTTCTACCAATCAAAATACATGGCCTCACAGTCATAGAATTCATCATTTGGGGTGCTCAACTCGATCACACAATCACAGAGTCATAATTCCAGTGGTTTAGTCATTGAAGACGGTAACATAATAAATCACCCTGAGCATAGGTATAGATATACATGTGCATGTGCAGAGTCAATCAATATCCCAAAACGTATTTCACAAGTTTCCCAAACGGGGCATATACCTCCAATGAATACGGTCTCGATAATGTGGGTCTAACCAATCTAGATACACATGCAGCAAATATGGAAAAATATGCCAATCCGAATCAAATAATATCCCAAGCGAAGATGTACAAACGTACTAATTCAGAATCAATCAACACATAGGCATTCGTTTATAAACAATATAGATACCTGGGATAACAATCACAGTATTCTGAGTGCTTCCTGGGATGAGTGCAATTACTCCATCCTGAGTAGCAATTCCTACCACTGGTACGGATTTAGCCGAAGTAGAGGATTCATTCACATTTCGTTCAATCCGGGGACAGTTCCTTACCGTATGGTCCATTTTACCACATCTATAACGAGCCCCAGAAATCTGATAATAAACTCCTCGGTGTTCTTACACTGGTGGTGGCAAAGGTTCTTGCCGTAGCGGCAACTGATGTTGTTGTCTCAAGATCTCTGCCAATTCTTGTACTACTCTTTCCGGACTATCAAGTCGGGCTGTGGAAGAACCTTCCAACACGTATGCCCTTAACTTGCCCATACTCTACACAAATTCTTATCAAACTTTGCCAAATACTGGGATGCCCAATACGAAATTAAACACAATTACACATGGGTTCATTCGCACATAGGCATATTGTTATATTCTCATTTCACATATCGTACGCAATTAATCACATACGTAACAGATAATTGCATACTTATCAAATATCGCATGCTGAACATTTACTAAGTATTTATATACTCAAATCATGTTCGTATTTCACATAGACACCCGTAGGCAGAATTAAATGCACATAAACACCTTTTCATGGTTCATATATTCATGTATGTGCATTATAACAAAACAAACTTGTTGTACACATTAGTGTAACAATTCATATCTCATATTCGAATCATGTGTGGTACTTCCTTCAGCGTGACATATCATGTTGGTCAAGCATATCAACATATCTCATACATAGGCCACGGTATTATCTCCCCCGGGCGAGAGCCTGTGCCACGATATTATTTCCCCCAGGCTAGGGCCTCATGACCATAAGCCACAGTATTATGTCCCCTGGGCGAGGGCCTCCGCTAAGGATACCACAATTACATTCAAGGAGAATTTAGACAATCATTCATTTATGCCAAACATAGCATTATACTTTATACAAAGGTTCACAAGTATGCATATACTAGAGAGCATACATATCCCAAAGGTTTACCATGCAGGCAATTTGCGAATTATAGCACATAACTGTTCATATCGAAACACTTAGGCATATTCTTGATGCTTCCAAAGTTCATATCAAAATAGTTAAGCATATTATCAATGCCTCCAAATTCATATTTATCACATGAATGCATCCTAGATCTCATCTAGACACTTATTGCTCTTTTTGGACAAGTGTGTGAGTTATTAACTCGTGCTCTAATACCACTCTGTCATGACCCGAACCCGTCCCTATGGGTTAAGGACATAACCGGCCAGTAATCCTGAGATTACCTACAGCCTCAAACCAAAACAGACGTAACTCAACAGAGTAAAAGGGCCAAATGGAAGCAATAATTAAAAACTTTGTCCATAGAGCCGTGCTTATATGCACTATAAAACAAACCATGCGCACATACGTTAATAACCCATGACAAAATACAGTACCATAAAATCTTTTTCAGACAGGATCATCTAAACTGAGTCAACCCATATCAAAACTACATACCGATATACACAAGGTCCTTGCCAACAAGACAAAATGTAAATATATAAAGAAAATGGCAAGGTTGGGACTCGTGCGTGAGACACAAGGCTGACTCTCCAAAACTCATGTTGTTCCTGGCAGACTTCACTGGGGCTGGGTTTAGACTTCTCTTGGCTCACCTACAAACACACGAATAAGCGTGAGCGATAGCCCAGTGAATAATATCAAATACAGAAATTACTTAACAATGTAGAACAACATGTTCCAAACGGCCTTCGGCCCAATTCATATTTCTATTTAACAGATATATATAACTATACGAAATACAAATCAAGTGATTGTAATTCCAAACATTCTAGCCTTTGGCCCATTCAGATTTTCATTTTTGTCAAAACGGCCTTCGGCCCATTCGATTATGTCAAAACAGCCTTCGGCCCATTCGTTTATGTCAAAACGGCCTTCGGCCCATTCGTTTATGTCAAAACGGTCTTCGGCCCATACATTCGTATCAAAACGGCCTTTGGCCCATTCATTTGTGTCAAAACGGCCTTCGGCCCATTCATTCGTATCAAAACGGCCTTTGGCCCATTCATTTATGTCAGAACGGCCTTCGGCCCATTCATTCATTTCAAAACGGCCTTTGGCCCACTCATCCATGTCAAAACGACCTTGGGTCCATTTATGTTTATCAAAACGACCTTTGGTCCATTCATGTTTAACAAAACGACCTTTGGTCCATTCATGTTTATCAAAACGACCTTTGGTCCATTCATGTTTATCCATGTCAGACTTACGTCCACAATCCCAATTAGCAATTCATAAAGCTTATAGGGGAACAAACAATTGGACATTCACAAGCATTCAAATATTGATATTACTCACAGTGATCGGCTTGTGGATTTGCCCTGGAGCTTGACCCTACACATTTCATGAACACAAAAGGGTCACTAACAGTTTAATCCGTTCTTTCATTCACATACTCCTCTTTAGGCTTTATTCTTATCTCATTAACTCATTTACAATGCTTAACATATGCTTAAGAGTGCTTACAAGTGAAATAGAACGGAAAAACAGAACACAGAATGCATTTTTAGAATTTCAGAAAACAGGGTCCCCGCTCGAGCGTGGACTCCCCGCTCGAGCGGACCCTTAAGCCCACAAAAGTACTGGTTACCTCAAATTCCCGCTCGAGCGTGAACTCCCCCGCTCGAGCGGGCTGTCTATCTACATAGCTCCCCGCTCGAGCGTCAACTTCCCCGCTCGAGCGGGCACCATGTCTGTCAAAAATGCTGGGAGCTCAGTTTCTCCGCTCGAGTGGCACTTCCCCCGCTCGAGCGGACGTCAAAATTCTGGAAATTCCAGGTTGTGTTCTTGAGCTCCAAATCGATTTTCCAACCACATTACTTGCATGCAATGGCTCAAATCTCCAATATAATCATACTAACATGGTATAGACCCCAAATCACAACCCAATGAGGCTCAATTTCACAATTAAGTCACATGCATGCCCCAATCTCCCATCAAACTCATTAACAACATACAAATTCATGCATTCTAGCCCCCTTTCACATAATTTGTACATGCATGTGATGAGTTAGCCACATTCTCAACTTAGACAATACAAATGGTGATCAAAACATGAGTTTCCTTTAACATTTCACATAGATTATACACCTTTGTGCTCAAACATGCAATTTTCAAAGTAATTCTTACATGCATGCACATATTAAGCTTCAATTCAACAAATACAACTCAATTTCATTTCAATCTTGTTCTTGATCACCAAAATAGCTTGAACACACACAAAATTACAATTATAATCCAAGAATCACTCACCTAGGAGCTTGATTCTCACAATCTATGATCAATTCTTGAATTAGACTTCAAGTTTCCAAGTTTCCAAGTTTCAAGACCAAAATTGCACAATCCCTCTTTCTCCCTCTCGATGGTCGGCTCTCTCTCTCTAATTGAGCCTAAGAATCAGCCAAAATAAGCTAAGGGAGAGAAATGAGGTGTAGTGCTCAAATACATCAAGTCCCACTAAGTCAATATAATAATATTAAACAATTTGAGCACCATGCCATTAAATAAATCAATTTAATCTGGCCCGAATCAATTTTCAATTAAATTTCACTGTAGGCTCTAAAAATTACGCTAACCACAATGGCGTATTCAATTTTGGGTTCTATGGCCGATAGGGCCCTCAATTTAATTTCCAAAGCAGATTATTCAAACAGATATTCCTACGGTGAACAGATAGAACTTCAAAATCACGTGTATTCACATAATGACACATAAAATCATGCCAAACACATAATCGTACTCATGTTAGGGACCAATTAACATAATACAGAACAGGGGTATTACACCTTGAATCTGGCTATTCAAGCTTATGAGAGGGATTTGTTTAAAAAAATATGTGGATCTATGCAAGGCTGAGGAGAGCCTTGCCCAACAAAAGTCTAGGGTCAAGCTTTTTCTTCCGATCTATTAGAAACAACCAGAACAGGAGTAGAATCAGTGGGGTTACCTTAGAGAATGGTGTTAGGCTCACTAGCCCTTCTGATGTCCATAATGCTTTTGTTACATATTTTTCTAATCTGTTTGGCACCCCTCATGATGATAATTACGTTGGGTCTGACGGGATTAATTCTCTTATTAATAAGAGATTAACTACTGATCAGATGTTCACCATGGCCCAAGATGTGACTGTTGATGAGATAAGAAGTGTCTTTAAGTCTCTCAACCCCAATAAAGCCCCGGGCCCTGATGGGTACTCTGCAGGTTTTTTTCATAGTGCTTGGGAGGTTGTTGGTCTTGAAGTTACTCAGGCCATTAAATCTTTCTTTGATTCGGGGGAACTCCTTAAGGAGATTTACAACACAACCATTGCTTTGGTCCCTAAAGTCCCCAATCCCTCTAAGGTTGGTGATTATAGGCCCATCTCTTGTTGTAATACCATCTACAAATGCATTGCTAAAATCATTGCTAATAGGATTAAGCTTGTTCTCCCTTATCTCATTGATCCCGTTTAGTCCACTTTTGTCCATGGGAGGAGAATTGCTGACAATATCTTTTTATCTCAGGAGTTAATGAGGGGGTACCATAAGAAATCCCCCTCCCCAAAGTGTGCTATGAAAGTGGACCTTATGAAAGCCTACGACAATGTTCGTTGGGATTTCCTTTTTGATGTTCTTAAGGCTATGTCTTTTCCCACTAGGATGATCCATTGGATCAAAAGCTTGTGTCACGTCTGCTAGTTTCTCAATTTTTATTAATGGGAGCGTTCATGGTTACTTCTATGGGTCTAAGGGGCTGAGACAAGGTGATCTTATGTCTCCCTATCTCTTTATTATTGTTATGGAGGTGCTTGCTAGAATTCTTGATGATAAAGCCAAAGACCCTCATTGCAAATTTCATTGGAGATGTGGGAAACATAAAATTATCAATCTCTGCTTTGCTGATGACCTTATGGTTTTTTGTAGAGGGCATTCCCCCTCTGTCCAACTCATTAAGAGTGGCCTTTTGGAGTTCCAAGCTCTCTCTGGTTTAGCTCCTAACCTTCAGAAGAGTTATGTTTTCTTTTCTGGTTGTGATCCCTCTCTGATTGATAATATTTTGAGGACTACACAGTTTCAGGAGGGGAAGTTACCTGTGAGATACTTAGGTGTCCCCCTCATTCCTACCCGTCTGAAAGCCATTGATTGTAAGGGTCTTGTGAACAGGATTACTAATAGGATCAAGTCTTGGACTAACAAAACTCTGTCCTATGCTGGGAGGGCTCAATTGATTAGCACTATTCTCTTCTCTATGCAAGTCTACTGGTCATCCCTGTTCATCCTCCCCAAAAAAGTTGTTAAGGAGGTGGAAGCTTTGTGTAGGTCCTTCATTTGGTCTGGCCTGGAGCTTAAAAAGCTTGGGGCCAAGGTTGCTTGGGATAGAATTTGTGCCCCCAAAAATGAAGGGGGTTTAGGTTTTAAGTCCTTTGAGATTTGGAATAAAGCTGCTGTATCCAAGCATATCTAGTTCATGGTGGCTGGTGGGAAACAATCTATGTGGTGTCAATGGGTGAAGTCTTACTTGTTAAAAGGTAAGAGTTTTTGGGCTGTCACGGTGCCCAGTAACCCATCCTAGGTGTGGAGGAAGCTGTTATCTTTGAGGGAAGCTCTGTATCCTTTAATTAGGTTTAAGATTGGCAATGGGGAGGATACCTTTCTTCGGTATGATAACTGGCACCCTTTTAGTTCTTTGTGGTCTAAGTATGGCAATAGATTGATGTATGTTACTGCTTTAAATGCTCAATCTAAGGTTGCCTCTGTGCTTAGGGTTAATGGTTAGACCTGGCCTAATGCCTCTTCTTGGGAGGTTAGGGAGATTAATGACCATATACCTCCTGATTTTGTGCTCACTTCTGGTTGTCTTGATAAACCTATATGGCTCCTCCATAATGATGGAAATTTTAGAATTGGCTCTGTTTGGAATTCCTGGAGAATGAAATGGCCTAAAGTTAGTTGGCAAATCTGGTGTGGAGTCCCTACTCTATTCCTAGGGTGGGGTTCATTGTCTGGATCGCTATACTGGGTAGGTTAAATACTGGAGATAGGCTTGCTATCTTCGGTATTAACCCTAACCCTGTTTGCCCTATATGTGGGATCATTGGGGAGGATCATGACCATTTGTTCTTTAAATGTGCTTTCTCATCTACTGTTTGGGCTGTTGTGCTGTCCAAATATAATTCGAATTGGTACAGCACCAACTGGCTGGGCCTTGTGGAGGTGGTAGCCAAGGATTGTAGGGGTAAATCCCTTGCTACTATTATCAAAAGGCTTGCTTTCAGTTGTGCTGTTTACCATGTGTGGTTGGAAAGGAATAACAGAATTTTCAGTAATGAAAGGATTCCCGAAGAGGTTCTTTTGAAAAATATTATTTGTATGGTTAGATATAGAGCTCTCGCTCTCAGCAACATTAAGAAGTCCCAAACTGATATATGGTTCTTGCAAGAATGGAGGTTGCCTTCAACCATCCTTAAAACTGAGAAGAGTGGCACCATGTGTGGGTTGAGTGACTGTGAGCTCAATACTGAGGGTTGAGTGTGGCCAGGCTCTATAGTGAGGATTTTCTTTTGTTTCCTAATGATTCTTTCATTTTGCAGGTATGTGGTGTGGCAAATCTTCAATAAGGGATGTGAGTTCACCATATGTGGGTTGAGTGATGGTAGCCAAAAAATGGAGAGCTAACTTTTACTCTTTGTTGTCATGCAGAATGGGTCAGCTGGTCTGGGGGTTGTTAGGGAATTTGTTGCTGAGGGTTGAGTGGAGTGAGCCATATATTATTGTTTTAACTCTTTTCTTACTCTCTCACATGCTGTGGTGGTTTACCACTGCCCCAACACTGTTATTTGTTATTGAGTTGTGTGCAAATTGTGGGTTAAGTGATTTAGCTTCCCTATATTGTGAGTTTTGTGTTTTACAGTGTTATGTGGGTTGTTTGAATCTCATATTATGTGGGTACTGCTGTTATTTTCAGGTTCCATTAATATTTGTTGGGATGGTCAACTGGATGGATTTAACTCCTTTGCTGGCCAAATTGAGGCGTCAGGGTTTGATGGGAAGTCTCAAACTTGGCTGCACTACTGCGCCAGTCACTGGGAGAACTGTCCGATGGATAATTGTCTGTTTTCTTTTCCTTAATATTGTACTATTGTTTTGCAATGGAGCAAGGTTCGTGGAAAGAGTCCCAGGTCACAGGTTTTATGGGAAAGAGTCCCAAGACGTGATGAAATCCTTGTCTTTTATGTACTTTATTATTTTGTACTTAAAGCTTGCTGGCTATTTGGGTTGTTTTGTCCCATGCCTACACCTACGGGCTGTGCATGGTTTATTTGTGCATTATGGTTCAGTTCCCATTCGGATGTGTTCTTGTGTCCCATATGTTTATTATAGGATGCATGAACATATTTGTTTTCTTGGGCTTTTTTTTTTTTTTTTTGGAGTTCCTTGTTTTTGGATAGAGGATTGCAGCCCGTGACTTTTGTGTGGACAGTACATTAGGCCATGCTTTTGTTTGGTATTTTTGGTTCGTTTTATAGTCTCTTTGGCAGGGTGCTTTAGGTTGTTTCTTGTAATCGTCTGTTAGGGCCTGGGGTATGCCCCTTGTAAATGTGTAATTTCTTTGTTTTTAATTTATGACTTATTCACCCAAAAAAAAAGACTGCATACCTTGGTCATGTGTTGGATACGTTGTATCCATGGCATGACTTGGCCAAATCTTTTAGTACTTGTCTTGGTCTAGCTAGAATGTTTGACCACTCTTATTAGGTTTTGAAATCCCCCAAGTCATTAGCTTATTCAGAATTTCATCAATTACATATTCTCATATTCCTTGGATATTCACATTATCAAAAATTTTATTATTTCCACATGATGTAACCATACAACTTTGATACACAGGGTTCAGGCTACATCGTGGCAATGGTGGGAGATGGAATCAATGACTTGCCAGCTCTCGTAGCTGCAGATGTTGGAATGGCAATTGGTGCTGGGACAGACATTGCTATTGAGGCAGCTGACATTGTTCTCATGACAAGCAACTTGGAGGATGTGATAACATTGACCTTTCCAGGAAAACCTTTTCCCGTATACGTCTCAACTACATCTGGGCTCTGGGTTACAATCTCCTTGGCATCCCAATTGCTGTTAGAGTCCTTTTCCCATCCACTAGATTTCAATTACCACCATGGATTGCTGGAGCTACAATGGCTGCCTCTTTGGTTAGTGTTGTTTGCTGCTCTCTCTTGCTTAAGTATTACAAAAGGCCCAAAAGGCTCGATAACCTTGAGATAAGCAGAATAAAAGTCGAGTGTGTAGACACAAATTTTAAAACATGAAGTGTTTCAACACATTTCAAAATTTTATGTTACAAACGTCCACTGTTTAGTTTTTGGACCAAACAATGTTGATTATTTGAATAGCAGGTTCTTATTTCCGATCTGTATTTCAGATCGTTAATTACACATTTTATACAAATGAAACCTCCGATTAATGAAGAACAAAATAAACAACAAAAGACAATTTAAGAAAAAATAAATATTTTATTGAAATTGTTATGGGTTTTGAACCCTTGAATACAAAATACAATTCTTGGGTTTAGAACCCTTTACCTATTCATCGCCATTAGCGTAGGCTCTTGAGTTCTCTAGGCTTCTCTTCTTCTTTCTTGTAACGATTTCTTTAGCTCTCAATTTCTTTCTCTCTCTCTCTGATCTTTTCACTTCTGATTTCTTGATCCCCCGTCTTGTGTGATGGTCCTCATATTTATGGAGGGCCATCAGGTCATAGAAATGCTTCATCTTCAATTTGAATTTCAAATCGAATGATTGCGCCATTTGAATTTTGAATAAAAGCGCTATCTGATTAATCGTATATCTTATTAACCGGATTGATCTTTAGGGTTTCATCCTGTGTGGTGTCCTTGCTGTAGGCTCTACAGGTGTCATCTTTCGTAGGCTCCACGTGTCATTTGAGCATCTTGAATAACGTCGTCGAGATACAACGTCGTTTTATTTATGTACTTCAACGGATCATGTTGATCTTTTTTTAGGAAGTGATTACCTACAACCTTCCTATCATAGGCTCTATACGTGTCATAAATTTAGTTGAAATTTATGTGCCAACAAATGCCCCTCATGACTTGCACAAGTGAATTTTCTTAACTGTGCGAGTCACGACAATTTGGCACTTTTATCTGGATGATCTTTAGGTCTTGGATGGGATTATTTCTTTGCTTTGGTCCCTGGGCTTTTTTTTTTTTTTTGGGTTGAGGGCTTTTTCATGAGCCCTTTTACTTTTGTTGCATGGGTCCTTTTTGTGGACTTGATTTTTTTGTTTTATTTTTTTGAAGGATCATGAGTAAGGTCCAAGATTTAATTGGACATTTCCTTTTGTGGGCCTCTAACTTGCCACCATTTCTTTTTACAGCAGATTTTTTTTTTTTTAGGCCATCATGGACCTTTCCTTTTCTAGGCCACCATTTTTAATTGGGCCTTTTCTTTTATGGGCCTCCAACTTGCCACTTTTTCTTTACAATAGATTTTTTTTTTTTTTTTCCTAGGCCATCATGTACCTTTCCTTTTCTAGGCCACCATTTTTTTTTTTTAAATTGGACCTTTTCTTTTGTCGGCCTCCAACTTGCCACTTTTATTTTATTTTATTTTATTTTTATTTTTATTATTATTTTTTTTTAGGAGATTTATATATATATATATATATATATTTTAGGAGTTTGTCTATATGGAATAGGATGGGTTGGCATTGGTAAGATTTCTAATCCTACACAAACTCTTCTATGGAGTATTTCAAATCCTATATAAACTCTTACTTCTTTGAAGTATTTTAGGAGACCACTACCTCTTTTCTTAAGCAAGACTTTTCCTTTATATTACACCTATTCATATATTTTGTTCTTGCAGCCCCTTTTTTTTTCCCCTGTAGATTTTGTTTCTCCCAGTAGATTTTTTTTGTTTCCAGAAAATCTTTATCCTTCCAGCAACTTTCCAGCAACAATTGCTCTTTGAGGATACAAAAGATTACCCTCTATTCCCCTCATATCAGGTTTGCTTTGCTTCTTTTCTTGTTCATCTTTCTTATATTTTGCTTCTTTCAACAGAATGAACACTTTTGTGTTGTTTAGCAGCATATATATATATGTGTGTGTGTGTGTGTGTATGTGTGTACACTATATTTTTTTTTCTTGCTGCCAGCTTTTTAAAACCATGAGACCAAACAAAGACTTCAAAAAAAAAACTGCCACAAAGATATATGGCCTTAAAAGAAAACAACCCATTTTGCTAACCATGTAAGCAAATTTTTTTTCTTTCTTTAAGACCAAACAGCTTCTTTTTCCTGTGCTTTAACTTCGACAAGATCTTCTTCTTCTTTTTTTATTTTACAGCATCAATTTGTTTGTTGCTATGCTATTTGGCAAACTCTACTTGTCAAACCACAAGGACTTTGCATGCTGTACACAATCTAACGCTATATTATATCACAAGACTTTACATCTTTGTGGCAGCATCCTCTTATTTAGCTTGGCCATCCAGGACTTTGCATGATGTACCTCTATCATTCTTTTTCTTCTTTTTTTTGTGTACAGGACAATCTGATGCTATTTTATAGCATCAATCTGTTTGTTTAGCAGATTTATTTCATGAACTCACCATTGAATGCTGTGCTTTTTATATGATGGCAAAAAAAAACAGCCCCTTTTGCTAGCCCATAAATCCACATAGTTCTTTTTGAAAGACCAAACAGTTTCTTTTTCTTGTGCTTTAACTTCCACAAGATTTTCTTCTTTTTTTTTTTTTTGATGAAGCTAAGACCTCTTTTTTACTTAGCCCTATAGCAAAATTTCTTTCTACATGAGCCCCTCTTTTTTTTTCTTTTTTTTATTACACATATATAACCTGAATAAACCCCTTTTTTTCTTTTCTTTTTTTTTACCTTCCAGCATAAAATTTTGAAGCCAAGACAAGCATGTAAAGATTGAAACCACACCCTTTTTTTTCCAGCAGCAGCAACCCACACCTTTTTTCACATTCTTCGCTCTAAAAATGTATTATGTGTATAAGCATGTAAAGATTGAAACCACTCCCCTTTTTTTTCCAGCAACAGCAACCCACACCTTTTTTCACATTCTTCGTTCTAAAAATGTATTATGTGTATAATCTGCCGTCATGTTTGTTAAGCAGATATGGCCTAGATATGAATAAAGACAGTCCATTTTGCTAGACCACAAACCCAAATAGTCTTCAAAGGCCCTTTTTGAAGCCAAGACAAGCATGTAAAGATTGAAACCACACCTCTTTTTTTTTTCCAGCAGTAGCAACCTGTTTGTTGCTGTGTTATTTAGCAGATTTTTTTTAAATAGCCTGTATACAAAGTCCTTACTTGTGGATATGACCAAGGAACTTGCTGCTTGTATCTTTGAACAAATGAGGAACAGTGGACATTAATTATCGACCAGCAAGATCCCAAGTTACAAAACCTGCTTTCCCTTTGACTTCTTTGGCTAAACCCTCACAAATTTTCAACCCCTTTTGTAGAATTTTTTTTAATCTAATCTAATCAAGGCTTGCCCCCTCGTGATTCGTGCAAGTGAATTGTAACTGTACGAATTACGATTTTTTTTTTTTTGGCAATTATTTCACATCTTTTTCCCTCTTTTGCAGGCAACACGCAAGGCGTCAGAGTGTGTTTGCAGGTATCATTTCCCTTTCCAACCTAATGGCAATGAGTGGCTTGAATCCTTGGCAGTGATTGTGTTCTTTCACCCCAATGGCTTGAATCCTTGGCAGTGATTGTGTCCGTCACACCAATGGCTTAAATCCTTGGCAGTGAATGTGTCCTTTACCCCAACGGCTTGAATCCTTGGCAGTGATTGTGTCCGTCACCCCAACGGCTTGAATCCTTGGCGGTGATTGTGTCCTCACACCAACGGCTTAAATCCTTGGCAGTGAATGTGTCCTTCACCCTAACGGCTTGAATCCTTGGCAGTGATTTTGTCCGTCACCCCAACGGCTTGAATCCTTGGCAGTGAATGTGTCCTTCACCCCAACGGC
Source organism: Camellia japonica (assembly GCA_030407325.1). Taxonomy (NCBI): domain Eukaryota; kingdom Viridiplantae; phylum Streptophyta; class Magnoliopsida; order Ericales; family Theaceae; genus Camellia; species Camellia japonica. The sequence goes on along the minus strand of JAPPVO010000013.1, from coordinate 49,042,638 downwards.
TTGAATCCTTGGCAGTGATTGTGTCCGTCACCCCAACGGCTTGAATCCTTGGCAGTGATTGTGTCCTCACCGCAATGGCTTGAATCCTTGGCAGTGATTGTGTCCTTCGCCCCAACGGCTTGAATCCTTGGCAGTGATTGTGTCCGTCACCCCAACGGCTTGAATCCTTGGCAGTGATTGTGTCCGTCACCCCAACGGCTTGAAACCTTGGCAGTGATTGTGTCCTTCACCCTAACGGCTTGAATCCTTGGCAGTGATTGTGTCCACCACCCCAACGGCTTGAAACCTTGGCAGTGAATATGTCCTTCACCCTAACGGCTTGAAACCTTGGCAGTAAATGTGTCCTTCACCCCAACGGCTTGAAACCTTGGCAGTGATTGTGTCCTCACCCCAACGGCTTGAGTCCTTGGTCAAGGGGCTTTTGTTAATTTCTTTATATTACGACATTTTGCCTTTACTAACCATTTTTTTTTAATTTTTTTTTATTTTTAGGAAGCATGGAAAAGACACTTGAATATCTTCGACATGACGAGAGGGATGTACCAGATAAATTTGGTCCGAAAATAATTCGGCACAAACCTATCACTGCTTTATTGTCACCCACCAAGTTAGACCCCTACATCCCTTTACATACGGCTTCCGAAGACTTGGTCTATACAGGAATTCGAAACTGCTGTGAGATTCTCGAGAAAGGGCACTCCAAATCAATTGGTTCATTCCCTGTCTCAATTCTTCGTCCATTTTCTGAAGACCTTGACTGCTCTGAATTTAATACTCTTCTTAAGAGAATGAAGCATGAAAAACTGAAGTGGGATAATTCTTTTAATGTCCGTGGCATTTCTACCCATTTGCAATCCCCCATATGGATTTTTTGGTTGAATGACGTTCTTTCCACATTTGCCCCTATTTTGAAGAAGTGTGGGATTTATGCTGCAATCTATGTATCCCAATTTGCTTATGCTAGGAATGTCTCCCTGCTCAAAGGATTCTTAGAGCGGTGGTCACCCGACACCAACACTTTCCACACCATTTACGGCGAACTTGGGATCTCTTTATGGGACCTTCATCGCATTAGCGGGCTCCCCATTCGTGGCGAGTTTTATGAAGAGTTCACCCCCTCCAATGACATTTTATATTCGTCCCAGACATCCAAGGCGTGCCGTGGGCTTTTCAACATTTATGCCAGCTCTTTTCAATCCAAGAAGTTTAACCACTGGACTTTCAAATTCATTGACGAATCCCCAACTTCGATTAGTGGTTTTCAACGAAAAGATAGAATTCCTGATGATGTGTATCTTTCTGGTTTTTTGGCGAACTGGCTTAGCGGATTTGTCTTCCCTCACTCTTCCGGGGAAATTTGTCCGACGACCTTTCATGTAGCCACCAAAATGGCAGGTGGAACCTTATTTAGCCTGGCCATCCCCGTCCTTGCATACCTCTATCATTCTCTTGGGAAAATGGCATCATCATCTTCACCTGGGAAGGAAAATATTCAGGGTCCTTTACATTACCTTTTTGGATGGATTTCACTATATTTTGTCAAGACTTACTCTCATGGGATCCTCAGTCGATTTGTCCGATTCCTGATATTCATTTCATGCCATATCTTGGGTTTATTGGAAACCAATCGGCTGCCCAGTTTTTTACTGATAAATTTCCATTTGTGGACTCTCTCCTAACTTATCGTACGGAGTGTCAGTTTAGGGCTCTTACCCATGAAAGTGAACCTTCAGGCGTTCTGGTCGACTCTGAAAGGATATCACCTTTCCATCTTGGCTATCTTATATCTTTGAGGCAAGGGATTTTAACTTTTAAAATGGGATTTAATTTCATTTCTGAACCGTACTCCCCTAACCGATTCGGTCGTCAATTTGGGTTTGCTCAAGCGTGCCCTACACCGCTTAATGTATCTTGTCGGCAGCCCTCTGAGTGGTCTAAATTTTATTACAACTGGCGCCATATGCTACGCTGCGGTACAAAAGTCTCATTGGAGTTACCAGGCTCCCGATCTACTTCTCACGTAACCATGCCTTATGCCAATTGGTGGTTGGGAACTTCCTTTACCGTGCTTCAATATGTTACTCATTCCCAGCCGAAATCTTCACGCAAGAGAAAACTGGATATGTCAATTAAAGACCGAAAGACGAAGAATCCTTCTTACTCAAGAGCTAGGTCATCATCTTCACCTATTGCTCTGGAAGCATCATCACCTCAGAGAATGGATAATAATCGACCACTTATTGCTCCTTCTCGATCTAGTTACTCGGTTTCAGATCTCCTTCATCTTTTCGAGGATATGTGTAACTCTCAATTTAAAATGAGATTTAGCTTTGAGCAAGTAGATTCTGGTCCTCAATTTTCTAGTCTCGCAAAGTTTTTTCCAGAGACTATGTCTATCAGTGATTGTACAGGAACTTCCCAACCCATCGTAGCAACCAAAACCCCAATGGATCAATTTCGCACATACTTGTACTCTTTTCTTGAAGATAAAGATGAGAATATGATTCAAGAACTCTTTGAGGGAGATGGGTATGAATTAACTGCCTTGGGTCGTATTCGCATTAAGAGTGTTGAAATTCCTTCTCCTACCAAATCTTTTGATTGTTCTCTCAATGAAAGTAGCGAGAGTGAAGATGAGTTTTATGACTACACCCCTCTTTTAGATGGCACACCGACTAAGATGAGTAATTTGCTCCCAGCAAGTGTAGGTTTTTCTTCTCCTTCTTCGAACGAGTCATCCAAGCTATTAGAGAAAGGTATAATTCTTCTTTTTCTTTTTCTTTTTTTTCTTTTTTTTTTTTTTTTAAATAAATTTTGAATACCTTTCCTTTTCTTAGACACTGCGCCTCGGACGCCTCGGACTTCCCCAGCTGCCTCGCATATGCCATTGGCTACCTTTAAGGGTATTCTTATTTATTCCTTGTACCTCATTTTATTTTATCATGTATACATACTCAAGGAACTCTTTCTCTTTAGATCATGCCACATTGCAGAATCCGTGGTCCGCTTGTGGAAATCACAACTTGTCTTCTCCCCCACCTAAGTCTCCTCAAGCCGTACACCAAGGTATACTTCATTCATCTATATATATATATAAATTGTTTTTACCTTCTACGTTTTCATTAAGTATCTCCTTCTATTTTCATAGAAAATACTTCTGACACATTGGAAGAGACAGACGAAATTACTTCTGATACGTCGGAAGAGGCCCAAATTCTTGCAGACTTACTTGAAGCAAATGGGGTTAACAAATTATTTGACAAACTTGAAGCACCCTTTGCTCCATCTAGCCTTCTTTTGGGAACTTCCTCTAATGAAGCAGCCACCCATATTCAGAAAGGTTTTACTATTTCTCTCCAATGAATGACGGATGTTAATGGCATAATTGCTGTAGCAAACAACGTTTTCATGATTTTGAAGAGTTTGGGTGTAGACTTCATCTCCTTTTTCGAGAAGGTGAAGATATTCCTTGGGTGCTTTGCTTTGAAAACCCAACTTGCAGATTCTTCAAACTTGTCTACTGCAGAATTTGAGGCCCAATATTACGAGAAGAAGCTTCATTTTGACAAAATTTCTGCCGAACATGAACAGTTGTCTGCTTCAATTATCAAGATGAGCACATTGCGGGTCTTAATCAAAGGATTATTCAAACCAAAGAGTTAAACAACTTGAAGAGGAATTGTCATCCACCCAAGCGGAACATGCATCATTTATGTGTGATTTTGCACAAGCTTCCGAGAATGTTTCTAAATCAGAAGAAGACGTGCAAACTGCTCTGAATGTTTTGAGCCAACACAAGAAGAAGAATGGACAACACAGTGTTGTGGAACGTGCCTTTGAAAGGGCTAAGGCTTCTCTTAATGAATGAATGCACTTTTATTTTTTTATTCATCCGAACATAATGTATTTATGAAATTTCGCTCAGTGATAGATTTATTTGTTATATGAAATTTCTCAATACAATACATTGATTTGTCTTATTTTAGCCGTTCACAGTTTATACTCTTGCGGGCCAGGAGTATCCAATGTTTTATCACCTTAGATTTCGGTGAGGTATTTTAGTAGTTTAACCACATACAATACCGTTGGTGGTTTTTGACTTTTGTTTGGCCGTACACAGTTTATACTCTTGCGGGCTAGGAGTATCCAATGTTTTACCACCTTAGATTTCGGTGGGATATTTTAGCAGTTTAACCACATACAATACCGTTTGTGGTTTTTTTGACTTTTGTTTGGCCGTACACAGTTTATACTCTTGCGGGCCAGGAGTATCCAATGTTTTACCACCTTAGATTTCGATGGGATATTTTAGCAATTTAACCACATACAATACCATTGGTGGGGTTTTTTTTTTTTTTCCCCTAACTTTTGCCTAGGCCGCCCTTTCGGATTTTCAACCTAGCAGGCTTTCTTAAGGGTAATATCTCTTCAAGAACCTTGCATTGATTGGGGGAATGATTCTGTCACCATCCATCGTTATCAACAAATAGGCCCCATTAGAATAAACCTTCTCAATCACTTCCTTCCCATTTGGGCTCAAGCTTTCCTTTGGTTCTTCGTGAGACTACTATGGGTGTTCTAACCATTAGTACCAAGTCTCCCTTTTTAAAGGAACGAAGCCTCACTCTTTTATTGAATGCATTTGCCATCCTTTGTTGGTAGATCTCCAAATCCTGTTAAGCATACAACCTTCTTTCATCCAGGGTCTCCAGCTCAGCCAACCTCACTCTTGCACTTTCATCTTCTGTTAAGGACTCTTGTATTGCCACTCGCAATGATGGTATTTGAACCTCAAGTGGTAACACTGCTTCTCCTCCAAAAACCAACGAATAAGGGGTTGCTTGAGTAGGAGTTCTGTACGAAGTCCGATAAGCCCACAAAGCTTCTTGTAACTTTTCGTGCCAAGCTTTTTGTTCTTATCCACCATCTTCTTAAGAATTTTGCACAATGTCTTGTTGAAAGCTTCTGCCAAACCATTGGCAGGTGCATGATATCTTGATGAATGGTTGTTTTTGATTTTGTACTTGGCAAATAACTTGTTCAAAGCATCACTCCTGAACGGCTGTCCATTATCCATGATGACACTTTCTGGAATTCCGAACCTGTAAATGATATGGGTTCGGATGAACTCGGAGACAACTGTGCTTTTTATATCCTTTAAAGCCACGGCCTCTGCCCATTTTGAGAAATAGTCAGTAGCAGCTAGGATGTATCGATATCCTGCTGAAGATGGAGGTACAAAAGGACCAATAATATCCATACCCCATGCTGCAAATGGCCAAGAACAAGTTGTTAAATGTAAAGGCTCTGGGGGTTGGTGGAGAAAGTTCCCATGGAATTGGCAGACTTGGCACCTTCGAGCATAATCTATGCAATCTGCAATCATAGTCGGCCAATAGTATCCCAACCGTTTTAGCTGCATATGTAATTTAGGACCACTTTGGTGTGCCCCACATACACCTGCATGTATTTCTGCCATTACCTCTTGAATACGCTCCTTGGCTATACACCGCATGTACATTCCATCCAAAGACCTTTTGTATAACCCATCCTTCCACGAGACGAATTTGGTAGCCCTACGTCTCACTTCAATTCTTTTTACTTTATCTTCAGGTAGCCTACCATGTTGGAGGTAAGCTATGAATGGTTCCCGCCAATCCTCCTCGTTTTCTCCTTTCGTGGTGACGACCAAGATTGGAACCAAGTCAGAAACTTCTTTTAAAGGTTGTAACACCCTTCTTTCACCTACCGTGATAGTAATTGTTTTGCTATCTGGTAGGGTGAGTGATGCAGCCAAACTTGCAAGTGAATCAGCTCGAGCATTTGTTCTTCTCTTCACGTGGAAAATATGTGTTTTCCTGAATTGCGAAAGCAATTGATCAGCCCTTTCATGATACGGGATGAGACTTGTTTTCTTAACAATGTATTCTCCACGGAGTTGCTTTACCACCAGTTCCGAATCTCCATAAATTGAGAGTTCTTCAATAGGAATTTGTAATGCCAATTCTAATCCAGCAATTACAGCTTCATATTCTGCCTCATTATTGGAGCATCCTTCACTTAAGGCGAAAGAATGGGTGATTATAGCATTGTCTGGAGTCACAAACACAATTCCAATTCCAGCTTTATTGTTTTTAGGATTTTCTTGCTTCTTGCCATCTGGACTCCTTGAAGCTCCATCAAAATACATCTCCCATCCTTTCTGAATTTCTACTTGCATAACTTCTTCATCTGGTAAATCAGTTACTAGAGGTGAGTCATCAGGTATAGGATGTGCTGCCAAAAAATCTGCTAGAGCCTGCCCCTTTACAGCTCTTTGGGGAACATATTCAATTGCGAATTGTTGGAGAATTACAGCCCACTTTGCAATTTTCCCTGAAAGTATGGGCCGTGAAAGTATATATTTCAAGGGGTCTGCTCTTGATATCAACTTGACTTCGTGTTCCAAGACATAGTGCTTTAGTTTTTGCAAGGCGAACACCAAGGCAAGACATGTCTTTTCGATAGGAGAGTAATTGACTTCTGCCCCAACCAAAGTACGACTCAAGTAATACAAGGCATTTTCTTTCCCATGCTCATTATGTTGTGCCAACAGTGCCCCTAACGAACCATCCAAGGCTGTTATGTACAACAAAAGTGGTTTCCCTTTTATTGGGCTCATGAGTACTGGAGGCTTCAAAAGATACTCCTTAATACTATTAAAAGCATTTTGGCACTGCTGATCCCATTCAAATGGAACACCCTTTTTCATCAATCTTGAGAATGGCAAACATCGACCAGCCAAGTTAGAAATAAATCTTCTGATATAGGCCAATCTCCCTTGTAGCCCCTTCAATTCCCTCAAATTTCGTGGAGGAGGCATTTCAGCAATGGCTTTAATCTTGGTAGGGTCAATTTCAATCCCTTTGTTTCGAACCACAAACCCTAGAAATTTTCCTGATGAAACTCCAAATGCACATTTTAGTGGGTTCATCTTGAGTTTGTACCTCCTCAAACGTTCGAAGATTTTTCTCAAATCTTCCACATGGTTTTCCTTTTCCTTTGTCTTGACGACAAGATCATCAACATAGCATTCGATGGTGTCATGGAGCATATCACCAAAAATTACAGTCATCGCCCTTTGATACGTGGCCCCAGCATTTTTCAGGCCAAAAGGCATTACCTTATAGCAAAAGACTCCTCTCGGAGTCCTGAATGCAGTCATTTCTTCATCTTCAGGTGCCATTCGGATTTGATTGTATCCTGAGTATCCATCCATAAAAGACAAGGTTTCATACCCAGTAGTTGCATCTACAAGAAGTTCAGTGATGGGCAAAGGAAAGTCATCTTTAGGACAAGCCTCATTGAGATCACGGAAATCAATGCAAACCCTGATTTGACCATTCTTTTTCTTGACTGGCACTATGTTTGCTAGCCAGGTTGGATATTTGACTTCCCTGATGAATCCTGCATTGATAAGCTTGTCGACTTCAGCTTCAATTTGGGCTGTAAGCTCTGGTCGAGTTCGCCTCTGAGGCTGTTTAACTGGCCGTTTCTCAGGGTGAATTGCAAGCTTATGGACTGCAATCTCTGGATTAAGACCAGGCATCTCACTGTAGTTCCATGCAAATATGTCACGATACTCCCTTAAAAAGGAAATATATTGCCGAGCTTCTTCTTCCTTTAAATTTGCACTAATGAAGGTTGGTTTGTTTTCTCCTTCATCACCCAGATTTACCTCACGAAGGTCATCCACAGTGGCTTGGCCTCCTGCTTCAAATTCTGTTGGTGCAGGTTGAGCTTCATCTTGGTCAACATCTTCCAACACATCTTGAGTGATAGTCATGTTTACTGGAAATTTTTCCTCATCATCCCGATAGCCTAACCCTTCTGTCCTATCGGTGATAATACCGCCTTGCTAGATAGCCTGCCTCTGCGAAGGTGTTAATGCAAAGTCAAAGGGTGTCATTGTTTTTGGTATTTTTTCAGGATCTAAACCAACTTTCACCAACATCTGTGTAATTTCCGCACTGAAAGTAGGCTTCTCAAAACTCGAGATGTTTTCTTCTGGCACTTGTTCAACTTTCACTTTCTGTTCAACATCTCCAAGTGAGTGAAATATGATGGGTTTCGACCCTTTTCCTTTAGAAGGGACCACAATCTTATTATATTTCTCCACATAGGTGCACTCTGTCCTCCTTAATGGCAATGTGAACTCACTCTTGAGATCCAAAATTGGATTTATTGGGGCTAGAGCCTTTGCCCCCAGTTTCCTTTCGGACTTTGGCACATATCGAAAAGTTCTTTTTGTTGAAACTGGAGTAGACTCTAGAGCATCTTTGACATTTGGAGTATCTTCAGACTTTTTCACATCTTTTCCCTTTCTTTGTGAAGTCTTTGTATAGAAGCGAGCATCAGCATAATAGGCCTCTACTTCTCCAAATGGATCATTGTCAGCCACAATTGTCCCTTCTTTTTTGGGTGAAGGCAACGGGTACTTAATACATTAGTGATAAGTTGATGGCACTGCATGATGATTATACATCCATGGTCTCCCAAGCAAAGCATTGTAGCAGGTGTCTACATCAATGACCAAGAACTCAGTGCTTTCTTCAATATCCCCAAACTTGGTTCGCAATTCAATCTTCCCCATTGGGCGTTGTTCATTCTGATTAAATCCTTGAATGACCAAACGACTTGGGCGAAGTTGTGAAATTCGAACCCCTAATAAGTTTAAGGCCCTCCGAGGCAGGAGGTTTACCGCAGATCCTCCATCAACCAGAATTCGAGAAATTTTCACATCATGGATAAGCCCAGTGATAAACAAAGGCCGATTATGGTCTGTCATTTCAGCACACATGTCTTTGTCACCAAAGGTTACCATAGCCATGCATGTAGTTGCCTTCTCTTGATTTCTACCCTCGATTTCTTTGTGGAAATCCTCTGGCTTGGACAGGGCATATATTAAAGACTTTCGAAGCTCTGGAGACATTTTCAGTGCATCATATACACTCAACAATGCTGGAATTTTCTTTAGATGAGCTAGTACATCATATTTCACTTGCTCTTCCTCCAGCAAAACCTGTGGAACTTCTGACGTTTGAGGGTCCTGAGGATTTCGTAATTTCCTCCGGTAGGTCAAGTAAGTCTGGCATACTTCAGCAACCGCCTTTTCGTTGACCTCAACTTCTTTTATTCCCTCACTTATTTGGACCATGTTAACTGGTCCAGCTGCAGGGTGATCATCATCATCAGTCACTTCTCCATCTTCCTGGAGCTGCATTCTTCTCCCATTTCTTAGGTACCGGGAGTCACGCCTATAAAAGCATTGAGATTCTTCAAAACCATTCTTCATGGCCTCCCAACTAGGCACCACGACTCCATCGAGGGAGCAATACCAGTCAAAGGCGATCCCCTCTAAGGAAAGGGGGAATTGTTTTAGGCAAAGTGCTTGATTTTGAGCTGTTTCCCCACACTGTTTCAAAAAACGCCTAATATGTTTTTGAGGATCTCCATACCCCTCATATAGGACAAAATTTGGAAGTTCGTATCCTTCAGGAAATGGTGTTTGCTCTACCCATAAAGGGAACAAATCCCTTGGGCGATAAGTGCCCATCTCTCGAAGGTCAAGGGCAGTTTCAATCTTCTCCTCAATTGTGCCTTCTATGAAATCATATGTTTGAGAAGATGTACCTTCGTCATCCAAATGTTCTGACATCTCAATTTCTATTGGCCATGGTTTATAAAATGTCCTATAGAATCGATCAGCCATGGTGTCCCAATCTGGGATTGAATTAGGTGGCAGGCTGAAGTACCAATCTGCTGCCCATCCTTCCAAAGAAAGAACGAACTGCCGTAGAAGTAACGCCTGACTTTTTACTGTGTTTCCACATTGTGCAAGGAAACGAACCAAATGGCGCCTTGGACAACCTGTCCCATTATATAAAGGAAAACGAGGTACTGCATATCCTCGTGGGAACTGAACCCATTCGACCCAATTAGGGAAAGGGTGTCCAGAAATTTGATTTCTTTCAATAATCAAATTTTGATGGGCTTCAAAACCCTCATCTTTCAAAGAGACTGTTACTTTTGCCTGATGTTCTGCTTCCCTTCTAGCTTCAATTTTTGCTTTCTCATCATCACCTGGATTGCGAATGATATGTATTTCTCGCTCTTCAAAATTTACATCCACAGTGATGACATTACAAGGAAAGTCAAAGTGGTCACTTGATACACTTTCTCCATCGTATGTCCTAGCTGGGGATGTGTATGGTGAACCATCAGGAGAAAAGTCAAGTTCCCAATCTTCATTAGGATCCTCAACTTGAGATGACTTTGCTTGTTTACTTGAATGCTTCCATACTTCATCATCCGACTTACACCTGCCATTCACCTCATCATCCTTGAAGTGTAGTCGTTTTTTCGCCTTTTTCACAAGCTCAGAGTCGGACCTACACCCAGTGTCTCCTTGTTCTGTTCCCCTTACATATTCTGGAGTGCTTTGATAGTACATTGGTGGTACTGGCGAATATTCTGGAGAAAAGGCTTCTGGTGTGTACTCTGGAGAAGCTGGTGTATATTCTGGAGAGGCTGGTGTGTATTCTGGAGAAGTTGGTGTATACTCTGGTGAGTCAGGTATGCAGATAGGAGATGTAATGCAATCTCCTTCCCTAACTTTTGAACCAACTTCACCCTCATCTTCCTCGTCATCACTCAAAACAATGATGGTTAGGCAAGGGGCCAAAGTAAACTTTTCCTCCTTCTTTTATCAAAGTATGTCTGCAACTCCACAGATTGAAATTTTGAAGGTAGAAATTCCTCCAATGTGACTGGGACAAGAGGACCTTGCTCTAACTGCTCATCAGGGACCAATTTCTCCCCTTTTTCCTTCTTTGGGTTCTTCTTTCCTTTTCTCTTACTTACTTTGGCTTTTTTCTGTTTCCTAGAAACTTTTGGTTTTTGCTTTTTGGAAACTTTTGGCCCTTGTGTTGTTGAATCAACCACACTTCTAGCTTTCACTGTGGCATTTTGTTTTTTCTTCATGCTTTTTGACTGATAAACAACCCATTCACCTTCATTATCATTGTCGATAGTGATTGGGTTAGCAGATGCTTTCTCTTGAGGAGGGAGCTCGATAATCTTAGAGTCCAAAAGTTCCTGAATTTTATCTTTCAGAACAAAGCACTCTTTTATCGGATGGCTAATCAAACGATGGTAGGGGCAATACTTTGGATCGTTGGTCTTTCCTACCTCATGTGGTCTTTTCACCTCAGGGAGAGCAATCAACTTTTGCTCCAACAGATCTTCAAATAGGTCTTCGACCAGATCATCCATGAAAGAATATTTCTTCTCCAACCTCTCTTTCATAGTCACCTTTTTAAATTCCTTGGGCTTTTTAGCCCCTACTACAACGGGACCCTTCTTTCTGGTTTCGATTGTAGCTGCAGTCGAGGACTCAACCCTTTCAACGGCCCTAGGCCTCCTTCGTTTAGCTAGATGCAGCTCCATATCATGAGCTTTAGTGCATAGATCATTGAATCCTTCAAAAGTTTGAGCCATAAGAGCCGTAGAGAGCTCATGTCGGAAGTTGTTAAGGCACATCCGAATTAACTCTAATTGCGTAAACTTTTGAGGACAAGCAAATGTCAAAGCTCGCCATCTTGCAATGAAATCTGTAACAGACTCATTGTCACGTTGCTTGGTCTCAATCAGTTCTGGTACTCCAACTCGCCTTTGTGTGTTGCAGAACTGTTTAAGGAACTCCTTCACCATGGAATCCCAATTTAGGATTGATCCCTCAGGAAGGTTAGCATACCAAGTAAATGCAGAACTTTCAAGTGACTGAACAAATAGCTGCAGACACAGGGCCTCATTATGGGCTATTGGCCCGCACCTTGAAAGAAAATGAGCCACATGTTGTCTTGGATCTCCTGTTCCATCAAACATTTTGAAATCTGGTTGGGAAAAACCAGAAGGGAATGGAACAGCATCTACCCATGCTGGGTAAGGTTTTGTAATTATTCGAAAGTTCTCATCATCTTTTTCTTTGACTTTCTTTACTTGTCTCCTCACCATATCATCAATCATGGCCATGAGCATTGGATTCATACCACCACTGGTTAGATCAGAGTAACAAGGACCATTGCCCCCTGGGGCTAGTGTGCTTTGTATGCCTACGGATGTCCCCACAACAGGTTGTGTCATTTGTTTGGGTGCACTTCCTGGTCCTGTCATTTGGGCCTGCAACTGTTGCATTTGCTCCAACATAGCAGCCATTTCCCGTTCTCTTCTCTCGAGTTGTTCTTGTAGGGCCACCACTTTTTCCTTGAGACCTTGGTCTTGTTGGACCTGCGAATTTTCACCTTCTTTCTCAACCTCAGTCATCATAACTGCGACTTTGTTGATATCTTTCAATTCATTGTTTCCAATATTCGTTGAAACAAACGAGATAGAATCATCTTGTTCGTATAAAGGATTATCAACCCCCACAACATTACTCATATTTGAAGCATCTGACTGCGATGCTTTGTTTTGAGCCTGACGGGTTATGGACCTTGTTACAGGCCCTTTTCTTATTCCCTCCATAGATAGTTCAACCAAAGTAGAAATATTTCCCAAGGGTTGCTTACCCTCCTCCACCTTGGATTTTCCAACAAAGACAGGACTTTCAATTTGTTTTTGGGGTTCATCTTTCGAGAGAGCCCTTTCAATAGCTCCTATAACATTTGTTGCCACTATTCTTAGTTCCAGTTTCTTTAAGGCCTTATTTCTTCTTCGCCTTTGTCTTTTCGAAACTGGACCGGATGACATATCAAGTTGAGCCCCTAGGGGCATAGAAGGAACCGTTTGCGTTTTTGCAAACTCCTCATGAATTTTCAAAACAGTCCCTACATTTTTAGAGCGGACCAATTGATGTTGATTCAAATCCCGTTGGGCCAACAGGTGTTCCTTATTCAAACCTTGTCGGGTCAACGGATGTTCCTTATTCTGTCGGGCCAACGGGTGTTCCTTATTCGAACCCTGTCGAGCCAACGAGTGTTCCTTTGGCTCTTGAGAGTTGACTGAGATTTGGTTTGACCGATTTTGTGCTCTGAACAGAACTATCGGTTCGTAGGCCGCAACTGTTTTTTCAACAACAGGGGCCTTTTTTCCATCAACAGGAGTTTGGGTCATTACCCTCCTCCCAATGGCCCTAATGATGGCCATGTTTTCAGCAGAGGCTTTCTTCTGGGCAAACTCCACCATTTTAATGGAGTCTTCTACCCTTTTGAGTAGTTGGGCCACAACATTTTTTGTTGCCCCCGTTGAAGCTGCAACAAAAGTCGTAGTTGCAAACTGATTAGCCTCCTTTGCCTGAATTAGAAAGCTCTTCGTTCGGGCTGTGGCCCTCACAGTTGCGTACTGCTTTGACGCTTTCACATAATCTTCAGTAATCTTTCTCAAACTTTCAGCTTTTGGAGAAGTGTGACTTTCTTCGTCACACCAGTTACCTTCGGGACAGCCAAGAGCTTTCGCTCCGGAGCCCTTGGGTGATAGGGGAAAGAAGTGCATCTTTCCAGGATTTCGTTGGTTCTACCTTTGGGACAGCCAAGAGCATTCGCTCCGGAGCCCCTTGGGTGATGGGTGTTATCTCCACCCTTGGTGATTTCAGAACCACTGGAGTGTAAGTTTGTCTCCTGACAGTTGCTTCAGCATTCCTATAACAAAAGAATACATCAGTAAGTTTCAACTATATATATATATATATTTTTTCTTCTTCAAAAGATGGGAGGAGAAATAGGTCCCACTAGGCGTGCCAGAATTTATAGACACAAATTTTAAAACATGAAGTGTTTCAACACATTTCAAAATTTTATGTTACAAACGTCCACTGTTTAGTTTTTGGACTAAACAGTGTCGATTATTTGAATAGCAGGTTCTTATTTCCGATCTGTATTTCAGATCGTTAATTACACATTTTATACAAATGAAACCTCCGATTAATGAAGAACAAAATAAACAACAAAAGACAATTTAAGAAAAATAAATATTTTATTAAAATTGTTATGGGTTTTGAACCCTCGAATACAAAATACAATTCTTGGGTTTGGAACCCTTTACCTATTCATCGCCATTAGCGTAGGCTCTTGAGTTCTCTAGGCTTCTCTTCTTCTTTCTTGTAACGATTTCTTTAGCTCTCAATTTCTTTCTCTCTCTCTCTGATCTTTTCACTTCTGATTTCTTGATCCCCCGTCTTGTGTGATGGTCCTCATATTTATGGAGGGCCATCAGGTGATAGGAATGCTTCATCTTCAATTTGAATTTCAAATTGAATGATAGCGCCATTTGAATTTTGAATAATAGCGCTATCTGATTAATCGTATATCTTATTAACCGGATTGATCTTTAGGGTTTCATCCTGTGTGGTGTCCTTGCTGTAGGCTCTACAGGTGTCATCTTTCGTAGGCTCCACGTGTCATTTGAGCATCTTGAATAACGTCGTTGAGATACAACGTCGTTTTATTTATGTACTTCAACGGATCATGTTGATCTTTTTTTAGGAAGTGATTACCTACAACCTTCCTATCATAGGCTCTATACGTGTCATAAATTTAGTTGAAATTTATGTGCCAACAGAGTGAAAGAATTATTATGATGGTGTTCAATTTACCGTTGTGTATAAGCTATGTCGTGTTAAAGTGTGCTTGGAATAAATTGACTAAGCTGTAGATAGGTCAATGAATGTAAATAGAGTGAAATTACTTGCAATGTCATGATGTAGCTCAGATTATTTGAAATTAGAAGTCTCTCTCTCTCTCTCTCTCTCTCTCTCTCTCTCTCTCTTCCTGATTGTACAATTGACATCTGGTTAATATATCTGGGCTTATCTTCACTTATCTTCACCATTCTTTGAAATAGCAAAAAATGTTGAATAAATTCTTCATAGCTGCTAGCACTTTGCTTTCATAATATAGGAACCAGAAATCTAACATATCTTCAATGGATGGCTAGTAATAGATTACAAGATTTCTAAAGCTATGTTATACTGAAACCATGTCCATATTTGAGGGTGGTCTAGAAGTGAGGACATAGGAAAAGACTAAAATGCCTATGTTGTTAAATTTTTATTTTTTTGAAGAAACATGCCTAGGGCTAAGATGATATAATATGTATGTGTGTGAAAAAAATAAAAAAAAAATATTGGTCATATAATTTTATTTTATTTTATTTGACAAACAAGGCAACTTGATTGATAAAAGAGAAATATATCTAGGAGGGCAAGCAAGACAGAGAACTAGAGCTTAGAACAAAAACTTAGAAAACACCAAAATTGCAGAGGCCTAAAACTACTACTAGCATAACAAAAAGACCAAACATCTCTGAAATTGAGAATCAGCATAAATAAAATTATTGAAACTTTGTCAGAATCTCTCATATCAATAAAATTAGTTAGCTTTTGGTTTTTTTACAGTCAGTAGGAGGTGAAATGAGAAAACAGAATCTTGCATTATGTAACAGTAATATTCAAATATACATCTAGAACATTTCATTCACTAGGTCAACTCTTAATCTTTAATAACCTACTTTAGGCATGGAAAATTTAGTGGAAGGTCGACAAAGGTTTGATACCTCCATCAGCACCTCAATACCTTTTATTTACCTACTAAAATTAATCAAAAATAATAATAAATAAATAAAAGGTTCCATTAGATTCATATTAATTCTCTGAATCACATCGTAATCAATGGTTCTTGATTAATCAAAACCAGAACTAAAACCAAACCATCTTTCAAAAAAGCAAAAAACTAATTTGAAACGATTTACTGTTTTCATCGATATTTACAAAACTAACAGTTATAAGTGAGGATATTGTTCGAACTTCTACGATAACTGAAACGACTTTGAAATAAAATCACCTATACAAAACCTTACTAATAGGAATAGTATCAATAACATTCCTCGTACCAATATTGAATTATGTTTGAATCTTGAATTTCAATAGAAATTTATAAAAACAATTTTTTTTAGTATCACTTTTCTCTTTCATTTTTATTTTGTTTCATAAATCTATACTTCAATTCAAAATTCAATTACAATCTTACCGTAACTTTCCCAATAACGTAGTAATCAAGTAGGTTTTTTTCTTTCTTAAGATGTGCATATATGTAGCACATAGTGATTATAAATATACCATATTGTTTCTGCCACTTTTACTTTACATAGGTATCAGAATTGTATGACTAAAAAAACGATTTCAAAATTTTTAGTTGTTTTTGTTTTTTGTGCCTGCTAAGAAGAGCAAACTACACAAATGATCCAAGAGGGGAACATCATTGTTTAATATAGGAGGTGGTCCATCAGTTTTTATTTTTTATATTTTATTTTTTAATTTTTTATTAATGCATTCATTAAATTCAAGTTAGAGCAACTTTTTTGGCCCCTCTTGGGGTTTGATTTATGGAAGCTTGGTTAAAAGATTCCACCAATGAAACATAGTTTGAAAAGCATGGGTACTTATCCCAAAAGAGAAAAAGCAAAAAGAAAAAAGAAGAAGATAAGTATGGAACTTAAAAAATAATTTGAAAAGTGATGAAATAATGAGTGTATTTGAAGTATATAGTTATGTATGTCGTACTCAAAATGAATAACACTTATTTTTTGACCATTTTTTTCGCTTCGTTTGTTCCTACAGATTTTTTTTATTTATTTTTAATTTCATAAAGAATATTTCTTTATGTTTGGTTGCGACCTTAAACTTAAACTTATGTGTTATTGGTTGTATCAGTGGCAGTGGAGAGGGTGGTGGCGGTGGAGGATGGTGTTTGTTGGGGATGAACAAAAGGTTTTAACTTTTAGGAGGCGAATATATAACCAAAATTTTTGTAAGACATGTGAATACAATATCAATTTCTATCAACACAAAATGTAAAAAATATCACAAAACTATATTATTAAATGTTTCTATTTCACGTATTAAATAAGTTATAAAAATGTGATCATACATTCTATTTTTACTAGGATCACATTCTCCTTAAATTTAGTGTTCAATTCTTTCAAATATCTTCAATTCTTTTTTTTTTTTTTAAAAAGAAGAAGAAGAAGAAAAGATAATGGAAACATATAAATAAGAAGAAGAGGAAGAATTGAAGCAATAAAAGAAATTTTGAAATAGATATGAAAATGGAAAACAAATGCTACGCTTCAGGAAGGGGACTCAGGAAAACTTTCAGAAAAAAGTGGGTCCCACCTGGGAAGGGAATAAAAAAAGGAAAAAAAATGAAAGAACCTGTTAAGGAAATTGTTAGTTTAAGAAATAAAAAAAAGTTCTGAGTCTCATGTTTCAACTCTTTCACCAGTTCAACTCTCTCACCACTCTAGCTCACGTTTCAACTCTCTCACCACTCTCTCGCTCAGCTCTCAACCGCAAGCTTGCTGCCGCCGGTCACTGCCGCCGGCGTCTCCGTAACTGCTGAGATTTCCGTTTGATTTCTTCGTCACTCTCAGATTTTTGCTGCGATTTCAGTCTCTAATCCCACCATTCTTGCAAGAACACCGAAGGTAAGATTTGCAACCAAAATCTGAGTGTTTGTAGTTGTTTTACCAAGCTTGATTTTGTATCCTACCTTCTTTGTGCGATTTTGGGATTATTTTTTTCAAACCCTAGAATTTTGAATTTTGGGGCTTTTGAAAATTTTTGTTGTCTCTGAATCTTTCAATGAAAGAGATGTTGTGAATTGCATAGGTTATATAATTCAATTTTCGTTTTAATTTCTGTTATCTCTAAATTTGAATCTTTCAATAAGATTTTGTGGATTTACTTTGTTTCATGTATGAAAGCCTAGAAATTGCATAGGTTAAATTTTGGGGGTTTTTGTTCAATTTTGAAAATTTTTGATGCCTTATACCACCAATGTATATATTTCAAGGCACAAATTATTATTTTTAAATAGTCTCAGTTTAGTTATTGGTTGTTTATTTATTTTTGTTTAAGAACTAAATTAATTCCTGTTTATTTATTGCCTTTTTATTTATTTTTGTTGAAGAACTTTTTAATTTGTTATATATATATATATATATTGTAGAGATATGGATGAAGAAATATCAAGTGGTTCTTCAAGTGAGGGCATTAATGAAATTAATATTGAGAATGAAATGGAGGAAACAGAAAATGTAGAAGTCGAAACTGAAAATGTAGAAGTTGAAACTGAGGATCCTAAGGTGGGAATGATGTTTAAGTCAAGTGATGAAATTTATGAATATTATGCAACATATGGGAAGAAAAATGGTTTTGCGGTGTCTAAGAAATGGTGTAAAAAGGGAGGCGATGGGGAGAAAAAATATATAACTCTTGGTTGTACTCGTGCTGGGAAGGCAATAATCAAAACAAGCAATCCAGTTAAATTACGGCCACAAACAAGAACGGGATGCAAAGCTTGCATTAATGCAATTCTACAACCCGATGGAATGTGGCTATTGCGATCCTTAGTACTTGAGCATAACCATAAAATGAGTCCAACCAAATCTCGTTTTTTCAAGCAAAATAGGATACTTGAGCCACATGTGAAGAGGAGACTTGAATTAAATGATAGAGCGGGGATTGGGATGAACAAAAATTTCACTTCACTTGTGTTGGAAGCTGGAGGGCATGAGAAGTTGTCATATTTAGAGAAAGATTGTAGGAATCATATAGACAAAGTTCATCGTTTACGACTTGAGGAAGGAGATGCCACTGCAATGTATAATTATTTTGTGAAAATGCAAGGTGATAATTCAGACTTTTTTTATGTCATGGATTTGGATGGAAATGGTCGATTACAAAATGTATTTTGGGCCGATGCGAGGAGTAGAGCAGCATTTAAAGAGTTTGGGGATGTGGTCACATTTGACACAACATACTTGGTAAATAAATATGATATGCCATTTGCCCCATTTGTTGGTGTGAACCATCATGGACAGTCGACATTGTTGGGTTGTGGACTCATTTCACATGAAGACACAGAGACATTTACATGGCTATTTCAGTCTTGGCTTGCATGCATGTCTGGATGCCCTCCCAATGCTATTATTACAGATCAAGACAAAGCCATGAAAAAAGCCACAGAGATTGTTTTCCCTAATGCGCGTCACCGATGGTGTTTGTGGCATATTATGAAAAAATTGCCTGAAAAATTGAGAGGATACAAGGAATATGAAGCAATAAAATTTGGTATTCAGAATGCAGTTTATGATTCATTAACTACAGAAGAATTTGAAGAAAATTGGGGTAAGTTCATTGAGGAGTATCAACTTCATAGCAATGATTGGTTACTTAGCTTGTATGAGGAAAGACATCGATGGGTACCTGCGTTTGTCAAAGACATTTTTTGGGCAGGAATGTCAACCACACAGCGTAGTGAAAGCATGCACGCATTCTTTGATGGGTACATTAACTCGAAAACCACTTTGAAACAATTTGTGGAGCAATATGAAAATGCTATGGCAAAGAAGGTTGAAAATGAAAATGGTGAAGAATTCAATTCTCTCAACTCATACATCCCATGCATAACTCAATATCCATTTGAAAAGCAATTTCAAAAAGCTTACACAATTGCAAAATTCAAGAGAGTTCCAACAGGAGGTTGTAGGAAAGATTTATTGCAATTTGTCTCTGTGTTCAGAAGATCTTAATTTTTCTGTGTATGAAGTAAGTGAAGATGTTCCCTTTGGAGAAAGCCTTAGACTTGCAACTTTCACAGTATATTTGAAAGAGGACAGCTCTGAAACAAATTGTAGTTGTCGGTTGTTTGAGTTTAGGGGAATAGTGTGTAGGCATCAAATTGCAGTGCTCATGAAAAAAAGGATTCATCAAATACCAGACAAGTATATTTTAAGAAGATGGAACAAAAATGTGAAAAGATGTCACACTAAAGTGCATATCAGTTATGACAACTCTTCTATTAAGCCTGAAGCACGTCGCTATGATAAAATGTTCAATATCTTCAATGAGGTGGTTGATTTGGCAACTAGTTGTGACAATAAGTGTGATAAGGTGGTTGAACAGTTACGTGAACTAAAAGGGGAGTTGAAAGAAGAAGTTGACGTTGTTAGTGGAAGTAACAAGTTTGGTTCTATGAGTACTCAGAATGCTATGGGTGCTTGTTATATTGCAGGAATCTGAAATGTTGGCTCCAAGTTTCAGGCAACAAAACATGCTCCAAGGACACTTGTCATCCCAAGTACATAATATTCCATTTTGTATTTTATTAACGTGGCTTAAACAAAAATTTAATATTTATGTCATTTATTTTTTTGGTAGGGACATCATCATCCATCTCAATCTTGGATGTTGGGCAATTCAAGTTTCACGAAAATGTTGAATGATATGTTGAATGATATGGCGCAGTCACAATCTGAAAATCCCGAATGAGACAAAGATGAAAGAAGTTGAAGATGTCAACAATGACAATATTTATTGGACCTATATTAATTTATTTTTAATTTACCATTGACAATATTTGTATGACTTCTAGGCAAGCCGATGTTGAAGCATTGCCATTTTGTGTAGGCTTATGTTGTTGAGTTGTTGAAGCATTGTCATTTTGGTATAAGCTTATGTTGAAGTATTGTCATTTTGATGTAGGTTTATGTTATTGAACTATTATATATTGGCAATATATAAATTCTTTTTGTTATTCCTTGGATTATATTCTTTGTGAGTTTTCACTAAAAGGAATTCACTTGAATTGCTACCCTACAATATTTGTTGTTGATATAATAGGGAGGTTCCAGCCAACATTTTCTTCCTTTCCTTTACTTTTCTTTTTTCCTTTTCTTTTTATTTTTTATTTTTTATTATTTTTTATTTTTTATTTTTTTTTTCCGGGGTGGGACGCACCCTATTTGTTGTTGATATAATAGGAAGGTTCACCAAACAACTTCTTCCATCTTCTTCCATCAGTAGCCAAAGACTTCTTTCATTTTTTTTCCTTTTTTTATTCCCTTACCAGGTGGGACCCACCTTTTCCTGAAAGTTTTCCTGAGTCCCTTTCCTGAAACGTAGCATTATTGAAATGCAAATCGAGTTAAAGAGAGAATCAGAAGAGAAAAAAAATGAAAACAAAAAAAGAACAAGAAAAGAAGAGGGAACCGAAACAAAATAGATAAATAAATAAATAAAAATAATAATAAAAAAAAATTGAAAGAGAGAGAGAGAGGCCTCCTCATCAAACTCTGAAAATGATGAGTTAAAAATTTAAGATATCACAAGTTACTTCATTAGTTTTTTTTTGGTCAAATGTTTAAATTGATTCACGTGGCTTTTTAGCTACAACTATGATATGTGTATTGTAAATTTATCATATATATTTTATGGGGGAGAACATATATAATTTAAACACATTTATAAGTAATACTACTATATTTAAATAGTTTTTTTTTTTCAAAATTTTGGAGTAGTAGTCACCCCTGCTTGCCTCTCTCTCGGTCCATCCCTGGTGGTGGCGGCAGTGATTGTGAGATGGTGATGGTGGCAGTGGTGACTGTTCACAGTGGGTACTCTAAGAATTTCTTTCAAGATAGACATTGAAAATTTTAATTTTTTTAGACTTTTCAAATCACAGACAAATAAATAAATGAAAAAAAATTCTAATATATTGATATCATTGTTTCAAAAAATAAAATGTAAATACAAAAATTTACATAAATATATTTTATTTTTATCACTAGCATGATAAAAAAAAATGAAGAAAGCTCCTTCAATTCAAATTGAGATAAGCTATAAAATTTCAAAACATGTTGTGTGTTCATTTCACAAAGTATATATATTAGGGGTGGACATCGGACTGTTAGCTCGCCCAGCCTGCTTGACCCAACCCTTATTTTCTAGGGCTTGGGAATGTAGTCTTAACCGATAGGGGTGGTCTGGGCTGGACCAATATTTTTAGCTCAAATAATTAATGGGCTGGGCTTGGGATTTATACTTTCAACCCAGCCTACTATTAAATTAATTAATTATTTATAACACCTTGAAGAGAAATTTAGCCAAAACCCTCTAGACCCAACATGTTAGTGTGTAAAGGATTCCTAAATCCTCTGAGCAACAAGCGCTTTCTCCATGAAGGACATACTAATATTTTTTCTCTTTTTTTCTGGACAATCTTGCACTGATGTATATATCTAGTCTGTTTTCATTGGCCTCTACATAATAGCACCCATTGTTCATCTCACGAAAATTAAGAACTTAAGAAATCAAAATCTAATTCCAATAATTCATAAACCAAAATGAAGAAGAAGAAGAAGAAGAGGAGTTCTAAGAGGAAGAAACTTTTATGCCAATCGTTGTAGTAAAAGTAGGTTAGGATTTGGGTCTTGGTTAAGTTTTGATGAAAGTAGTGGTGGGTATAGAAACCTAGTGTGATTAAGGAGAGTTTGGTTAAAGGATTGGGCCTATTGATCAAAAATTTGGTGGGATTGGAAGGAATTTGTTAATTAATTTGTTGAGTTTATTGATTATTATTTGTAAAGTTTTCTTAAACTATGTTGAATTATTGTTGATTTGTTTGTGAATTTGTAGTGAAGGAACTTGTAGAGCTTCATTTCATACTCTATGTTTTATTTATTTATTTTTTACTAATACTCTGTTTAAAAGATAGTAAGGTATTACTTTGGTAATTGGTAACATATTACTATGAAACAGAATAACATGTTACTCTTTATGTCAATTTCAACGAGGTTTTTTTTTTTTAATAATGAATTTCATAGTCAACATGAATTTTGTTTGATAGATCTTGATGAGAGGATTCTAAAAATATTAATTTTATAAAAAACCGATATCTAAATCAAAAGTTATACTATTTTAACGTTTAAAATATTAAATATTCACTAAGGATATTTTGATAATAGTGGTATGTGTTGGATTTTTCAAGAAAACATTTTTATACTTGTCTTTAATGCATTAAAGTTTTATTATGAGGGGCTTTGACTAAATCCCCATACGTTAAATTATATATATATATATATATATATATATATATATATATATTTTGTTAGGATCTAGATTTTATTTTTGTTGATTTTATTAAAACTCACATTTGTGGTGATGTATAATTAAATTTATTTAAGAAATCTTTCAATTTATAATGATGTCAATATATTTATTTAAGAAATATAATGTGTGATTGAATTTAATTATGAAATGTTTTAATTTTTTTAGGTTGATGGGTGGGCTTGAGATTTAAAATTATTTTTTAGACAGGGCTTGGGCAAATATAGAGGCCTGATGTTAGGGTCGGACAGTGCTTGGGCATAAACACAATCCCTTATTATGTAGTGCTGGCCCGGCCCGACGTTTATCTACCCCTAATATATATTGATTAAAGGGTTATGGGCTGTGTGCCCAAGAAAATGGGTTAGGGTGGGTGTTCAATTGGGTTGGGTGTTTAAAAAAGTGGATTAGGGTATTCAAAAATAAAGTTTTGATTTGAATTACATATATATATATATATATATAAATAAATAAATCCAGGGTGTTCAATCCCGATTGAACACCCAAACTTACATGTAGAGTCGCCCTTGGATGGCGGTAGTATGGCAGCATCGGTGAAACTTCTGTCTGAAAATATTTTTTAGTCTAAATAAGTTTGTTTTTCGTTGATTACAAAAATCGTTTTCTGTTTTTTACTTAATTTTTGTCATATCAAACACCAAAATATACAAAAATATTTTTCACAAAACGGTTTCTGCATAAACAAGTGGGGTGTTCAAAATAACTTTTCTACCTCCGTGGCATCACTGAAAAAAAAAAAGAAAAAAAAAAAGAAAGAAAGAGAGGCCGCCTTCTATGAATTATTACATTTACATAATACAAGCAATTAAATAGGTTGATGTGCCATGAAATTAAAATATTTAAACAAAACAAGTCAAAATAATTTTTTTTAAAAATTGTCCATTTTCTTTGGACAGAATTATAATGTCACTAGAAGAAACAACTTGCATGCATGGATATATATATATATATATATATATATATTCTATAATTCAACTATGCAACCCAAAGTCAAAATTGAGGTTGATTGTCATGAATATGTAATTATTAACGTTAACTATTATGTATGTAACAATTTACCACAATGTAAGAAGCCAATTGATTTAATTTTATTAGGTTTTTGTTACTAGTAATTCCGTTTGATAAAAACTCATTTCAGTTGTAATTTTACTTGATCTTTTATTTCAGTGAGGTTATAAATATTTAGATGCGAATCCAACCTAAATTGTGCTTTGTAGAGAAGTTTGTGATGTTAATTCTTTCATGTTTGCCACTTCACTGACTATGTCAAAGATTGAGCTGCTCGGTTAGCTCGCGAGGGTCCAGGGGGTAGCACCCCATGGCGGGTTTGGGGCAGCACCCAGGCGAGGTCGAGAGGCAGCGCCTCCGAAGCAAAAATCAAAATTGTAGTCGAAGTTGTTTGTCCACTCGAGCGATCGATTTTGCGCTCGAGCGAAGATGCAATCCTGTCAAAAGTTTCACTCGCTTGCAAAAGTACTGGGAGTTGACATTTTACGCTCGAGTGAACTTTCCATCGCTCGAGCGAAGACACTTGTTCAGGAACATGCGTTTAAGTCACACCGCTCGAGCGGCCATTCTTGCGCTCGAGTGGTGACCGCGATTTTGCCTGCTATAAAGCTGTGATTAAATCAGTTTCTAGGGTACGGCTTCTAGATCTTCTTCTTGGGTATTAGTGTTTTCTTCTGAAGTTTTTTACTTGTTTCCTATGATATCTGTGAGAGTTTGTATCATAAATTGAGTGGATTATATCAAAAGAGGTTGTTTTATTTATTCTATACAAAAAAGAGAGTTGTTCTTCGGTGAATTCCAGGGAATTTGGGCCTGAAACTTTGATAGATTTCAGAGTGGCTCATCGTTGTGATTTGACATCGGCATTGTGGATTGAATATTGGACAAGACAAATCCGAGGTGAAGACGGTGTTGGAAAAGATACATTGAGGTCAGTTCAATTCAGGTATAGATTCGTTAGGTAATTGAGAGTACACTTATGTAATTCTTTTTTGTCTTTTTAGTAGATTATTTTGTGACTTTGGCCCGTGGTTTTTCTATCACAATTGGAGCCTCCAATTGTGATTTTTTCACGTTAAAGTCGTTGTGTTGATTCGTCTTTGATTGTTTGATTGAAATTGTTATTTACTGTTTAAAATTGATACATAATCACAAAAAAATACCTTAGGGAATTAAGATTTTCAAATTTGATTTGAATATGACATAAAATATAATTAATTAATTAATTGATAAGTTAAACCATTATTAATTTAGATGTTCAATGCATATTGGCAAAGCCTTTGGTGCTCCACTAAATAAAATTTGTCATTTATGTTACATGCCAAACTATCATTAATTGTTTTGACGCCATAACATGATTACCAACTTACTTTGAAGAAGAAAGAAACATTTCATGTGAGAAGCGAGAATTCTATTTTTCATATTAACTTCACATTGAAGAAAAGAATCAAGAAGAACTTCCTAGCTAGGTTATAGGGACAAATTTTGGATCAAAATTTTCGGTATAAGGGAAACACCATAAAGTAGTGCAAGCCCATCATACTCCTTGTTGGGTGCAATTTTTTGTAAACAAAAATTTCATAATCAAAAACAAAAATGTTTGAGATCCATGATAATTTGACCCACAATAATGTGATATAATAGGTGTCAAATTTTGATTTATTACACATTTAATGATGTATAGCCCAACTCTCTTTCCACATCATTGTGGGTATAAAAGCGTGGGTCTTTAGCATTTCTCAATCAGAAATCAAAACCTAAAGCCACACTGCAACATATGAGGGTTTTAGGGATTGAATTTTTTCATTTCCAAAAGTGAAATTTTTGTTACAACAAATATTAACAGACTAATTACAGGCGTCATGTGAATTGTCACAAAAAGCTAGCCACATAAAGCAAAAAAAAGGACTTTTAACAAGAAAACAATTTCATATTGAAAGTTTTGTGTTGTGTTGTTTTGTTTTGTTTTATTTGTTTTTACAAAAAATTTGTTCTCAAAAGGATAGCAATTAATTACTAAATATCTAATTTCCTCGCTAAAAATACAATAATGACATTTTTGGTAATTAAGATATTTTGTCTCTAAATTTTTGTCTCTAAGAGCAACTTCAACCACACTTTCCATTTTCACTAGTTAACATGTAAAAAAGCTATGTTCTTTATTTTGTCTAATTCCTTTATTTAATTTATGTACTCCAATTAGGGATGTGCAAAATATTGCAAAATCTGTTAAAACCTCCAAATCCGCATCGATCTGCATCGATCCATCCGCTAACTGCAGATTAAACTTTGAAATTTATAATCCCCTTTCAAAACTGTTTCACTCTGCTATAGTTAATACAAATATATTTTTTAATCTCTAATGAAATATTAAAGTAAAAATGAGTGTGAAAGAGATTTAAGATGTGAAATTTGTTGTAAATTAATAGTTATATATATGAAAAATATTACATAAAATTAGTTTGTGTTATATATATGAAAAATATTATGCAAATTAGTATTATATATTATACAAATGCTTTATAATTGTTTAAGAATATTTTTCAATCAACTAGCAAATTAAAGCTGCCTAAAATCGCCCAAACCAGGTTTGGTAATTTGCCAATTCGCCATTCACGGTTTGGTTTATAAGTTTACTCTCAAACCGTCTGAATTGCACCGCGCACACTCCTAACTCCAATGCTATTATTTATTTTACTTATCTATATACATAAACTGTTTAAAGAGTCTCCCAAGACTCTTCAAATGTGGTTAGTATTAAAGAATTTTATTAAAATAACTATTATAATAATTAACCCATTAAAATAACTATTTATGATGACGCTAACTAAAATATATAGCTAATAGGCCTCGTTTAAAAAATCCTTCTAAAATAGTTAATAGGCCTCGTTTAAAAAAATCCTTCAAAGATGGTCTAACTTAATTTGTTATAGTGAGTTTTACTCATCCAGTGACACAGATTGAATTTTAAGAATTATACATTTTATTTTCATTAAAGAACTAGTATTTGATTGAGTAGCCTAGAATCCTTACTTTCCTATTTATTTAGATTTTTATTTATTTATTTAGCTTTATATATTAGTTTGATTGTTGTAGAAATTCTTTTATGTTATAAATTAGGAATGTAAGAAAAATTGATAAAATTACATCTCGAAGTAAGAACAATTGGTATAAGGATCAAAGTGAGAAAAAAAAAAAACCAAAAAAAACAAAACAAACAAAAATTACATCTCAGTGAAACTGATAATAGAAGTTTACACAGATATGAAGGGGTGCAATTCAGAGCACCCCACCACACAAAGAGTTGCACCTCCCATATTTTACTAAATTTTTTTGGTCTTCTACCATGCATTGTTATTTCCCAAAATAAATAAATAAATAAATAAAATTTGTAACGCCAAAAAAAAAAAATCCAACATAAATGAAGTATATCAACCCACATCCAAACTTTTACATCATTAATCAATAAAGTTTGTACAAAGGTCCCACATATAATTTATACATTCAATGATATAGAAATACATGAATCTATAGCATGTAGAACTTCAAATCCCGAAATAAATAAAATGCCCTTAAGGGCTTACATATTCCAAGGCTTGAGCCCGGTTACACAAAAATGGTTTCACGAACCCACACATTTAAAGCCCTTGGCTAGCAAATAATTCACAACAAAAATAGAGTCATTTACACTTCACAAAAATATGTCCATGCCCTCAACTCAGCGGGATCACCACATCTTTTCCTGCACCAAAATCCCATGGGAATGAGCATAAAGCCTAGTAGAGAATCCTTAACAAAGTATATACATTTATGCAAAATTTCGATATTAAATGCAAATGCCATGCAATGCCAAATTTAAAGAGGATTTCATTTACATGCCTTTTAAATGTCACCATGTTCTACCATAGTTTGAAATCTCAACAATTCCAAAATTTACAATTTTATTCAACGGGGCGGTAAATACGACTCAGGTAATCCTTAGGTTGGTGTCTGCAAGTAGGCTCAACTAGTACTACCAAAAAAAAACCCCACTTTACCGGTTGCTAACCGGAAGGGAAGTGGTACCTCCTCCGCGCGTGTTTTCGGCCTTCACCCCAGACACTCAGGCTAACTTATTAATTTCATCTACACCTCCTATCCGGACTTACCAACGTATTTACCTCATAGACATTTCCATGATTTCATTACACGATATTATTTTCTCAATGCAAACATTCCAAACTTATTTCAAAGTGTAAAATCATTAATTGAAATGGAATGTAATGCAATAGTTAACAATGCTATAAATAATTCTCATCTTTAAGTGTTTCAACAATAGCACAATGTTAACCAAAATTCCCATTTTTTTCCCTCCCTTCAATGTCATTTCACAAATTGGCCATATGTTCAATTGAAGCCATCAATATATAGCAACACTTCTTCATTTTGCTCAACTCTCAACAATTTAGTCCTTTGAAGACTATATCCAACATTTTGAACATAAACTCCAAAGATTTACAATTCTCATATTCCATG
The DNA here is from genome assembly GCA_030407325.1 of Camellia japonica. Taxonomy (NCBI): domain Eukaryota; kingdom Viridiplantae; phylum Streptophyta; class Magnoliopsida; order Ericales; family Theaceae; genus Camellia; species Camellia japonica. Next base: position 49,014,113 of record JAPPVO010000013.1, on the reverse strand, counting down.
GAATTCAACAATGTGCCACTTTATAACTACATGTGTATATGCATTTAACAATAGTTTCAAGTATAATCTCCAAAAAACTCCATTCATCAAGAAGTTATCATATTTGCAACGATAATATAAATTCTCATTCACTCTTCCATTTAATTCAAGAAAAATCCATCAATTCCCACATTTTTCCCAAAACCCCCAAATTTCTAGGTTTTTACAAAAACCCCAAACATTTCCTCATCTCTTTACAAAACCTCAATAAATACATCAATCTCAACCCATGTGGTTCAACATTTCAAGAAAATCTTTAAAAAGAACTAAAGATGGATTTTCTCTTACAAGACCATCAATTTCTTGAGCCAAAAACCCATTTTCGAAATAAACAAGGAAGAGGTCTCAAAATCAATCAAAACTTGCAAAAACATATATATAACTCTTAGTAATTCACTACCTCAAGTTTGATGTAGAGATTGATGAAACCCTATGATCAAATGGTGTAGAAATCCGAATCTTCACTGTACAAAGTGAAGCTCTAGCTTTGTTCCCCAACTTTGATGAAGGCACTTGGGTCGAAAATGCAATGAACCCAAGAAGATGACGAGTTTGAAGGGTTTTGGTGTATGAAATGTAGAGAGAAGGGGGAGTAGTGTATTTTTAGTGAGAGAATGATATAAGAAAAGTGATACACACAGCCCAAAAGAGAAGAAAAAACAGAGCCCCTCGGACTCAGGCCCGCCCGCACGTGCAGCACTTGCCCCCGAACGTGCGGAGCGTGCCTCCCATACGTGCGGCTCTGATCCTTGCACGTGCAGCATTCTCCGCACCTGCATATAATGCAGTGTGCAACCTTCCAAAGCTCACCCCTCCCCGCACGTGCGGCCTCATCCCCCGCATGTGCGGCTCCATCCCGCACGTACGGCCCAAGGCCCCGCACGTGTGGCCCTGGCCCTCCAGGCCAGAATTTTTGTGGTTCACTCCCAGACACTTCAGAGTCGGCCGTGCACCCTCTGAAAAAAGTGACACTCACCCCAGAGTTAGACAAGAATCGAAATTGAAAGAAAGCTCTCGAACACCACAAACTCAAAGAGGACAAAAGTGAAATGACGCGCAATGAAACCGGTCATCACAACCTCTCCACCATAGGAAATTTCATCCCCGAAATTGAAACAAACCAACCAAACTAAAGGGTTCTAGCAATTATGACCACACTATCAAAATTTCAAATCGCAACATCGATATTCGACCAACCTTTACCATTCTCATCATCATCATTTCATCAAAACGACAATTGCTTATAATAGGCATTCGAAATGAAGCATTTTTTTTTTTTAAAAACAAAATATCATTCCTTCACAATCTCATGCTTAGATTAATAATACATATAATAGCATGTGATTAACAATTTTAACTCATTTTCCCTCTAACACTAGGGAATATTACAAATTAAAACAACTAAGCATTTTCAAATAAATCAGGATACTTGGAGCAGACCTCCGCTTCCCGTTTCCAAGTTGCCTCCTCCACCCCATGGTGCCTCTACAACACCTTTACTAATGGTATGGTTTTGCCCCGCAGCACTTGCTCTCAGCTGTCTAATATTTGAACCGGTTGCTCCTCGTAAGAGGCATCTTCATCTACCTCCAAATCAACCCAATCAAGCACATGAGAAAAGTCGGGCTCATACTTCCTAAGCATTGACACATGAAACACGTTGTGAACCCCCGAAAGTTGTGGCAGTGAGGCCAACTGATACGCCATTTTGCCAATTCTCTCCAATATCTTGAAAGGCCCAATAAATCTCGGAGACAACTTACCACTTTTACCAAATCTCATCAAACCCCGCCTAGGTGAGATCTTGAGGAAAACATGGTCACCTACTTCGAAAGACAAAAGTCGTCTCCTCTTATTGGCATAACTTTTCTGTCGGCTTTGGGCTGTAGCTAATCTTTTCCGAATGAGAGCAACTTTCTCGGTCGTCTCTCTAACGATTTCCGGACCCAACAACGATGCATCCCCCACTTCGGCCCAACAAACCGGCGATCTACAAGGTTGGCCATACAAGGCCTCAAACGGCGCCATCTCGATACTAGCTTGGTAACTATTGTTGTAGGCAAATACAATCAACAACAAATGTCTCTCCCAAGACCCCTTGAAATCAAGGACACAAGCTCTAAGTATGTCCTGCAAAATCTGAATGGTACGCTCCGACTGTCCATCGGTTTGAGGGTGGTAAGCGGTGCTAAAGGTCAACTTAATTCCCAAGGCCTATTGAAGGCTTTACCACAACCGGGCTGTAAAGCGAGGATCCCTATCCGATACAATGGTTACAGGAACCCCATGAAGTCGTACTATCTCCCTAATGTATAACTCTGCCAAGTGCTCAACTGAGTCGCTAGTGCGCATCGGAATGAAATGAATAGACTTAGTCAACCTATCAACAATCACCCAAATGGCATCATTGCCCCGCTGTGTTCTAGGAAGTCCAACTACAAAATCCATGGTAACGTGCTCCTATTTCCACTTAGCTATCGGTAAGGGTTGTAACAAACCCGTTGGTCTTTGGTGTTTGGCCTTCACTTGTTGACAAGTAAGGCACTTCGACACAAAGGATGCAACATCCCGCTTCATACCCCTCCACCAAAACTAACGGCTAAGATCACGATACATTTTGGTGCCCCCCGGATATACCGCAAGGCATGAGTGATGGAACTCCCGAAGCACTTCCTCTCTACAAGATTCAGGTACAAACAAACGGTCTAGGTAACAAACACTCTAATCCGAGTGAATGTTCAAACCCTTCTCTTCCTTCCCGTTGGAGATTCTATCACGAATTGACTCTACTTCACGGTCTCCCTGTTGTGCCTCTATAACTCTATGAATTAGAGTAGGTTGAGCACTCAAGGTAAACAATGTTGCACCCTCTTCGAACTCACCCAAGTGCAATTCAAACTTGCCGATGTCACCCAACATAACCTATTCCCAAATGGCCACACTCGCCAAACTACTCACGGTTTTCCGACTTAAGGCGTCGACCACTACATTGGCCTTTGCTGGATGATAGTGTAACTCGAAGTCATAATCCTCTAAGAATTCCATCCACCTCCGTTGCCGTAAATCAAGTCTTTTTGAGAAAACAAATACTTTAGACTCTTATGATCAGAGAAAACCTCAAACTTCTCGCCATACAAATAATGCCTCCAAATTTTCAAGGCAAACACGACTGCTGCTAATTCCAAGTCGTGGGTAGGGTAATTCTTCTCATGAGTTTTCAATTGCCATGAACCGTAAGCTACAACCTTTCCCCCTTGCATCAAAACACAACCAAGCCCATCCCGAGACGCATCACAATAAACGGTGTAACCCAAACCTCTTTTCGGGATTATCAACACCGATACGGTAGTCAGCCTAGTTTTAAGCTCTTGAAATGACTTTTCACAAGCCTCACTCCACACAAACTTAACCCCCTTTCTAGTCAATCTAGTCAAAGGCGTGGCTAGTCTAGAGAAGTCCCTCACAAAACGCCGATAGTACCCTGCCAATCCCAAGAAACTCTGGATCTAAAAAACATTTTTGGGTTGCTCCCAATCCTGCACAGCGTCTATTTTTGAAGAGTCTACAGTCACCCCCTCTCTTGACACTACATGGCCCCAAAACTTCACCTCGGTGAGCCAAAACTTGCATTTATCAAATTTGGCATACAACTGGTGCTCTCTAAGCAAGTCAAGTACTACCCTCAAGTGAGCCTCGTGTTCCTCCTCGGAGGTTGAGTAAATTAAGATATCATCCACAAAGACGACCACAAAATGATCCAAGTATTCTTTAAAAATTCGGTTCATCAAGTCTATAAAGGAAGCCGGTGCATTAGTCAACCCAAATGGCATTACAAGGAACTCATAGTGGCCATAACGCATACGAAAGACCGTTTTCTAAATGTCCTCTTTTTGAACTCTCAACTGATGGTACCTCGACCTCAAATCTATCTTTGAAAAGTAACAAGACCCTCTAAGTTGGTCAAACAAATCATGTATTCGGGGGTAAGGGGTACTTGTTCTTGACGGTAACCCGATTCAACTTACGGTAATCAATACACAACCGTAACGACCCATCATTCTTCTTCGCAAAGAGAGCTAACGCTCCCCAAGGCGACGTGCTAGGGCGAATAAAGCCCTTGTCTAAAAGCTCTTGGAGTTGAATCTTCAATTCATGCAATTCTGGGAGTGCAAATCTATACGGCGCCATGGAAATTGGTGCTGTTCCAGGCACTAGGTCAATGGTGAACTCGATCTCAAGGTGGGGTGGCAAACTGGTAAGATCCTCGGGAAAAACGTCCGGGTATTCGCAAACTATCCTTGGCAACTCAACATGAGTCCCGTCACTCTCACTATCCAAGAGAGTGGCAAGAAGGCCACTAAGCTCATTTCTACTATGAGGGTCAAATACTGGTGATAAGACCTGATCAACCCTGTCCCCCAGAAAGTAAAAACAATCGCCACTCGAAGTGCACACTGTGACCCTCTGATGAAAACAATCAATCACTGCTCGATACGAAGACAACCAATCCATGCCCAGAATAACATCAAAACTTGACATGTCTATCAACACAAAGGCAAATGGGAGTCGACGCCCGGTAACCTCTATCTCACAACCATGACACCCCCGATCTAAGTCAACTGCACCCTCAACTGGTGACTCTACTCTGAGCAGAGACACTAACCGTGCCACCTCTAATCCCAATGCAGACGCAAACGCAGTAGATGTGAATGAATGAGATGCACCTGTATCTATCAACACATTAGCCAAAGAACTACACACAACAAAAATACCTCTCACAATTGAGGATCCCGGCAACTACTCTGGCGCGGTAACAATATACATACGCCCTTGTGGCCTCTGATCAACCTGCTCATCTCTTGAAGCATAGGCTTGCTGCACTGACTGAGCCGAAGCGGCTCCTTGATTAGCTCGCGAAGTCTGTACTAAGTGAGCCTGTTGGTGGCTTTGAGTCTACCTCAACCCTGATGCGACAGATGCGCCTTTCAACTGTGGGCAAGCTCTCTTCATATGCCCTGACTGACCGCACTAATAGCAAGTAGGCCCCTATCCCTTACTCTGAGACTGACTCTGAGATCAGTTAGGTGGTGGTGATGGCAATATCTGTTGTCCTCCTCCCTTCTGTAGACATGCAAAGGCCTTGTGACCCGGTTGGCCACACTTGAAACAAGAAAACCCACTCGGTGCACTCTTCCCCGAGCCCGCACTAGGCAAGGGAAAGGTAGATCTAGACTGCTACGGTTTGGACTGGGATGAAAACGTGTTCCTGCTCTTCTTGTTGGGCCTAAAGTCCCCTTGTGACCCTTGACCCCTTGACCTTGACCCCAGGATTCTCTCCTCATCAGCCTCCACAGTAATCTCTACGTGTGTCGCAGCCTCCACAAAACGGTCATAGTTCCGGATCATGTTCCTGGAAACCTTGAACAAGATCTTGGTTCTTAGTTTCTTCTCAAACTTAATGCAACGGCGCTCTTCCATTGCTACCAACTCCGGTGCAAACCGGGACAAACTAGAGAAGGCTGCTTCGAACTCGGCCACGGACATGTTAAGTTGCTTAAGATCCTGAAATTCCTGCCTCAATCTCTCCCTAGCAGTGGGAGGTAGGCACTTGTCTTGGAAGGCCACCACAAATGCTTCCCATGTCGGTTATATTTGGCCCTTGGCGTACTTCCACCACTGGCCCGCGTCCTCCTTGAGGTAGTAACTCGCAAGAGTCACTCTAAGCTCACTGTCTTCGATGTGAAGCATCTCAAAAGTCCTCACTGTCTGTTCAAGCCATTTATCCGCTTTCTTAGGCTCGGGGCCACCATGGAACTCATCCGGCTTGGCCCGCAAAAACTCCCTAGTGAGAAAGCTCGCCCTTGTCTCTAAGACATTCTCTCTAGCTTGGTTTTCCGCCCTTGGTATATGCATAGACTCCCTCAAGGCCCTCGCCATTTCTCGGGCTAAGGCCCCCATTGTAGCTTGACCCACTTGCCCTGGTATTTCAGTTTGTCCCATTTGCTCAACCATATTAGCTTGGCCCAACCCCTCCTCTTGCACCGGGACCTCTTGGACTGGTACTTCATGCACACCCCGGCGACCCCTACCACGCCTTCCACCTCTACCACCTCGGGTTTGACACCTTCCTGACATCCTAATTAAGGAATCAAGATAAACAATTTAGCACACAATTCTAAATGTGCTCGTAACTTGCCTCACACGTTAGACTACCACAATTATGTATATGATCTACCACACAAACAATTCAATTCACTCCACATAAACACTTAGTCACGTAAACACATATTGATTATCCTTTTCTGATGAGATTCGTCCCACGAAAAACCAAGAATTCTTAATAGAACAAGTATTGATCAAATATCCTTCTAATAAGACCTCAAGGAATTTAATAGGCGCAACTAACATCTCAAAAGTCCAATCCCATACCCATATAGTCATATCAACATGTTATCACATAATCACAAAAAACAGAACATTTCCTAATCATGCGAAATGAACCCATTGTGGCAAAACAACCACTTCCCGTGAGCCCCAAGTATTCAAACCCGGTAGCTCTGATACCAAGTTGTAACGCCCAAAAAAAAAATCTAACATAAATGAAGTATATCAACCCACATCCAAACTTTTACATCATTAATCAATAAAGTTTGTACAAAGGTCCCACATGCAATTTATACATTCAATGATATAGAAATACATGAATCTATAGCATGTAGAACTTCAAATCCCGAAATAAATAAAATGTCCTTACGGGCTTACATATTCCAAGACTTGAGCTCGGTTACACAAAAATGGTTTCATGAACCCATACATTTAAAGCCCTTGGCTAGCAAATAATTCACAACAAAAATAGAGTCATTTACTCTTCACAAAAATATGTCCACGCCCTCAACTCGACGAGATCACCACATCTTTTCCTGCACCAAAATCTCATAGGGATGAGCATAAAGCCCAGTAGAGAATCCTTAACAAAGTATATACATTTATGCAAAATTTCAATATTAAATGCAAATGCCATGCAATGCCAAATTTAAAGAGGATTTCATTTACATGCCTTTTAAATGTCACCATGTTCTACCATAGTTTGAAATCTCAACAATTCCAAAATTTATAATTTTATTCAACGGGGCGGTAAATACGACTCAGGTAATCCTTAGGTTGGTGTCTGCAAGTAGGCTCAACTAGCACTACCAAAAAAAACCCCACTTTACCGGTTGCTAATCGGAAGGGAAGTGGTACCTCCTCCGCGCGTGTTTTCGGCCTTTCACCCCGGACACTCAGGCTAACTTATCAATTTCATCTACACCTAGTATCCGGACTTACCAACGTATTTACCCCATAGACATTTCCATGATTTCATTACACGATATTATTTTCTCAATGCAAACATTCCAAACTTATTTCAAAGTGTAAAATAATTAATTGAAAGGGAATGTAATGCAATAGTTAACAATGCTATAAACAATTCTCATCTTTAAGTGTTTCAACAACAACACAATGTTAACCAAAATTCCCATTTTTTTTCCTCCCTTCAATGTCATTTCACAAATTGGCCATATGTTCAATTGAAGCCATCAATACATAGCAACACTTCTTCATTTTGCTCTACTCTCAACAATTTAGTCCTTTCAAGACTATATGCAACATTTTGAACATCAACTCCCAAGATTTACAATTCTCATATTCCATGGAATTCAACAATGTGCCAATTCATAACTACATGTGTATATGCATTTAACAATAGTTTCAAGTATAATCTCTAAAAAACTCCATTCATCAAGAAGTTATCATATTTGCAACGATAATATAAATTCTTACTCACTCTTCCATTTTATTCAAGAAAAATCCATCAATTCCCACATTTTTCCCAAAACCCCCAAATTTCTAGGTTTTTCACAAAAACCCCAAACATTTCCTCATCTCTTTACAAAACCTCAATAAATACATCAATCTCAACCCATGTGGTTCAACATTTCAAGAAAATCTTTAAAAAGAACTAAAGACGGATTTTCTCTTACAAGACCATCAATTTCTTGAGCCAAAAACCCATTTTCGAAATAATCAAGGAAGAGCTCTCAAAATCAATCAAAACTTGCAAAAACATATATATAACTCTAAGTAATTCCCTACCTCAAGTTTGATGAAGAGATTGATGAAACCCTAGGATCAAATGGTGTAGAAATCCAATCTTCACCGTACAAAGTGAAGCTCTAGCTTGCTCCCCAACTTTGATGAAGGCACTTGGGTTGAAAATGCAATGAACCCAAGAAGATCAAGAGTTTGAAGGGTTTTGGTGTATGAAATGTAGAGAGAAAGGGGAGTAGTGTATTTTTAGTGAGAGAATGATATAAGAAAAGTGATACACACAGCCCAAAAGAGAAGAAAAAATAGAGCCTCTCAGACTTAGGCCCGTCCGCACATGCGGCACTTGCCCCGTACGTGCGGAGCGTGCCTCCCGCACGTGTGGCTTTGATCCCCGCACGTGCGGCATCCTCCGCACCTGCATATAATGTAGTTTGCAACCTTCCAAAGCTCACCCCTCCCTGCACGTGCGGCCTCATCCCCCGCACGTGCGGCTCCATCTAGCGTAGAATTTTTCTGGTTCGCTCCCAGACACTTTGGACTCGGCCGTGCACCCTCCGAAACAAGTGACGCTCACCCCGGAGTTAGACAAGAACCGGAATTGAAAGAAAGCTCTCGAACACCACAAACTCAAAGAGGACAAAAGTGAAACGACGCGCAATGAAACCGGTCATCACAAAATTAAGAGCTAAATTGAGAAAATGGACAAACAATAAAGTGTAATTTACCCAAAAATATAATAACTTTTACAATGTTAGTTTAATTACATCATTTTCTTTCAATATGGATAAGTAGACTGGATCTAATGTAGATAGTTTGAAAACACAAGATTAGATATATATATATATATATATATAATCAATATAAAAAAAAATGACACTATCATTTTTCTATTTATGTTACTAACAAATTAGTAATGAAAAAGGAATTAAATATCAGGTGAATTAAACCTTAAGAAAATTGTTAGGTTTTTGTAATTGACAATCTCATTGGATAAAATTTTATTCAGTTGTATTTTTATTTGCTTTATTGTATTAGTGAATTATGAGAGTTTAGATGCGAATACAACCCGAGTTGTGCCGGAGTAGAGGAGTTTGTACTGACTTTCCGTATCTTGAGTATGAGACCCCTAACTTTTGTAAACCCTTTTATGTCCTTAAATTTTGAGTTATTATAATAAAGCCCTTAGTTCTTCATTTATTCACAAATTTAACCCTAGAATCGAAAATGCATCACGAATAAACCGTACAAAGCCAAATCGACACCGATTGCTTAGTAATCGTTTTTACATGCTAATATTAATTATTTAACTATGAGGCCCTTGACCTTTGTAATTTTATTTACACCCTTACTTTTAAATAAAGACCCTCATTCCCTTATTTATTTTAGCTATAGAGCCGAGAATGCGCGCCAATTGAAAACTCACAAATCTGATTGAACCCGAGAACTCAGGGAGCATTCCAAATCCCTAATAATAATTAAATTAATTCCCTGACTAAATTTTCCTATAAAAAACCCTAGGCTTTCGGTTCTCATTTCGACTCGCCGTTTAATTCGAAATAAAGAAACTTTAACCGAATTGAATTCCCAAATCCTAATTAAATACTACATAAATGTTCCAATTCATAAATTAAAGCCTTAGCCCTCATATTTTACTTAAATCACAAATTGACCCCAAGTTAGTACCATTATATGTATATATATATATATATATATATTTGTACCTTTTATTCATCAAATCTTTTTATACACAATATCTATGGAATTTGTACACAAAATAAATAGGAAAATTCCCCAAATCTTGAGCACATGGCCAGCCATCATACCTCATAGGCTATAATCATTGTACTTTAGAGACAAATTCCTTGAATCATGGAATAATTATGACTTTGGTACCAATTTTATATATATACATGTATATATCTAATGTACTTGTAACTAGAATGGACTAAATTAGACTTAAGCCTAAATAGATCATAATTAAATACATAATTAAGGTCCTAATTATCCACTATTCCATTTCATTTGAACTAAATACAACTCAATTCCATTACATTTTAACCAAAGGACATTTTAGACAATTCATACCATTTTTCCTATAAATACACCACCATCCCCCATCTATTTGAACATCAAACACCCACACACCCACACAGCATAGAGAGAGGGAGAGGAGTGGAGAGTGAGCTTGTGGGAGGGAGAAAGAAGAGAAAGAGAGTGAGTCTTGCAAAACTAGTTCCATAAGCATTTAAGTAAGCCACCACACAACTCTCTCTTTTATTTTCCGTTCTCGAATACATGTTATTAGAAGCTTAAAATCATATTTTCAGCTGTGTGTTCATGTGTTCAAAGTGGATGAATTGGACTTTGATCTTTCTTCTACTCATGTTTTCTCTTAATAGATGCAAAACTAAATTTTTCTTCCTATATCTTACATTATTTCCAAAGGCATACCATCTCTCTAAAAATGTGAGTTATTGATACATTATTTAGTATGTTTTCATCACAAAAAAAGTGGAAAATTTCCCATAATTGACCTATTTTCTCACCAAATTTCTATTTTCAAGAACTGTGCCAGAAAAATCTATTTTACAGCCAACTTACGAAAATTCTAGAAAAATATATACAAATCTTATGGACCTCCATTTTATGTCAAAATATTCCTTAAGGAGTTATCTTTCAAGGAAAATTGGTTTCATTGAAAAACAGTGAGTGGTTTGTGAGAAAATCTGATTTTTGTAACGGTTGACGAATCTGGACAGCGCTGGAGTGTTTCTTAAATAACTAAAAATCTAGGAAGGCTATAAAAATTATAAAATATTTTCTGAAAACTAGATAAAATTCTCTACGAATCATAGGAAAGCATAGTTTAAGAAAAATCTGAAAATGCCTTTTTGTTTACAATTTCTATGACAATGAAATCTAGAAAATTTACATTCTTGTGTGATATTTTCCCCTTAACTTCATGAATATGCCTATAACTACTTGTGCATATTTTGATATGTTAATATCATGTGCTGTAACTTTGTTTCCTTCCATTCATGCTATGTAGTTGTTCATACTTGTGCAATAGATGTTGTTTCAAAAGTTTGTTCTAACTTGACTTAAAACATTTAACTCAACGGGAAACTTAATTGGGATGGTATTGAGTTTTTGATCACTTGAATAATGAAGAGATGATAATGTGTTATGTATGTATTAATGGGATATGCTCCCTAATTGAAGGTTAAGTGTTGCGCAAGCAGTTGTCGCGTAAACCCTAGAATGGAATGGATGTATTCGGACTCTTTGCGGTGATTTGATTTGGTGAAATAAGGTTGGGTCCAGATGGGACATTTAGGAGGATAAATTTTTTTTGGAAGGATAAGGTTGGATTTAGGGTGATAAAACCTTTTTCTTTTCGCCATCCTTTTTTAGGCCCTGCGGTTGGCGTTATGCGGTATATAACCGTTGGTAGGCATTTGAGGTAAGTTCTACAACAAAACAGCAAAAGGGAGAGTTCCGAATAGTTCGGTATCCAATTCTTGTGGTTGGGAGGATGAAATCTCTTTGGGAGATTTCTAAATTACTAACATCTAACCTTGTAATCCTTTATTATTGAATGATTATCATGCTTCATTACTTACTTGTTATAATTGTGATGGGGTATTGGATTGGGAAAAAGGGATGGGGTGTGTGTGCGTTTACTGGGCATTCAAAGCTCATGGCGTTCATACCAGGTATCAAAGACTATTAGACCGGTCGAAGGCAAAGTTGAAGTATTTGAAGACGTATGACTATCCTATGAGAGTTAGGAACTAGTTATGTAAACACGTTTTGAGTTTGTAAGTGATAAATCCTTGTTGTAATTAAGACCTATTTTGTAACTATTATATATATCACTTGTAACCTATCCGTATACTTCGTCAACTCATGTAGGACTTGTGTTAATACTTTGTCAAGATCTGTCAAAAAGTTAGCTTGCTATCTAAGGTGGTTGGACTTAGAAGGGAGGCTATATTGACTCCTCCGACCTTCCTAGGATCTTGCTTGGTTATTAACCAAATGAGTCATTAGTGACATTTCCTACTCTTGTAACCTTAGATAAACCTTGTATTTATTTGTTAATATATTATCGATGTTCTCGATTTTTGGGGCATCACATTGAGCATTTCTTATTTGCCACTTTGTTGACAAAATAATTTGACCGCTCGAGTGGTGATATGGGTCATCTAGTATCTATACTTGCAAATTGAACTTTTAGGAAATAAGTTTCACTGCTCGAGCAGTAGATGTTGCGCTCAAGCGGTTAGTCTACATGCTTGCACCACCTTTACTTACATCGCTTGAGTGGTAAAGTGTGCGCTCAAGCAGTCTTCGCGGCTGTGTTTTGATATAAAGTACGCTATTTGCTTTTTTAGGGTTGAACCGTCTAGATTTTCAGAGAGGAGTAAAATACAAAGTGTTCTATATTGGAGGGTAGTTTATATGAGTTTCCTTGATGTATAAAAAGTGATTGATTGATCAATGAACTACATATTGACAAACATCAAGGGTTAATTGTGTTTTTTTCATTCACAAACGAAAGGGGTGTTCATCAATGGATTCTGGGAAACTTGGGCTTGAAACTTTGGTGGAATCTAGAGTGGCTTATCGTCGTGGATTCGACATTGGCATCGTGGATTTTATGTTGGGCAAAGCAATTTTGAGGAGAAGATAGTGTTGGAAGAGGCACATCAGGTTCGGTTCAATTCAGACGTAGATTCGCTAGGTAATTGAGAGTTCTCTTATGTAATTCCTTTTTGTCTTCTTAGTAGATTGTTTTGTGGCAATGGCCTGTGGTTTTTTTTTTTTTTTTATCATAGTTGGAGGAGTCCAATTGTAATTTTTTACCATGTTAAATCGTTGTACTGATTTGTTGTTGATTGTTTGATTGAGATTGTTTTTTATTGTTTAAAATTGAATCATAATCACAAATTACTATCTTGGGGAGGGGGGGGGGGCATTTAGATTTTTCAAAAATCAATGTAATTATGGATTTATTGTATTTTTTTTCAAATTTCAAGAAAATTTAGGTTCCGTTTGTTTTGATGTAAAATGTTTTTGTTAAAAATATTTTACTCATTTTCCATTGTTTGGTTGAACAAAAAGCAAGTAAAATATTTTTTAAGGAAAATATTTTTGCATCATTTTTCGAAAAATGACTTACATTTAAAAATTGTTGTTTTGTGGCATTGGGTTGTGTTTTTTTTTTTTTTTTTTTTAATTTGTTTATTTTTTTTTTTATCATAATTGGAGGAGTCCAATTGTGATTTTTTTCTACGCTAAATTGTTGTACCACTACTAATTAAAGGGCCTTTTGAATCAATTTTTTTGAGCCGGCAGATTTTGCCTTCGCAAAAGCTAGTCTTTTTGTGACGGCACAGAGTTACCGACGCAAATACCAAACTTTAGCATTGGCACCGTTGAGCGACACAAAAAATTAATATTTTATAGTATTACTTGAGTTGGTTGAATTTATCAACGCAAAGGTTTGCGTCGGCAAACCCGTGCCGACGCAAAAAACTAGACCTTTTTGTGTCGGCAATTGATGCCGTGGCAACAAAAATATTTTTATACTCAAGATATATATATATATTTAAATGATTATATTTAATAAATATGTTTGTTTATACATATACTTTTATATTAATATTGAGTGTATATACTATAAATAATATATATTGCATTTAAAATATGAATGAGGTATTGTGGTGCAGTGGGCTTGAATCTTGAGAGCCTCAATGAGAAAATCATGGGTTAGATTTTTTAGAACATTTGACCACTTTTTGCGTCGACAACTTACCGTCTCAAAAAATTGAAATTTTTTGCGTCGGCAATTTGCCGACTCAAAAACCTTTTGTGACACTACCATTTTTGTCCCTTGAGTTGCCGTCGCAAAAACTTTTTGTGTCAGCAAATATGCTATTTGCGACAGCACACTACTGACTCAAAAACCTTCTTTTTTAGTAGTGTACCGATTTGTTGTTGATTGTTTGATTGTGATTGTTTTTAATTGTTTAAAATTGAATCATAATCACAAATCACTATCTGGGGGGAGGGGTTTAGATTTTTCAAAAATCAATGTAATTATGGATTTATTGTATTTTTTTTTTTCAAATTTCAAGAAAATTTAGGTTCCATTTGTTTTGATGTAAAATGTTTTTGTTAAAAGTATTTTACTCATTTTCCATTGTTTGGTTGAACAAAAAGCAATTAAAATATTTGTTAAGGAAAATATTTTTGCATTATTTTTTGAAAAATGACTTGCCTTTAAAAATTGCACAAGTCAGTTTTTACAAAGTTGACTCTTAGACCATCTCCAATGGTGAATAAAAAATTTCATCAAATTTGAATAAAATTTGGATGAGAATTTTGATTTGATACCGTTCACTCCAATGCTGAAACTAGAATTTTTATCAGATTTTTTCACATTCCCGATTGTCTGGGAAGACGTTGGGCGGATGTCTTGGAGGTCGTCCGGAGATGAATAAAAAAGCTATCAAAATTGCTTTTTGTGGACATCCGAGTGGACATCTAGAAAGATGCCTGGCCCAACGGTAAATTTAAATTTAATGAAAGATGAAAGGCTCCCTTCATTTGATGAAAGCTTTGGTTTTGCCTCTATTTGATATAAATTTGGTGAAAGGGTTGGAGTGCCTCATTTGGCGCTTTTCATCAAATTTCAAATTTGATGAAGCATCTGATGCTGGATTGGAGATGCTCTTACTCACTATATTTTCAACATATTTAGCATTTTAAAATAAATATCTTAACTCACTAAAAAATCATAAATGATACTTTATTGAATCAAAATTTCTCTTTTAGGTAAAGTGTCAACGAAACGTAGAAAAACAAAAACAAAAATTTATTTTTATGTGTGTGGGTGTTGATTTCTGATCACATAACCTGAATGCCCTGAAATAATGAACAATGATACCATCTCACGATATTAATTAAATAACAATACATGCCAAAATAATTATCTTCCATTCATATAGTTCCTTGGTACAAAAGGTAACACACCCAGTTATACATTCATAAGCCCTAACCTTGAATCTGTAACATGTGCTACAAGTTAAAGATATGAAACAAAAGTTAAACAGATAATTGAATGCCCTAATGGCTACAACTTTCCAAGACGATGCTTAGTTACAACAAAAGTGAGTTTAAACTCAATACAAATAAAGCCCTAGGCTTGTACCAAATAATTACAACAAAACAAAAAAGGAAGCTCTCGGCTCCAAGTCCTCCCAAGCTACTACCTTGGTGGAGGAATATTATCAGCACCTGAAAATGGTTTTCTACATAGGGTGAGCCAAAACCCAGTAAAGATACTCTAACACAGTATATGAATCTTAACAAAGCTATAAGGTGAATGCATATGCAATGCTCGTGCCAAAACATTTTATATCTCTTTCCAAAACCATGCAATGCCA
Source organism: Camellia japonica (assembly GCA_030407325.1). Lineage (NCBI taxonomy): Eukaryota > Viridiplantae > Streptophyta > Magnoliopsida > Ericales > Theaceae > Camellia > Camellia japonica. Next base: position 48,998,532 of record JAPPVO010000013.1, on the reverse strand, counting down.
GATTATATCACAATTTATGAAATCATTTCCTTTACAATAGAAAACAACGCAGTGGATACAACTCTGGAAATCCCTAGGTACATGTCTGCAAGTAGGCTATATAAGCACTACCAATTGCCATTTTTACCAGTACTAACTGGAAAGCTTGGCACCTATCTACGCGGGTTTCTGGACTTTTACCAAGGATACACCGGCCAATAATATACCACAACCACACCCCTTACCCAGATTCACCAAGGTATTCACCCATTTTTCTCAAAACAGTATACATTTTCAATGTGTTAAATATACAACAATGCTCAATGCAAATGGATGAGAAATTAGTTTCGATTCACCTAATCCTCATGCAATTTCTACAACAATCATAACTATCCTCCACCGATAGCCCAAAACAAATATCTCTAAATAGATAGATAAATTTCAATAAAAATATACTTTAAAAAATCACAAGATGGGAGTGATAATACATATCCAACTCCACTATTCTCATTAACATAATCATTATTCCAATTTCACAATATCCAACATCATTTTCCATTTTCCCTTTTACAATTTCAAATATCCAAAATTAGGGTAAACCCCCCCCCTCTCTTTTTTTAATAAACCAATTCCAAAGATAAAAATCTACCATTTTATCACCACTGAACCATATTCACAATCCCACAATCATTTCCAAGAAAACCATTTGAAAACACCTCTTTTGATTTTTAAACCAAAACCCTAGATTTGTTCAAAATTCCCCAAATCTTAAGATTTCTTTAAAATGACAAATAACTAAGTTAAAAATCATACTAAAGTGTGGAGAAATCCCTACATCAAGACTAGAAGGCAAGAGAGAGAGTGAAGAAATCTTGACGAAGCCGAAAATCAACTTTGCTCAGATTAGAACGAAGCTCTAGGTGAGCTCCACATTTTTAACAAAGGGACTAGGGTGTAGAGATCAATGGATCAAGGTGTATTTAAGGTTTAGAGATGGTTTATAGAGAGAGAGAGTGAGAGAAATTAGGGTTTTGAAATGTTTAGAGAAAGACAGAGATGAAAAAGTGACTCGAAAAGTGACTTTTACGAATTGATATACACGCAGACCACTCGAGCGACCAGAACAACGCTCAAGCGACTAGACACAATAAGTGAGATCGCTCGAGCGAAGAATACCATACTCCTAGAAGTTTTGCAGACATAGGCTAACCACTCGAGCGCAAGAAAGACTGCTCGAGCCACGATTGCTCGAGCAGAGCGAAAAAAACATCGCTCGAGTGAAGAATGCTACCTACCAGTATCTCTGCAGGCCTATACAAATGCTGGAAGTTCTCAAAGACCACTCGAGCGAACAGGTACAAATCTGGGCAATGACTTCTTTCAAAAACAGACTCCTAACCTATTCCAAACGCGACCAAGGCACTTCAATAACCAAACTCAATCAAGAATAAGGAGAATAAAGACAACAACACTCATTTAAGACAAGGAAACTAGGATCCAAACATCAAATGGGTCGGGTTTAAACCAGAACCACTATACAACCAAACAAGGAACTTAAGCACGCGACAGAATAGATCAAGCCAACTACATGCCAACAAGAAAATCAAAATACCACTATGGCTCGTCCACCCAGGGGCACTCCAATGATAAAGTCAGTCAATCTTATCGCTCAAAGATATCAAACAGGTACTCAAACTCACAAGTAAAAGCATACCTTAGACCTACAACGGTACCTCACTTATATAGCCCTCAATGCCCTTGTCCCCTAGAAGTCTCACTTCTTAGGACTCAAGCATGTTGCTTATCTCAGACTCTTATTTGGATATGGATAGACCAGCCAAGTGCCTTATCCCTATCCAAACTAAGTGCCTCATTTTATCTAGGACTCTTGTCCTCTATCCAAATATCTTGAATTTCGGCATTGCTGCACCGAACCTCGGTAATACCACAATCACCTCTGCAAACATGACCCACCCACATGGTACCTCGGCCGATGTCTCAAAAACACCTTGGCTATGTGGCGTTATTCTCAAAATGCTTCCCCACAACTGCCCCCTAGGTTCTATTACCTCGGCAACCTGAGGTGATGAAACCTATATCGTCTGATAATGATGTCGGCCAAACGACAAAATGAAGGTGTTTCTCTGACCGAGATCAGGACTCGTTGGCTTCAAGTAACCAGGACTCAGTTGCCTACTTCATCAAGAATCAAGAACCAAGAACCAAGAACCAAGTTCTTTCAACATCTTAACTGAGATTGCTTTGCTAGCAGAGGTCATTACCCCACTAATCCAAGAATTCCAAGAATCTCAACTGCACATGAGCTGTCACGCCCTAATATCCCAACTGTTTCTTCCACGTGTCATTACCCCATTGGCTCGTACCTGTCACACGTCATTATGTCACATTAATTCTGCCACGCCACCTGAGATTATAGCAGGCACTTCGCCCTACGTGGTTTCATCATGTTTTGCCGCATTTTCTCATTCTAACAAAATATCTTCCCTCTCTCTCCATCTTTTCACTTGTATTTATAAACTCTCTCTTTCTCTCTTCAAACTTTCTCTCTCTAAAACCTTTGCTCTCAAACTCCATAACCATTCCTTGAAGCTTTTCTACAACCATTCATTTATCCATCTTCGACGAGCATTCCACCGTTCTGTTTCATCCATTTGACTCCGCCGAACTCAACCGCAAGGTCTACCTCCTCAGCTTCATTTTGTAAGTCTTCTATTTAGCTTCGGTTTGTTTTTGTTCTTGAATATATCTTCCCTAGATCACATTTCGCATCTGTATTCACATTTGTGTTTCCATTAAATCTTCATCCATGCTTAAATCTGTCTATTCCATGTCTTTTACCCTGATTTGTTCAATGTTTTTCGTGTTCCTGGCTTCCCTTTTATGTTTTCTGCAATGGTTCATGTTTCTTGTACCCTATTTTTGATTTTTTGCACACTAGCATACTAGCTCAACCTTTTTCTCCACATTTTGAATTTGTCAATGTTTTGTTTGAATCATTATTTTGCGCTTCGAGTGTGTTCTTCAATACACAATATTGCACTTGCCATATCTGTGTTTCTTCTTGTCTGTGTTTTGATGTTGAATCCTATTTTCTTTGTTTTCTTTGTCTGTTTTCCATATTTTTTCCTCTGATTCTTGCCTTTCTCCTTTACTTTTTCATAGAATTAGGCTTGAGACTTGTTAGAAATCACACTTAGGAAAAATTGAAACAAGTTCTACCTTCAAACCCTTATTTGATTCCCAGAATCCTTACCTTGTTGTTCCTTAAAGTCTTGCCGAGGTCTTTTAACCTACACAATCTACTTTCTCATAGTATCTCTTTTCAATTTTACCCTAGCCGAGATCATGGGCATGTTCAAATGGAGGGTAGATTCCCCTAGTAAGCTAGAGTACTTTCGTTAGGAGTTCAACATTCCAGCCGACGTTCAACTTAGGTTGGCTAGGAAAGAGGACTCCATTATGTCTGGAGATACCTACATACCCTTTCCAGTAGTGTCCATTATTGAGGTGAAGTCAGATTCCCCCTTAACATCCTTTTCTACACTTCTACAAACTTAACCCCGTGCAATTAGACATTAATACATTTAGGGTTATCAACGGCATAGTCGAGCTATCTCGCCAAGAAAATGCTAGGATCACTCTCTCCAACATCCAATACTGCTATACAATGTGTGGCCTCAAATCCACCTGCGGCTATACTTACTGCCTTAAACCTAGATCCACCGCATACAAACTGATAGCCGACCTTCCGGACTCTAACAAAGGTACGGGTAGACTACTTCATTGTTTCGGGTAATTGAGAGTTTGTGCCAAATGATGACCTTCACCTCTATCTCTTGCATAGTGGTATCTTTAGGGAAGATGAGGGTAAGGACTTAGTCATCCCAAAGTCCCATATTTTCAACATTCATGCATATCTATTTTTCTAGTTCTAATGTTTTCTTTAATTTTGCAGCTCTTCCTCAGCCGAGCAAATCTTTCCATAAGTCTTACGTCCCTAGCTGAGATCACAAACATCTCCTAGACTTGCCTATTGAAGATCGCAAGGCCCCCATTTTATTGAACTTCGTGCCAACCTACCGTTCTCTTCTTCCCGACGTCCCAAGAAGTAGCAAAACACCACCATCTGCTTCAACTCAACAAGTCGCTTCCTCATGTTGCCCAGATCAGGCTTCAACATCTGATCCTGTTAACAAGCCATCCATATTGGTTCCGGCTCAACACATCCCACCATCTCAACGCTAACGCTGTCGCTGACCTCCTAACGCTCTTGTCGACAGAACATGCATTAGAAAACGCAGAGGTTCTGAGGCATCGACATACGATTTAGCGAATCCTCCCATTACTTTGCCTACAATCAGATTCAACACCGGAGTAACTGTCACCGTAACCGCTGAGGAAATGGGTCGAAAACTAGCGGTCACCAAGGACCTCCTTACCAGTCTTCCCGACGTCCTCACGGTCCAGTCTACTCCTTCCTCCCAATTCAAGCCCAAACCAAATAGGGTGAAAAAGGCCAAGGCCAAGGCCATAGTCACCATCCTCCCTTCTGATTCTGAAAAGGATCCAAAGGATTTTGTTTCAATATCCAAACTGGTAGATGCCAAGAAGAGACCAGCCAAGGTCGAGTCATCCGACACGCCGCTGCCAAAGAAGCCAAGGTCTGAAGGTCCAGAAGGCGGGAGTAGTTTTCATCCCGAGAAAACTTAGGCTCCAAAGGTTCTTGTCGGAGACTGACCTCTCAAGGTTGACGACAGTGCCATTGAGAGCCTGGAAGTTGTCCATGGCAGTGCTTCTTCCTGTCGACATGAACCAGCTGGCCAATTTCAATTAATATGAAAATTTTGCAATAATGATACGACACTCTATTTTGATTCAGTGTTTCACACTTAGCGTCAAATTCTAACTTGCTTATTTTCTTGCAGGCCATCCAGCACGCGCATTCACACGTAGTCAAGGCCGAGTTAGTAAAGAAGGATCTGATAAAAAAGACCTAGGAAGTTGCAGGCTTCCTTTTTTCCCTTAACAAGGCCGAGACAAAGATCAAGGGCCTGATGGATAAGGCCAATGCAGCCAAGGCTGCCCAAAACAAGGCAGAGGCCAAAGCTGAAGCTACTGAAGCTGATGAGGCTATTGCCGAGGTGGCCAAGGCTGCTAAGGTCAAGGCAACGGAAGCCGAGGCCAAGCTTAAAGAGGCTCTCGAGACACAGGAAGCCGAGATAAAGGCTGCTAACTAGAAAACATATTCTGAAGGGCAGGCCGATGTTTAGGACTAGTATAAAAAGTAAGTTAATCTGGACTCCAACAAAGGCTATTACCTTGGCTGGATGGCAGCACTTAAAAAGCTGTTTGTCCCTGATGATTCACCACTTCGGGATATCAACCAACTTGACGTGCCTTTTCTTTCTTCGCCTGACCGTTCTGAGGAGCAAGCCGAAGATAATAAGGCCGAGGCTGAAGAAGATCAGGCCGAAGCTGAAGAAGAGGGTGAACCCAAAGTTGCCGCTAGGGCCACGTCCCCAACTCTTAACGATCAAGTCTTGGACTTGACCGAAAAGGAGGAGGATGAGGTTTCCAAGAGTGACTTCCTAAGAAGGCCACTTCTGACGCCGAGGTCCTCGCTACCAAATAGAGCTTAGATGAGACCCTCCAGGACATCGACACCGAGCTTGAGGTCGAGAAGAATGTTGTGCTGTCCACCGAGGCTGACATAATGCCAATTGCCTAGGTGGGATAGTCTGAGACCAATGTTTAAGGACCCCAGTACTTGGGATTTTTTTCCTTTTCCATTTGGTTCTATTTTTTCTTCTTCCTTTGAACAGTTTATGCTATGTCGAACCAATGTGCCTTCTTTTGTAACCGAACAAGTTCTCCCTTTAATGCATGTCTTTCTTCTTTGTCTTCTAAGTATTGGATGTTTGCCTTTCATAACTGCTTTGTGTATGTTTTGCTATCTTCTTTGTCTTGTATGTTTCCATACTTAGACTTTTTCTTATCCTTCCAAGTCTGACAACTTGGTTGCTTACCTCGGATCAGAATACCTCGAATATAGCACTAGTAAATTATCTCAGACTAGAACTGATCATCTCGGATTTGGCTTAGTGATCAATCATCTTGGGTAAAATATCTCGGATAGTATCTCTATCAATCTTCTCAAATAACTTCAACTTGTAAACGTTTTCTAATTTTTATTTTTTTATTTTTTATGTAAGTGTTATACTTATTCATGCTTCCTGCCTCATAATGTGAACATAAGTATCACTTATGTTCACATTAAGGATGCATTGTCTGATTCTTGCCTAAGTTTAACTTCAACATCCATGACCGAGGTCATCATGTTTGGCTCACCCAAACTAAACACTTGAGGTTTGACCTCAATGTACCGAGAGTACTTTCTATCTCGGCTTTTTGCACAAACCGACTAAAACATGGCTGGTTTCGCCTTGTTTCACATTGAAACATCACCTTTTACTTAGTTGAACTCTACGATCGTGACAAGTCTAATTTATTCACCTTGTTCACCACGGGAACATTGCCTTAAGACTTTCTCAGTCCTAGCTCACAATCATAAATTTCAATAACATTTTGTAAAAAACAAAATCGATACTAGCATTTTATTAATACTTTGGCTAATAATTGTTTACATAAAAAGAAGAAGAAAAATTAAAGATAAAAAAATTTCAAATTGCTGGTGTTCCATGGCCTTGGCAATTCTTTGCCATCAGTGTCTTCAAGCCAGTAAGCGCCATTGTCTGCAACCGAGATGATGCGATATGGTCCTTCCCAGTTTGGGCCAAGCTTGCCCTCCTTAGGATCCTTTTTGTTGCCAGCGGCCTTCCTGAGGATGAGATCTCCAATTTGAAACTCCCTAGGATTGACCTTCTTGTACGCCCTGGCAAGTTGCTGCTAGTATGCCCCTAGCCGAATTGCTACTCTTTTCCTTCTTTCTTCAATTAGGTCTAGATCTCGGGCAAGAAATGCCTTATTTGTTTCATTCTCCACTCATTGGGTTCTAAGTCCAGGGATATCGATCTCCAGTGGAATGACGGCCTCAGTGCCATAAGCCATGGTGAAAGGAGACTCCCTAGTAGATATTCTCGGCATTGTGCGATATATCCATAGGACATTGGGCAATTCCTCCACCCACTTGCCCTTGGCAGTTTCCAGTCTTTTCTTGAATCCATCCAAGATGGTCTTGTTAGACGCCTTGGCTTGGCCATTGGTTTAGGGAAAGCTGAGAGTTAAATAGTAGTTCTTAATCTCGTATTTTGTGCAAAATTTTTTGATCAGCTTACTGTCAAACTGGGTACCATTGTCTACCACAATGGCTCTGGGATCCAAACTTGGTGATTATGTTTTTCCAAATGAAGCTTCTTATATCCACATCTTGAATTTCAGCTAGAGGTTCAGCCTCTACTCATTTTGTAGAGTAATCTGTGGCCACAAGTAGGAACTTCCTTTGTCTAGTTGCCTTAGGTAGTTACCCAACAAGATCCATGCCCCACTGGGAAAATGACCAAGGACTAGACACTAGATTCAGGTCTCTAGTAGGCTGATGTGTCAAAGGTGCAAACCTTTATCACTTCTTGCACTTCTTTGCATAGACTTCATCATCTTTCTACATATAGGGCCACTAGAATCCTTGTGATATAGCTCTGTGAGCAAATGATCTGCCTCTTGCATGGCTTCCATGTACTCCCTTATGGATCTCATACAAAAAGTCCTCTACTTGGGATGAGTGCACACATCACAGTAGAGGTCCAGAAAAAGATCTCCTGTATAGATAGCCCTCTGTTGATAGACAGAATCTGGCTGACTTCAGCCTAGTTTTGTGTGCTTCCTTTTTGTCTTCCGACAACCTGCCATCTCTAAGGAACATGACTATAGCTTCCATCCAACTTCGACCCATCTTGACACACATTGCTTCATACTCTGTTATTAGAGGTTCTATACTTCGTCCTGACGGATAATCCATCATAATAGTTCTTGGCTCGTCTAATTTTATAGCACTGGCTAGGTTTGCTAAGGCATCGACATGGCTGTTGTCATATCGGCTAACCTGCTGCAGTCGGCAGCTTTGGAATTGTGCTAGTAACTTGATGACCTCCTTGACATAGGCAACTATCCTCTCATCTCAGGTTGTATACTCGTCTATCGCTTGATTTACAATGAGTTGGGAGTCACGGAAGACTACCACCTCGTCGGCTTCCATAGCTGCTGCTGGTTTTAGTCTAGTAATTAGTGCCTCATATTTTGCTTCGTTATTTGAGGCATTGAACCCCAAATGGATGGACTATTCTATCATTGAAACCAAAGCCACTCCTACCCCCGCTCCTTGTTGGTTTGAGCTCGCATCGACAAAGAAACGGAAGGAATCACCGATGTAAATATCACAAAGCTTTAACTTCTTATTGCCCTTTTTTTGTCTTGCCGACGTGTGGTTCCGTGGTCCCAACTAATTTTCCTCCAGTTGTCCTGGGCACCCTAGGCTGAGGTTTACTGGTGTCGGTCTTGGGCCGACGCTTAGTGTGAATTTTGTAATAAAGTTGGCCAGAACCTGACCCTTTATTGCTGTCCTTGGCCTGAATTCTAAGCCATATTGACCTAAAACTACAGCCCATCGGGCTATTCTGCCTGTTAGATCTCCATGTTGTAGCAAAGACTTTAGTGGATGCTCTGTTAGTACCACAATCCTGTGAGCTTGAATATAATGGTTCAGTTTTTTTGAAGCCATTACCAGAGCAACTGTTAAATTTTCCAGGGACAAGTACCTACTCTCTGCATTTGCTAGGGTCTTGCTCACATAGTACAATGCCCTCTGCTCTCCTTCTTCTTCTCAGATAACCATGACACTAACAGCGTAGTCTGAAATTGTCAAGTATAAAAAAAATTCTTCTCATGGTACCGAATTCGACAACACTAGCAGGGTTGTCAGGTATCTTTTTAAGTCAGCCAGGGCGACTTCGCATTCTTCTGTCCATAGAAAGTCTGTGGCCTTCTTTAACAACTGAAAGAATGGTTTGCATTTATCTAAACTCCAGCTGATGAATCTGTTCAGGGCTGCTGCCTTGTCGGTCAAAATTTGGACTTCTTTCGCTGTTATCAGGCTTTTTAGATCAAGGATGGCCTTGATCTGATTTGGGCTTGCTTCAATCCCTCTCCTGGTTACCAAATACCCAAGAACTTACCAGATCCTACTCCAAATGTGCACTTCGAGGCATTTAGTCAAAGCCGATATGCCTTTAATATATCAAAAACTTCTTTCAGGTCGGCTAAGTGATCTCCAGGTTCCTTACTGGTGGTAACCCTTGTATGCATCTAGAAAGCTCATTCTTCCATGCCCTGATGTGGCATCAACAAGCTGATCAATCTTAAGTAGAGAGAAGCATTCCTTTGGGCAAACTTTGTTCAGACTTGTGAAGTCTACATAGACTCTCCACTTGTCATTCTTTTTCTTTACCACCATCGTGTTGGATAGCTAGGTGGGGTAGTTCACTTCTCGGATTGCTCGTGCCTCTAGTAGCTTCTTCACTTCTTCTTTAACAGCCTACACATGGATCAAAGTTAGCCTTCTCACTCTCTGAATGACAGGTTTAGCTGACCTATCCATATTAAGTCTGTGACATGTGACCTCGGGGCTAATACACGACATCTCGTAGGGTGTCCAGGCGAACACCCCTACGTTCTCTCTTAAAAACTCCTCAAATTTTCTTATTTCTTCCTCGACTAAACCAGAGCCGAGGAGGAAGAATCGCTCATCATCGCCTTCATGTACTAGAACCTTTTTCAAGGGTTTTTGCTCTTGTCGGCAAGTTCTTTGCCGATATCATCCAAGACCTCCCAGTCTTCGTCTTTAATCTCTGCTGTCTTCGCTTCTCTCACATTGCAGGTATATTTCATTGCTGCCATGGTGTCATGACCCAATCCCGTCCCTATGGATAAGGTCATAACCGGCCAGTAATCATGAGATTACCTACGACCTTAGACCTGATTAAACATATTTCAATAGAAATAAGGGGCCAAACGGAAGCAGATTTAAAAATTTTTATCCAATGAGTTGTGCTTACATGGCAAAGCAAAACATTTCAGAAGTAGTCTATAATAACTCACACACATATGCATAGAGTTAACATCTTATATTCATCCAGGAACTTTCAGATACGCAGCCATCCAAACAAAAACTTATGTACATAGGTGATCTAGCGTGTTCACCAAAATAGCAAAAGAGTAAACGAAAGATCAAAAGAACAAAAACAAAGTCTCATGCGTGACATATTCAGGCTGACTCTTCAAAATGACTTCCTCTCACATTCTTCACTGAGACTGGGTTTGGACCTCTCTTTGCCCACCTACATGCACATAAATGAGAGTGAGCGAAAGCCTAATGAATAATATCAAAATAAAGAAATTACATTAATAAAATCCGTAACGGACATATCCAACAGCCTTAGGCCCATTCATGTTTCTATCTAGTACATCAAACGGCCTCAGGCCCCAAACATATCAAACAGCCTCGGGCCCAATTCATTCTTATCAAACGGCCTTTGGCCCATTCATTTATGTCAAACGGCCTTTGGCCTAACCATTCGTATCAAACGGCCTTTGGCCCAACATTCATATCAAACGGCCTTTGGCCCAATTATTCATGTTTTGTGCATTTCATACTTGAGATCATAAGCATGTCGTAATCATAATCATATTCCAACGGCTTTATTCAATCATTGGCATGACGAATATCCAAATCAATTTAATAACTCCGTAGAACTCATACATAAGTGAGCATTTGGAAAGTAGCATACTTCAATACATTCTTATTAAGATATTACTCACAGTGTTCTGCTGATGGATTCGCCCTTGCGCTTAGCTCTACACAATTTATAGCATATTGGGTCACAAGCGATTCAATTCGTTCTCAAATTGTTTATTTCTCTTAAGCCTCTTTCTTATCCCTTTACTCATTTACAATGTTCAATGCATGCCTAAGAGTACTTTGAAATGGAAGATAACGGAAAAAGGAGCGTAAAACAACTTTTCAAAATTTCTGAAACAGGGCTCTCCGCTCGAGCACAGGATTGGTCGCTCGAGTGGACTGCAAAACTCTGAGAAAGTACTGGTTGCATGCATTTTACACTCGAGCGAGACTTTTGATGCTCGAGCGAGGAGTCTTGCAAAACAAGGTACGCTCGAGCACAGCTTTGGCCGCTCGAGCCGCTGTGTAATTTCTGCAAAACTTTTGGGAGCTCGACATTTACGCTCGAGCGACACTTTCCTCGCTTGAGCGGACAGGTCGAATTCTGGGTTTTCTAGAATTCTGTTTGAAGCTCAAATCACAATCTCAAAGGCCCAATTCGTATATAAGACACTCAAATATGCAAGTACACTCTCAAAAACATATATTTGAAGATAACTTGTAACCATAGTTCAAATTTTCGTAGGTTTAGCAAAATTCAAACTATGACTTTATATGTACACAAATCATGTTTTGTATCTTGCATGGACAAGCTCCTAGGCTTGAAATTATGCCTCAACGCATAAAAATTCTTGCTTCACATTCAAATATACACATTTATGGCTAATTCTCACATGCATGTACATATTAACTTCAAATTCGTTATCATCAACTCAACTCTTGCTCTTAATTACATATCTTGTTTGAATTCACTTAATTATAAACTTAAACCCATGAGTTTGAGTTCAATTACTCACCATAGAGCTCCAATTCTCCAAATTCTAGCTAGTTATTGAGTTAATTCTTCTCAAATTCAAGCTTCTTGCTTAATTCCACAATTTTGCCTCTTTTCTCTCTCTAGAACTGTCCCTCTCCCTCTCTCTAGAGTGTATATCAGATTTTGAGCTCAAAATGGTGAGCTTAAGTGTAAATAGGCCATTTATGTATACTTGCTTAATCAACTTGTATTAAGGCTAATTAATTGTGCCTATTTCAATCAGTTTAATTTAATTATTTTGATCCGAATAAATTTTTAATTAAACTTCACCGTAGGCTCTAAAAATCATGCTAAGCACAAAAATACAGTCAATTTCACTTTTTGATGCCTCTATGGTCTTTAATTAAATTTTATAGCAGTGAATCAAATAGATTTTCCTACGGTGAACAGATAGAAATGCAAAAACATATATAATCATATAAATGGCATTCAAAATCATATTAAGCACATAATCACAATCATAATTAAGATTAATTAACATAACACGGGACAGGGTTATCACACATGGAGCAATTTTTTCACTTGCACTTGGTCTCTCCTTACCTCTTCAATCCCTTGCTCAATTGGGAATCGCAACAATTGGTGCAGCATTGAGGAATAGCCCTCATCGCATGCAGCCAAGGTCTTCCCAGAATGACATTATATGGAGAGGGGATATCTATCATGGTGTAGCTGGTTTTTTGTTGCTCATCGGAGGGGTTTAATCTCCTCAGATACGATAGTCCTACAGTTCAGACTCCTATGGTTCTGAATCTGGTTTCACAAGTGCAATGTGAAATAGAAAAAACACAAATGAGAGTCCAAATCCAACAAATCTTTGGAAAATCTTTTTACAATCAGAAATGCCAAAAATGGACTGCATTGTTAGATTTCAGAGTCGCCACCTAAATGTTTTTGGGAAATTTAGGAAACCCGTGACTCATGCCAAAGGCCACTTGTCCGTCGTAACCCAAAGTATCTCGGCTCGGGAATTTAGATATGAGAGGGGAAGGTCATGAATTGAGCACCCCTCTCACCCGATCAAAGATCAGCCTCTACTAATTATGATGTGATTTTTATATACATTATATGCTCATGTTCCGATTGTTATGCTATCTTACTATGTGAGGCACACAAGTATAGACTATTTCACCCACTTTGGAAGGCTTTGATTTCATGTTTTGTTTGAAAAGTTTTTTTTGGATATGTGCTACTTTAAAAAGCAAGCTCATATGTACATTAATCAAAATCATCCCAACTTAAGAAAAATAACCTTCATCCACCGACATTCAAAGAGATATTTCAAATAAGTACTTAGCCTCATGGTATTATGCTTGATATGGCAACACAAACATACATGTCATATGCTAAAGCAAAAATGCTCACCTAGTACTCAACCGTAGCAAGCCAAAGAGAAGAAAATAATTAGAAAATGGATGCTCTAATATGTAAGTGGCTAATGCAACACGTACAAAATGCTACTATTAAGTTCGATTTTCTAACATTTCATGTGGATCCACACAAAGCATGCGCAACGCACGTTTTCAAGCAAGTAGGAAAATGATAATGATATTAAAATGATGAACCGAACTTATGCAAGCCACAATGGCTACAACGCATGGCAATGATATGAAAATGGGAAACATGATGCTACCACAATAAGAATATAAATGAAAGGGAGAAAGAAGTGGGGGTTGGAAGACATACACAATATTACAGGTGTTACAAATTTGCCCTTGCACAAGAGGGTCCGAATGAATGTCCTAATTAAACTAATTATTACAAACTCCAATGAATTAACTAAATTAACTAGCTATTACAAATTCGAATGAGGCTAGCTAATTAATTACAACATACTATTATTAAAGCACTAATTTAAAGGACTCGCACGGGAGGCGAGGAACCGCATGTACACAATTGAGAACATCCTCCCGGAAACCTCTCTGTTTGCTGCCAGAATCTTTCTGTTTGTAGTTAGAAAATTATTCTATTTTAGGCTCGGATTCTGCTTTGTTTTGCTGTGAAAATGACATTGTCTGTACAAAAAAAAAAAGGGTGGCCAGCCGGCCTTGAAAAGTGGTCAGCCGTATAGAAAGGTGGCCGGTCAGCCACTATTTTTGGGTACTGCCCTCCTGCCACAAAATTGAAGCAGAGCAAAAACAGAGTGTTTCTAGGAGATGTTTATCCTCTCTACCCTTTCCTATCATGAAGATGATCAAAAGAGAAGTAGATTCGGTTCACAAATCATCAATTGTCACAACTTCATCCCATGACGATCTTAGAACTGATAGGACAAAAGCTCAATAAAATGAAACAAAAGACGAACAAAACCTTCCTCCTATCATGGAGTTACCTCAAGGGAACGGGTAGACATTGCCTCATGAACCATTAAACATCACTAAAAAGTATGTAATGATTCAAGACACAATAGGTTCAATATAAAGTCCGATTGAACCCAACCAAATTTTATTACATTTTTTACCTCTTTAAACCAATTTTATTAGCCTATTTTACATTACCTTTCCATTTTTTATGTTTTCTTCCTCTTTGTCCAAAAGTGATAATTACGTCCACTAAGTCCAAAAGCAATAAAGATAGCAAGCACGACTTGACCTAAGAAGTGAGCTTCTTAAGCCCTTTTCTTCAGGGAAAATCACGAAGGAGGAATCAAACTTATTTACGAGCGATAATGGATTCGAAGTCAAACCCGAAAAGTCCGATTACGACTCTAAATCCAAACCCGATAACAAGCTATAATGAAACCTTCCTTTATGATTTCCAAGGGTCTAAACTAGAAAGTTAGTCCCTTAGAAGTAATGCACCGGCGATAAAGAGAAGTATCAAACAAGAGGTTGTGCTTAGCATAAGAGAGATGAAATGCCTTGGTAATGAACCTCCAAAGAGATTAAACCATTAAGTATGGAAAGTCTCTTTCTTATGCCTTGAGCAACAATCTTTTGTTAAATACAACTCTTTATCAAAATAAACAAAGAAATGAGGGAGATTGCAGAGATGATATGCAAAGGCGATTACAATAGTATGAACATGTATGAAAGCTACAAAAAGATGAAAGAAAAAACTATCAACTCAAATGGCTTGGAAGCCAAAGCCTATGCACCAATCCATGAGGACTTACAACAACATATCTACAATACTCAAAGCATAATTTAACACACAAAACAGCACTGAAACAACACAAAAACAGTGCTGAAAATTAAGTTTTTAAGGTGGAAAAAGTGAGCAAAATGTGGGGTAAAGCCAAGGAGTTTCAAACAACCAACAAGCCTAAGGAAGGGTGACTAACCCCTCATCTTTTTTGTGACTTAAGATCACATTTTTAAGCTTAAAAACACTCTGAAACCTAGTATTCAAAAAGCAATTAAAAGAGATAGAAAAGATGGTATAAGGCTCAAAGATTACCCCTTAAAGAGAGTAAGAGCTTCTATTTCACAAACCACAAATTGAACACTCTCAAGAGCTGAAATTTAGGTCCAAGAATCTCAGCAAAAAGCCTCAAGTTTTGGCTTAGGAGGTGTATGTATAGTGTATGTGTATTGTAAGAGAGGAAGGAAGAGTGTTTGGCAAGTCTTACGCTCTTGGCAAAATTTTCTATCCCCAAACCATGAGGGTTGGTCATGTATTTATAGAAAAACACTATCTCACGTCAGAAATATCTGTATAGAGATAGCTGGTGCAAAGCATGCACATGGGGACAGTTGGCTATCAAAAATATGGTTTGCCAGCCACTTGTTGGCCAGCAGGCCTCTGAGTGGTTAGGTTAGAAAAAATTAGGTTTTCGTCCAAAAGGGGTGCAAGGTTTTAGGTTCACAAACTCAAATCGAAGTCTTTTGCTAAAGAAATTGAACAATTGTACAACATAACATTATCATCATTGAGTGTTCAAAGTGAGGCGCCCAAGTCGTAAAGGCGGTCAAAAATGGGGTGTCTACACATGGTAAACTCTGTTGTTACCTTCTTGGTTCCTGCCTGCACTTCCAAACTCGTGGTTCCCAGCAACAATGTCGGTGTCCCATTGAATCCAACCAGAGGGCTATCAGATTGCTCTAGATCATCCTTATGGAGGCCGAGCTCCTTGTAACATCTGACATACATGATGCTACAGAAGTGTAGTTGGATTCTCGTGCTCCTCAAAAAGGTTTAGTCTCCTTGGATACGATAGCCCTATAATTCAGACTCCCGTGGTTCTGAATCTGGTTTCACAAGTACAATGTGAAACAAAAAAAAAAAAAAAACACAAATGAAAGTCCAAATCAAGCAAATATTTGGAAAATCTATTTACAATCAGAAATGCCAAAAATGGACTACATTGCTAGATTTCAGAGTGGCCACCTAAATATTTTTGGGAAATTTAGGAAACCCATAACTCGTGCCAAAGGCCACTTGTCCGTCATAACCAAAGTGTCTCGGCTCGGGAACTTAGGTATGAGAGTGGAAGGTCATGAATTGAGCACCCCACTCACCCGATCAAAGATCGTCCTCTGCTAATCATGATGTGATTTATATGTACATTATATGCTCATATTCTGATTATTATGCAAACTTACTATGTAAGGCACACAGGTATAGACTACGTCACCCATTTTGGAATGTTTTGATTTCATGTTAGTTTGAAAAGAGTTTTTGAATATGTGCTACTTAAAAAAGCAATCTCATATGTGCATTAATCATAATAATCCCAACTTAAGCGAAGTAGCCTTCATCCACCGGCATTCAAAGAGATATTTCAAATAAGCACTTTGCCTCATGGTAGTATGCTTGATATGGCAACACAAACACACATGCGATATGCTAAAGAAAAAAACGCTCACCTAGTACTCAACCGAGGCAAGCCAATGAGAAGAAAATAATTAGAAAAATGCATACTCTACTATGCAAAGTAACTAATGCAACACATACAAAATGCAACAAATAGGTTCGGTTTATTAGCATGTCATACAGATCAACTCAAAGCATGCGGCAACGCATGTATTCAAGTAAGTAGGAAATGACAATGATGTTAGAATGATGAACTGAACCCAATGCATGCAAACATGGATGCAAGTTGTGGAAATGATACGGATCGAAAACATGATGCTACTATGGTAAGCATGTAAATAAAAAAAAGAAGGAAATGGGGGTTGGAAGACATACAAAATATTATAAGTGTTACAAATTTGCCCTCGCACAAGAGGGTCCGAATGAATGTCCTAATTAAACTAATTATTACAAACTCAAATAAATTAACTAAATTAACTAACTATTACAAATTCGAATCAAGCCAACTAATTAATTACACATACTAAAATTAAAGCACTAATTTAATGGACTTGCACGAGAGGCGAGGAACCGCATGCGCACAACCGAGAACATCCTCCCCGAAACCTGTCTGTTTGCTGCTAGAATCTGCTTTGCTTGTAATCAAAAAATTATTCTGTTTTAGCCTCAAATTCTGCTCTTTTCTGCTGTAAAAATGCCACTGCCTGTACAAAATATGTGGCTGGCCGGCCTTGGAAAGTGGTCAGCCGTATAGACTGATGGTTGGCGGGCCACTATTTTTGGGAAATGCCGTTCTGCCACAAAGTTGAAACAGAGCAAAAGCAGAGTGTTTCTAGGAGATGTTTATCCTCTCTGCCATTCTCTATCAAGAAGATGATCAAAGGAGGAGTAGATTCGATTCACAAATCATCAATTGTCGCGAATTTGTTATGTGATGATCTTAGAAATGATAGGACAAAAGCTCAATAAAATGAAATGAAAGATAGGCAATACCTCCTCCCTATCATGGAGTTACCTCAAGGGAAGGGGTAGACGTTGCCTCATGAACCATTAAACATCACTAAAAAGTATGCAATGATTCAAGACGCAATAGGTTCAATATAACGTCCAATTGAACCTAACCCAATTTTATTACCTTTTTTTTTTACCTCTTTTTACTCCAATTTTATTAGCCGCTTTTACATTATTGTTCCATTTCTTATCTTTTTTTCCTTTTTGTCCAAAACTGTAGATTACGTCCACTAAGTCCAAAAGCAATAATGATAGCAAGCACGACTTGACCCGAGAAATGAGCTTGTTAAGCCCTTTTCTTTGGGAGAAATTATAAAGAAAGAATCAAACTCATTTACAAGCGATAATGAATTCAGAGTCAAACCAAAATGAGCGATAATGACTAGTCAAACTCAAAAGAGCAATTATGACATAGCCAAACCCAAAATGAGTGATAATGACTCCAAATCCAAACTCGATAATAAGCTATAATGAAACTTTTCTTTGTAATTTCCAAGGATCTAACTAGAAAATTAGTCCCTTAGAAGTAAATGCACCGGCGATAAAGAGAGGTATCAAACAAGAGATTGTGCTTAGCATAAGAGAGATGTGCCCTAGTAATGAACCTTCGAGGAGATTAAATCATTTAGCATGAGAGGTCTCTTTCTTATGCCTTGAACAACAATCCTTTGTTTGATACAACTCTTAATCAAAGAAACAAATAAATGAGGGAGATTGCAAAGTGCTATTGACAAGTGGGTGATTACAATGGTATGAACATATATGAAAGCTATAAAAAAAGTTAAAGAAAAAACCATCAACTCAAATGGATTGAAAGCTATATCCATGAGGACTTACAACAACACATCTATAGTATTCAAAGCATAATTTAACACACTAACAAGCTCTGAAACAACACAAAAATAGTGCTGAAAATCAAATTTTTGAGGTGGAAAAAGTGAGCAAAAATGGGCTAAAGCCAAGGGGTTTCAACCAACCAACAAGCCTAAAGAAGGGTGGCTAACCCCTCATCTTTTTTGTGACTTAGAATCAAATAGTTCAGGCCTCAACCTACTCTGAAAATAGTATGAAAAAGCAAAGAAAATATAGAGAAAAGATCAAAGATTACCCCTTTTAAAGAGAGGAAGAGCTTCTAATTCACAAACCACAAGTTGAGCACTCTCAAGAGCTGAAATTTATGTTTAAGAATCTCAGCAAGAGGCCTCTAGTTTTTTGGATTAGGAGGTGTATGTATGGTGTATGTATATTGCAAGAGAGGAGGGAAGAGTGTTTGACAAGTTATGGCTCTTGGCAAAATTTTCTAAACCCAAACCATGAGGGGAGGTTATGTATTTATAGAAAAACACCTTCTCACGTCGGAAATATCTGTATTGAGATAACTGGTGTAAGGCATGCACATGGAGACAGTTGGCAGTTGTCAAAATATCTGCCGAACTAAACGTGGCCAGTCGGCTATGAAGAAGGATGACTGGCCAATCAAAAATGGCCTGCCGGCCACTTGTTGGCCAGCAGGTCTCTGAGTGGTTAGGCTAGAAAAAAATTTGGTTTTGGTCCAAAGAGGGTGCAAGGTTTAGGTTCTAAAGCTTGAAACTGAAGCCTTTTGCAAAAGAAATTGAACAATTATACAGTGTAACATTATTTCATCATTGAGCTTCAAAGT
The DNA here is from genome assembly GCA_030407325.1 of Camellia japonica. Lineage (NCBI taxonomy): Eukaryota > Viridiplantae > Streptophyta > Magnoliopsida > Ericales > Theaceae > Camellia > Camellia japonica. The sequence continues at coordinate 48,979,380 of JAPPVO010000013.1, read as the reverse complement.
GAGGCGCCCAAGTCTTAAGGGCAGTCAAAATGAGGTGTCTATAGTTGCCCCTCTTTGACAAAGCTCATAGTCCTTAAATGACGGGAGTGAATGTCAAAGCCCGAAGACAATGCATTTGACAAGGTCGTAAGACTTGGGCAAGTAATCAAAACGTAAATGCAATTGGTTGAACTCGAAAGTTGCCTACGTATCCCTTTTGCAAGGAATCAAACCAACGTAGTTTAGGAGCAACATGCAAATGATATGCACAAAGAATACACTTGAAAGCTGGACTTACACATTTCACGAAGCTGATTATTTTTGAAAATCCATGATCATGGAAGACAATGCAATGAGCAATAATCAAGATGACAACACATGAATGAAACAAGCCTCAAGCTTAAATCAAAATAAACCTAATCGTGCCTCACATAGAAAGGAGTAAGCAAATAATAATTCCAAATACATTTCATGTGAAAAGAGGAAAAACGATGCAACCAACAGGCATATCTCAACGTATTTCATACGGAGAGAGGGAAGGTTGTAACTAGGTAAAAGCAACGTCCTAACGCGCTTCATGCGAAAGGACGGAAGAGCGATGTAACCAACAAGCATATCTCAACGTATTTCATATGGAGAGAGCGAAGGTTTTACCCGAGAGAAAACAACATCCTAACGCGTTTCAAGCGAAAGGACTGAAGGGTGGTGTAACTAGCAGGCATATCTCAACGTATTTCATACGGAGAGAAGGAAGGTTTTAACCAAGAGAAAACAACATCCTAACGCATTTCACGCGAAAGGACAGAAGGGTGGTGTAACCAACAGGCATAGCTCAACGTATTTCATACGGAGAGAGGGAAGGTTTTAACCAAGAAAAAACAACATCCTAATGCGTTTCACGCGAAATGACGGAAGGGTGGTGTATCCAACAGGCGTATCTCATCGTATTTCAAATGGAGAGAGTGAAGGTTTTAACAGAGTAAACAACATCCTAACGCGTTTCACGTGAAAGGACGAAAGGATGGTGTAACCAACAGGCGTATCTCATCATATTTCATACGGAGAGAGAGAAGGTTTTAACCAAGTAAACTAAATCCTAACGCGTTTCATGCCAAAAGACGGAAGGGTGGTGTAACCAACATGCATATCTCATCGTATTTCAAATGGAGAGAGTGAAGGTTTTAACCAAGTAAACAATATCCTAACACTTTTCACGCGAAAGGACAAAAGGGTGATGCAACCAATAGGCGTATCTCATTGTATTTCGTACGGAGAGAGGGAAGGTTTTAATTAAGTCAATGGCAACATCCTAACATGTTTCACGCGAAAGGACGAAAGGGTGGTGTAACCAACAGGTGTATCTCGCCGTATTTCATACGGAGAGAGGCAAGGTTTTAACTGAGTAAAAGACAACATCCTAATGCGTTTCACGCAAAAGGACGGAAGGGTGGTGTAGCCAACAAGCATATCTCATCGTATTTCAATCGGAGAGAGGGAAGGTTTTAACCGAGTAGAAGATGCAAGCCCAAACTACATTTCACGTAGAAAGAAGGTGAAACAAAAAGGTACAAGCCAAACTATGCTTCATGCAGAAAGGGGAAGGGGTGCAAACCAAATCACACTCATGTGACAAGGGTGAACACAATAAATGAAAAGCAAGATGCTCGTGGATGCAACATAATTGCTATAGTTAACACGGAATATGATGCGATGCATGCTCCATGCAACATAATAGGCAACATAATTGAAAAGATAAACAAAAATTGGTGATTTTGAAAACACCTCATAAAGATCTCCGACTTACAATTCGGAGGTCCTCAAAGCTTGAGATCGAGGCACTTTCCCACTTCGGAGAAATGAAGGGACTCGGAACTGTGCATCTGGAATGCAATTTCGGAGTCTTCGGAAACTGGAACAAACCCAAATTCTTCAATTTTCCACTTTAGGATTAACACAAGACCCTCCATGCATAGAATATGCAGGATCTTAGCAAAAATCACATCTGGACCACTTGAAGGGTCGGCCGGCCAAAAGAAGAGTCGGCCATACACTGTTTTGGCCGGCCGATCAATGACGCCGACGTCAGGGGTAGAAATGGGATTTCGCACCTGAGGCCTTTTTAAAACACACTTTTGGCTCATTATTTCACACACCACCGAACCGAAAACATTCTCCCTCTCTCTTTAGGTGCTCTCTCTCTCTAGATTTTCTTCCTACTCACTTTACCCAACGAACCCAAAAGACTTTTTTTTCGTAAAACCCTCTTGGCCTTCTACATTTTGAACCGATTGGATTTTGATTTGGTCAAGTTTTTTGGTTTCTCATTATTCTTGGCTCATTCTTACGGGATTTTCTTGGCCTTTGGTACTTTCTCCCAAGTTTTGACTTTTTCCCATCTTTTTCTCTCTCTGAGTTTTCTTTTTGGATTTTTTCACCTATTTCCCTTATTTTCCTTATTTTTCTCTCTACCCACTATATTTCTCTATGGCAGATGATATTCCACATAATGGTGCCCCTCCCGAGGTACCAGTGCTTCCACCTGCTGCAGGGGTAGTGGAGCCGATGATAGACGAGGCCAACGGGGCAGCGGAGGACATTGCCGCCGACAATGCTGCGTAGGAGATCTATCCTCCAGAGCTTGAGCCTGAGCCTGAATTGCTACCGCTGAGGGTAAGGCCTTTTAACCCAGCCACTTACCACTCACGTACACACGCGATGACCCCTAGCGACATGTTGCGGTTTGAGGATTTTGCTTGGGGTATGCCTGAGGACTTCCTCCTACAAGAGCGTACCTCACACATCTCCCATGACGCTTCTAAGGTAAGAACTTTGCTCCTTTTTATGCACTCTGATTGCTTTGATATTTCATTTATAGTCTTTCATCTGCCATGTACTTAACAAATTCTTGTTTTAACACAGGGTGACTTTCTTACCAGGAGGGGTTATGGGGCAGTGACCGCCAGGGACTGGTACCAGGAGCTCCCCGCTCGAATCCGAGAGCTAGTGGATGAGGCACGCTTCAGCCTATTCTGCTCAAGGCTCGCACGACTACAGGCCAGTCGAGCCTTACTTGGTGCTTTAATAGAGAGGTAGTAGGACACCACCAACTCCTTCCATTTCTCCTCCACCGGGGAGATAACGATGACTCCCTATGACTTCTCTATGATCACGGGGCTACGAGTATGGGGTGATCTGATCCCTTTGACATTGACATAGGCCAATGGGAGGCAGCTTGGATCTATCTACTTCGAACCATGCCATCCTTTGGACAGGTCGGCCATGGTGCGTTATAGTTGGTTCTATGACCATTTCCATGGGAGCCAACCAGATTCTCAGGAAGAGATCGAGCAGTACACTCACGGATTTCTGATCTACCTTCTCGGTACCACCTTGTTCGTGAACATGTGGAATATGGTGGATCTGTATCTTCTGACTGCCCTGGCGGTCTTGCTGCGTGTGCATTACTATGAGTGGGGTGGCGCTAGCCTCGCCACCTTATATAGGTATATGAGCTCTAGTTCTTGCAAGAATAGGAACAAGGCTAGGGGCTACTGCAAAGCCTGAGAGGTACTTACTGCACTTTTTGTTCACTTCTATTTACACATTATGCTTTCTGCTTTGGTCTTTCTGCCTTTATTTCTGTTTCTACTTGTTGACTCACAAACTGATCTTTTCTTATAGCTCTGGGTCTATGCCTACTTTTCCACCCTCGTCCCGATTCCACGAGATAAGGTAGAGGCAGCTGTGTCCTACTCTAGACGATACAACGGCAGGTGCCACTCTTGATGCCGTAGTTTTACCATCTTCGCCTATTACCACCGTTTCTTTGATATGGCAACGCGCAAGGTAGTCTAAAACTCATACTCATTTCTGCTCCATTTCTATTACTTCGGCCCATACTTTGACAACTGAGACAACTAACAACTGTGAATTCTCTATTTGCAAGTGACATGGCGGCCATGGGCAGCGATGCCGACCAGGATGAGAGATAAGTACGCCGGGTCTTAGGACACCTCCAGGCTCCAAATCTTGCTAGAGGGTCCTTTCTGGAGGACCTGGTACTTAGGGGAGAGGTTTATGTGCCAAAACCTGGGTCTACCAACCCCCATCGTTCCTGCTCCTCTCCCTACATCGATGAGGACAGCCAATGGTCTACCTATCGAGGCCATTGTTCAGTTCATGGTGGGGCAGGACGTCGATCTCTTTCCGTGGGGTCGGGGATTACACCAGGTTCATCCAAACCCATCTCATGCTACCCCTGACAGGAACTCGCGTGGGAGGTGTTGCTCATGCAACCGAGCCTGATGCTGGAAGAGCTGTCCCTACTATACATGTAGCAGGTCTACTTGTGATCCTGGCCACCGAGTGGGATGGCGCACCAGATTCCAGTTCACTATCCAGAGGAGTGGGAGTACGTTAGGGACCCCAATGTGTAACAGGCATGTACTTTGTCTTACAGTTCGTGTTTCATGTTTCCTTTTCTGGACACTGATGCCCAAACTCACTTATAGGTGCCTATGGAGTACGTAGACAGCCTCCTTCAGTTCTTTGATTCCCTGGTTCAGATGGTTCGGAGGAGGAAGGTCCTACTCGCCTTCCCACTCATCTGATTGCTTTGATTCTCTTCTTGCCATGCTCATACTGTTTTTACACTAAACTATATTGATTCTTTGTTTCCTGCTTTTAGCCTCCGCCTACACATGCGGCACCGGCGACACCTCCTCTGGCTGTGAGGAGAAGAGGTAGACAGGCTCTTGTATACGGCAGGGGCGAGGGTAGAGGCTGGGGCAGAGGTAGGGGTACCGAAGTTAGAGTGGTAAGTCTCAGGCACAGGAGACTTCCTCATCTTCAGAGCCGATTTTGAGTGGAGATGATGCCGAGGCTAACGGCACTGAGGAGACGATAAGCGGGCACTCCGAGTCTGGGAGCGAGGAGGTTGAGGCTGGCTCTGGATCAAAGAGCGGAGAGGATGGTACTGGCTCTAAGTGCTACTCCTCTGGCGACAGCGGCGCCAACGATGACAGTGCTCCTGAGTCTCCTCCTCGGAAGAGGATGAAGAGGGCCTCTCGACACGTTTGATGCAACCGGCACTGATTTTTGCATTCCTTTTACTCTTTTCTTTTTCTTTGGTTGTTTAGAACTTTGTATAGCCTCAGATAGGTCTGTTACTTTTTTTTTAAACACTACAGTTTTATAAAAGAAAGTAATTTTTTCTTTTGCACTGTATCTCAAGAATGGCACAACACTTTGCATAAAATTGTAACTGAATTTGAAACTAAGAAGGCTTGTATTTGAATGATGTTCATAACCGGATATTGAGCGTATAACTGACCAAAATGAAAAATACAAATCAATAAAGGAAAAACAAACCTAAAACAACCTAAAGATAGCCATTTACACTTGCTAGAAAAAAAGACTCAAAACAGGACTCAAAAGCAAAAAAGGCCAACATAACACTGCTGCCCAGCTGCCTGGCCAGCTGTAGACACCCCATTTTTGCCCCGCCTTAAGACTTGAGCGCCTCAGGTGGATCACTCGATGATGAAATACCATGCTGTAAAAATATTCGATTTCCTCAACAAAACGCCTCGGTTCTTGAGTTTCAAAGCCTAGAATTTTGCACCACGTTTGGACCAAAACCTAATTTTTCCAAAGCTGACCACCCAGAGGCCTGCAGGACAACACATGGCCGGCTGGCCAAAAATTAGTGGCTGGCCGTCCCTCACCTGGCCGGCCGATCGACCATGTTTCTCGGCTGGCAGATATTTTGCTACCAGTTGTTCCCCCATGTGAATGCACTGCACCAGCTGGTTGTATACAGATATTTCCAAGAGGGCAACCATGTTTTGTATATATAGAGGACCATACCTTATGTTTTTAGGTTAGAAAAAAATACCAAAGCTCAAATTCTTGGAAATCACTCTCTCTATCTTGCAACATACATACATTACCAAAACACTTTTTAAACCAATATTTTAGCTCTCCTTGCTGAGGTTCTTGAGTCTAAACTTTGGCTCTTGAGGGTGATCACTTGTTGGTTTGTGAATCAAAGAGTAACCTCTCTTCAAGAGGCATAAATTCTACCTTCTTTACACTACTTCTCCCCTCTATTTCCTTGCTATTTTTGGACTATTTTTACACTATTTTTATGGGTTAAAACTTGTGGCTTAAAGCTATCAAAGGTAAAGGGGTTAACCACCCTTTTTTAAACCTTGTTCTCTAAGCTTTTGCCCTTGTGTTTCCCATTTCTTTCTCAACTTTTTCTCAACTTTTTACCATTGATTTTCAAAGTTTTTCAGAGGCTAAATATGTGGTTTTGAGATCGAAAAATGGAGGGGTTAGCCACCTCTCTTTAGGCTTGTTTACTAGCTTCATTTCTCCATTGTTTTAGCTCACTTTCTGAAGCTTTTTCATACTAGTTCCAGCACTATTTTTGTGAGTTTTAGGACTGTTTTAGTGTGTTTACTTCATTCATGCTTTGTGTAGTATGCTTTTAGTGCTGTAGTCTTCATAGGTTTGGTGGTTTAAGCCTTAGACACCAACCTATTTGAGTTGATAGCCTTTCTTTTTTAAGCTTCCTTACATCTACTTTCACCTGTAATAAGCAGCTCTGCAACCTCCCTCCTTTATTGGTTTTCTTTATTTGAGAGTCGTTTCAAACGAGTGTTGTTTAAGGCATGCGAAAGAAACCCTTCCATGCTTAACGGTTTAATCTCTTTGGAGGTTCATTACTAAGGCATTACATCTCTCTCATGCCAAGAATGACATCTTGTTTGATACTTCCCTTCATTAGTGGACATAACTCTCATTTTTGGACTAAAATGATTAAAGAATGGAAGGGTAATTAAAAGAGGCTAATAAAATTGGACTAAAATGGACAAGAGTAATAAAATTGGTTTGGGTTCAATCAGACGTTAATTAGACCTATCGTGTATCGAGTCATTGCATACTCATTAGTGATGTTAATGATCCGAGAAGCAATGTCAACCACTTTCCTAGAGAGGTAACTCCATGATAGGGAGGAGGTTTTGTTGGTGTTTTATTTCCATTTATCGAGATTATTTGTACCATTGGTTTATAGATCATCATGCAACGAGTTTGCGTCGATTGATGATTTGGGAATCGAGCCTACCCCTCTTCTGATCTATTTAATGATAAGGAGAGGCAATGTGCTCTGTTTTTTTCTATGGCAGCAAGGCAGAGCCTAAAAATAGTGGTTGGCCGGCCACCTTATTGTACGACTGACCACTTTCCTTGGCCGACCAGCCACCTAATTTTAGACCAGCAGTGCCATTTTCATGGCAGAACAAAGCAGAGACTGGGGCAAAAACAGTTTGATTTTCTGACTGCAAAACAGAATGGTTCCAGCAGCAAAACAGAGAAGTTTTTCGGGTGAAAATTCATGTTCATGCATATGCAATTCCTCGCTTCTCGGGGCTTGTGATATTAATGCAAAATGGTAGTATGTTGTACCTAAGTTAGTAGATTTATTTGAAATTTGTAATAGTTAGCTAGTTACTTAGTTAGTATTCTGTGTCGTAATTATTTACTTGGATTCATTCAATTTGTAATAATCAGTTAGTATAGCTAATTTATTTGGTTTGTACTAAGGAGCTTAAACTAGGTCATTTATTCAGATGCTCTTGTACGAGGGTAAAATTGTAATAATTTGTGTATGTCTTCCAACCCCCATTCTTTCTCCTTTTATTTACTCGCTTATGATGGATATCATATAGCATCATGTTATCCTTAGCATTTTTCATGAGTCACGTCCATTGGTTTTGCATGCATAAAGGTTCGGCTCATCATACTAATCAATGTCAATTTCAAATTTCCTTACTCGAATACGTGCTTTGTTGAATGCCTTGAATTTACTCACATGCCTTACATGCCATGCTAGTAGCCAAGCCTATTAGTTGCATGTTGTATGCATTGCATTAGTCATGTTGCATTATTTAGGATCATACATTCTTTCTAACTATTTTTCCTCTTTTGACTCGCCTTGGTTAAGTACTAGGTGAGCGTTTTCGCTTTAGCATGTCACATGAGTGTGATTGTTGCCATGACAAGGATAATACCATGAGGCTAAGTGCTTAATCGATATGCCTATTTGAATGCCTGTGGATGAAGCCTATTTGCTTAAATTGGGATGATTTGATTACATGTACATATGATATCACTTTTTCAAGTGGCACAAATTCAAACAAATTTCAAAATAAACATGAAATCAAAGCATTCCAAATTTTGTGAACTAGTCTATACTTGTGTGCATCACCTAGTAAAGATGGCATAATAAATCAGAACAAGAGAATATATTATCTATAAAAATCACATCATAATTAGTAAAGGCCGATCTTTGATCGGGTGAGTGGGTGCTCAATTAATGACTTTCCCCTCACATACCTAAGTTCCCGAACCGAGACACTTTGGTGATGATAGATAAGTGGCCTTTGGCATGAGTCACGGGTTTCCTAAATTTTTCAAAAATATTTAGGTGGCGACTCTGAAATTTGGCAATGCAGTCCATTTTTGGCATTTTTGATTCAAAATTGATTTTCCAAAAAATTTGCCAGATTTGGACTCATTTGTGTTTATCTATTTCACATTGCATTTGTGAAATCAGATTCAAACCCATGGGAGTCCGAACTGTAGGGCTATCGTATCCAAGGAGACTAAACTCCTCCAAGGAGCACGAAAAGCAAGCTACACCAGCACACTTGGTCGACCGGCCAATAGAATGGATGGCCGGATGGGAAAGGTAGGTGGCCGGTCAAGATCTGTGGCTAGACAACTGGCAACAAATGTTAGCCACTCACACAACCTTATCCTCTATAAAGGTCTTCTCTCGCTCTTTCTTTGACAGAAATACATCTTTTTGCTAGTTTTCACTGAGAATGGAGATTTTCTTTGTTGAGAGGCTCAAAGATTGGACGGCTACTTTGGACGGCACAGAAAAGGTGAACTTCGCCGGTTCGGCATAAACGCTTTTTTTTCATTGAGCCGCACTCTGCTTTTTTTCCCCTTCCTTCATGTCACTGCCTGATGTTAGGACCCACTCACTAATGTGTTTTCACTTCGGAACGCAGGAGATGTGTCCAACTTTTGAAGAGTTTCAAGCATTAATGGAGTCTCGCCGTGATGAGAAGATTATGCCTCAACCCCATTTCGGCCATGCATGGACTCTAGACCAGATGTGTGGGCTTACTTTATACGAGGCTCGGTCCTTGGCTCATGACGGGGTGTTAGATATACCGGACTTGATTTATCAGTTTTCCGACATTGGAGACAGAAGTGACCTTCTTTGGCGAGGTTATCGTCAACACGCCATCTTCTTATGTTTACTCACACACTTCCCACTTGCCCCTAGTCACAATGGAGCTAGTATTAGGTTGATCGAAGTGGCCCAACGGCTCAAGGAGGGTTAGAGTTGCATAGGCTTGGCACTAACCGAGACCCTGATGGGTTTGGATGCTTTCCATCGGAGGGAGACTTCTCAGTTTGTGGGGGGAGTCCACTACTTCTCTAGATATTGTTTCCCACCCTCTCTTATTTATGGTTTCTCACATCACTTGGGCACTCATCCTCTATTTTTCTCTCAAGGCCCTTTCCTTATTTTATCTCTCAATATATATCTCTCTATTCCTTAATCTCTCTCTCTTTTTTTTTTTTTATCCTTTCCCAGGTGTGGTTAATGGACAAGCTGAAAGTGGTGGACCCTTGCCCCTAAGTATTCGGCCAGATCCTATTTCTTTCACCTGCGGCAAGTAGACTTTCCCACAGAAGGGTTGTGGTGCGATTGGATGTGCAGCAGATCTGTGGTTGACATCGCTTGCCGTTGCCCTTGGCTAAATTTGACCGAGATGAGCTACAACATGTCTCGCCAGTTTGGACGCCACTTCGTCTTCTACTTCCCCTTCCAGGTCAGACGCCAGTTTGGACGTGATCAGAATCATCCAGATAAGTGGGTGGAATACCCTGCTCTCTTTCCAGTTCGTGTTTCGTACTTGGTATGATACCTCGCTGCTTGGAGGACGAGAGAGCTTCTAGCCCCTGCTGTTAACTTCAGTTACGCCCTTTCTGGCGAGTGCTTGGCTTAGCCTGAGGATGAGACATAGTTTGGGCCATCCTTGGCTGCAGAGACTTCCGAGGGCGCGAGCAGGAGGTAGAGGACGATCACCTGATTTATCTGTACCCCTAGTTTATTGCTTTGACTTTTCTTTTCAAGTTTTTATAATATAAAGCAACTTTGATTTAACCCGAGAGTTAGAGGGTGTACTTGTGTTGAAATCATGTAATTAAAGTTGTGAGTATTGCAAATTTTCCTTTTTAGTCCAAAAAGAATGGTCTATGTTGTAAAAGGTAAAACTTTGAGAAAATCAGCTTGATTAAAAATTTTCAAAACAATTTTTGCAAACGGTCATTACTTGACATACATGGAATCAATACTCAAGACGTACAGCCCTGAATTAAAAAGATCATAACCGCTCACAACTGCATTCACCATTATTGGTCTATCTTGCAACTGGCCCTTTTGCCAAATAGAGGTAACACAACCAAGCTAACAAAGGATGGAAAAAGATGGACCGATCAAACAAATGGACATGACAGTTGAGTGGAAGATGGTTATGGCTGAACTTCGGGATAAAGTTGCCTACGTATCCCAAACATGGGAATCAAGCCTTACGTAGTTCAGTTAGGGTTCACTTGAGTATTAACTCTCTCCTTTTGCACTATAACTTTTGCCAAAGTTGCCCTTTTGGATTTTCAACCTTGCGAGTTCTATTTTTCTTTATTTCTTTTTTTTTCATGCTCTAACTTTTGCCTAGGTTGCCCTTTCGGGTTTTCGACCTAGCAAGCCTCTCAAGGGTAGTATTTCTTCAACTTGTCCATGTTGATCGGTTGTGAGAACTCCAAGCCATCTAAATCTAAAAGGATGATCGCTCCCCCGACTAGATAGATTTGATGATATAAGGACCAGTCTAATTGGGTCAGAACTTGCCCCTAGGGTCATAGATGGGAGCTTGGTTGTCTTTGAGCATCATGTCTCCTTCTTTGAGATTTCTAAATTTAACGTTCTTGTTAAAGGCCCTGACGATTCTGCGCTGATATCCCTGGATGTGATATAATACCTTCAACGAGGGTCCTTCAATAAGGCATTCACCTCCTTAACTAACCCATCAATATTAAAATTTTTGAACCCAAAATGAGGTAGGCAAGCCTCTAAAGGGTCCTTAACCAGGATGGAGGGAAAAACCTCATTCACTATCCCACCTACAACATCCACAAATAAGCACTCCTCCCCTTCAGAGGGTTGTTGGGATGCTTGGAAAACATTGAGTTTCACTTGCATATACCTAAATGAAACATCTATAACCCCGGTATGACAATTTATACACGCATTGGCCGTGGCCAGAAATGTATGCCTAAGATCACTGAGATTTGTTTCCTAAAGCTAGCTACCAGTTCCATATCAAAAATCACAAATCAACAGGAAAATAAAACGTATCAACCTTTACTTGAACATCCTCAATCATGCCACATGGCACTTTGAGGGACTAGCCAGCTAACTAGAGTGTGGCAGTGGTGGGCTTCAACTCGCCAAGCCCAAATTCCTCGTACACAGAGTACAACAACAAATTGACACTCGCTCCTAAATCTAATAAGGCCCTATCAATGAAATTGTCCCCTATGATGCATGCAATGGTTGGGGCACCCAAGTCTTTAAGCTTTGGGGGTGTGTCACTCAACAAGATGAAGCTTACTTGCTCCATAAGTACGACCTTCTAAGACACGTGTGTCTTAGATTTATGCTTTTACGCACATAGGCCCTTCAAAAAAATTGCATATGAGGGTGCTTGTTTAATTGCCTCCAACAGGGGGAGGTTGATTTTCACTTATTTAAAAACCTCCATCATTGCGTCCATAGATGCTGCCTTCTTATTAAAAGGGGAGTGTATCAAGGCATTGGGGAAAGGGTGCCTTAGGCACATATCGTGCCTTAGGCTCATTTGAAGTACTAGGGGCCAAGTCATCCCCCTTATGTGTTTCTCCCTCATCTTTGCTCTCATTGGGTTTACCATCGTGGTCACCCTTCTTAGCCTCAATCGCATCAGATACAACTATCCGAGGCTCTAATTCCCTCATACTTCGCAAAGTAATTACCACATGCACCTGTTCATGGTACTTTCCACTCCCACTCGACCCATCTACCCCATATTACCTCTTAGGGTTGGCCATAGCCTGACTCGATAATTTTCCCTTCTTCCTTCTATTAATGTTATTGGCCATTTGACCCAATTGGGCCTCAAGTTTGGAAATGGAGTGAGTGTGGGAATAAACTACTGGTGCTAACCCCTTTAGCTCTAAAAGAACTTCTAACACCTAAATCTTAAAGGTCGAGTTACCTTTAGGAGCATGTGGGAGTTGTGGTAGGCGGAAAGAAGATTGATTAGCAAAATTATTAAAATTCTGCCTTGGTGGTGGAGGAGTGTAAGAAGTGCCTTATGGTGAGGGGTCTCCATGAAAAATTAGGGTGATTTCTCCATCCCGGGTTGCATGTGTTAGAGTATGGGTCATTATCCGGTTTGGAGAATCCTTGAGCCATATTCACGTACTCTTGGACTAATTCTGAAAATTGTGATGTCGAAGGGCACTCAAGTCATGAGCAGGGCTCACACAAATAGCACAAGCCTCATTGAATTGAGGTTGTACTTGTTGTGTAGAGGCATGTCTGGAAGCTAACAATTGGTCTATTTTGCGGGACAATGCCTTTACTCGTTGGGTGAACTCGGCATTGTGCCCCACTTCATAAATGCACCCTCTTTTCGGGGCTGCAGTAACAGGTTGTTGAACTTGCTGGGTTGCAGAGGCGTGGTGTAGACACCCCATTTTTGACCGTCCTCAAGACTTGGACGTCATTGTTTGAACACTCGATGATCATCCATGCTCGTGTTCGTTTTGAGTTCCTGAAAGTCTCGGTTGTGCGCCTTGCCTTAGAAACTCTCAACTTGTCTGTTTTGTGCTTGGTTGTGGACCAAGGACTTGTGGTTTTGTTTCTGAGGGAAGATGGTGGCTTGTTGGCCAACCCTACAACCCATCGGCCAAGACTTGTGCCTATCGGCCTTTCCTTCTTATCATCGGCCATCAGTGATGGCCGATCGACACCTTTTTTGGCTGGTCGACCCCATTTTGGGATGATCGGCCATATCTTTTGGCCAAGGCCTTTTTGTTTGCTTTTGCAGATATTTTTGTGCCAGCTGTGACAGCTGGTGAGCACAGATTTCATCCTCCATATTGAATTCAAGCCTTTAGCTTGTCCAACAAGCTTAGGACTTGAATTTCTATATGAAGGGAGGCCCCTCTCCCTTTCTAGAGGTTCTGAAAATCTGATATACAAAGCATATATCTCTCTATATATTTCTTCCTCTCTCTTTATATTTGCACTTGTTTGTGCTCAAAAGTGTCTTTTCTTCACACTTTTGCACTAAAGCACCTAGTGAAGCACCTTCACTACTGCGCTGAGGTTCTTGGAGGTTGCATTTGAGTGGTTTAAGCTTGGTTTTTGCCTCTAAAGTTGTTGTTCTAAAGAGGTTCTTCAAGGGTGAGTCTCTTACCTCTTTAAAGCTTTGTTTTCATAGCTTATTTATCCAACTTTGCATGCTTCTTTTGGCTTAGCTTTCAACTGAAAAAAGTCTTTTTTTGAAGTGCTTAACATGTTTGTTTAAGGCCTCTTTGGTGTTGGGGGTGGTCTACTCCCTTGCATGCCTTATTTGCTAGGCTTTTGAGCCATCACTTTAGGCCTTTGTTTTAGCCTTTGTTTGGCCTCTTCACCACTGAATTCCAAAGGAATTTTAGTGGTGGGAATTGTGTTTTGAGGTCCCAAATAGGAGGGGGTCATCCCCTCTCCTTGTATCTTGGATGCTTGCCTTATTGGCCTCATGTTTGAGCAAGGTTTTCTAGCATGTGTTGGCTTGATCTCCACTTGTTTTTGGTATTATTTTAGAATGCCTTGACTCTATTTTGGGTTGGTTTGATCACTTGTTGCATGCTTAATATACTTGTAGTGCAATCCTCTCTATTGCCTTAACATGCATCATGCTTTTGACCATCATTCTAGCATGTTTTTGGCTCAACTCCAACAAGATTTTACTCATGTTTTACCATGCTTAAGCTCTATTTTATGTTGTTTTGGTCATGCATGCCTCGCTTTGTATAGCCATAGTGCATTCTAGCTTACTAGCCTTGAGCTTCCAAGTCATTAGCATGCATTGCTTGGGCTATTTGCATGATTTAGCATCATTTGATATGTGATTTCAGTGTATGTAGTGTGGCCATACACTCACATGTGCCACTCTTTCAATGCTTTGGAGGGTTTGTGCCTTATGCCTTAAATATGAGCCTTTATGTATGCCATCATTTCACTGTATATTTGATCCTATTTTGCCATGATATAACTCTGATTTTAGTTGGTAAAGTCATCTCATGCTTGGTTTTGGTAGGTGTAGTGTAACCCTCTTTGTTCCCCTTGCATGCTCCTTGCTTCATGCTTTTAATTCTAGCTTGTGTTGGCTATGTTCAAGCATATTTTTGGTCTTGTTTTGACTTGCCTTGGGACTATTTTGAGCCATCTTGACCCTTTGGGGCTTGCTTGATATGGCCATGGTACAAGTCCCTTTGTTAGCCTTAAGCTTTGAGCCTCCTAGCTTGCTATGCTTGTGTTATGTGCATGATTTGGCATCATTCTTTACATGATTTCAGAGCCTATTTCATTGCCGCACTCTCATATTTTCCACTCCTTCAATGTGTTTGAGAGTTGTTGTCTTCATGCCTTGTTTGTGAACCAATGTATATGCATGCTTGTCTTTGCTTTTGGACTTCATTTTCAGCATGTTTTAGCCATTGTCTTGGCATGCATGAGGCTTGTTTGAGTTTGGTTTGGTCCATTGAGTATTGTATTACATAGCCCTTGCCATGTTCATGTTGTTAGCATGTTGTGTGTTGCATTTTGTTTGGGTTGGACGTCAATCCAAACACGAGGAACGAGGGACGTTTCATACTCAAAGTGATGAAATGTGCCTCATTCCTTAGGTCATCGACACCTTTGATCATGTATGATAAGGTGGAGGTTTATCGAGTCTTATGTGGTATTTGTGTGCATTCATTGACATTGATTTGTGTAACTTGGCCTCTTTGGCCATCATGCATCGAGATGCGTGATTGGTGGCTCGAGAGCCGAGCACTACACTCCTTTGAGCTTTAGACATGATAAGGAGTGTGGTTGCACACACATTTTCTTGCAAATACACTGTCATGCCTCTGTTAGTGCTCTGTTGCAGCAAAAGGGGAAATTGCAGGAAGCAGTGGCCGATCGACCATCTAATCTACCGATCAGCTATCACAATTGGCTAATAGCCATAAACTCCGACCGATGGCCATTACTCTTGGCCGATGTCACGACCCAAACCCACCCCTATGGATTTAGTACCGTAACCGGCCAGTAATCTGAGATTACCGAAGGCCTGCTTAACAGTAAGACAGTAATACAGAGTACAGGGGCATGGTGGAAGCCAATACAGTAAATAAACAATGTCCAATGAGCTGTGACAGTCTGTATGCAAAAAGACTTTTCATACATAGATACATTCAGTACAGAATAGTATGTACAACATTTACAATCATTCAGTACAGGGACCTAATCCCTATTATCAGTACAGTAAACAGTCTCAACAGTTATTACAAAACAGATGCAGAGACAGACAGGGGAAATAAAACACCCCTAAGCCATAGCTTGGTAGGCTCGGAACCTCGTAGTGAGGCACAATGGTTGGCTTGACAAAAAGGGGAGTCTAACCCACGCTTCTAGCTCCGGTCTGGTGCCTGAACACCTACATATATATATATATATATAAACAGTGAGCTAAAGCCCAGTGAATAACATAATGCGTAAAGGGGTTTAGAATGAATGTCCTTACAGTAATGAAAACAGTTCATTGATTCAGTATATCAGTCATTCAGTCATATGTGGTACATCCATTAGCATAGCAGTACAGTAAACAGTAGGTCTTGAAAGACCGAACAGTATAGTAGGTCTTGAAAGACCGAACAGTCAATGATGGCCATCAATCAGTAAATAGTAGTGGTTCCAACAAGGGAACCGACAGAGATCTCTGTAACAGTAACAGTAAACAATAGTCGCTAAGGATGCCACAATGCAGTTCAGAATATAGGACATACATTCATTCGATTAACAGTATCAGTTCAGAAAGCAGTTCAGTGAAACGGTAAGAAAACATTCTCAGTTGAACATATCTTTACACAATTGTTACTCACAGAGTTCTGGGCTACAGTAAAGCTAGAGCGCGTCTCCAGTCGTCAACCCTACACAGTTTACAGAACGAGCACACACTAAGTTACACAGTTGGGAAAGATAATAACTTAATCCCTAATTGCCTCGGTGTGTTCTACATCTATATCCTCATTAAGATGCCTTAAACTAGGCCTAAGAATGCCTACGATGGAATGAGGATGCAAAGATGCACTTTAAAGCATTTTTCAGAATTTTCAGGAAACAGGGGTCTCGCTCGAGCATGGCTTTCTACGCTCGAGCGGACATGCAGACAAAGGATCTCCGCTCGAGCGTGACTTACGTCGCTCGAGCGGACTGCAAGCTACAGTGAAAATACTGGATGTTCAAAATTCACGCTCGACGGGTGCTCGACCCTCGCTCGAGCGTGAGACACAAGCCTCCGCTCGAGCGTGCAATCCTCTGCTCGAGCGGACTGTAAAACATGCAAGATGCTGGGAGCTCGATTTCCCCACTCGAGTGCAACTTCCCCCGCTCAAGCGGGAGTCAAAAATCTGGAAAATTCAGGTTTGAGTCCCAAGTTCAAAACTCAACCTTGATGCAACAAAATCGATCCCCTTAGGCCATTTTCTGGAAAAACACATCAAAACCCATAATATTACATGATTCAAAGCTTAATTTGAGAAATCAAAACCCAAGGGTAGTTCAATTAAATCTAATTTCAAACAACATTTTATGAACATAATTTCAAACATGACATGCATGAATTTAAACCAATTTAAAGCTTCAATGCTTGCTCAAATGAGCTAATTCTTTCAAATTCACGATGAAATCATGGTCCTTAACATTAACACGAACATGCATGTGGGAGTTTATGAAGAACAACCTCCAAAAATGAGGGATATGCACATGCATGCATGATTCAAGCTCTAATTCAACACCATTGAACCAATTCTTGACTTAGCTCTTTAAACTACCATGATCCATGCTAGAAGGAACTTAAATACACAATTAAGAGGATGAAACTCATACCTAGGTTCCTCAATTACAAGTCTAGAGGCTCAATCAAGCAAGAACTCCTTTAATCTTCTAAATTTCCAAGCAATATCAAGCAAAAGTGAGATGAAATCAACTCTCCCTCTTGTCTCTCTCTCTAGTCGGCTAGGACACTCAACAAGGCTGATGAAATGTTTGTTGAATGTATGATAAGGCTCAAATATGTCTAGGTAGTGGACCACTAGAGTGGCAAAGTTGTAATTAAAGCCAACTTATGTAATTTATCAATATTGATCTAATTTACTCATACCAAAACACATTTAAATTAAATATGCCATAAAATTACATAAATTATGATGATCCTAAAACATCAATCCATTTCTGGTTCGGCCGCCGATAAGGCCTTCAATTTGCAGTTTAAATATAAAAACATGAACAGATAATCAAACAGGCAACAGATAAGAAATGCATTTAAACAGATACAATCAATCCATTAGTTCCAGATTTCAGTCAGTCAGTTCAGCATTTCAATCAGTTCGATTACTTATCATAATCAGTCTCAGTTTAGCAGTAATCAGTAGTTTATCGGTAAACAATGGTGAGGGTTGTTACAGCCGACCACCCCTCAGCATGGTCATAAGCTGGATCAGAAGCATCTTGGAAGTTGGCACAATTTTCAGAAGTCTAGAAGTGTGTAAACAGAGGCATCATGAGGCACAGTAGTGGATTTCCGAGCGAAGCCGACCGATCATGCATCACTTCCTTGCCCGCGAGGCCATTTCTTTATTTATGATTAGTTCGTGTAAACTAGTCATTTGATTTGTTTTGTAATATTTTAATTAGCTTAGCATAGCTATTTGTTTCAATTTGGATTGTAATAATTAATTAGCTTGTTAGTTAATTAGTTTCGGTTTGTGACTAAGTAGCATAGCTTAGTGTAGCTTTTATTCGGACCCTCCGTCGAGAGGGCACAACTGTTGTAATAAGTGTGCATGTGTGTGATGCATGTCTTCCAACCCCACGTCTTTCTCCCTTTTACTTATCCGCTTTCAGTGGTTAGATTAGGGCATATTTCAATTAGCATACTTATGCTTGCATGCGTGCATCATTCATTTTGTCTTGCATGCACCGGGCTCGGCGCATCATTCAAACTTCATTGTATTTCAATTCCTATTTGAGTACATGTTATTAAGTCGCATTCACAAGACATCTTAGAATAACCGAACCTATCTTAGTTGCATTTTTGCATGTGTTGCATTAAGCATTCTTGACATAGCTAGGATCATGCATGATTACTAACTAGCTTATGTTTTGGCTCAGAGTACACTGTGAGTGTTTACGCTTTAGCATCCTTGCATGTGTGTAAGTGATTGCCATGATTAGCATGCTTGCCATGAGGCTAACTGCATAAGTGATTAACTACTTGAATGCTTGTGGGTGGAGGCTTGATTGCCTGAATTGGAACAACTTGACGATTATGAGTTTTTAAGCCCACTTGAAGTGGCAAAATCATGTTTTTCAAAGCCCACCTAAGGGTGGCAAATCCACGACTTAGCCTACTTGCGAGTAGCACCGTCAAACCACTTTCAAAAACAAACATGAGTTGTTTTGTTCCAATCCGCGTGATTGAGTCTATACTTGTATGTTGTGCGCATCACATAGTAAGTTAGCTAATAAACCGGAATAAGAACGCATGTGTTTTCAAAAATAACATATCATGTTAAGTAGAGGCCGATCCTTTGATCGGGTGAGTGGGGGTGCTCATTGCATGACCTTCCCCTCTCGTACCCAAGTTCCCGAGCCGAGGCAACTTTGGTGATGACGGACACGTGGCCTTAGACACGAGTCAGGGTTTCCTAAATTTCCCAAAACAAAACATTTAGGTTGCGACTCTGAAATCTGGCAAAGCAGTCCATGTTTGGCACTCTTTGATTAAAATCGATTTTCCAAAATGATTTGCCAGATTTGGACTCTTTGGTGATTTATCAGTCTTACATTGCACTTTGTGAGATTAGATTCAGAACCATGACAGGAGTCCGAACTGTAGTAGCTAACAACAATTCGCGCCCTCGCGGGCAGAACAGAGTTTGGGCGGTCTACACATGGTGAAGAGAATTGTTAATCAGGTTTTCAAATAATTCTCATGCCTCGACGTCACTCTTTGACATAAATGTCCCACTAGAAGATGAATCCACTATTTGGCAGTAAGGCTCAGTTAAGCCATAGTATAAGGTTTGGACGAGTTGGCAATTGGGCACTTGGTGTTGAGCACGCTGTTGGAGAAGGTCACGAAGTCTCTACCATGTCTCATGGAATTGCTCACCATTAATTTGAGCAAAATTTGTGATGGCTCACCTCAATTTGTTTGTCTTACCAATGGAAAAATACTTCTCCAAAAACTTCTGCTGTATTTGGTCCCATGTTGTGATAAAATTAGCAAGTATGGAGTTCAACCAATGGTTGGCCTTATCCTTAAGTGAAAATGGGAATAGTCTCAACATAGGGGCCTTATTAGTGAAATTTTGGATTTTCACTGTAGAGCAAATTTTCAAAAATTTAAGCAAATGCTTGTAAGGGTCGTCATGAGTGTAGACACCCCATTTTTAACAGCCCTTATGACTTGGACGTCCTTTCAAGCACACCCGATGATGAGTTTACATGCTCACCAAGTGCTCGAAGTCTCAGCGGAATGCCACAATCTTGAGCGTCGCAAACCCTGATAGCCTTTTAAACCCAGTTTTGGACCATGCCTTAGCCTTTCCAGCCTGCAACCTCTAGTAGCCTACCGACCATCCCTAGAGGCTGCCAGCCATCACTTTTGGGCTACCGGCCACTAATGTGGCTTGTCGGCCACCAGTGTATTTTGCAGATATTTTATGCCAGCTGTGCCAGCTATTTACACAGAAGCATGCATTTTCACCCCATGTAGGCGCTGGATCTCCTTGAGGGAATTTCATTTTCTCTATATATAACCCCTCTCTCTCTCTAGCAAGGTTAAAATTCTTGTAGCAAGGTTAGAAAATTTTGAACTCAAAAATTTTCTCTCTCTCAACAATTCTCTCTCTCTCTCTCTCTCTCTCTCTACAAATTCTCTACACTTTAACCTCCAAATACTTAACCTTTGCCTATATACCCTTAACCAAATCTTCTCATCTTTAAGTTGGGGTGTTCTTGAGCTTGGTTTGAGCTCTAGAGGGTGTACTTACTTGGTTTTGTTGCTTGGAATTATTCTTTGCTTCAAAAGGTATAATACTTGCCTTTTTTTTACCTTGCTTTGTATACTTGTTTTTCTATCTATTCCTATTATTTTTGGGCCATAAAAATCTCTGTTTTCGAGGGTTGAAATTGGTGGTTTTAGGCCATTTAAGGTTAGGGGGTGGTTCACCCTTCTTTATTCCTTGTTTGTAAGGCCTTTCCACCTTTATTTCGCACTTTCAAACCATCTTTTTCCAATCTTTTTAAACACTGATTTTCAAAGTAATTTCAGTGGTGAAAATCATATTTTGAAGTCCAAATTTGGAGGGGTTAGCCTCCCCTCCTTCTGTCTTGTTTGCTAGCCTAGTTAGCTCTATGTGTTAGCTTAATTTTCTAGCCTTTTGTAGCTTAATCCCAGCATGTTTTAACCTCTGATTTGGATTGTTCTAACTCTGTTTTGGGTTGGTTAAGTCATTTGAGTCTTGTTTTGTATGCTTCTAGTGTAAGTGTCCTCACAAGCTTGGTGTTTTAGGCCTTTAGACACCACTTGTTTGAGTTGATTGCATTGTTTTAGTGTTTTTCTTACTCAATTTTAGCAAGCATAATCTATGTAACCTCCCTCATTTCTTCACTCTTTGTTTGCTTTTAGGGTTGTTTCAACCTTGGGATTATTTAAGATTGAGATTGCGGTCCATGCTTAATGGTTTAATCCTCTTTTGGGGGTTCATTGTCAACAGCGTGACACCTCTTTCTTGCCTTAAACTACCCCTTGTTTGACATTTTCATCTCTTTTAGAGGACTTCAATTCACCTTTTGGACTTGGGACTAAAATTGTGCAAAGATGAGAATTTGATTATGTCTTGGTGTGTTCAATCAGACGTTAATTGAACACATGGAACTTGGACCATTTCATACTTGTTAGTGATAAAATGATCCAAGTCTCCAAGGTCACCACTTCCCTTGATCATTCATGAAATGAGGGGGCTTGTGTCTTGTTTTGCATTTATGGACCTTGCACACTTGGTTTCACAAGCCATCATGAAATGAAATAGCATCCATTGATGGTTTTTGAACCAAAGCTTGCTACTCCTTTGATTTTCTCATGAAAAAGGAGGGGTAGGTTGTACAAACAAACCCTTGAAATACCCTGTTTATGCTCTATTTGTCCTTTATTACAGCAAGATGAACCTGTGCATTAGTGGCCGGCAGGTGGCCGGCAAACCACCTTTGATGGTCGGCAGGCCACTTTCATGGCCGGCCGGTGGCCGGCAGTCTTCATTAGTGGCCGGCCAGCCACTAACTCAAAACTCAGTAGAGTGTTAGTAAGGCAAAGCAAATTGAGCAGTAGTGTTGGACGGAGGCATTCGGAAGCAAAACAGTGGTCTTTTCGAGTAGAAATCGAGCATGCACATGCATATCCCTCATTTCTTGAGGCGGAGTAGTTAATTACATAGTTTAATTATTAATTGCAATTATGTTGTAATTCTTTAATTTGTTAAGTAGTTAACTAGTTATGATGTAATTATTCTAGTTAGCTAGATTAGTTAACAAATTAGTTCATTTGTCGTTGTAATAATTAGTTAAGTAGTTTAGCTAGTTATTCATTTTGGTTTGTAATAATTAGCTTAATTAGATTAGCTTAGTTAGCTAGTTAGCTTAATTCATTCGGACTCTCCTTCGTGAGGGCGAAATGTTGTAATAATGTGTATGTCTTCCAACTCCACGTCTTTCTTCCTTTTATTTACTAGCTTATGATGGTTAGATTAGGGACATCACGTTTCAATTAGCATTCTCCATGTTTGCATTCATTCATTTGTATTGCATGCACTGAGGCTCGGTTGATCATTCTAACTGCATTGTCATTTCAATACTTCTTTGAATACATGCTTAGACCGCATGTTATCAAATCAATTCATATGCCATGTTTAGTAGCCGAGCCTATCTAATTGCATATTGCATGTGTTGCATTAGTCATATTGCATAAAGTTAGGATCGTGCATTTTTCTAACACTCTTGTTTATTTTGGCTTGGAGTACTAGGTGAGTTTTAGTGCTTTAGCATAATCGCATGAGTGTGATTGCCATTTTTTCCATGTCCAGCATGCTCGCCATGAGGCTAAGTGCTTACTTGTTAAACTGTTTGAATACCTTCCCCCCCTATACCTAAGTTCCTAAGTCGAGACAATCTTAGTGATGATGGACACGTGGCCTTTGGCACAAGTCATCGGTTTCCTAAATTTTCTCAAAATAAAATATTTATGTGGAGACTCTGTATCTAGCAAAGCAGTCCATTTTTGGCAATTTGATTCAACATCAATTTTCCAAATGATTTGCCGAATTTGGACTCTTTGATGTTTATCAATTTCACATTGCACTTGTGAGATTAAATTTAGAACTGCGAGAGTCCGAACTATAGGGCTTATTTCGAGTTTTTTGAAAGGGGGCACGGAAAAGTTGAGCTATAGTTTCTGGCGACTCTGCTAGGGAATTTAGAGAACTTGACTCAAACTCATGATATGAAATTTTATCTATACTTATATGTTTCTTTGCATTTGCATTGGTGCGCCTAAGTCACTGTGTTTGCTATCTGCTATTCCTGGACGGTTTGTCGGAGGCTTGTTTGAAAAGCTTGCCAAAAGGCTGACCGGTCACGGGCTCTGTCACGATAGGAACACGACCCTTGGATCTAGACTACCACTGTACCCTTTGATCCTCCTTTCACCTCTCGGTGTTAGGTGTGAATGGTATATTAGGAAGCCTTGTTGAGGTACCCTTTTTGACCATTTGGCCTAGTTACATATCGGAAGCCATAGAGACTTTTCCAAACCAGGACAAGTTGCTCACCCGAATTCAGGATTGTATGAAATCGCTTTGTTTGGATAGTGAACCCTAGTTCCTGATGAAACTAGGACAGGGAAACCTTACCCCCTCATAGGGGTGTTTTGGCTCTCACCTAACTGGTATGTGCTTTTAGAGTGAAACTCTACAGAAATGTGCGTATCATTTGCAAGTTGGGTATCAGATTTGGGGGTAGAATTCAGTGTTAAGTGCAGTTATACAGCTTTTGATTACATCTCCATGTTGTTAACATCTGAGCTGAGGCACTGTGCGTTTTTTGATTTCTACTTTCTTTTTTGCTTTATTTCTTTTTGTTAGGTAGTTTATCACAATTGCTTCGGATAGTTCGGATATCCCCCGAGCACTCTGGACCCGTGTTAGGAGACTTTACAGATCTAGAGATCTTGTTAGGGGATAACCTGTGTTTGCTTCGCTCCCACCGGTTACTAGACGAATGAGAGTTAGGCACAATTCACCAGTTCAGCAATCACCTGCATCTAGTCAGGCTCAATCTTCTACATCTAGGCCATCAAGAGATCACTCGCTTATTCAGATGACTCAGTACCCTGCAGTCAGTATGGAGGACTTGATACGTCATCTCCAACAAACAGTGAAAACCATGCAGCAAGATGCTGCTCGTCAAGTTGAAGTTACAACCCATCTGTAGACACCCCATTTCTGACCGCCCTTAAGACTTGGGCGCCACAGGTTGATTACTCAAGG
This sequence comes from Camellia japonica, assembly GCA_030407325.1. Taxonomy (NCBI): domain Eukaryota; kingdom Viridiplantae; phylum Streptophyta; class Magnoliopsida; order Ericales; family Theaceae; genus Camellia; species Camellia japonica. The sequence continues at coordinate 48,955,347 of JAPPVO010000013.1, read as the reverse complement.
ATGAAGGCTATGTTGTGCAAAGGTTCGATTTCTTCAGCAAGAGGAGAGCTCCAAATCCCAATCTTACAACCCCATTTTGGACCAAAACCATTTTGACCAAAATGATTTTCAGACCTTAAAACCCTCTCTTTCAAAATATTTTTGAAAAAGTTTCTACGATGTTCCGAGGCTCGCATTTTGTTAAATGTTGCACTTTTCGGTAAACCGAGCAAGGACAAAGGGGAAATGAATGAAAGAGAGGTGAACTATTTAAAAAAATCTTTAAAACATCTTGGTTAGAGGTTTGGAGTTAAATAAAATTGGAGAGGAGGGAAGAAACCAAGTTGGAGAAGAAGTTGGACATGAATCCGGTTAGGACCGAAACTGAGCAGTCTTCACTAAAAGAGGCATATCTTTTTTCACAGTTGAAATTTTGATGTGAGGCTGCCACAATTGGAAATAAGACTTCTAGGGCTTCAATTTAGGCTCAAGAATGACCTGCAAAGGAGTCCAGATGAAGGAGATATACCTATTTGAAGTCGGGGCCAGAAACCAATTTTTGCTTGTCGGCCACCAGTGGAGCTTGTCGGCCATGTATCGGCCAGAACTGCATTTTGTCAACCACCAGTGATGGACGACGTCCACCAGTGATGGCCGTCGGCCACCAATGATGGCCGGTCAGCCACAGATGTCCAGAAGGCAGATTTTGCAGATATTTTCCTCCAGTTGTATTCATAAAGCTCCAACTGTCTGTTTTGAGATATTTTTGACCTGAGCTCTTGTATTTCTATATGTAGAGGCCATTCTCTATTGTTTTCAAGGTTGGAAAAATTTTGGGAGCCTCTCTCTCTAAAATCCTCTCTCTCCAGATTTTTCTCTCTCTCTAGACTTCTCTCTCTCTTAAGCTTTTGTGCTTAGAAGTTTGCATACTTCAAACTTTAACCTATCAACCTTTAACCAAAGTGGTTCATCTTTGGGCTGAGGTTGCTTGAAGCTCTCTTGGAACTCCTTAAGTGGGTTTTGGCTTGAATTGTGGCCTAAAATCACCCTTCCCTTCAAGAGGTATAACCTTTACCCCTTAAGCTTGTTTTTCATATTTGTTTTGCCATGTTTTTGTACTGTTTTGGGGCTAGTTTTGAACTGTCAAAACCTCTATTTTTATGGTTTAAAAGTGTTGGTTTGAGGCTATTTTGAGTTAAGGGGTTGTCCACCATTCTTGCTCCTTTGCTTGTTAAGCTTTTGTGCCATTATTCATCACTTTCAAACCAATTTTTTTTTTTTTTAGCCTTTTAACCACTGAAATTCAGAGGATTTTTAGTGGCAAAAAACTTATTTTGAAGTCCAAAATTGGAGGGGTTAGCCTCCCCTCCTTGTGTCTTGTTTGCATGCCTAGTCAGCTTCATATGTTAGCATGTTTTTGTAGCTTAACTTAGCTTATTTTCAGCATGTTTTTGCCTCTGATTTGGGCTGCTTTAGCTCTGTTTTGGGCTATTTGTGTTGTATGAGTAGTCTTTTGCATGGTTATAGTGTAACCCCATGTTTTAGCTTATTGTTTTAGCTACTCTTGTCTTCATTCTAGCATGTTTTCCAACTGATTTTGGGCTATAAAAACTCTGTGTTTTTGGGCTAAAGCTTGGGTCCTAAGGCCATTAAAGGTTGAAGGGTTGATAGCCCTTCTTTATACCTTGTTTTGGAGGCCTTTGTCCTTGTGTTTCCCACCCTTTTTCTATCTTTTTCCAAGCTTTTAAACATTATTTTTCAGAGCTATTTTAGTGGATAAAAACATGTTTAGAGGTCCAAAAATGGAGGAGGTAGCCTCCCCTCCTTGTGTCTTGCTTACTAGTCTAGCATGCTTCATGTTTTAGCCTATTATTCTAGCTTGTGTTAACTTAATTTCAAAATGTTTTAAGCTATATTTTGGGCTGTTTTGCATCTATTTTGGGCTGGTTTTTGCTTTTGAGCTTTGTATTGCATAGTTGTGGTGTAATTTCCTTCACTAGTTTGGTGTTTTAGGCCTTTAAACATCATTTCCTTGAGTTGGTTGCATGTTTTAATGTTTTTTCATGCCTAATTCCAGCACTTAACATCTCTGCAACCTCCCTCTTTGCTTCACTTTTTCATTTGTTCGAGGGTTGTTTCAACCTTAGGGTTGTTTAAGCTTGAGGTTGAGGCCCATACTTAATGGTTTAATCCTCTTTTGAGGGTTCATTACCAACGGCATGAAGCTTCCCTAATGCCTTGAACTACCCCTTGGTTGACACTTCTTTTGCTTTAGAAGACACTCACCAATGGACCTAATCGATTAAAGAATGGATCGGTAATGTAAAATGAGTAAACAAAATAAACAAGTAAAAGAGGCAAGATAAGCATCTTTCATGTTACATTGCATGTGTTCGAATTGGACGTTAATTCGAACACAAGGAAAATGGGACATTTCATACTCAAAAGTGATAAAATGTGCCACTTTCCTTGGTCACCATCACCCTTGATCATGCATGATAGGGTAGTGGTCTTGTTGAGTCTTGTTTTGTACTCATTAAGCTTGTACAAGCTTGGTTCCTTAGCCATCATGCATGGAAAATGCTCGGTTGATGGTTTGAGGGCCAAGGGTTACACTCCTTTGAGCTTGTGTGATGATAAGAAGAGTAACAGTACAGACAACCCTTGAGAATACACTGCTTTGCCTCTGTTTGCTCTCTGTTGTAGCAAAAAAAGAAGTTCAGGGCAGGGGTAGGCGACCGGCCACCAGCAGTGGTCGACGGCCACCAATGGTAGCCGACTGGCCACCATTGGTAGCCGACCGGCCATCAATGAAGAAAGTTGCTCAGTATGTTCCTGAGGTGGAGCAGAGGTGTTCTGGAAGTTGGTGCAATTTTTAGTGATCAAAAATGTGCAAACAGAGGCTGCAATGGCAAGGCGCTGGCATTTTTGGGTGGAGAAGCCGAGCACGCATGCATCCCTCGCCCCTCGAGGCCATTTACTTGCTTTGCTTAATTAGTTAGTTGTAGGTAATTCATTCATACAAGTGTTGTAACTATTTAGTTAATTAATTCGTTTTGTAGTTAATTAGCTTAATTTAGTTTGTAATAATTAGTTAACTAGAATAGTTAATTAGTTTCGAGTTTTGTAATAGTTAGCTTAATTAGTTTAGCTAGCTAGTTCATTCGGACCCTCCTTCGCGAGGGCATAATGTTATAATAAGTGTGCGTGCATGTGTATATGTTTTCCAACCCCACGTCTTTCTCTCTTTTATTTAATCGCTTTTGATGGTTAGATTAGGGACATGTTTTGATTAGCACACCTTATGCTTGCATGCATTTATTTGTATTGCACGCACCGAGGCTCGGCGCATCATTCAAACTGCATTGCAATTTCAATATCTTCTTTGAATACGTGTTTAAAACGCATGTTGTTCAAATTAATTCATATGCCATATTAGTAGCCGAGCCTATTAATTTCATATTGTATGTGTTGCATTAAACACTTAACATAGTTAGGACCATGCATCTTTCTAACTAGTTTCTGTTTTGGCTTAGAGTACTCGGTGAGTTTTATGCTTTAGCATACTTGCATGAGTGCGATTGCCATGTTGCCATGTTTCGCATGCTTGCCATGAGGCTATATGCTTAAATGCTAAACTATTTGAATGCCTGTGGATGAAGGCTTGTTACTTGAATTGGAACAATTCAACAAATGTGAGTTTTAAGCCCACTTTATTGTGGCAAATCATGTTTTAAGCCCACTATGTTTGGTGGCAAATCCACATCTTTAAGCCAAGTTGAAGGTGGCAAATTCAAACCATTTTCGAAAACAAACATGAGTTGAATTGTTCCAAGTCTTGCAACTAGTCTATACTTGCTTGTGTGCGTCACATAGTAAAGTTAGCTAATAACTGGAATAAGAACACATAATGTTTATAAAACATTATATCATAATTAGTAGAGGCCGATCTTTGATCGGGCGAGCGGGGGTGCTCATTTCAGGACCTTCCCCTCTCGTACCCAAGTTCCCGAGCCGAGGCAACTTTGGTGATGACGGACACATGGCCTTTGGCATGAGTCAGGGTTTCCTAAATTTTCCCAAAAATAAAATATTTAGGTGGTGACTCTGTATCTGGAAAAGCAGTCCAATTTTGGCATTATTTGATTTAAAATCGATTTTCCAAAAAGGTTTGCCGGATTTGGATTCTTTGGTGATTATCAGTTTTACATTGCACTTGTGAGACTAGATTCAGAACCACGGGAGTTCAAACTGTGAGGCCTTTCTTTTCAAACCCTTTCTGAAAGGCGGGACGCGGAAAAAGGTGAGTCCACACCATCAAGCCGAAGTAATAAACAGGCTGCAGTAACAGCAACCACAGCCGGCAGCAGCTTCTGTTTCCCATGTACCTCCTGCGGGTATCCCAGCACTCAGAATCACTGCCAATGTTCAAGAAAATCTAGGCAATCCGGTAGACCCGATCCCACCGCAAGCCTCAAGGCACCAATGTACCAAACTGAGCCTCCATTTGAATTCGAAGTTGACCCGACTGTACTTAAGGTCAACAAGCTGGAGAAGCTTTTCAAGAGGGCACAAGGCGTAAACTCAATCCCCGACATCGAAGATGGATATACTGACTCCGCAATAACCTTGCCGGACTAGTTTAAAATGCCACATATAGATCGGTTCGATGGCTCTGGAGATCCTATGGTTCATCTGCGGTTGTTCTCCGATATCCTGCGACCAATGGGTCTTCCTAGACTTCAAAAGCTGTCACTTTTCGACCGGACCTTGTCAGGAATAGCGGCTATCTGGTATGCAAAGCTGGAGGATTCAGTAAAGCGAAGCTGGGAAGAAATGGCTAAGGCCTTCATTGCACAATACTCATACAATACGCAGATCGAGGTCACAACCCGTGACCTTGAGGCAACCCATCAGGATTCAAAGGAGGGCTTCCTAGACTTTGTAATGAGATGGAGGGCCAAGGCTTCGATGATGACTACTAGGCCGTTAGAGAAGGATCAAATCAGGATGGTGGTCCGCAATCTGCAAGGAAAATTATTGCAGAAGATGATCGTCTTACCGTTGTTCACATTCACTGAGCTCCATGAGATAGGGTTTCAGATTGAAGATGCAATGAAACGGGGGTTGATAACCGATGAGAAGGAGCAGGCCAAGAGGCCTTTTGTGCGCAGTTCCAATGCAACCACTAGTGGAAGCACAGCTGCACGGCCGTCTGATGTGAGTGTTGTCACCACCACAACCAAGACCGCCAATCCCTTCGCCAAACCAGGCCCGATCCCAAAGGACCTTTACCCCACACTACATGCCTTTATCATAAGCCTTGAGGGTGCTGATCAAAAAGGGGCACCTCAAGCCGTTAGAGTCCTGCCCACTACCCGATCCTCTCATACCGAAACACAACCCAGCCAAGTACTGTGCGTTTCACCAACAGCACGGTCACGACACTGACCAATGCTTCAGGCTGCATCATGAGATTCAAGACCTCATCGATAACAAGGTGATCGCACCACCCCAAAAGCCAAATGTAACTACAAACCCTCTCCCAGCCCACAATCAAGTTTCCCACCTCACAATCTAAACCTAATCCACACATTGGTCATCTCCTACGACCCCAGCGTATATATTACCCCTTCTCACCTACCTAGGCCGATCGTGTTCATTCCTAAAAGCACAGACTTGTGCATGATGGACACATCCACACTTCAACCTGAACCTGTGGTGGTGATAGTGGCCGAAGAAGGGAGGTTGGCCTTAAAGGAGAGTATAAGTCTGCTGCCTAAGTTCTTTGAGGATATGACTGAGGGGGTGTACAATCTGTGCTGTTACATTGTGTCGGTTGATCAAGCCAAGCCAGAAGTGGTATTGCCAACAGCAGTAAAGGTCAGTGTGGTTAGAGAGGACGGCCTGAGCCAGGGTTTGGATGATCTGGCAGAGCTAGAGGAGGACTTAGACAATCTGCAGTTCTACGATGAACAAGATCAAAGAGACGTACAGATTGACTGGTTTGATTTGAATGGGTCGACGGATAACTCGAGGTGGTTAAGTGATGAACCTGATAGGGAGGAAGGAACTGAACCAAAACTTGAAGAAAAGGAAGCAAGAATAGCTGCAGTGGCCGGAATGGCCGAGGAAAAGGGAAAACCACCAGAGAGCACCGGCATCAAGAATTTAGCTCAGGAACTAGGCGCCGTGAGTATCGTGAATACAAAATAGGAAGTCGAGCTAAAGCGGTTTGTGCAAGAAAGGGATCAAGACAAACAGGAAGTTGGAAAAAACCCAACACCCTGCAGGGGATACTCGTGATATGAGAATAATCAAAACGGAAGCAGACAATTGTCTGTCGGTTGCCAGAGGTGTATGGTGGGAGGACGACGATCTACTTCTAGCCCACACTGACGAGGATTGGGGTGAGTCCTTGCCAGACAATACCTGGTACACTGAAGAGATTGACCATAGGGCAGTATTTCAAGTCACCGCACTTGGACCAAGCCGAGGCGTCTAGGAAAGACAAGGAGGTTGAGAAACAGAAAGAAAAGCAGTTGGAATAAGAGGCGGTGCTAAAACAGCTAAAGAAAATTCAAGCCGATATTTCAGTCTAGGGTCTGCTTATGGCTTTTCGGGTGCATCGACAGGCTGTATTATCAACAATGGATAAAGCCAAACTGTCCATTGACACTACCCCTAAAATACCCCCACGGGAGGGGAGTGGCGATCGTCTTTGGGAATTTGTCCATACATCCTCCACCAGAGGTAACTACGCCAGTGCTGGAAATTGTTCATGGCAAGAAGGATGTATTCCTTTCAGGGTTTACTTTGGCCGAGGCCCGGGCAGTACAGAACATCTTGGCAGTTGATGAGGGCTTGTATGTCAGTGCCCAATCAATCTATTTCATGAACAAGCTCCAACATGTGCTAGGAATGGGGTTAGAAAGAAATGGCCGAAAGGGTATCACAGCATTGACCGATGTGCCATAGAATCCACATGCCTTTGGTCTTGGCTATACGCCCACCAAAGAGGATTAGGCCAGGAAAAAGGAAGAGATGGCAGGCAGAGCTAGAGCCAAATAGGTCGGGAAACGCTACAAGCCAGTTCACAGGCCAATCCGGAGGATGCTAAATGGTCATTTTGTTTGGGACGGTGAAGACTTCCCATTTTGCAGCTTTCCCGAGCCCTAGATGAATTCTGAGAAACAGTGTGTTCTTGGCTTCAAAATCTTCTCCGACCTCCAGTTGCAAGACAATGATGCCGAAAAAAAGGATGAACCAACCGCTGAAGTTGAAAAGAGCATAGAAAGTGACTCAGACAACAACGAGCTCGGAGTAGGGGTAGCACTGGCATATCTCCTTTCAAATCCTCCGGTCGACTCAGAGAGCTTAGGAGATAACTTGACCATCTGCATGATTGGGGACCAGTCGGGTGTGAACCCGTCTAGTAGCATTTTGGATGCATCTGAAGCACCATCTCTCGTCTGGCAGTTGGATAAGGGCTACCTGTCTAGTAGTTCTGAGTTGGGTAGTGAACCATAATCTAATTCCACAGAGTCTGTGGAGTCGGAATCAGATTCTAATTCTTCTGAGTCTAAGTCTGGTATTCTTGGGGGTGATAACCTAGATGCCAAGGTCTTGTCCAGGTCGTTCTTTTCTTTTGCTTTTGAGTTGGTTGTAGTCGAAGAACTGGATGAGTTGGACCTTATGAATGAGAATGCCACTATAGATTCTGAGTATTTCTCTGTGCCGCTTGTTTATTGCATTGATCAAGACTTTCAAAATTTTAATGAAACGATAAGGAAGAAATTCCTCTGGTTTTGAAAAACTTGATTAATCAAGAGGATGAGAGGTTTGTAAAACCTCTTGCTGATGAAATCATTGCTTTTAATGTGGGTACTGAGAAGGATTTGCGTCTAGTCCAGATCAAGTCCATGTTGTCTTCAAAGGAGCGCAAGCGCCTAGCCGCTTTATTAAAAGATTTCAAAGATGTTTTCGCGTGGTCCTATGAAGACATGCCTGGAATCGATCCTAAGATTGTACAGCATCAAATCCCTCTCGACCCCGAGGCCCGACCCGTCAAACCGAAGTTGCGGAGAATACGCCTGGATTGGGCTTTGAAGATTAAAGAAGCAGTTACCAAACAGATTGATGCAGGATTCTTGCTTGTTTCTGAATATCCAACGTGGTTGTCCAACATTATTCCAGTCCCCAAGAAGGATGGCTGAATCAGGGTCTGTGTCGACTTTAGGGATCTGAATAAGGCTAGTCCGAAGGATGATTTTTCCCTACCACATATTGATGAGTTGGTAGACTTCACCACAGGCCATGCATTGCTCTCATTCATGGATGGATTTTTCGGGTATAACCAAATTCTGATGGCACCCGAAGACAGAGAGAAAATCGCCTTCACTACACTGTGGGGAACCTCCTGCTACAGGGTGATGCCGTTTGGGCTGAAGAATGTCAGTGCTACCTATTAACGGGCTACAACCACTATTCTACATGATATGATCCACAAAGAGGTCGAGGTGTACGTGGACGACATGATTGTCAAGTCCAAAGAAAGAGAGGGCCACTACACCGCCTTGAAGAAATTCTTTCAATGAATCAGAGAATACAGGCTGAGGTTGAATCCGCAGAAATGTACTTTGGGCGTGACAGTAGGGAAAATGCTGGGCTTCTTGATCACACAGAGGGGCATCGAGTTAGATCCTTCCAAAATCAAGGTCATCCTAGAAATGCCACCACCAAGGACTAAAAAAGAGGTGCGAGACTTTCTGGGGTAAAGTGCAATTCATAAGACGGCTTATTTCCAAATTAACCTTGACTTGTGAACCACTTTTTGGTCTCCTGAAGAAAGGAAAGAAATTTCGATGGGATGATCGATGTCAATTCACTTTTGAGCAAATTAAGCAGTGCCTTCAGAATCCACCTGTGTTGTCGTCGCTAGAGCTGGGGAAGCCTTTGATACTGTATCTGTCAGTAACGGACACAACAATGGGATGCATGCTTGCTTAGGAATCTGAGGATAGGGTGGAGAAAGCCATATACTATTTGAGCAAGAAAATGTTAGATTATGAGACCCGCTACACTCCGCTGGAGAAGGCTTGCTTCGCCTTGGTGTGGGCTATTAGGAAGTTGAGGTACTACTTGCTAGTTCACTCCGTAATTCTGGTTTCAAGATTAGATCCCATCAAATATCTCTTTGAGAAACCAGCGCTTACGGGTAGGCTAGCCCATTGGTTTCTTCTTCTCTCTGAATTTGATCTGAAGTATGTCACTCACAAGTCGGTCAAGGGGAGAGCAGTAGCGGAGTTCCTGGCAGATCACCCAATAGAAGGAGATGAAGCAGTAGAATAACTGTTCCTAGATAAAGCTATTTTGCAAGTCGAGGAAGAGGCTTGGACAATGTACTTTGACGGAGCATCCAATCAATATGGTTATGGGATAGGTGTTTTGCTGATAGCACCCGATGACTCCCATATACCTTTAGCCTTCAAGCTCCGGTTCAAGGTCTCCAATAACGAAGCAGAGTATGAGGCGTGTATCACTGGCTTGGAAGCCGCCTTGGAACTAGGGGCAAAACGGTTGGACGTCATCGGGGACTCAAACCTAGTTGTTTCTCAAGCAAATGGAGACTAGAAGGTCAAAGAAGAAAAGATGAAGATCTATCACCAAACCCTGGACGTTCTGATTCCTAGGTTTGAAAAATTGACTTTCACACATCTACTGAGAGAGAACAACAGGTTCGCTGACGCCTTATCAACTCTATCTTCTATGATAGATATCCCACCGGGAGTTCGGATGCGTCCGATCATCATTGAGAAAAGATACACGCCGGCCTACTAGATGAAGCGCAAGATCGAAACCCTTGGTACTACGATATCTGCAACTTCTTGGAAAATGAGGTTTATCCGCCAGGGGCAAATGCCAAGGACAAAAAGATGATACAGCGGATGGCCGTTCAATTTGTCATTTACGGAGGTAAACTATACAAGAGGGGTCATCTAGAAATGCACAAGTTGTGTGTCGAAGAAGAGGAGTTAAGGCGCCTGATGGAGACCATCTATGAAGGAGAGTGCAGAGCGCACATGAACGAAGTAATGTTGGCCCAGAAAATTCTCAAGCAGGGTTACTACTGGTCTACCATGGAGGAGGATTGTATTGGTTTTGTTCGGTGATGCCACAAATGCCAAATTCATGCTAATCGTATGAACATCCCGCCGTCAAAGCTGTACAACATGACTTTACCATGGCCTTTCTCAGTCTAGGGAATTGACATCATTGGGGCAGTCACGCCAAAAGGGTCAAATGGGCATGAATATATTCTGGTGGCAATTGATTATTTTACGAAGTGGGTGGAAGCTCAGTCCTACACAGTGTTGAAAGTAGCGCATGTGGCTAAGTTCATCCGAAACAACATCATTTGCCGATACGGAGTCCTGAACGAGATCCTTTTAGATAATGGCTCCCACTTCAAGAAAGAAATGATAGACTTGTTAGAGAAATGCAATGTGGCTTTCCATAAGTCATCTACATACTAGCCCAAACCAATGGAGCTGTTGAGGCCGCCAACAAGAATATCAAGCATATTTTGCAGAAGATGGTTGATACCTACAGGGACTGGCCAGAAAAATTGCCATTCACACTTTGGGGCTATAGAACTTCAATCTAGACGTCTACAGGGGCAACTCCTTATTCTCTTGTCTATGGGATGGAAGTTGTTCTGCCAATCGAAATAGAAGTCCCGTCGCTGCGAGTCATGACTGAGTGTCAATAGCAGAGGCGGACTGGCAGCAGAGCAGGTTTGAAGAACTGATGTTGTTTGATGAGAGAAGACTGAAAGCATTGTACCATGTTCAAGGTTATCAACGCAGGATTGCTAGGGCTTTCAACAAGAAAGTTAAGTCCCAGAATCTTAAAAAGGGGGATTTGCTGCTGAAAGACAACCGAGCTCCCATCTATGACCCTAGGGGCAACTTCAAACCCAATTGGACTGGTCCTTACATCATCAAAACTATCTGGTCGGGTGAAGCTATTATTCTCGTGGACCTGGATGGCCTAGAATTTTCCCAACCCATCAACATGGACAAGTTGAAGAAATACTATCCCTGAGAGGCTCGCTAGGCCGAAAACCCGAAAGGGCGACCTAGGCAAAAGTTAGAGCATGAAAAATTAGAAATAAAGAAAAACTGAGCTCGCAAGGTTGAAAACCCTAAAGGGTGGCCTTGGCAAAAGTTAGAGAGCAAAAGGAAACAGTTAATACTCGAGTGAACCTGAACCAAACTACGTAAAGCCTGATTCCCATCTTTGGCATACGTAGGCAACTTCATCCTGAAATTCGGCCGTAAACACCTCCAACTCAACTGTCCTGTCCATGTATTTGATCAAGTCATCTTTGTTTGTTCTTTACCTAAGAGTTCGGTTGTGATCTCCACTCTGAGAGAAGAGCTGGTTATAATGTAGAGCAGTGCTATTCAGTCAAGGGGCAATTTATGATCTTTTGATTCGGCGTTGTACATCTTAAGGATTGATCCCATGCATGTTAAGTAGTGATCCTTTTCGAAAATGGTTTTGAAAAATTTTAATAAAAGTTGATTTTGTTCAAATTTTACCTTTTACAACTAAGACCATTTTTGGACCAAAAGGAAAATTTTCAATGCTCATAACTTTAATTTCATTGATTTCAATACAAAGTTCTCCAACTCTCTGATACAAATCAAAATTTCTTTTATTACATCTTAAAAACTTGAAAAGAAAGATCAAAGCAATAGACCAGGGGCATAGATGAGTCAGGTGCTCCTGCGTCCCCCGCTCGTGCTGGTAAAAGCTTCTGATGCCAAAGTAGGCCCGATCTGTGCCTCATCCTCGAGCCATGCCAAACACTAGCCAGAAAGGGCGTAACTGAAACTAGGGGCAGGGGCCAAAAGCTCTCTCGTCCTCCAAGCAGTGAGGTACCTAGCCAAACGTGAACCTCAGATAGGGAATGAAGCCGGGTACTCTACTCCCTCCTCTGGGCGGATCTGGTCATGCCCAAACTGACGTCTGAACTGAAGAGGGGAGTAGAATACACAATGTGTAAGGCTGATCAGTTGTATGACAAGTTGCTGAGTCATGCTATAGCTCATTTCGATCAGGTTAAGCCAGGGGCAATGCCAAATAATGTCAACAGCAGACCTATTGCACATCCAGTGGCACCCCCATCCCTCGTTTGGGAAATCTACTAGTTAGTGGAGGAAGAAATAGCCTTGAACTGAGTATTCAGGGCATGAGTCCACTACCTTCAGCTTATCCATAAGCCACACCTGAAAAGGGATGAAAGAAAAGAGAGGTTAAAGAATAGAAAGATGTATGTAGAGAGAAAAGTGAGAAAAGGGCTTTGAGAGAAAAATAGAGCATGAGTGCCGAGTGATGTAAAAAACACATATGAGAAAGGGTGGGAAACATTACCTGCAGAAGTAGTGGACTCCCTACGAATTTGGTGGTCTCCCGTCAATGGAAAGCGTCTAAGCCCATCAAAGTCTCAGCCAGCACCAAGCCAATGCAACGCTTGCCCTCTTTTAAACCTTGGGCCACTTCAACCAACCGAATGCTAGACCCGCCGAAATTTAGGGCGAGAAGAAAATGAGCCAGCATACATAAGCAAAGGGCGTGTTGTCGAAAACCCCGCCAAAAAAGGTTACCTCGGTCACCAACGTCAGAAAATTGATGAATCAGGCTGGGAATATCCAGCTCTCCGTTGTGAACCAAGGATCAAGCCTCATGTAGAGTGAGCCCACACATCCGTCCCAAAGTTTGGATGTGGCCGAAACGGGACTGAGGTATGATTTTCTCATCGCCCCGGGATTCCATTAGCGCCTGAAATTCTTTGATTGTCGGGCATATCTCTTGTCCCCCGAAGCTAAAGACATATGTAATTGGGTTCCAGCATCTAGCCGCAGCATGAAGGAATGGAAAACAAAGCGGAGAACGGCTCAGCGGGAAAATTGCATTTATGTCAAAACCCCAAAAATTCACTTTTTCCGAGCCATCTAAAGTCGCAATCCAATCCGAGAGTTTTTTGATGAAAAATGGCTCCATTTGTGATGAATTTGCAGCTGAAATGAAGAAATCACGAAGCTCTACCTTTTGTAGAAGATAAGGCAGTGAGTGGAAGCTAGGTGTTAACAATCTGGAGGTCCTTCACATTGATGGCTGGCAGGTAGCCGACAAGCCACATTGGTGGCCGGCAAGAGACATTGTGGTCAGCAGGCCACCTTTCATGGTCAGCATGTGGCAGGCAACCCCTATTTGTGGTCGGCAATCTCTCACTCTGACTTGCTGTCCACCTGTTGGGCAGTGCTGGAAGCATATGTTTTGTTTTGAGTCTTTTCGACTTTAGCAAGTTTGTTATTTTGTATTTAAGTTGTTGTTGCGTTGTTTTTGCTTTATCGAGTTGTTATTGTTTTGTTTATCGAGTTGTATATCGCTTTTTGTATTTCAGTTGTTGGTTGGTTCTTTACCTGATTAAGATTTTGTTTCAATCAAGAGGGTTATCTTGGCCAATTCGTTTCTATGTCCTTTTCATGCTATATGCTATATGGTGCTCATGATGCAAAATACAACACTTTTTCATAAAAACTGCTTTTTATTCCAATCATGTTTTTACAAAAGAAGAGTACAAGTTTTAAATTAAACCTATCTGAAGCTGTACAATGTGCTAATGCTACCAACAAAAGAAACTAAGCAAAGTACAAAAAAAAATTAGCGCCAATAGCCTCATGCTCTAGAGGCCCTCTTCGTCCTCTTCCTTGGAGGAGAGGACTCTAGGGCGCTGTCTCCATCAGCGCCGCTGTCTGAAGCAGACTCCGAGCCAAAACCAGAACTGACATCGTCTCCGCTCTCTGCCTTGGAACCCCCCTCAGCATCGTCACCTCCACTCTCAGAACCCAAGCTAGTATCGTTTCCACTCTCAGATGACTCCGAATGCTGACTCACTACCTCCTCAGAGTCGCTCGTCTCAGCATCATCATCACTCAAAATGGGCTCTGAAGAACCACTCTTGTCTCAGGTTCCCCTAGCTCTGCCTCAGCCGCATGCTGGAACCTGTCTCCCTCTCCTCCCTGCTACTGGAGGAGGTACTACTGATCTTGGTACTGGTGTCGCCGTTGGTTCCATCGGTATGGATGGGATCTGAAAAGACAGTTATCACATATCAGTTACAACGTGTATATCAGATGCAAGCATAGTATGCAGAATGAGTGTATGCAGAAATCAGATACAGTGTATGAATATAGTGTGAGTGCAGTGTGTCAGATACGGTGTATTAGTGCAGATTGGGAAGTTTTCAGTTGAAATGTCAGTGTCAGTATGTTAGTGGAAATTTGATGCCTGGAGTGCAAACTGAAGAACTTACCGGGACACCGTGGAGACCGAGCAGCGTCTCCCTTCTCTGTACCATCCCCATTAACGAGGCTATCAGCTTGAGAGAGCTGCCTGTGTACTCGATGGATGCCTGCAAATGTATTTGAATGATCAGTGTTCGCAGCAAACATATCTGAAATGAAATGTGGGGTACGAAACGTAAAGTGTGGTCCATACTTGAGTCGGGCCTCAGACCCTGACAAGCTCATGACCAGCCGCTGCAAATTCGATCGGAACCTGGTAAGCATCTCCGGTATGCCACCAGCATGTCAGCGCGGTCAGAAGCTCTGGCCAACCGATCCTCTGTCTCACCCGGGAAGCCCCTCTATCATGGGCCTTGGTCGCCCTTGTCACTCTGGACATCTCTCTCGCAGCAGGAGCTCTCGTCTCCTTACCTCTACGAGCACCGGTCAGAGGTGGCATCAGATATGTCTGGATGAAGGTCGCGTAGTCACCCTCTGCTCGGAAGTAGTCAACATCCAAGCCCACCATAAGCTGAGTGACCTCATCGATGGATAGGCTGTCTGCTGATCGCATGGACTCTGGCGGCGCCATCGGCACCATTGGGTTAGGCAGGTCCATAATCTGGCGCACAAACCGCTCGCTCAAGAACCAAGCCCGGCAAACTAGGCCCTCGAGTAGAATGCGGAAGTGGGAAACGACCCAAGCCCTAGCATACTGGTCCCGAATCCCTGCTGGCATCATGGCCCATAGCTGCGACATGATCTGCAAATGGAAGTTGTACAGATGATTAATTGCTATCAGTTGTAATGTAAATCAGAACAGTCTCAAAGCAAAAATGACTGTGTTTTGGGTTACCTCATGAGCAGCCACCGTGTCGAAGTAATGCCGGAAGAATGTGAAGGGCTCACGAGTCCTACGCTAGAGCAGGCCGTCATACCTCCGTGAATAGGGAACTGCCAATGGAAGCTCCTCTACAGGCTCTAGGGCTAGGGTCGGAAAATATGCATAGACCCATAGTTGCGAAGAAAATGCAGTGATATGTGATCAATACAGTATGAGCAGATATAAAAGTGCAAAGCAGAAAGCACAATGTATGAGCAGATATAGTAATTGCAAAGCAAAAAGCACAGGTGTTGAATAGATGTAAAGCAGAAACTGTAAAGCAGAAAATGTAAAGTGCTAAGTGGGAACTGAGACGCATACCTCCCAGGCTCGCCAGTAGCCTCCGATCAAGTCCCCTCTCAGACGAGAGGTCGAGCTCATGTAGCCATATAAGGTGGCGAGGCCAGCTCCGCTCCAGTCATAAAAACAAACCTGAGGAAGGGTCACCAGGGCGCTCAGCAAATACAGGCCTACGGTGTTCCACTTGGTCGAAAATAAGGTGGTACCGAAGACGAACATCAAAAAGCCTCTGGCATACTGCTCTATCTCCTCTACTATCTCGGGCTCAGTCCCTCTGAACTACTCGGCAAATCAAGTGTATCTGACCATGCTTGTCTGATATATGGGTGGATGTGCACCCAGCAGCTCGAACCAGGCCGCCTCCCACTCCTCCATATCTGTGTCGAGAGGGATCGGATCGCCCCCTACGTCTAAGCCGGTGATCATGGCGAAGTCATAGGGAGTCATCGTCATCTCCCTTGCAGTAGAAAAATGGAAGCACTTGGTGGTGTCCCATCACCTCTCCACGAGCGCTCCCAGGAGAGTATAGCTCGCGATGACTCGCATCAGGCCAAAGCAAAAGAAGCCGAAGCCAACCTTATCTACAATGTCCCGAACTCCAGTGGGGAGCTCGTCATACCAGTCTCGTGCAGTCGTAGCGTTGTACCCTTTGAAGGCACGAGACTCGCCCTGTGGCAAAGAATAGTTGCAACAGATAAAGAATGGGGGTGTTTGGTAGGGCTTTTTTGAGCCAACTTATGGCTTCTGGCTTTTAAAAAGTTATTTTGGATTGTTTGGTTAAACTTATTTCAAACAGCTTCTGATTCTAACAACTTATTTTAAGTCAAAAAAACTGATTCTGAGAAGCTGCTCACCCCTTGCTTCTGATTATCAGCTTTTGCTGTGAACATGTTAATTCACGGTTATACTCTTAAATTTTTTTATTTTTTATTTTTTTAAAAATAGAAAAAGACCCAAATGGACTATAAAATATTATTATTATTTTTTTATGAGAAATGTAGACAAATAGTGAATAATAAAAAATAAAAATTAATTGAAAAAGCTACCTCACAGCTTATTTAACAAACACTACTCAGCAACTTAAATCTATAATCTAACAGCTATACCAAACAAATTAACAGCTTCTGATTAAAGTCATAATCTATAATCTGTTAAGCTATAATCTATAATCTGTTTTAATAGCTACACCAAACAGCACCAATAGATAGGTTAGATGAAGCAGTGATGATAGTATAGTCGAATAAAAGGCAGTGCAAGAAATGCAAGTAAAGATAGGCAGGAATGCATGAAAACAGAGCTTATACCTCAACGGTGATGGCTGACAGGTGAGAGGCTGGCTCCCTCAGCAGGAGGTCCTCCGGTGCACCGCGAGCAAACTCAGTGAAACATCTGATGCCTTCGGGAGGCAAGATATGTGTCTGGGGATGGTATCTTTTTGAATCGAAGGGCCGTACCCTCAGCGGTAGCGGCTCTGGCTCAGCCCCCGGCTCGAACTCTGCCTCAATGTCGGCCTCAA
This sequence comes from Camellia japonica, assembly GCA_030407325.1. Lineage (NCBI taxonomy): Eukaryota > Viridiplantae > Streptophyta > Magnoliopsida > Ericales > Theaceae > Camellia > Camellia japonica. The sequence goes on along the minus strand of JAPPVO010000013.1, from coordinate 48,938,312 downwards.
GGTTAACTACTGGCTCAACTACCTCAGGAATAGGTGGAAATATAGGGGGAATCTCTGGAAGAGCCCCGTCGTGTGGTGAATCATCCGCCATCTGAAAATGGGTGTGAAGTAGATAAAAAAGCGAAGAAAAATGCCGAAAAGAGGGTAAACTTGGAAAAAGTCAACCCTAGGAGAGAGAAAATGGAAGAAAAAGTCAAAGTCGGGAAAAGTGCACGGAACTCGAGAGAAACTTGAGGAGAACAAGCCTAGAAGGGTGAAAATGAGGAAAAGAGGGTCGAAATCAAATTTCAATCGGTTCAAAATGGAGGAAACAAAAAGGGTTTAGCGAATCAACTTCGCGTGGGGTGTTGGAAAACGCGTAGAAAACGCAAATCTAGAGACAATTAGTGTCTAGAGAGAGAGGGAGAAGATTTTCGGACATGAGGTTATGAGGAAATGAAGTATTGAGGTCTATACTTAAAGACCCGTGGTGAAAAGACAAAAAGGGCCCCGAATTGCCATCGGTGGACGGCACAAGATTGGCAAGGCCTATCCGTGGCCGGCAAGGCTCATCCGTGGCTGACACCCTCCTCCTATGGCCGGTGGCCTCCCTTGGAGTCCTAATGCTGTTTTGTGTCCTTGGTTTCCAAGAAGTGTAGGGATGGTTCACTGTTGGGTTCTGATTGTCTCTACAGAAGCTCAAAATTGTGTTTTTGGTGCACGATGTTCGTCACTTGTCAACATGAACGAGATGTATCCTTTAAAAATATTGTAACTTTTCCGAGAGGTAAATTGGAAGTTGCTACTAAATTTGTTTTTGTCAAATTATGCTTTTGCACCTTGCGTAGATTATGCACGTCACTTTGTTGCATAGAAGATGCATTTCGCATACGTTGTTGCATAAGATATGCATTTCACGCATATTGCATGTGCGTCTTGCATCCATTATGAATCATTCATAGAATATGCTTCCACTCTTGTTTCACGCAGAGAATATGCTTTTGTTTTTCGCATGGAACATGCCATTTACATTGTATCTCGGTTGTTTATCTTGCATAGAACATGCATTCTTACTGTATCGCACTTGTTAAGTTTCTTTCTTACACAGGCAAAAGGTATTGTATGTACGGTTCATTCAGAGGAGTTCCAGTTGAAGTCTTTGTGCATGTATCGCACTTGTTCACTTTGTGCATCTATCGCACTTGTTCACTTTGTACATCTATTGCACGTGTTCACTTTGTGCATCTATCGCACTTGTTCACTTTATGCATCTATCGCACTTGTTCATCTTTCGTGCATCTATCACACACCTCTTTGTTGTTTTACCTCGGGACATACGAAGTACACGCCCAAGTGGTTGTTTCTCAGGAAGTGTGAAACGCGGCCCTGGGCGCGTTTTACCTCAGGACATATGAAGTATATGCCCGAGTGGTTATTTCTCAGGATGTGTGAAACGCGGCCCTGGGCGGGTTTTACCTCGGACGTACGAAGTACGCACCTGAGTGGTTGTGTCTCAGGACGTGTGAAACACGAGCCCAAGCGATTTTCGTTTTTGTTTTCTCAGGATACGTGAAACATAACCCTGAGCGGTGTTTTCTTTCCTCGTCTCGTGTTTTGGCGTAGTTAGAGTGCGTTTTACTTCTTCTTCATGGAACCTGTGTTGATTTTAAACTTGAAGCTGCTCATCTATATGTATTATTATTTCTTGCTCTTGCTTATTGCATCATCTCACATGATCATAAGTTTTCAAAATAGCCGACTTCGCGAAGCGTGTGAGTCTGTCTTTCAAAGTTGCATTGTGCATATTATTTGCATTTTGCCCCAGAACTACGTTGGTTTGATTCCTTGCAAAGGGATACGTAGGCAACCTACGGGCGCAACCATTTATGTCTGTCTTAATTACTTGTCCAAGTCTTACAGCCTTGTCGAAATGGGTCATCTCTAGGCTTTGACATTCACTCATGTCATTTTCATGACTTCGAGTTTTGTCAAAGAGGGGTAACTGTAGACACCCCATTTTTTATAGCCCTTACGACATGGACGTCCTTGCATGCACACCCGATGATGAGTTTACATGCTCGCCAAGTGCTCGAAGTCCTCAGCAGAATGCCACAATTTTGAGCCTCGCAAACCCTGATAGCCTTTCAAACCCAGTTTTGGACCATGCCTTGGCCTTGTCACCCTGTAACCTCTGGTAGCCTGCTGACCATCCCTAGAGGCTGCTGGCCATCACTTTTGGGCTGCCGACCACTGATGTAGCTTGCCGGCCACTAGTGATGGCCGGCTGGCCACCAGTGTATTTTGCAGATATTTTATACCTTCTGTGCCAGCTATTTGCACAGATGCATGCATTTTCACCCACATGTAAGGCTAGATCTCCTTAAGGGAATTTCATGTTTTCCATATATAGGGACCCCCTCTCTCTTGTAGCAAGGTTAGAAAATTTTGAACTCAAAAATTTTCCTCTCTCTCTCTCTACAAATTCTCTACACTTTAGCCTCCAAATACTTAACCATTGCCTATATACCCTTAACCAAATCTTCTCATCTTTAAGCTGAGGTGTTCTTGAGCTTGGTTTGAGCTCTAGAGGGTGTACTTACTTGGTTTTGTTGCTTGGAATTACTCTTTGCTTCAAGAGGTATAATACTTGCCCTTTTTTACCTTGCTTTGTATACTTGTTTTTCTATCTATTCCTACTATTTTTGGGCTGTTTTTGTGGGCTGAAATTGGTGGTTTTAGGCCATTTAAGGTTAGGGGGTGGTTCACCCTTCTTTATTCCTTGTTTGTAAGGCCTTTTCACCTTGTTTCCCACTTTCAAATCAACTTTTTCCAAACTTTTAAACACTGATTTTCAGAGTAATTTCAGTGGTGAAAATCATATTTTGAAGTCCAAATTTGGAGGGGTTAGCCTCCCCTCCTTGTGTCTTGTTTGCTAGCCTAGTTAGCTCTATGTGTTAGCTTAATTTTCTAGCATTTTGTAGCTTAATCCCAGCATGTTTTAACCTCTGATTTGGACTGTTTTAACTCTGTTTTGGGTTGGTTAATTCATTTGAGTCTTGTTTTGCATGCTTCTAGTGTAAGTGTCCTCACAAGCTTGGTGTTTTAGGCCTTTAGACACCACTTGTTTGAGTTGATTGCATTGTTTTAGTGTTTTTCTTACTCAATTTCAACAAGCATAATCTCTGCAACCTCCCTCACTTCTTCACTCTTTGTTTGCTTTGAGGGTTGTTTCAACCTTGGGATTGTTTAAGCTTGAGATTGAGGTCCATGCTTAATGGTTTAATCCTCTTTTGGGGGTTCATTATCAACGGCATGACACCTTTTTCTTGCCTTAAACTACCCCTTGTTTGACATTTTCGTCTCTTTTAGAGGACTTCAATTCACCTTTTGGACTTAACTGGATTAAAGAATGGTTGGTAAATTAAAATGAGTAACTAAAACTTGGGACTAAAGGTGTTCAAAATAACTTTTCTACCTCCGTGGCATCACTGAAAAAAAAAAAAAAAAACATAAGAAAAGAAAGAGAGGCCGCCTTCTATGAATTATTACATTTACATAATACAAGCAATTAAATAGGTTGATGTGCCATGAAATTAAAATTTTTAAACAAAACAAGTCAAAATAATTTTTTTAAAAATTGTCCATTTTCTTTGGACAGAATTATAATGTCACTAGAAGAAACAACTTGCATGCATGGATATATATATATATATATATATATATTCTATAATTCAACTATGCAACCCAAAGTCAAAATTGAGGTTGATTGTCATAAATATGTAATTATTAACGTTAACTATTATGTATGTAACAATTTACCACAATGTAAGAAGCCAATTGATTTAATTTTATTAGGTTTTTGTTACTAGTAATTCCGTTTGATAAAAACTCATTTTAGTTGTAATTTTACTTGATCTTTTATTTCGGTGAGGTTATGAGTATTTAGATGCAAATCCTACCTAAATTGTGCTTTGTAGAGAAGTTTGTGATGTTAATTCTTTCATATTTGCCACTTCGCTGACTATGTCAAGAATCGAGTTGCTTGGTTAGCTCACGAGGGTCCAGGCAGTAGCGCCCCATGGCGGGTCTGGGGCAGCACCTAGGTGAGGTCGAGGGCAGTGCCTCTGAAGCAAAAATCAAAATTATAGTTGAAGTTGTTTGTCCGCTCGAACGAAGATGCAATCCTCTCAAAAGTTTCACTCGCCTACAAAAGTACTGGGAGTTGACATTTTACGCTCAAGCGAACTTTCCATCGCTCGAGCGAAGACACTTGTTCAGGAACATGCGTTTAAGTCACACCGCTTGAGCAGCCATTCCTGCGCTCAAGCGGTGACCGCGATTTTGCTTGCTATAAAGCTGTGATTAAATTAGTTTCTAGGGTACGGCTTCTAGATCTTCTTCCTGGGTATTAGTGTTTTCTTCTGAAGTTTTTTACTTGTTTCCTATGATATCTATGAGAGTTTGTATCATAAATTGAGTGGATTATATCAAAGGAGGTTGTTTTATTTATTCTATACAAAAAAGAGAGTTGTTCTTCGGTGAATTCCGAGGAATTTGGGCATGAAACTTTGATGGATTTCAGAGTGGCTCATCGTCATGATTCGACATCGGCATTGTAGATTGAATATTGGACAAGACAAATCCGAGGTGAAGACAGTGTTGGAAGAGATACATTGAGGTCAGTTCAATTCTGGTATGGATTCGTTAGGTAATTGAGAGTACACTTGTGTAATACTTTTTTGTCTTTTTGGTAGATTATTTTGTGACTTTAGCCCGTGGTTTTTCTATCACAATTGGAGGCGCTCCAATTGTGATTTTTCCACATTAAAATCGTTGTGTTGATTCGTCTTTGATTGTTTGATTGAAATTGTTATTTACTGTTTAAAATTGATACATAATCACAAATCAATACCTTAGGAAATTAAGATTTTCAAATTTGATTTGAATATGACATAAAATATAATTAATTAATTAATTGATAAGTTAAACCATTATTAATTTAGATGTTCAATGCATATTGGCAAAGCCTTTGGTTCTCCACTAAATAAAATTTGTCATTTATGTTACATGCCAGACTATCATTAATTGTTTTGAAGCCATAACATGATTACCAACTTACTTTGAAGAAGAAAGAAACATTTCATGTGAGAAGCGAGAATTCTATTTTTCATATTAACTTCACATTGAAGAAAAGAATCAAGAAGAACTTCTTAGCTAGGTTATAGGGACAAATTTTGGATCAAAATTTTCGGTATAAGGGAAACACCATAAAGTAGTGCAAGCCCATCATACTCCTTGTTGGGTGCAATTTTTTGTAAACAAAAATTTCATAATCAAAAACAAAAATGTTTGAGATCCATGATAATTTGACCCACAATAATGTGATATAATAGGTGTCAAATTTTGATTTATTACACATTTAATGATGTATAGCCCAACTCTCTTTCCACATCATTGTGGGTATAAAAGCGTGGGTCTTTAGCATTTCTCAATCAGAAATCAAAACCTAAAGCCACACTGCAACATATGAGGGTTTTAAGGATTGAATTTTTCATTTCCAAAAGTGAAATTTTTGTTACAACAAATATTAACAGACTAATTACAGGCGTCATGTGAATTGTCACAAAAAGCTAGCCACATAAAGCAAAAAAAGGACTTTTAACAACAAAACAATTTCATATTGAAAGTTTTGTGTTGTTTTGTTTTGTTTTATTTGTTTTTACAAAAATTTTGGTCTCAAAAGGATAACAATTAATTACTAAATATCTAATTTCCTTGCTAAAAATACAATAATGACATTTTTGGTAATTAAGATATTTTGTCTCTAAATTTTTGTCTCTAAGAGCAACTTCAACCACACTTTCCATTTTCACTAGTTAACATGTAAAAAAGCTATGTTCTTTATTTTGTCTAATTCCTTTATTTAATTTATGTACTCCAATTAGGGATGTGCAAAATACTGCAAAATCTGTTAAAACCTCCAAATCCGCATCGATCTGCATCGATCCATCCGCTAATTGCAGATTAAACTTTGAAATTTATAATCCCCTTTCGAAACTGTTTCACTCCGCTATAGTTAATACAAATATATTTTTTAATCTCTAATGAAATATTTAAGTAAAAATGAGTGTGAAAGAGATTTAAGATGTGAAATTTGTTGTAAATTAATAGTTATATATATGAAAAATATTACGTAAAATTAGTTTGTGTTATATATATGAAAAATATTATGCAAATTAGTATTATATATTATACAAATGCTTTATAATTGTTTAAGAATATTTTCCAATTAACTAGCAAATTAAAACTGCCTGAAATCGCCCAAACCAGGTTTGGTTATTTGCCAATCCGCCATTCACGGTTTGGTTTATAAGTTTACTCTCAAACCGTCTGAACTGCACCGCGTACACTCCTAACTCCAACACTATTATTTATTTTATTTATTTATATACATAAACTGTTTAAAGAGTCTCCCAAGACTCTTCAAATGTGGTTAGTATTAAAGAATTTTATTAAAATAATTATTGTAATAATTAACCCATTAAAATAACTATTTATGATGATGCTAACTAAAATATATAGCTAATAGGCCTCGTTTAAAAAATCCTTCTAAAATAGTTAATAGGCCTCGTTTAAAAAAATCTTTCAAAGATGGCCTAACTTAATTTGTTATAGTGAGTTTTACTCATCCAGTGACACAGATTGAATTTTAAGAATTATACATTTTATTTTCACTAAAGAACTAGTATTTGATTAGCAATATTTTAATCTTGGATTGAGTAGCCTAGAATCCTTACTTTCCTATTTATTTAGATTTTTTTATTTATTTAGCTTTATATATTAGTTTGATTGTTGTAGAAATTCTTTTATGTTATAAATTAGGAATGTAAGAAAAATCGATAAAATTACATCTCGAAGTAAGAACAATTGGTATAAGGATCAAAGTGAGAAAAAATAAATAAATAAATAAATAAACAAACAAACAAAAATTACATCTTAGTGAAACTGATAATAGAAGTTTACACAGATCTGAAGGGGTACAATTCAGAGCACCCCACCACACAAAGAGCTGCACCTCTCATATTTTACTAATATTTTTTGGTCTTCTACCATGCATTGTTGTTTCCCAAATAAATAAATAAATAAAATTTGTAACGCCCCAAAAAAAAAAAAAAATCCAACATAAATGAAGTATATCAACCCACATCCAAACTTTTACATCATTAATCAATAAAGTTTGTACAAAGGTCTCACATGCAATTTATATATTCAATGATATAGAAATACATGAATCTATAGCATGTAGAACTTCAAATCCCAAAATAAATAAAATGCCCTTAAGGGCTTACATATTCTAAGGCTTGAGCCCGGTTACACAAAAATGGTTTCACGAACTCATATATTTAAAGCCCTTGGCTAGCAAATAATTCACAAAAAAAATAGAGTCATTTACTCTTCACAAAAATATGTCCACGCCCTCAACTCGACGGAATCACCACATCTTTTCCTGCATCAAAATCCCGTAGGGGTGAGTATAAAGTCCAGTAGAGAATCCTTAATAAAGTATATACATTTATGCAAAATTTCCGATATTAAATGCAAATGCCATGCAATGCCAAATTTAAAGAGGATTTCATTTACATGCCTTTTAAATGTCACCATGTTCTATCATAGTTTGAAATATCAACAATTCCGAAATTTACAATTTTGAGATCCTTATCCAATCGATTTCAACCAAAAGTTACAGCTATTGAAGACGCTTAAGATGTTGGTAACCTCAAGATGGATCATTTGGTTGGAAATCTCCAAACCTATGAGGCTCATATGAATTTCAAAAAGAAACAAAAAAATGATGTTGTTTTTAGTAGTTCTCATAGAGATGGTAAGGAGTCTGATGAGGATGGTGAGCTTGATTCTAAGATTACGGATGCTTTTATAAAATATTTTGAGAAGTCTTTTCGAAAAATGAAACATATTCTTGTGGAATCAACTCACAAATCCAAAGGAAAATAAAGACTCAAAATTGATCCTACAATAGAGAAAAAAAAAGGAAAAATACAAGAGAATCCTCAAAGAGTCCAATGCTACGAATACCAAGGTTTTGGCTATTTTGCTCAAGAATGTCCTAACTAATTGAGAATTAAGAAAGCCTTTGATATCACTTGGGATGATGAGTCAGACTCTAATAAGAATGAAAGTGACAATGAGGGGTATGAATAATTTCTTACTTTCATGGTGGTCTCTGCAGCCGAGGGACGAATGGATTATGCCGAAGGCCAAGTTGACTATGCTTATGGCCAGAATGTTCCACTCCTCCTTACTTTGATGAATTTGAATACCTATACTGTAGTGCTAGAATGAGGGTGTATTTGTTAGCATGTAATGCAAGCTTTTGGAGGATTATAGAAGAAGGGTATGAGATGCCACATGAACTTGATTTGGTAACCAACTTGAGAAGTTTGAAGCCTCAAGAACAATGGAGTTAACTTCAGTTGCAACACTTTGGATACTACCAAGAGCATTAGTGGAAATACGAGGTGTTATCTCGAAAGGTGAGTGAACTCATATTTCTCATTATGAGATGGCCAAAGGAGCATGGGATTTGTTGAAGTCTATCTATGAGGATGCAAGTTCTAATGGTGAATCTCAAGGTAACTCCATTCCTCGTGCATCAAGTGTTGACTCTTTGGATGGAGATTCATTTGTTGATAAGAGTGGGAATGAAAGCTCCACTTCTGAGTCTTCAAATGGTAGTAGTCAGTCATCTAGTGCAAAAGAAGAAATAGATGGTGTGGCTATTCATGAAGCTTATGAGATGTTATATAAGCGAAGTTACACCTTAACAAAGATGAATATCAAATTGTCCACTAAAGTAAGGCTAAGTAGAGAGGGAAAAGAGAAAGTAAAGCAAGAGCTTATGGAAGCTCAAGCAGAAGTTAGTGTTCTCTCAAATGAAATGGAGTCCTCGATCGCTAAGCTTTCCACATGCGAAATAGAGAGAAACCAATTGCTTTGTACTCATGATAAGTTGAAAGAGAAGAATGGTTCTCTTGAAAGAGAGTTGGAGACTTGTTCGAAATTCGGGAAAGAGTTTGAAGTGAAGATTACCTCATTAGAGTTGGAGCTCGAAAGTGTCAAAGCTATCTTGCAAACTTGGAATGCATGTTCACAAAGTGTGGATGTGGATCTTGGTGCTCAACAAATGATTAGTGCTCAAGGAGTAGTTGGCATCATCAAAGGACATGTCTTACCATCCAAAGCCTCAACTTCCAAGGATGAGAGCACTGAAGATTTCAAGGCTAGGGGTAATATCACTTCATCTTCTTCTTTGTCTTATAATTGCGTAGCCAAGGGTACATTAATTCATATTTGTCATCATTATGGGCTTAAGGGTCACATTAGACCTCATTGTTTTGAATTGCTTAAGACCAAACATGAAGTGAGGTTGAGTTTGCCTAGACCTTGGAATATGAGGTTGGAAACAGATTCAAAACGGGTTCCCATTGAAGGGGAAAGGAACCACAACGTCAAGATGCCACCCAAGAGCCACAATTCTCATAGCATTGTTCATACTAAAGCGGTTTGGGTGAGGAAGCTTGACTTGGGTTGACTGGTTGATTGTTTGTTCTTACTTGTTTTGTTTTTTGTTTTTTGTTTTTTCTTTCTTGTTTTTTCAGTCTTTTGTCCTTAGGTTGGTTTTATTTTCTTGCTTTGATTATCAAAAATACAAAAAGATTTTCCTTGTATGGTTTTGCAAGTTTGAAATTTTTGTGAAGTTCTTAATGCATATTGGAATTGATGAGAATATCCATTACTTGTTAATGTGTCTGTGCTATCTATGGTCTTTACTCATTAATGATTGTGTGAACATTGATTTGTATGTCTTATTCTGTATACACTCTTGGATTAGCAAATACTGGACTCTTCCGTATAAGTGATCATAGTTCTTTATAGACTTCTAGCAGTGTTTCTTGTGTTTTTCTTCAGAAATTGACCAATGCTAGCATATCTTGAGTGATGTTGAGTCTCATACCCTCCTCCTATCTTTTTCCACCCCTACTGCTTACCCCTCTGTACATGTCTCTCAAAGCATAAGGAAAAGGCTACCTCAAAGTCACCAACCAGGGTTCGCTTATTCTTTCCATCCTTTTCTGGCTCAGTTTCCATACTCTTGAGCGTGAAAGTCGTCGGTGAGTGCGTAAGAAAATGTTGCATTGTTTGAGGGGGAGCATTCGTGTTTACTCAACAAATACCCTTTAATCACTAGAGGTTTGACTTTTCTCAATCACTCGCAGATTCTCTTACCGGAGATCCAACCATCAAATCACTTCCAGGATTTGACTCTAGTGTTTGTCAAACTCCAAGAGATACACACACTTTTCTCATGAGATCTATACTTTTCACATATTGCACCACATTCTTTCATGGGAAATCTTCTAGAGATTGTGCACATTATGTTTTCAAGCAATTGTGTGTCTTGGATATCCTTGTGTGTATTAATGTTCTAATCTGAAATTCCTTACTTGCTCTACCATATTGCTTTTGTCTTTTCTGTTTTATTCTTTTTTCTTTTTCTTTTTTTGGTACTTGATGATTTTGTTGAGGAGGTTGTTTGTTGGGGGAGAGTTTGTTGGGCATGTCTTACTTTGTTTGGTGTGAGGGAGATTGGTGCTTATTGGTTTTGCATGTTGCTCTATGTTGCTTGTTTATTTCATGCTATTCACTTTTTTTAGCCTCTTATCCCTTGCTTGTAGTCGCTGTCTATGCTTTCTGTGGTTGGTATTTGTTCTTTGTTGGTTGTGCTCCCTTTGTCAATTCATGACACAAAGGGGGAGATTATTGGAGTGGTATTGCATGATGGCATGATGTTCTTTTAAAATTTTCATATTGTCATATGCTTTACGCTACCATATGCTCTTGTGACACTTATAGTTGTTTTGCAAATTGTAAGCTTGAGTAGTGAGCTTTTTTGTTGTGTGTAATGGGTTGAGGTAATTAGGAATTTCTTGTTAGGTGTGTTTTGTCACGAAATTTCCAAAGGGGGAGATTGTTAGGTATTTTGTAATTAACAATCCCGTTTGACAAAACTCCATTTAGTTGTAATTACATCCGTTCTTTTGTATCTGTGAGTTTGTGAGTTTTTAAATGCATATCCAACCTAAAAATTTTGAGAGTTATGTTTTACTGCTCGAGCAGTATATCTTGCTCTCGAGCGGTTGACTGGTTAGTGAGCACTGCCTTTAGTAACACTGCTCGAGCGGTCTTTCATACGTTAGTTCGGTCTTCGCCGCCCTGTTTCATATAAAATGCATTGTTTGCTCGTTTTAGGGTTAAACCAGTCTAGAATTCTCAAAGAGAAGAAAAGCAAAAGTGTTTTATATTGGAAGATGTTTATATATTGTTTTCCTTGATGAATTGAGAGTGATCGATGGATCAACAAGCTTCATATTGACAATCATCAAGGGCTTTCTCTCATCTAATTCAAATTTCAACAGAAATGTCCATTGGCGGATTCTAGGGAACTTGAGCCTGAAGCTTTGGTGAATTTTGGAGTGGCTCATCGTCATGGATTCGACATCGGCGTTGTGGATTCAACGTTGGGCAAAGCAATTTCGAGGTGAAGACGGTGGTGGAAGAGACACATCGAGTTTGGTTCAATTTGGATGTGGATTCACTAGGTAATTGAGAGTTCACATGTGTAATTCCTTTGTCTTCTTAGTAGATTGTTTTATAACTTTGGCCCATGATTTTTTATCACAATTGGAGGTGTTTTAATTGTGATTTTTTCCATGTTATATCGTTGTGTCAATTTGTGGTTGTTTTGTTTGTAAATATAATTCAATTCTTGTTTAATTGGATTAGATTTATGATTGTTTGATTGGGAATTGTTATTCATTGCTTTGATTGAATTCTAATTGCAAATCACTATCTCAAGGTTTTTAAGGATTTTCACTTCCTAATGTGGTGGTTATTTTAGTTATAACCAATGAGATTTTTAATTATGTCTCAAGTAGTGTTTAGTTATGATCATTGGTTATGACTTATTGTAATGTTCGTTATGACATATTATGGTTATTATTTTGGTTATGACTAAAAGTTTTAAGTTATGTTTCAAATGATATTTAATTATAATTATTGTGATCTTTTTAATTATGACTAAAATTAATTTAAGTATAATATTTTTATAATTTTAATACTACAAAATATCATAACTTACATCTTAAATATGATACACTCTTTTGAAAAATTGTCTATGTAGAAGGACCGTCAAGCTGATATTTCAAATATAACACACAAACTCACTATTTGGTTGGCTATTTGTCACATCAGTTTCTCGAAAACATCTATGATTTTTGAAAAATTTTGGTTCCAAATCAAAATTTTGAATGTTGAAAACATTTACGTAATGTTTTCTATTTTTATTTTTTATTTTTTAAATTTTGAGATGGTAACATGATTCAATAAGCAAGACGCACCAAATTTTGGTTCCAAACCAGCTTGAATTTTTTTTTTTTTTTTTTTTTGCTACTTAGGCCTCGTTTGGCAAGTGGCCTTTTTAATTAAAAGGTCAAAAAATCACCAAAAAAATTAAAAAGCCAACAATCTATACAAAAAAGTCAAAGATTCTCATTTCTCTATACTTTTTGTATATTTTTTCGTAAAAAGTCAAAAAGACATCCCAAACATACTAATTTTTTTTAGCTCATAATTTAGTCAAATAGCCAAAAAATTACTAAATTAGTCTGTTCCCAAACGAGGCCTTAGTACGATAGTAATTACAAATATAATAAAAATTATACAAAATTAGACGATTATAATCCGACAACACCGAATTAAAAGTTCAATAACTATCACAAGAAAAAATTAATAACCAGACAAAAATAAGCAATCCAATACAACAAAAAGGAAGAGTCAAAGATTGACTCTAACCTAACAAATAAGTGTATAATAGTCGCCAACTAAGCTAGTTCAATTATTTTTCTACCTATCGATTATGGTCGAAAATAATTTAAATAAATTTTTAAAAATTAAAAATATAGAATACACAGAAATTGTTTTGCAGTTGAGCTGTTAGTTTTAGAGAAATTCTTGCAGTTGAGCTGTTATTTCATGTGCTCTTGCATTGTCCCTTTGTGTGGAAGGTGTGGTCTGCTATACTGAGTTGCTGGGGGGTTCAGTGGGCCATTCCTGGTTCTGTTGAAGGGCTGCTACTTTGGTGGGAGGGAGGGCAGTTTAAGAGTTTGGAGAAAAAGTTATGGAGAGCTATGCCAACTACTCTCTGGTCCGTATGAAAGCTTAGAAATGAAGTTCTGTTCAAAGCCAATACACCAGACATCTGTGAACTTTGCTGACTTATAAAAATTGGAGTGGCACTTTGGCTTAAAGCTTTCAACTAAGGAGTGGCAGTTCTCTGTCAATGATGTTCTCTTTAATTTCAACCAGGTAAGAGCATGTATTGGTGGTGGCCAAGGGGATTGGGCTGTCCTGGGATTATTGTTCATTGTGAGGTGTATTTGCAATGGTGAGACAGCTCAGGGGTGTGTTGAAGTGGAGGAACAGGGGATAGTTGAATAGTGGTTGCCTCTGTGATCTGCTTGTTTGCTTTGGCCTGTTTTTTTCCCTTTTGTTTTTGTTGGTTTCTCACTAACCTTGGGCCAGAGCTAGCACATAATTGGGTGTCGTTTTAGGTGTCAACCTAATTGAGATTTGAAAGGTATGCTATGATACTTTTTGCTCTTATCCCTTTCTTGATGTATTCCCAAATGTTATCATCTTGTGTTTCATCAATAAAATTTCTTTTGCTGATTAAAAAAATAAAAAAAAATAAAGGGATCACTAATCTTAGGAAAAGTCTATAATGTACACTCACAGAAAAGGGCACATGATGTGCACATTATAACTTTGCTTACAAAAATATAACACCACTCACAAAAAGTATAACTTTTAAAACTATCATAAAGTTTGTGTAAAAGGACTCAAAAATCATTACTTCTCTCGCAAAATTGTATTACATATCTCACAAAAAGTATCACCTTCAAATTTTCACAACTTTTCTTCGAAAACACAAAAATCATAACTTCACTCACAAAATGTATAACACCACTCAAAAAAAGTATAACATTCAAATTTTCACAACTTTTCTTCAAAGAATATTTAAATTTTCACAACTTTTCTTCAAAGACACAGAAATCGTAAATTCGCTCACAATATGTATAACACCACTCAGAAAAAGTATAACATTCAAATTTTCACAACTTTTCTTCGAAAACACAAAAATTGTAATTTTGCTAACAAAATGTATAACACTACTCACAAAAAGTATAACATTCAAATTTTCACAATTTTTCTTTGAAGACACAAAACACATAATTTCGCTCACAAAATGTATAACATCACTCACAAAAAAGTACAACCTCTAAATTTTCACAAGTTCTTCAAAGACACAAAAAAATCGTAATTTCACTCACAAAATGTATAATACCACTCACAAAAAGTATGACATTAAGATGCACATAATGTACAACTTTAAGTGAAAGCGCATGGTAACGAACCCCAATCTTAACAAATTTATTACATTTTGTCCAATCATGTTGTGTAAAGAAAAGTAGGTACTCTAGTAGTTAAAATGGAATGGTAGGTTTAGGATCTTGTTCTCGTCAACTTGTGGGTTCCATTCCATCCCATCCCTTTTCAGAGGAAGGGTCCATCCAGATGATCTGCACAAGTTCACATGGTTGATACCACAAGGCATGTATTTGAAGCCCACATGGTCTTCCCATGTGTAGTAGTACTAAATTTATCCCATATCATATACGTTCCTTTGTTTCAGCGCACAAGTTCTAATATGGTCCCAACTCCTCCTCTGTGATTGATTGCATAAGAAGCTCAACCAGCCCATTGACAGTCCATTTCTTTCCACACTATTTGCTTTTCTCTGCTTCTCTCTTGTGAGAATATTTCCAAATCAAGACTCATACAACTGCATCTGTGACTGGGAGTCTTATTTCTTGTAAGTTGTATGTTCCAAAAAAAAAAGATCTAAGGATTCTTTCGGGAAGTAATTTTTTTAGTAACTTTTTTAATTAAAATATGAGGTGAAAAAAATTAAAGTATTTATGAATGATTTTTTTACTTTTTTATGAAACAATGTGTAAAAAAATAAAGAGAATAGATTAAAAAAAATGTAATTTCTTTTGCATATATTTTTTGATTTTTTGATTTCTTTTAATGCCCTTTTAACTTTTTGATTAAAACTAAGCCATCCGAAACAGACTCTTAACTGTGGTCACAGGTGAACTTGAATTATGACTTTTATATGCTAAAGTTATGAGTTGAAACTTCAAGGGGGTGAAGCCATTGTTAAAGATTAGTATTAGATAGTCAGAAAATTTATAATGAATGACGTGATAAATTTTAATTTTATTATTTTGAGCAAATTATACTAGTAATCCTTATATTTTGTTTCTTGTGTCATTTTAATCATTCTAATTTTAATCTGCTCAAATTTTACCCTTAATTTAGAATTTTGTATCAATTTGGCTAAATTGAAAACACTGGTTAGGATTTTTGACTGAAAATAGTCGTTGAATTGGTTAAGGTTAACTCACTAAGCTGAGTAAGTTTATAATTTTTTCTCTAAAAGCATAACACATGCCAATCATGTGTGTTTTTTCCATTAAAAAAAGCTAACATGCATAATCGATTGGATCAAATTAAGACATAATTATAAATTTCAATGTCAAATTCAAGTTAATTGAAATTAGAAGCACTAAAATGATGCAAGAGTCAAAACCTAAAGACTACCAGTGTAAAATGCTCTATTATTTTAAAGCCAAAAATCTATTGAGATAACATATATTTTGAACAAAGTCACTATCACGTAATTCTTATCATAAATTTCATAAACACGTAATTTTAATTTTTCGTAGTTAAATATTATATTTCTCCTCTCAATTACTTGTAAATACTAGTAGTTGGGCACGTGCATTGTACGTGACATATGATTTTTCATCAACTGTTAGTACTGTAATAATGCATGTATCTTAAATTAGTATGTGATGTATATACAAAGTATGGAGACTTGTATGAGTAAATTAATCTGTATCCAAAATACAACTAAGTAAGAAATGAATACATACTCGGTTGAAGAAATTTAAATGATAAATGAGAAATTTTATAAAGATAAACATTAATTTATAGCTAGATTGTTGAGATCACAATTTATTTTAAACAATAAACAAAAAACAGGTCCTTTAAATATATAATATTATACAAATTTGTTCTATCAACTTCTCACTTCAATTTTTCATAATTTGTACCTGTAATACAATTGAAAGTATGAAATTAATTGCACAATTACACAATTTTGTTTAATAGTTCATCTCATAATACAAATTTATTGAACCCATTATTGCATATTATTTGCATACTATTGGTGTAAAAATGCATTAATATTAATATGTAATATATTTTTATACATCAAGAGTTGTTGAGTCTTGTTTCCTATACTACAAATATCTTGCATGATGAAAAATATAACATTAGTCATTAGTATACAATTTTTATACAATTGCCGTGAAAAAAATAAATATAAAAAGTATAATTATTGTCGTGATATAAGTGTTGCAAAGTCTTGGTTTGTTATTGAAAGTATTTGTTGTTGACACTTGTTTGTATGACATGTATGTATATATTTATTGAACATATACAATTCTGCAGTTTTTTCCTAGCAAATATAACTATATTACTAAAGCGATACATGTTAGAAAATTAAAGTATCTGATGGTAATATAGCATTACAGATTGACAATGTATGAATACAGTAATATATATAAATTTACATTTATATTTTTTTATATATTTATATATGTAGACATTGACATATATAAGATATTACAAAAGTAATATGTGAAATCTTTTACAATAATATAATACAAGTAACAATGAGAAGTTAGATATTCAAAATTAAATAGTTAGTCATAATGTAGATGTTTAGTGTTATATTTTTGTGTGTATGCACCATTTTTTAATTAGATTATTAAATTCACATAAAAATTGAAAAGAATTTGTGAGTAATTTGTGTAAAATTAGTAATTAGTGAAGAAAGATTTTTTTTTTTTTTTTTTTTTTTTAAAAAAGAAAAAAAAAAAAAAAGTTTATAGTGTTTGGTTTGGTTGGTTTTTTCAAACTTTGGTTTTGAATAATTTGTGTAAAAGGATTTTTTTTTTTTTAATAATCCTTTTATTTTCTTTTTAGATTTGAAAAACCTACATGATTCGTGATTCTTGATTCGAAATAGATTAAATTGCAACAATTCACAAACACACTAAACTAACAATCTAAACCAATTAACACTTACGAAAGTGATTTAAATTATTGTTTCATAATTAATAAATTGACACAAACGATTTTTACGTGGAAAAAATCATAGTTGGAGTACCTCCAATTGTGATCAAAGATATCACGGGCGAAACGCCACTAATCAATCCACTATGAAAAATGAAAATAAACAAGATTACAAAATAGTTTACCCAACACACTAGAAAATTGTCTTCCACAACTTGTGCCTCTTTCACCAATGTCTTCATCTCGGAATTTATTAGCCTGATCTTGAATCCACAACACCCACGTCGAATCCACGATAACAAGCTGCTTCAAACTTGAAAATATCTAGATACCCTAGAAGTTGATTTGTGATTATGTATCAATAAAAAGCAGTAAAAAACAATCCCAATCAAACAATCAAGAGAAAGAGACACAACGATTTTTACGTGGAAAAACCACAATTGGACACCTCCAACTGTGATAAAAAAACCACGGGCAACTGCCACAATCCACTAAGAAGAATTAAAGGAATTACACAGGTATACTCTCAATTATCTAGCAAATCCACAATGCCTAATTGAACCAACCTCTATGTGTCTCTTCCAACCCCATCTTCACCACAGAATTGTCTTTCTGATAAGCCACTCCAGAATCTACCGAAGCTTCCGGCTCGAATTCTTCAGAATCCACAACTGAATAACAACTCTATCTTTTGTGTATACCAAACAAACCTTTGATGTACTCTCTTTAAACCATGAGTTGAAGACTCAATAAAAACATCAAAGAAAACAAACAAAATATCCCAACCTTAAGAACCAAAAAGAAGATCTGGAGGACTTCAATGAATACCTTAGTTTTGGGAGAAAACCAAGTATTTATAGAGAACCAAAAGCAATCCTAGATTGGGAAGAAAACAAACTCCTTGAGAAATCCGGATTCTGAGGCTCGCTCGAGCGAGGAGTGTATTTTTCGTGATTTCTACTAGTGCCTTGGCTCGAGCGACGAATCCTTGGCTCGAGCGACGAATACACTCTTTTAGGTTTTTGTATGGACGCAATCCTTGGCTCGAGCGAGAACTCCTTGGATCGAGCGAGCAAACCTTCGCTCGAGCGAGCTATTCTTGGCTCGAGCGACCAATGGCAGACATGCAATTTTGAATGCAATTTTGCATTTTGCTTCGGCCGCGAGCTGACCGGGCAGCTCGACCCCCGTAATAATCAGCGAAGTGGCAATCTTGAAAGCATTAACATCACAAACTTCTCTGCATGGCTCGATTCGGGTTTGGATTTGCATCTAATAAACTCATAGCCTCACTGAAATAAAAGTGCGAAAATAAATACATCTGAAAGGAGTTTTGTCAAACAGGGTTGCCAAGAATAAAAACCTAACAATCTCCCCCTTTGGCAATGCCGTGACAAAACACATCTAACAAATAAAATCCTAATCACCCCAACCCATTACATCCAACAAAAACAAACTTCTTTCTCAAGGTTATGATCTGCAAAACAGCTATTAGTGCCACAATCTCCAAAACAACTATTAGTGCCACAAGAGTATATGAAAAAAAACAATAAATATATGACAAGATTATCTTGAAGCATGAGATGGAAAACATGAATAGATGCGACTTAGAGATATTAAAAACATGTAGCATGAAAACATGAACAACACCTTTTTGTCATGAATTGATAAAGGAAGCTTAATCAACTAAGGCATGATCATAAACCACACAAACAATGATATGACGATGTAAATATCAGGAGAATGCAAGAAGAAAATAATTTGCAAACAGTGCATAGAAACATGCAAAACAACTATCGCCAATTTCCCTTACCAAACAAATCAAAGTGTTCATGCTAACAAACGCTTACAATGATAAACCAAACTCCCTTACCAATCCAAACCAAGATGCACCAAACGCCCCCTCACTAAAAGCAACCACAAACACTGAAAATAGTGAACAAGAAGAAAAAGACAAAAATAATATGGTGAAGCAAGCATGAAATCTCAGATTTGTACCTTAGAACACACAAGATTATCCAAGAAGCATAATTACATGAAAACACAATGTACACAGCCTCTAGAAGATTCCTCATACAAGAAAGTGATGCATTAAGTGAAAAGCATAGATCCCATGATAAAAGTGTGTGTGTGACTCTTGGAGTTCGACAAACACTAGATTCAAATCCTGGTAGTAATATGAAAGCTGGACCTCCGACAAGAGAATCTAAGCACAACTAAGAAAAGTCAAACCACTAGGAATCAAGGGGTATTTGGTGAGTAAAGGCGGAGGCTCCCCCTCAATCAATGAATCCTTTATTTTATGCTCTATTTTCTTCACATCTTTTTTCTTTTCTTTCTTTTGCACATTTTTTTTTCTTTCTTTTGCACTTTTTCTTTCTTTTGCACATTCATTGGCGGCTGACACGCTCAAGAGTATGGAAACCGAACCAGAGAAGCATGGATATAATAAGGATGGCCTGGTTGGTGACTCTGAGGTAGCCTTTTCCTCATGGCTGGACTACAAAGAACAGAGGGGAAAGCCATGGAGATGCAAAAAGATGGAAGGTGGTTAAGAGACTCAACATCACCCATGATATGCTAGTATAGGTCAATTCCTCTAGAAAAGCAAAAGATACACTGCCAGAAGTCCAAAAAAAATAATCACTAAGGCGGAAGACTCCAAAATTTGCTAATCCAAGAGTGTGTACAGAATGAGACATACTAATCAAAGAACACACACTCCAAAATGAGTAATGACCATAGAAAACACACACATATTAACATGTAATGGTTATTCTCATCAATTCCAATATGCACCAAGGACTGCTCAAAAATTTCAAGCTTGCAAAACCATACTAAGAAAATCTTTTTGGATTTTTTTTTTTTTCAACAATAAAGCAAGACAAAAAAAAAAAAAAAAAAAAAAAAACAAACATGCACACATTTTTTTCATTAAAAAAAACACAGAGGCCCAAAAAAAACTAAAAAGAATTAACACAAGTCAAGTTTTCTCACCCAAATCTTTTTGGTCTTAACAAAATCAGGTCTAGCGGTCTTGGTAAATGTCATGGTGTTGTGAACACCCTCATGAATCTTGGTATTCTGCCTAGACATGTAAGGTTGTCTCCTAACCCAAAAAGTATTCGAATTTCTACCTTTTGAACACTCTCCCATGCAACTTATAACAATAAGGGCGAATATGACCATGCATACCACAATGATGACAAATAAAAATAGGGTGTACCTTCTTTTCTTTTACCTTACCAACTCTAGGGAGTTTGAGAAGTTTTTCTCTTGTTGAATCTTTTGTCCTCCCTTTCCTTGAGTTCTTGTATCATGAGATGTGGAAGCACTCTGTTTTTGCTCTCTCTTATCTCCAAAGCCAATGCCACTCTTGTCTGAACAGATTTGTTGAGACCCAATGATATCCTTCAAAGTCTTTGATCTTTTGTTCCAAAGACCAATG
Organism: Camellia japonica; assembly: GCA_030407325.1. Lineage (NCBI taxonomy): Eukaryota > Viridiplantae > Streptophyta > Magnoliopsida > Ericales > Theaceae > Camellia > Camellia japonica. The sequence continues at coordinate 48,917,539 of JAPPVO010000013.1, read as the reverse complement.
GTAACCATGGCACACTTGAGCTCTTCCTCTTTCTTGATCAGTAGTTCTTCCAAAGCAACTTGTGACATCTCGAGAGATTCAATCTTTTCTCCATACATGGCATGAGTTTCCTGTAGCTCATTCCTCTCTGTCTCACAAGTCAACAGTTTTGCACAAAGAACTTGTTGATCATCAGCTATCTTTATGGCATTGATCCTAGCCTCGGAAATCTCCTCCTTAAGTTTGACATTCTCACTTTCACATGCTTTGAGTTTCTTTGTGAGTTTGTTATTCAATTTGAATAAATTAAGAGACTCCTTATACAGCTTTTCATAGGCTTGCTCAAGCTCTTCATGATCACTCTCCGAGGATTCATCATCAGTGGTATTCTCAACTGACATCTTCGAAGACTCTGTTTGTCCTTCAGTTTCAGATGCCACCATGAAAGCAAGGAATTGCTTATGTCCCTCTTCGCCTTGATCTTCATTGTCACTGTCATCTTCATCAGATTCTGATTCATCATCCCAAGTGATGGCGAGGGCTTTTTTCTTCTTCAAACGAGTGGGGCATTCTGAAGCAAAGTGGCCAAATCCTTGGCATTCATAGCATTGGACACTTTCAGAGTTCCCTTGTATCTTTCCTTTCTCCTTCTTGGCTATAGAATTAATTTTGAGTTTATCTTTGCCTTTAGATTTATGAGAATGAGTAGATTCCAAAATATTAGGATTTTTATTCAAAAAAGATTTTTTAAATTGTTTAACAAAAGCAGCCATAATCTTGGAATCTATCTCACAGTCCTCATCAGAATCCTCAACCACTTTATGAGCACTACTAAAAGCAATATCTTTTTGTTTCTTTTTGAAATTCCTATGTGCCTCATAAGTTTGGAGATTTCCAACCAACTGATCTAGCTTGAGGTTGTCAACATCTTGAGCCTCCTCAATGGCCGTAACTTTTGGTTGGAACCGATCGGGCAAGGATCTCAAAATTTTTCCCACAACTTTGGATTCTGGTATTTTTTCACCTAAATTGAAGCTGGAATTTACAATGTCACTCAACTTCGCATAAAATTCATCAAAGTCTCACTATCTTTCATTGAAAGGTTTTCGAAACTAGATGTGAGCCTTTGAAGTTTTGAGCGTTTAACAGAAGGAGTGCCCTCATGAATAGTTTGTAAGATATCCCAAGCCTCTTTTGCGACTTCACAATTACATATACGACTAAACTCTTCAGGTGTGACAGCGCAAAAGAGAGAATTGATAGCTTTACTATTCCAGCTACTATTTTGGTAATCAGTTGTGTCCCACTTATCAATTGGTTTGGGAAAAGTTACTCCATCAACAGTAATTGTTGGTTCAGTCCACCCATTCATGACGGATTGCCAAACTTTTTCATCAATAGATTTTAAAAAAGATCTCATCCGAGCTTTCCAAAAAGAATAATTGGATCTGTCAAGTAGGGGTGGTCGAACCATAGAATTTCCCTCACGAATTGAATCCATTATCACAAATCAAACAAGATCTCGTTCTAAAAGATTTTTTTTTTAAAATAGAGCGTTCTAAAAGAATTTTTTTAAAAAAAAAATAGAACGACCCGCTCTGATACCAATTGAAAAAATCTAGAAACCCTAGAAGTTGATTTGTAATTATGTATCAATAAAAAGCAGTAAAAAACAATCCCAATCAAACAATCAAGAGAAAGAGACACAACGATTTTTACGTGGAAAAACCACAATTGGACACCTCCAACTGTGATAAAAAAAACCACGGGCAACTGCCACAAGACAATCCACTAAGAAGAATTAAAGGAATTACACAGGTATACTCTCAATTATCTAGCAAATCCACAATGCCTAATTGAACCAACCTCTATGTGCCTCTTCCAACCCCATCTTCACCACGGAATTGTCTTTCTGATGAGCCACTCCAGAATCCACCGAAGCTTCAGGCTCGAATTCTTCAGAATCCACAACTGAAGAACAACTCTCTCTTTTGTGTATACCAAACAAACCTTTGATGTACTCTCTTTAAACCATGAGTTGAAGACTCAATAAAAACATCAAAGAAAACAAACAAAATATCCTAAACCTTAAGAACCAAAAAGAAGATCTGGAGGACTTCAATGAATACCTTAGTTTTGGGAGAAAACCAAGTATTTATAGAAACCAAAAGTAATCCTAGATTGGGAAGAAAACAAACTCCTTGAGAAATCCGGATTCTGAGGCTCGCTCGAGCGAAGCTTTGCTGGCTCGAGCGAGGAGTGTATTTTTCGTGATTTCTACTAGTGCCTTGGCTCGAGCGACGAATCCTTGGCTCGAGCGAGGAATACACTCTTTCAGGTTTTTGTATGGACGCAATCCTTGGCTCGAGCGAGAACTCCTTGGATCGAGCGAGCAAACCTTCGCTCGAGCGAGCTCTTCTTGGCTCGAGCGACCAATGGCAGACATGCAATTTTGAATGCAATTTTGAATGCAATTTTGCATTTTGCTTCGGCCGCGAGCTGACCGGGCAGCTCGACCCCCGTAATAATCAGCGAAGTGGCAATCTTGAAAGCATTAACATCACAAACTTCTCTGCATGGCTCGATTCGGGTTTGGATTTGCATCTAATAAACTCATAGCCTCACTGAAATAAAAGTGCGAAAATAAATACATCTAAAAGGAGTTTTGTCAAACGGGGTTGCCAAGAATAAAAACCTAACAAAACTCCTTCAAAACTTTCACGCTCGAACCTTAGGAATCTACTGATCAAACTCTTTTTGAATAGAAGAATCAACCAAACCCTCTTGACGTGATCAACTTAACTCATGAAATGCGATCAATCTCACAAAGACATCCAGGGAAACAAGAGAAAGAGCTCCAGAAACAAACACAAACTTTTCAGATTTAGATCTGGAAGTCATAACCTTAAAATCAGTCTCGCTCACAGCTTTATAGAGAACAGGGTCATGGTGACCACTCGAGTGAAGGAATGGTCGCTCGAGCAGTGTGTCTTGTACGTGGAGAAAACATAAGTGCCTTTGCTCAAGCGACAAAAAGTTCACTTGAGCGTAAAAGCAAAGCTTCCAATATTTCAGCAGACTGCCTGAACTACTAAGGAACCAACTTCTTCGCTTGAGATACCAATGTTGCACTCGAGCAGTCCAAGAAAAACACAGGGCACAATATTACAATTCAAAATGTGTTTGTTCGCGGAAGACAATAAAAAGGGACCTAACAATCTCCCCCTTTATCAATTCCCAGACAAAACACTTCTAACATTAGTTCCTAACAAACACACGCACTAGACACAAACCCCTAACCACTCTAAACACTATGTGAAGCGAGCCACCTACAAGGATTGTAAAGATCACACAAAGAAACTAGAAAGCAGATATAGCTAGTGTAATCCAAATAATCCAAAAACAACATAAACATCCAAAAACATCCCACAATCATCATAAATACCACTTAGACCACGAATTTCAAATGTCTAGAAAAGCTCTATTGCTATTTCGTGAGGCAATCCACATCGATGTAATGAAAGTGAAGGACCCACGACAATGACGGAATGCCCCAAATAATCGATTTGTTTGCCAAGCAAAGTCTCACAAAATCTTCCCTCTTTGCCTTCAATTACATCAGAAAATGACTTGTAAACTTTATTATGACCGTCTCTCTTTGGTTGTCCACGAATTCCATTATCAAGAAGTGTATACACAGCTTCTTGTACCAATTTCTCCTAACACATTACTAATTCTCTTGGCGTATATTTACTTCTTGTTAATAGATCAGTTAGAGTGTTATTACGATACATAACTCTTCTATAGAGTTCATTAACCCATTCTAGTTCTATATTTGTTTCGAATAAAATGCTTAGCTAATTCCACGCGTCTAATCAAAAAATCTTTTCTTCTTCCAATTTTTTAATCTTCCCATTCATTCCCTATGGGCCCTTCTATATATATAAAAATATAAATGTAAATTTATATATGTTACTATATTCATATATTATCAATCTGTGATACTATATTACCATCAGATACTTTAATTTTCTAACATATATCACTTTAGTAATATAGTTATCTTTGTTAGGAAAAAATTGTGGAATTGTGTATTATTCTCCTATCAACTTATGTTCAATACATATATACATGTCATTCAAAAAAGTGTCCACAACAAACACTTTCAATAACAAACCAAGACTTTGCAAAACATTTCCATCATGACAATAATTGTACCTTTTTTCCCCTCACGGAAAAAATCACATTATTGAGAAAAAATGGATTTTGAAATTCATAACAATATGATATAGCCTCAAACTCTTACTCATCAAAATATTTTTATTACAATGAGTTATAATGCTGAGGAAGAAGAAAAACAAAAGGATGATGAAACAAAAACTACAGAAGATCTATTGCAACATGCTCTCCAAGCAAAGTTAGATGAGCTAAAGCAGGAATTATCTTATCTATTGTGAATTTCAAAAAAAAAAACAATGTACCTCATGCACACATTTTAGTCAAATTACAAAGAAAAAAAATCAAATGATACCCAAATATTATCACAAAACTCAATGATACAAAAAGTAAGTATATAAAATAAAACGTTTCGATCAATTTTTGTAATATACGGATTACTTACAGATATCATAATAAATTATGTAACTTGACAGTTTTATGAAAGTAACCCTACAAACACTTGTAAGCATGGATCCATAAATATTGTGAAAATAATTATGAAATTATATTGATCGAAATATTAAGTTAAAATATCATTCCATTTTCTTTATAAAAAAATCTATATATATTATTCCACATTTTCTGCATAAATGAAAAAATACTAATAACTAATGTTATATTTTTCATCATGCAAGATATTTGTGGTACAGAAAATGAAACTCAATAACTCTTGATGTACAAAAATATATTACATATTGATATTAATGCATTTTTACACCAATAATATGCAATAGTTGGTTCAATGAATTTGTATTATGAGATGAACTATTAAACAAAATTGTGTAATTGTGCAATTAATTTCATATCTTCAATTGTAATACAGGAAGGATTATGGAAAATTGAAGTGGGAAGTTGATAGAAACATATTTTTGTAATACTATATAGTTAAAGGACCTATTTATTGTTTATTGTTTAAAACAAAATTGTGATCTTAACAATCTAACTATAAATTAATATTTATGTGTATAAAATTTATTCAGCTGAGTACATATTCATTTCTTGCTTAGTTGTATTTTGGACACACAGAATTACAGTATGGTTTAGGCTTGTCTCCAGTCCACAAAGTGGACTGACGGTGCTGTTGGGCTCGTGGGGCTCACCACATATCCTGTTTCGATAATCCGAACTGTTCAATGTGTAGAGCTCATTGAGTACTTAATCCCTATAAAACATCACGTTGATCGAATATTGATACCTACTTGATCCGATCAAATTTTTGTCAACAATTTATTTTGAAAATTATACTTACCGTTGATAGAAATCTGATCCGATCAAGTAGCTATCGATGTCCAATCAGTGTAATTTTTTACAAAGATAAAGTACTCGATGAGCTCTATTTATTAAATGTTCAGATCATCAAAATAGGACCCCTAGTGGGCCCCCACTAGTCCAACAGTATGCTCCAGTCTGATCTAGGATTAGAGAGAAGCCTAGCCCTAACCATATTAACAGTTGATGAAAAATCACGTGCCACGTGCAACACATGTATCCAACCACTAGTAAAAAGAAAGTGTATGAAGATAACATGCGAATTTTTGATACGCAATACAAATCTCTTTTTTTCAAACGCATGCGCTTCCTCTGTCTAGATTCAAACGAAGGCATATAATTTTAAGATTCAACCAAAATAATTCACAATGATTTGATCCATGATGAACATTGTAAATATTATGTATATCAATATAGAAGGAGACACAAGAAATAAGAAAGAGAAATTATTTTTATTCTTCAATCATCATTAATGTAAAAAATAGGGAGACGACTTTTTTTTTTTTTTTTGGATAAGAAGGGAAACCGTTTGTTTATATTTATATAGAACTCTTGGAAGCGAATATATTGTTTTTGAGTGTTCAACTCCAAAAATAAAAAGATAGTTGGTTTATATAGGACTCTTCATGACTTTTAGAAAATATAGCAGAATTGAGAAAGTAAAATTGGGATTTGAAAAAAAGTAGAATCATGGCAGGCTCTTCACACTTTTGTTTTAAAAATGCATGCATTTTTCTCTGTCTAGATTCAAACGAATGCATACAACTTTAAGATTCAACCAAAATTATTCACAATGATTTGATGCATGACAGACAAGCAGACACAGGAAATAAGAAAGAGCAATTGTTATTTGTTTTTCAATCATCATCAATGTAAAAAATAGGGAGATGAATTTTTTTGTTGTTGATAAGAACGAAGACAATTTGTTTATATTTATATAGAACTCTTGGAAGCTGATGTATCATTTTTGAGTGTTCAACTCTAAAAATAAAGAGATAGTTGGTTTATATAGACTCTTCATGACTTTTAGAAACTATAATAGATTTAAAAAGGTAAAATTAGGATTTAAATAATATAGCGACTCTGATTTTGACCAGACCCTTATTGTATTCTGGACTTGAATTTCATGGTGATGTATCGTTGATCTTATCTTGTTTCCCTTGTGTTTCTTTGCATTTGGCTATTGGGTTGTTGTGGTTGCGTTTAGGACAGGTTGGTTGCTTAGTTTCCAAACTTTTGTTACCCAGATTTGTAACGCCCCAAATTTCTAGCCCAAATGATAATTCAACAATCATGGCACTTTCAAGGAAAACCGAATATAAATCTCCAAACTTACATTACATGATACAATAGTTCTTCATGCAACAATACATTAATCCAACAAGAAGTAAATAAACAAATAAATACCCCCAAGGGTTTACAAGTCTCCAAGGCTTGAGCTTGGTTACACAAAACGGTTATTAAAACCCACACACATATAGCCCTTGGCTTATACACAGAGTGTAGCGATCCCGGTTTCGACCATTCTTTCATGTTTTGCCACTTCGACTGGGCAGGTCGGGGATCGAGCTACCTGGTCAGCTTACGGGGGTCCAGGGGGCAGCGCCGCTTGGTGGGTCTGAGGGCAGGGCCCTGGCGGGGTCGAGCGGCAACGCCCTTGAAGCAAAAATACAAAATACATTCGAAGTTGCTTGTCCGCTCGAGCGACCGTTTATGCACTCGAGCAGAGAACGTTTAGTTCCAGAAGTTTGACCTGTCTGTAAAAGTACTGGGAAGGTGTATTCGACGCTCAAGCGGGGCTTTCCACGCACGAGCGGACCATGTTATATCAGTTCGTGAATCTAATATTTCAGATCACTTTTGTATATCTCTCTCTCTAAAAACATTTCCTCTCCCTTCTATCTATATTTCCCTACGCCAAATTGGATCAAAACCTTGATTTCTCAACATCATTAGAGTTCTTCCATAGGTTCTTCATCAAAGTTGGTTAACTTCTCAAGGGTTTCGTTGTGTGCAGTGAAGATTGAGTTTTGACACCGTTGATTTTGGGGGTTTTCATCTCATTTCTTCTTCAACACTTGAGGTACGGATTTTCTTAGAGTTATATATATATATATTTTTGCAAGATCTAGATGATTTTCAAAATCAGCCTTCGATAGCTTTGAAAATTGATTGTTAATTCAAGAAGTTGAGCGATTTTGAAATCTTGTTCTTTTAAAATGATCTTATGGGTTTTGATCTTCGTTGATTGAAGAAAATATGATTTTGGAAAGTTTTCTTTCAAAAGATTTGAGTTGTATAGTTTTGGTGAGAAAACCTAGAATTTGGGGATTTTTTTTAAAGAGACTGAAAATCCATGAATGATATTGTTATATTTATTTTGTGTGTCAAAATAAATGGATGTTTGGAAAATTTCTTATTTATATTTATATAAATGATGAATTTCAGGGAATATGAGAATTGTTGTTCATTTTGGAAATTATTGTTCAAAACGTTGAAATAGTCTTGAAATGACTAATTGTTGAGGATACTTGAGAAAAGGGAATTGTGTTATTCCTTGGATGATGAATTGGAATAAAAGTATTTATATTCATCTTGTGTTATTGGCATATCAATTCATTTGATTACATTAAACTTTGAAAGTTGATTTGAAAACTTGCATTGAGAAAAGAATGTTGAGAAACAAGTTCCCATGAATTGGTTTTGGGGTAAATACGGTGGTAAGTCTTGATAGGTGGTGTAGATGAAATTGAATAGTGTCGAGCCTTCTGAGTTAATACTGGTAAAAATGACAAATTATAGGTGTCGAGCCTTCTAGTCAATGCTGGTAAAAATAACAAATTGGTAGTAGTACTTGTATAGTCTACTTGCAACCACCAATCTAGGGATTACCAGAGTCATATTTATCGCTCTTGAAATGAATTGTTAAGTTTTGAAGAATTGAAATTGCGTGACATCATTGAGCATGATGGTTTTCAAAGATGAAGATGTGATTTTCTTTCAAAAGGGCATAGCATGGCATGTGCATTTCATCTCTTGAGACTTGTATAAAATATATACTTTGTTAAGAATTTCCTACTGGGCTTTATGCTCACCCTACGGGATTTTTGTGCAGGAAAAGATGTGGTGATGCGCCTAACTAGAGGCGAGGAAATGTGTGTTGAGTAGTAGACTCTCATTTTGCTGTGACTCTGTGTGTAAGCCAAGGCTGTATGTGTGTGGGTTTGAATAACCGTTTTGTGTAACCAGGCTCAAGCCTTGGAAACTTGTAAACCCTTGAGTTTATTTACTTGTTGTTGGATTAATGTATTGTTGCATGAAGAACTATTGTATCATGTAATGTAAGTTTGGAGATTTATATTCGGTTTTCCTTGAAAGAGCCATGATTGTTGTATTATCATTTGGGCTAGAAATTTGGGGCGTTACAACTTGGTATCAGAGCTACCGGGTTTGAATACTTGGAGCTCGTGGGAAGTGGTTGTTTAACCACAATGGGTTCATTTAGCATGCTTAGGAAGTGTTATGCATTTTGTGACTATGTGATAACATGCTTATGTGACTAAATGGGTATGGGATTGGACTTTTGGGATGTTATTTGCGTCTGTTAAATTCCTTGAGGTCTCATTAGAAGGGTACTTGATCAATACTCGTTCTACTAAGAATTCTTGGTTTTTTGGGACGGATTTCATCGTAAAAGAATAGTCCGTATGTGTTTACATGACTAAGTGCTTATGTGGAGTGAAATTGAATTGTGTATATGGTAGAGAAATATATGGAATTGTTGTAGTCGAACGTGTGAGTCAAGTTACGAGCACATATGAGTTAATGTGCTAAATTATTTCTCTTGTGTCCTTTATTAGGATGTCAGGAAGGGGTCAAGTTCGTGGTGGTAGAGGCGGGAGGCGTGGTAGGGCTCGCCGAGGTGTGCATGAGGTACCGGTCCATAGGGTTCCGGTGCAAGAAGAAGGGTTCGGCCAAGCTAATATGGCCGAGCAAGCAAGCCAAGCTAATGTGGCCGAGCAGGTGGGACAAGCGAGTCAAACCGCAATGGGGGCCCTAGCTCGAGAAATGGCAGGGGCTTTAAGAGAGTCTATGAACTTGTTGAGGGTGGAAAATCAAGCCCGAGAGAACACCGCGGAGTCAAAGGCGAATTTCCTTACTAGAGAGTTCTTGCGGGCCAAACCAGATGAGTTCCATGGTGGCCCCGAGCCCAAGAAAACGGATGAGTGGCTCGAACAAACTGTGAAAACATTTGAGATACTTCACATCGAAGATAGTGAACTAAGAGTGACATTAGCGAGTTACTACCTTAAGGGAGTCATGGGTCAACGGTGGAAATATGCTAAGGGTAGAGTGGAGCCGACATGGGAAGCCTTTGCGGTTGCTTTCCAAGATAAGTACATACCTCCCACTGCTAGGGAGAGATTGAGGCAAGAGTTTAAAGACCTCAAATAACTCGACATGCCCGTGGCCGAGTTTGAGGCGGTCTTCTCTAGTTTGTCCAGATTTGCACCAGAGTTGGTGGCAACGGAAGAGCGTCGTTGCATTGAATTTGAAAAGAAATTAAAAACAAAAATTTTGTTCAAGCTTATCAGAAGTATGATTCGGGAATATGACCGTCTTGGGGAGATGGTGACACACGTAGAAATTTCCATACAAGCCGAGGAGGAGAGGCTTCGGAGTTCGAGGTCTAGGGGCCAAGAGTCTCAAGGAGACTATAGGCAGAACAAGAAGAGCAGGAACACCTATCCATCCCAGTCCCAACCACAGTAGTCTAGATCCACTTTTCCTTTGCCTAGTGCGGGTCCGAGAAAAAGTGCATCGAGTAGCTTCTCGTGTTTCAAGTGTGGCCAACCGGGTCACAAAGCCTTCTCATGCCCACAGAAGGGAGGAGGGCAGTTAATGTTACCACCACCTAACCGATCTCAAAGTCAGTCTCAGTCTCAGAATAAAGGTCAAGGGTTTAATTGTTATCAGTGTGGTCAGTCGGGGCATATGAAGAGAACTTGCCCACAGTTGGGAGGCGCATCTGGCGCATCAGGGTCGAGGCAGACTCAGAGCCACCAGCAGGCTCAATCAATCCAAGCTTCGCGAGTTAATCAGGGAGCCACTTCGGCTCAGTCAGTACAACAGGCCTATGCTCCGAGAGGGGAGCAAGTTAATCAGGGCCACAGGGGCGTGTGTATGCTGTTACCGTGCCAGAGCAGTTGCCAGAATCCTCAGTTGTGAGAGGTATTTTTGTTGTGTGTAATTCTTTGGCTAATGTATTGATAGACACGGGTGCGTCTCATTCATTTATATCTACTGCATTTGCTTCTGCATTGGGGTTAAAGGTAGCACGGTTAGTGCCTCCACTCAGAGTAGAGTCACCTATTGGGGGTACAGTTGATTTAGACCAAGGTTGTCGTGATTGTGAAATAGAAGTTGCCAGGCGTTGACTTCCATTTGCTTTTGTGTTGCTAGATATGTCGAGTTTTAATGTCATTTTAGGCATGGACTGGTTATGTTCTTATCAAGCTGTGATTGATTGTTACCGTCAGAGAGTTATGGTGTGCACTTCGGGTGGTGATCGTTTCTATTTTCTAGGGAACCGAGTTGATAGAGCCTTGTCGCCAGTTGTTGACCCTCGTAGTAGGAGCAAGCTTAGTGGCCTTCTTGCAACTCTCTTGGATAGTGAGACTGACGGGGCTTGTGTTAAGTTACCAAGGGTAGTTTGTGAATACCCAAATGTCTTTCCAGAAGATCTTACTAGTTTACCACCTCACCAGGAGATCGAGTTCTCCATTGAATTAGTGCCTGGCACGGCACCGATTTCCATGTCACCGTATAGATTTGCACCTGCCGAATTGCATGAGTTGAAGATTCAACTCCAAGAACTTTTAGACAAGGGCTTCATTCGCCCTAGTACATCGCCTTGGGGAGCGCCGGCTCTCTTTGCAAAGAAGAAGGATGGGTCATTGCGGTTGTGTATTGATTACCGCAAGTTGAATAGAGTTACAGTTAAGAACAAGTATCCTCTACCCAGAATAGATGATTTGTTTGACCAACTTAGAGGGTCTCGTTGCTTCTCAAAAATAGATTTGAGGTCGGGATACCATCAGTTGAGAGTTCGGGAGGAGGACATTCAGAAGATGGCCTTTCGTACTCGTTATGGCCACTATGAATTCCTTGTAATGCCTTTTGGGTTGACCAATGCACCGGCTTCCTTTATGGATTTGATGAACAGAATTTTTCAGGAATACTTGGACCATTTTGTGGTTGTCTTTGTGGACAACATCTTGATTTATTCAACCTCTAAAAAGGAACACAAGACTCACTTGCAAGTAGTGCTGGGTTTACTTTGTGAGCACCAATTGTATGCCAAATTTGAAAAATGCAAGTTTTGGTTAACAGATATGAAGTTTTTGGGGCATGTAGTGTCTAGAGAGGGAGTGACTGTGGACTCCTCAAAAATAGATGTCGTACAAGATTGGGAACAACCAAAGAATGTTTTTGAAATCCGGAGTTTCTTGGGATTAGAGGGGTATTATCGACGTTTTGTAAGGGACTTCTCTAGACTAGCTGCATCTTTGACTAGGTTGACTAGAAAGGGTATCAAATTTGTGTAGAGTGAGACTTGTGAAAAGTCATTCCAAGAGCTTAAGACTAGATTGACTACCGCACCGGTTTTGATAATTTCGGAAAGGGGTTTGAATTACTCTGTCTATTGTGATGCGTCTGGGATGGACTTGGTTGTGTCTTGATGCAAGAGAGAAAGGTTGTGGCCTACAGTTCACGACAATTGAAAACTCATAAGAAAAATTACCCCACCCATGATCTAGAATTAGCAACGGTGATTTTTGCTTTGAAAATTTGGAGGCATTACTTGTACGGTGAGAAGTTTAAAGTCTTCTCCGATCATAAGAGTCTAAAGTATTTGTTTTCTCAAAAAGACTTGAATTTACGACAACGGAGGTGGATGGAATTTATGGAGGATTATAACTTTGAGTTACACTATCATCCAGGGAAGGCCAATGTGGTGGCCGATGCCTTGAGTCAAAAATCTGTGAGTAGTTTGGCAAGTGTAGCCATTCGGGAATTGGATATGTTAGATGTTATTGGCAAGTTTGATTTGCACTTGGGTGAGTCCGGAGAGAGTGCTACCTTGTTTACTTTGAATGCTCAACCTACCTTGGTTAGTAAGATCATAGAGGCACAACGAGGAGACCGTGATGTGGAATTAATCCGTGTTAAGATTTCCAATGGGAAGAAAGAGAAACGTTTGAACGTTCACTTGGATCTCAGTGTACGTTACCTAGACTGTTTGTTTGTACCAGAATCTTGTAGAGAGGAAGTACTTCGGGAGTTCCATCACTCACGCCTTACGGTACACCCAGGAGGCACTAAAATGTATCATGATCTTAGTCGTCAATTTTGGTGGAGGGGTATGAAACGGGATGTCGCTTTATTTGTATCGAAGTGCCTTACTTGTCAACAAGTGAAGACCGAACAGCAAAGACCAGTGGGTTTGTTACAACCCTTACCGATAGCCGAGTGAAAATAGGAGCGTGTTACCATGGATTTTGTAATTGGGCTTCCTAGAACACAACGAGGCAATGACGCCGTTTGGGTGATTATTGATAGGTTGACTAAGTCTACCCATTTCATTTCGATGTGCACCAGCGACTCAGTTGAACGCTTGGCAGAGTTGTATATTAGAGAGATAGTTCGACTTCATAAAGTCCCTGTGACTATTGTGTCGGATAGGGATCCTCGTTTTACTGCCCGGTTGTGACAAAGCCTTCAAGAGGCGTTGGGAACTAAGTTGACTCTTAGCACCGCTTATCATCCTCAAACGGATGGACAGTCAGAACGTACCATTCAGATTTTGGAGGACATGCTTAGAGCTCGTGTCCTTGATGTTAAGGGCCTTGGGTGTCACGACCCAAACCCGGCCCTATGGGTTTAGTACCGTAACCGGCCAGTAATCCGAAATTACCGAAGGCCTGCTTAACAGTAATACAGAAAAACAGAGTACAGGGCCTGGCGGAAGCCAATACAGTAAGTAAATAGTGTCTAATGAGCTGTGACAGTCTGTATGCCAAAAAGATTTTTCATACATTCATGTAGTCAACAGTACAGTCTATACCAATATTTACAGTCACTCAGTGCAGGGACCTAATCCCTTGATAACAGTACAGTAAAGCAGATAACAGTTTATAAAAAACAGTGAGGCAGTATAGAAGGGGGAATGCTAAAACACCCCTAAGCCTTAGCATAGCAGGCTCGGAACCTCGCGGTGAGGCACATAGGCTGGCTTGACAAAACTGGAGTAACCCTGACGCCTCTAGCTTTGGTCCGGTGCCTGTACACCTACATATATATATGAGCAGTGAGCTAAAGCCCAGTGAATAACATAATGCGTAAAGAGGTTAAGAATGAAATGTCCTTACAGTAATAAAAACAGTTCATTAAACAATATTTCAGTCTTTCAGTCAGAACAGTTATTCAGTCATATGTGGTACATCCATTAGCATAGCAGTAAACAGTAGGTCTTAAAGACCGAACAGTAATGATGGCCATCAATCAGTAAACAATAGTGGTTCCACGAGGGAACCGACAGAGATCTCTGTAACAGTAGCAGTAAACAGTAGGTGCTAAGGATGCCACAGTACAGTTCAGAAATAAATGACATACATTCATTCAGTAATCAATTTCAGTTCAATAAACAGTTCAGTTCAGTATGCAAAAGATAATCATTTTGAACATATCTTTACACAATTGTTACTCACAGAGTTTGGGCTATAGTATGCTAGAGCGTGTCTCCCCAGTCGCCAACCCTACACAGTTCACAGGTTGAACACACACTAAGTTACACAGTTGGGAAATATCATAACTCAATCCCTAATTTGCTTGGGTGTGTTCTACATCTATATCCTCATTAAGATGCCCTAAACTAGGCCTAAGAATGCCTAGAATGGAATGAGGATGCAAAAATACACTTAGAAAATATTTTGCAAAATTTGCTGAAAATAGGAGCCTCGCTCGAGCGAGCCTTCCTTCGCTCGAGCGAGCTTCCAAAATCAAGGGCTTCGCTCGAGCAAGAAATCCTTCGCTCGAGCGGTCTGATGAAACAGTAAAAGTACTGGATGTTGCAATTTTACGCTCGAGCCACCAATTCTACGCTCGAGCGTAGCTTCGAAAAAAAGTTAGTCGCTCGAGCGAAGAATCCTTCGCTCGAGCGAAGAAGCCAAATTCTGGAATTTCCAGATTTGTCTCCTAAGCTCAAACCAAGCATTCTTTCACTCAAAACTCGACCTCTTGGGCCCAAATTCTGGAAAACACATCTAAATTCAATGTATAACAAGTTTCAAAGCTCAATTTATGAATTCAAGCCCCAAAGGTGAGTCAATTAAAACCATTTTTCAAACCCATTTTCAAGAATATGAAGAACATGCAACATGTATGAAATCAAACCAAATTCAACCTTCAAAGCTTGTCCAAATGGACTCATTTCTTCAAGAACATGATGAATTCAAGGACTCAAGCCTAATTATGAACACGCATGTACAATTTACCATGAACTCAACTCAAATCTCACCATTCCAACCATGCATGCATGAATTAAGCTACAATCTTACATGTATGAACTAAAACAAGACTTAATTCTATAATTTGCCATGAAACTTGCAAGACTTAGCTTAAACTCACAATTAGAGGGATGAATTCTCTTACCTAAGTCTTGTATTCAAGGTTTAGGAGTCCAATTTGACAATTTACACTTCAATTCCAAGCAATTCAAGCCAATTCAACAAAAATGAACTTAAGTCTCCTTCTCTTCCTCTCTAAGGTCGGCTAAGACAAGAACAAGGGCTGAAGAAAATGTTTTGCTCAAGTGTAATACAAGTCCCTAGTTGTGTAGGATAGTGGCCCACTTAGTGGCAATTCCGTAAATAAGGTCACTCTATTAATTTGGCTTAAATTAATCTAGTTTAATCATACCTAATCACATTTTAGATAAATATATCATTAAATCACATAAATTCCACTGATCAAGAAACACTAAACAATTTTCAGTTCGGCCGTCGATAAGGCCTTCAATTTGCAGTTTAAACACAAACATACCAACAGATAATCAATTAATTGAAAAGATAGAAATGCAATACAATAGATATGCTCAGTCAATTCAGTTCCAGTTTTCAATCAGTCCATTCAGTACTTCAGTTGGTTCAATTATCAGTCATAAGCAGTCCAGTTTAGCAGTAATCAGTATGTAATTCAGTAATTTTTCGGTAAACAGTACGGGGGTTGTTACATTGGGAAAGGCACTTACCATTGATTGAGTTTGCTTACAACAATAGTTACCAAGCTAGTATTGGGATGGCACCATTTGAGGCCTTGTATGGCCGACCTTTTAGATCACCAGTTTGTTGGGCCAAAGTGGGTGATGCACCGTTACTGGGTCCGAAAATTGTTAGAGAGACAACCAAGAAAGTTGTTCTCATTCGGAAGACGTTGGCTACGGCCCAAAGCCGACAAAAGAGTTATGCCAATTAGAGGAGACGACCTTTATCTTTTAAAGGTGGTGACCATGTGTTTCTAAAAATCTCACCAATGTGGGGTTTGATGAGATTTGGTAAGAGTGGCAAATTATCTCCAAGGTTCATTGGGCCTTTTGAGATCTTAGAGCGAATTGGGGAAGTGGCATACCGGTTAGCTTTACTGCCACAACTTTCAGGAGTTCACAACGTATTTCATGTATCTATGCTTAGGAAGTATGAACCCGACCCTTTTCATGTTCTTGATTGAGTTGACTTTGAGGTAAATGAGGATGCCCCTTACGAAGAACAACTGGTTCAAATATTAGATACCCGGGAGCAAGTGCTATGGGGCAAAACTAAACTATTGGTAAAGGTGTTGTAGAGACACCATGGGGTTGAAGAAGTGACGTGGGAACGGGAGGAGGAAGTCCGCTCCAAATATCCGGATTTGTTTGAAAATGCTTAAGTTGCTTTTCTTTGTAATATTCCCTAGTGTCAAGGGAAATGTATTTAAAGTTGTTAACCATATGCTGATATGTGCATTGTTGTTTTAAGCATAAGGTTGTTGAGAGTTGCCATTACTTTTTAGGAAATTTCATGTTTATGCATATTTGGGAGGTTGTTGTTAATGAGATAACCATGGTGGAAATAGTGGAATTTGGTTGAGAGTTAGCATTGTGATTTGAAAATGAAATAGCGTGGTTTTGATCGCTAGAAACCCCTTTGTTTGGGTAGTTTGATTTGAAATTTTGGGGATGAAATTCTTTAGGGGGGAAGGTTGTAGCGATCTCGGTTTCGACCCTTCTTTCATGTTTTGCTACTTCGACTGGGTAGGACGAAAAATGCAAAATGCATTCGAAGTTGCTTGTCTGCTCGAGCATCCGTTTATGCGCTTGAGCGGAGAAGGTTGGTTCCAGAAGTTTCACCTGTCTGCAAAAGTACTGGGAAGGAGCATTCGACGCTCGAGCGGGGCTTTCGACGCTCGAGCGGGGCTTTCTACGCTCGAGCGGACCATGTTATATCAGTTCGTGAATATGATATTTCAGATCACTTTTGTATATCTCTCTCTAAAAATATTTCCTCTCCCTTCTATCTACATTTCCCTACGCCAAATTGGATCAAAACCTTGATTTCTCAACATCCATTAGAGTTCTGCCATAGGTTCTTCATCAAAGTTGGTTAACTTCTCGAGGGCTTCGTTGTGTGCAGTGAAGATCGAATTTCGATACCGTTGATTTTGGGGGTTTCATCTCATTTCTTCTTCAAAACTTGAGGTACGGATTTTCTTAGAGTTATATTTTTTTTTTTGCAAGATCTAGATGATTTTTGAAATCAACCTTCAATGGCTTTGAAAATTGATTGTTAATTCAAGAAGTTGAGCAATTTTGAAAGTAGGTTTGTCTCTTGTTCTTTTAAAATGATCTTATGGGTTTTGATCTTCGTTGATTGAAGAAAATATGATTTTGGAAAGTTTTCTTTCAAAAGACTTGAGTTGTATAGTTTTGGTGAGAAAATCTAGAATTTGGGGATTTTTTTTAAAGAGACTGAAAATCCATGAATGATATCGTTATATTTATTTTGTGTGTCAAAATAAATGGATGTTTGGAAATTTTCTTATTTATATTTATATAAATAATGAATTTCAGGGAATATGAGAATTGTTATTCATTTTGGAAATTATTATTCAAAACGTTGAAATAGTCTTGAAATGACTAATTGTTGAGAATTCTTGAGAAGATGGAATTGTGTTATTCCTTTGATGATGAATTAGAATAAAAGTATTTATATTCATCTTGTGTTATTGGTATATCAATTCATTTGATTACATTAAACTTTGAAAGTTGATTTGAAAACTTGCATTGAGAAAAAAATGTTGAGAAACAAGTTTCCATAAATTGGTTTTGAGATAAATACGGTGGTAAGTCTTGACAGGTGGTGTAGATACAATTGAATTGGTGTTGAGCCTTCCAGTTAATACTGGTAAAAATGACAGATTAGTAGTACTTGTATAGTCTACTTGCAGACACCAACCTAGGGATTACCAGGATCGTATTTACCGCTCTTAAAATGAATTGTTAAGTTTTGAAGAATTGAAATTGCATGACATCAGTGAGCATGATGGTTTTCAAAGTTGAAGATGTGATTTTCTTTCAAAATGGCATAACATGGCATGTGTATTTTATCTCTTGAGACTTGTATAAAATGTATATACTTTGTTAAGGATTTCCTACTGGGCTTTATGCTCACCATACGGGATTTTTGTGCAGGAAAAAATGTAGTAATGCCGCCTAACTAGAGGCGAGGAAATGTGTGTTGACAGTACGAGATTCTGATTTTGCTGTGACTCTGTGTGTAAGCCAAGGGCTATATGTGTGTGGGTTTGAATAACCGTTTTGTTTAACCAAGCTCGAGCCTTGGAAACTTGTAAACCCCTTGGGGGTATTTATTTGTTGTTGGATTAATGTATTGTTGCATGAACAACTATTGTATCATGTAATGTAAGTTTGGAGATTTATATTCAATTTTTCTTAAAAGAGCCATTATTGTTGTATTACCATTTGGGCTAGAAATTTGGGGCGTTACATAGAGTTACAGCAAAATGAGAGTCTCGTACTCTCAACACACATTTCCTCGCTTTTAGTTAGGCGGCATCACCACATCTTTTCCTGCACAAAAAATCCCGTGGGGTGAGCATAAAACCCAGTAAGAAATCCTTAACAAAGTATATACATTTTATACAAGTCTCAAGAGATGAAATGCACATGCCATGCTATGCCCTTTTGAAAGAAAATCACATCTTTATCTTTGAAAACCATCATGCTCAATGATGTCATGCAATTTCAATTCTTCAAAACTTAACAATTCATTTCAAGAGCGGTAAATACGACTTTAGTAATCCATATGTCGGTGTCTGCAAGTAGACTATACAAGTACTACCAATTTGTCATTTTTACCAGCATTGACTAGAAGGCTCGACACCTATAATCTGTCATTTTTACAGTATTAACTGGAAGGCTCGACACCTATTCAATTTCATCTACACCACCTGTCAAGACTTACCACTGTATTTACCCCAAAACCAATTCCTGGAAACTTGTTTCTCAACATTCTTTTCTCAATGCAAGTTTTCAAATCAACTTTCAAAGTTTAATATAATCAAATGAATTGATATATCAATAACACAAGATGAATATAAATACTTTTATTCCAATTCATCATCCAAGGAATAACACAATTCCCTTTTCTCAAGTATCCTCAACAATTAGTCATTTCAAGACTATTTCAACGTTTTGAACAATAATTTCCAAAATGAACAACAATTCTCATATTCCCTGAATTTCATCATTTATATAAATATAAATAAGAAATTTTCCAAACATCCATTTATTTTGACACACAAAATAAATAAAACAATATCATTCATGGATTTTTAGTCTCTTTAAAAAAAAAAAATCCTCAATTTCTAGGTTTTATTACCAAAACTATACAACTCAAATCTTTTGAAATTTTTTTTTCCAAAATCATCTTTTTTTCAATCAACAAAGATCAAAACCCATAAGATCATTTTAAAAGAACAAGAGACAAACCTACTTTCAAAATCGCTCAACTTCTTCAATCAACAATCAATTTTCAAAGCTATCGAAGGATGATTTTCGAAAATCATCTAGATCTTGCAAAAATATATATATATAACTCTAAGAAAATCCGTACCTCAAGTTTTGAAGAAGAAATGAGATGAAACCCCCAAAATCAACGGTGTCGAAACTCGATCTTCACCGCACACAACAAAGTCCTCGAGAAGTTAGCCAACTTTGATAAAGAACCTATGGCAGAATTCTAATGGATCTTGAGAAATCAAGGTTTTAATCCAATTTGGCATAAGGAAATGTAGAGAGAAGGGAGAGGAAAGGGTTTTTAGAGAGAGAGAGAGACCTGACAAAAGTGAGATACACTCAGCCTAAAGAGAAGAAAAGACCAAAATTTCGGACTCACCTACCACCGCCCGTGCGGCGCTTCTCCCGCACTTGCGCTCCCGCACCTGCATTTATTGCAGTAGCCAAACAAGCCCTCCCCTATTTTCCGCATGTGCGGCTCAAGCAATTTTGAATGCATTTTGTATTTTTACTTCGGGAGCGCTGCCCCTCGACCCTGCCAAAGTGCTGCCCTTGGACCCGCTTAGGAGCGCTGCTCCCTCGACCCCCGCAAGCTGACCAGGCAGCTCAATCCCCGATCTGCCCAGTTGAAGTGGCAAACACATGAAAGCAGGATCGAAATCGGTATCGCCACAAGATTTTTGCTCCTCCACTCGAGCGACACTTCTTGTGCTCGAGCAGGCTTTGCAAAAACTCAGTACTTTTTGAGGTCTGCAAAACTACTAGAAGAGTGTATTCTATGCTCGAGCGGTTCTTTCTGCGCCCGAGTAGGCTCAGCTCAAGCGGCCTTTCTTGTGCTCGAGTGTTGGTCTATTGTCTGCAAAACTATTAGAAGTGTGCATTCTAGGCTCGAGCGTCATTTGGCGCTCGAGCGTCATTTGGCACTCGAGCAGACTGTGCATATATCAGTTCGCAGCAGCCTCTTTCTATATCACTTTTTCATGTCTTTTCTTCCCAAAACCCTAGATCTAGAGCCTCTCTCTTTAGAACTCACATTTTCTCTACATTTTCACCTAGATCCGTTGGCTTCTCTACCCTAGTGCCTTTGGAAAAAAGGTAGAGCATCTCAAGAGCTCTATTTTGATCCGAACAAAGGTTGGTCTCGGTGTCTTTGAAGTTTTCTCCTTGCTTTGCTCGTTTTCTAACTTTGAGGTAGGGACTTTCTACACTCTCCTATAATTTTTAACTTAGTTATCTGTTGATTGTGCAAAAAATGTTGAGATTTGGTAGATTTTAGACAAACCTAGGGTTTTGATTTAAAATTAAATGAGGGGTTTTCAAATGAAGGTATTGAAAATGGTTGTGGGTGTAGATATGACGTTGTGTTGTATTAAATTTATTGATTTTGACACATGGGTTGGATTTGAAAGAAAATGAAGTTTTGCCCTAAAATGTTTCAAATAATTATTTTGTATAAATAATGAAATTGGTATGGGGAATGTGAAATTGGATGGATATTTATATAAATGGTGGAGTTGGATACTTGTTATATCTCATCTATGAAAATTTGGATAGTTTATCTATTTTGGAGATTGTATATCTGTTTAGAAATATCTGTTTTGGGCTATCGGTAGAGGATAACTATGATTGTTGTAGAAATTACATGAGGATTAGGTGAATTGAAACTAATCTTTTATCGATTGTCATTAAATATGACTGTGTTTTTAATACATTATATATGTATGATGTTCGAAAAGAGAAAGTGAATGTACTTCATGTTTGAGAGAAGAAAGGGGATGGACTCCATTGAATTAAGTTGGCTTGTGTGTCCAGGGTAAAAGTCCCAAAAACCGTGCATATGTACATGGGTGCCGATTCCCGCGGACAAAATTTTCGTAAAATGACAAATTTAAAATGTTTGTGTAATAATTGTATTGGTTAGAAAACCACTGAGTTGTAGCATCAGTTGGGTTGTCGAGATAATAATGGACTTGACTCACTGATTTAGATGAAATGAATTAATATAAAATGGCTTAAGACATGAAACTTGGCATAGTATGATCTTGTAACAATACAAATGATTTTATCATGGGCAGTATATATGCATATCATACTTATATTTTTATTAAGATTCATATATTGTGTTAAATTGTTTCTACTAGGCTCACCCTATTTGGGAAAAACTATTTTCAAGTGTTGGAGATATGCCTCCACCAAGATAGTTGTTTGGGGAGATTTGGAGCAAGAGCTTCATTTTTATTGTATTTATTTTGTATAGCTAAGGGCTTAATTGTATTGCGTTAGACTCATTTTGTTGTAACCAAGCAATGACTTGAAAAGATGTAAACCTTTAAGGCAGATGAATATTTGTTTAGCTTTCATTACTTTTCACTATTCATCACATATGTTGTAGATTCAGGATGAATTGTTTATGAATATATATTGCATGTATCACCTTTTTGTATAATAACTCTAACTAATGAAAACTTCTTATTATATCAATATGACTTTGTATTGGTGTTTGAAGTTGGATTATTATAATAATTTTGGGAGCGTTACAAATAAAGTAAAAAATATGATAGATTTTTCAGACTTTTATAATAGTAATAGATGTAAAATGGAATGACTACATGTATTAAGTCGATTAATTGTACTTGCAATTTCACTCGTTAATATATTTCGTAGTGATTGAATTGGGGAAGATAAAAAGTAAGCATACACAATTAAAACACAAAAATAGATCAAATATGATTTTATGTATTTTTTTTAATAATTTAATTCTACATACTAGAACTGCTAAATAGGAAACAAATTAGAGTTAATTCTCACTAAATCCTATTGAAAATAAGTTTTAGTAAAATCATGACTATAAATAATTTTTTGTGACGATTTTTTGCATGTTGTCAAAAATTGACAATTAATGACTTTTTTTATCGTGATTTTGATAAATTACTGCTAAAACTTACAATTAGTGACGTTTTGCTATAACAAAATTTTCAAACTATTGCTAAAAGTTGAAAATTAGTAACATTTTTTTGTGACAATTTTTTTAAACTGTCGCTATAACTTATAATTAGTGACTTTTTTGCGACATGATTTTTAGACTGTCGCTGAAAATTAACAATAAATAACCTTTTTTTTAATAATATTTGATAAAAAATATCATTAATTATTATAAAACTTATTGGATAATAAATTCACTTAATAAGATTTACACGTAAATTTCCTTGTGTATAAAGATTGATATATTTTGTGGTACGAAATTTCCATCCTCTTGACAGCCTGCAAAGTCATACTATGAGATATAATGCTCCTTTTATTTTATCATTAATCATTAACACTCCACAATGTTTGAATTTTCACTAGTGGATGTTATTCATGTTTCATTTTTAATTTACAATTTAAAAAGGGGGGATAGGAACAATCACATTAAAATATGCGTTGAAATTTAACAATTTCTATTGTGTCTTTAAAAGGTGTTTGTTTCACTGTGTATATAAATTGATATAAAATCCAGTTTCTCAGCCTTACTAACAAAACTATGACATATACTAAAGAAGTAGAATCACATAATTTAAATAATAACACTTTGTTTCAAATAATAATATAAAAAAAATATAATGCATTAATTAAGTTATTAAAAAAAATTAACGAAAAACTTAAAGACAATAATTAAAAATTACAAATGAATCTAATATATAATACTAGATAAAAACAAGCAAGTAGCTATTGTAAAAAATAAGTAAGAAAATACTATAGACATTAATAAAGGAAACTAGCGTAAAATTCGGGCTATGCGCAAGCAAGTAACAAAAAGTGATAAACAATACGAAACATGATAAAAATTAACTAAATACTATGATATTAATTTAGATGGATATTTAAATATTAGATTTGAGTAATTTCAATATATTTATATAAATATGTAGGACTAATTATTTTTTTTGAAATACACTCAATCGAATAAACTCAATTGAAAATGAAGAGTAAGAGTGAAATTCTATCAATATAAGATAAAGATTTTTTAAAAAAAATTAAGTTTAAATTTGAATATGAATATAGAAAGAGAAAATTAGATAAATCTTCAAAAAAAAATAAACTCAACTGAAAATCAAGAACAAGAATGGATTCTGTAAATATATAATAAAGATAAAAAAAAAAATCAAGTTTAAATTTGAGGATGAACTATAAGAATATAAAATGAGAAAATTAAATATATTCTAGAAAAAATGAGGTAGAGAGAAATTCAGTAAACATTAAATGAAATTGAAAAAAAAAAAGAAATCAAGTTGAAATTTTAAAATTTTAAAATAAAATAAGATAAACTTGAAGAAAAAAATCTAATATAACTCTAATAATAGAAGAACAGAAAAGGGTAGCAGTTTAAAAATTAGATAGAAGTGAAATGTCCCCTATAATTTTTATAAAAAAAAAATTTAAAACAAAAAACCTCAAAAAGAAGAACTGAGGTGTAGTAAGTTAAAAATTAGATAAGAGTTAAATGACAACTATAGTTTTGTAAAATTTAAATTTTGTGTTGTTAAAAAATAAGCATTTATGATATCTTATTATACAAATTCTAACTCTATTTTGTGTCTACTACTAATAATTTTTAATAATTTTTGTATGCTTAAGCTACTTAATAAATAAAAAAAATCAAGCTACTACTTTTTTATTTCTTATAATTTTGTTTTGTATCAATAACCTATAAATTTCAATAATTTTTGTATTATGATACTACTAAATAATAAATAAAAAAAATAGCATCACTTTTCTTTTTAAAATCTTAGTTAGTTTTATTTTAATTTTATTTTATGTCAATAACCTATAAAAAAAAAATTCACTTTTTTTTTTTTTAAATCTCAGTTAATTTTATTTTTACTTTGTGTTAAGAGCCATTAAAGTGGTATTGGTAATGCTATGCATGAGTATAAATCAATAATCAAAAATTAGTTTTAAAATTAAATAATATAAAATTTATCTAAAATATGTAGTAAGAATGAATTACAATCAATTAAATTTTATTTATTTTTATCACAACTACACATAAATGACTTATATATTTAAGCCAACGTGACCTTCACCTAATCATTAAAAATTGTCTTCGTCTATGTCTAACTTATGAATCATTTGACATATTTATTTATTAAATTGGTAAATAAATATCTATAAGTATTTTTTATTTTTCAAATAAGAAATATGAACATATTTTATGCATATCTATTAAAAAATTTAAGCTTAGGTAAAAAAAATTATATATTTATGTTAACACTATGAAATAAATAGTTATATATATTCATATATTAAAAAATTATCTAAAATAGAACTACCCTAAATTATATGTCATATTTTAGCTTTAATCTTAGTAAAAATATTTGATAATAATAAATTTAATCAGTATGTATAAATTATATAATAATTTATCGATTCGTGACTGTTATGAGCTAGTTTGGGGTTATAATATCGGATTAAACATTCAAATATGAACATATTTTATGCATATTTAATAATAAAAAAATTGAACTTACGTTAAAAATTATAGGGCAAATTACCCCCCCTCAAGATTTGACTAAAATACAGATTTCCCCCTAAGGTTTGAGAAATTACATCCCGTCCCCTGAGGTTTATATTTGCTTAACAAATTGCCCCTTAGGGTTTATATTTGCATAACAAATTGCCTCCTCATTTGTTATGCAAATATAAACCTCAGGGGCAATTTGTAATTTCCCCAATCTCAGGAGAAAATCCGTATTTTAGTCAAACCTCGAGGGGGGTGTTGGTAATTTGCCCAAAATTATATATTTATATTAATACTATGAAATAAATAGTTACATATATTCATATATTAAAAAATTATATAAGATAGAGTCAACCTAAATTATATGTCATATTTTAGTTTTAATCTTAGTTAAAATATTTGATAATAATAAATTTAAACATTATGTATAAATTATATCATAATTTATCGATTTGTAACTGGTATGAGGTAATTGATATTTAAAATATCGGATTAAACATTCAATGGACCAATTTTGGGGCATCGTTTTGATGATCCAAATCGTTCACATTTTAGGATTCGTTAGTACATCATCTTTACAAAAAATCAAGTCAATCAAATAACGAAAATCACGTGTTTGAATTAATTTTGTATGAACCGTTTATTTTCTCACCATCTATTTTTTTTTCATACAAAACTAATACAAACACATGGTTGTCATTATCTGATCAACTTGATTTTAGTGGCCCGAGTCTAAGGCTGACCTATTTCATTCCTCTCGGGTTAGGACACAGGGTTGTCCCAAGTGTTTTGACTCTGTCGGGGTGATTGGGATCCTAGTTGGGCTCCAGTTTCGCTGTGGAGTAGCAACCTATGTGGGCTAAGGAAGACTGGTCGCCCCCGCAGCCAAGGGATTCGCGGCCGCGAGGTGTTGTTGTGAAAGTCACACCCGTGATAAGCCGCAACCGGCAGCGACCAAAATCGGGGTTCAGGTCTGTTGGCTGCGGAGTGACTGTGTTGCCCGCGAGGGGCCGCGGTCAGAGGGGTCGCGCCCGCGGCCGAGGTGGTCGCATCTGCAACCAGGGTGACTGGGCGGTCGCGCCCATGGTGTAGGAGGTCGTGTCCACAACCTATTGAGGTGGCAAGTTTGCGCCTGCGATGGTTTGGACCGCGGCCACAATGAGTTGTGTATATAACTCCGTAGTGCACTGAAAAGTCACTTTTTCTGGTTCTCCCTCTCTCTTTCTCCGCCATTTTCGAACCCTTTAAGCTTTCAAGCTTGGGTTTCATCTATTTTGAGTAATCTTTGACTCCTTGTTTCATAGACCAAAATGTAGAGGGTCGTGAGGGCTTCGATTGAATTTGAGCGGATCGTGTTGTCGTCGCTAGTGGTTTTTTGACTTTTCTCTTCTTCGCTTCAAGAGATAGGGATTCTAGAGTTTCTTTTCAATACCTCGCTATAGATAGACCTGTGGTAATTTTTATAGCATTTAAAAACATAGTTCGATCGTTGATTTTGTTAAAAATCGTATGGGTTGGTTTGGGTTTGAGTTTATGGGTTATGGTTTGGAATTGGTGGTTGATTAGGTGTTGTTATTGATGTTTAGAATATGAGGTTGGGAAGTCTGAGCTTCTAACCAAGAAATTGAGAAAAGATAATGTGATTGGTATAGTGTAGAATTGGGTTATGTTGAATATAGCTAAATTGGGGATTTTTGGTAAACAATTAAATGAGTATTGATGAGTTGGTTATGTTGGGGATTTGGAGGCGTGGGAATTGGTTTTCAAACAAATTATTATTTTGTTAACTAGTTTATTAAATTGGGAATTGGAATTAGGTTGATATGTATTGTTGTTTGTCATTATAGTTGGCGTCTAGAGTTTTGTCCTTGGCCATCGGTGAAGGATGGTATTGATTGTTGCTAGATATATGTTATAAGTACTATTGTAGGATGGGTTATGTAATGTAGGATGATATGTTGTTGGTTGTAAATGGACATTGTGAATACACAATTCCATTGTGAGTCGTGGATTATAAGGTTAGGGAAGGAACTAGAATGCTTATGATTGTTGTTTATGTTATGAGTTTGTCATTAGATAGTTATGGTTGTTGTTTAGTGACTCGTATTGTGTTTGGAAAAGTGTTGGAAATGTAGGAAAACCCGTTGTTGAATGGTGGTACACGGAGCACATTTTTCTTTAAGGAAAGGGGTAAATATCTTTTACTGTTAGCGATTACTATGTTGTTGAATAAATTATGCGTATGTATTACACTTGCACGGTATCTATAGTTTAGCATGTTGTGCTATTATTTGTATATTGTTTGGGAGGTTTCTTTCTCTTCGATTAAGCTAGTAAAGCCTGGCGCATTGACAGAGGTTTCCTCTCCCAACCGATTTGCGCCCGGTGAAGTGTGAAGTGAGGTTTGTTTCGCTCCTGGTCAGGCCGATAAAGGTGGTGCATTGACAAAGGTTTCCTCTCCTTATTGGTTTGCACCTCGTGAAGTGTGAAGTGAGGTACATTTCTCTTTGGGTTAGGTCGGTAAAGTGTGGCGCATTGACAGAGGTTTCCTCTCCCTTCCGATTTACGCTCGAAAAAATGTAACCTGAGGGGTGCCCCCTTCCGTGTGAGTTCGGTAAAGTGTTATAGGTTATTTTTGTTGTAGGATCTGTCATCAGTGTTGTAGGCCGGTGGACATGGAATTGGTAATATGTATTACTTCAATTATTTCTTTTTGAATGTATATGTTATCGGTTTCGTGTTGTGGTTGTCCCTTGCCCTTGGGCCTATAGCTAGGGAGGATAGTAGATGTATTGATGTGTAGATGCATATAGTGTATTGAGATGTGGAGCTAGGTTATGACTTGCATGTGGGGTTGTGTTTTCAGAACAGATGTTTAATTGAAATTCTTTTATGTCAACGTGGAAGGTTTATTAAAAGAAGAATGGGGTTTTGAAATGTTTTTGGAAGTAAAATGAGAATTCAGAAGAGAAGAATTAATTTTTATACTCTGTTGTGTCAAAAGGATAGTCGAACCCATTTGATGGGACTTAAGGCTTGGTTTGGTTTGGTTTGTTGTGTCAAGAGGATGTTTTTAAGAAAAACATATTTATGTGAGTATACTTTTGGATATTAACTGTCACACTATTTATATGGTATATCATGGTGCATGTATGATCATTTCTAACTATATGCTGTGATTGGTTAGGATCTTTGGGATCTCTACTGGACTTAGTGTTCCTCCTATGTTTTGACAACTTTTTCAGGTACATGATTAAAATATTGTTCGGGACTTGAAGTCTTTTACTTTGTTGGCTACAGGGCTTTTTTATTTGTCGGCCAAGTGCCATGTATTGTATAAGAGTAAATCCCTTTTTCTTTATTGTTATCCAATGTATGCCTAAGGGCATTAAACCATGTTTTAATTATATATTATCATCATTGTAGTGAGCGAATGTTATTATTTATTTTTTGTTCATGTTCTTGAATGGATGGAATGATTTAAAAATGGTAATAATATAAAGGATTTGGTAATGAATTCGGGTAAATAAAAATCGGGGCATTACATACTTGACGAATCTTGAGATATGAATGGTTTAAATTATTAAAATGGGACCCAAAAATGATCGCAAAAGGCCCAACAGTACCTCTCCAGTCCGATGGAGGACTAGACAGAAGCCCATGCCATGTTAAAGAATCAATCAGTATGCTTGGTTTCAATTTCCTAAATTCAGTTTTTTGAAAACTGAGTTTTTTGTTTTTCGTTTTTTTTTTTTTTAGTGAATATTTTTAAAATTTTAATCATTTTTTTGACTTTTTTAGATGCACTGTAGACACCCTATTTTGACTGCCCCTAAGACTTGACCGCTTTATTCCAAACACCCAATGATGAAAGTTACACTATGTAATCTTTTGAATTCTCAGCAAAGGAATTTGGATTCAAGTTCTATTCCCAAACCTTACACCCTATTTTGTCTAAACTATTTCAGACCTTGAAACCCTCTTTTCAAAATATTTTTCCAAATGTTTCTACGATGTTTTGAGGCTCGCATTTCGATTAAAATATTACACTTTTCAGTAAAACGAGTAAGGACAGAATGGAAATAAAAGGAAGGGAGGTGAACTCTTTGAAAAATATTTAAAAACATCTTATTTATAGGTTTGGAGTTGAAGGAAATAGGAGGGGATGGAAGAAAACTGGTTTAGGAAAAGGTTGAGCATCAAACCGTTAAGAAAGAAATGAACATCCTTCGCTAAATTAGGCATATCTCTTTGTACACTTAGAATTTAGATGTGCGGCCTCCATCATTGGAAAGTAGACTTCTGAGGTTTCAATTTAGGCTCAAGAATCACCCAAAACCGAGTCCGGATGAGGGAGATATGCCCGTTTGAAGTCGAACTTGAAACTAGTTTTTTGGACCCAGCTAGGTTTGTTTAGATCCGGTCATGGCTTGTTTAGACCCGACTGGGTTTCAATGAAAAATAACCCATAAGCACCTTGTAGACCCGAATTTTCATTTTTGGGCCTGGCCGTGTGTTTTGCGGCCCGGCCGGGTCTCATTAGCGACAAACAGGACAGCTAGCAAGAATTCGCCGGCTGTTGTTTTTTGAAGATATTTTCGACCAATTTGCCTCAAACTCTATAAATAGGACCTCCCACTTCAGATTTTAAGGTTAGAAAAACCTTCCAAGAGGCTTAGATATTGATGAGTTATCCTTGAACCTTCAAGCTTCTTTTGTTCTTCAAATCAACTTTCACCCTCCATACACCATTAAAGCTTGGATTTGAAGCTTTCTTATAGAGATTTCAAAACATATTTTTAGAACCTAGAGGGTTAGGAAATATTTCCAAAGGCTTTGAAGGTTTTTGAGAGCTAAGAACATCCATCTTCATTTCAAAAGCTTCCTTAACTTCATATCACCTTTTAGCTATATATACACAATACATACACCATTGAAGCTTGTTTTTGAAGCTTTTTGTTGAACTTTCAAAGCTTATTTCGGAAACTTGAGGATGTTTGGAATCAAATTTGTCAACTATGAAGTTATCTCTCTTTTCAAGAGGTATAACCTTGCATCATCTTCCTTGCTTCTCTCTCACTCTCTTCCTCTCTTTTCCTTGCTTTATACACTATTTTTGGACTATTTTGGGGCTGAAATATGTGATTTAAAATTACAAAAAGTGAAGGGGTTAGCCACCCCTCCTTAGACTTTGTTCCATAACTTTTTCTCTACTCTTTTTACTTACCTTCTCTTGCTTTTGCCACTGTTTTTCTTGGCATTTAGGGGCTGTTTATTAGCTTTTAATTTATGCTTTGCATATTGTCACGACCCAAACCAGCCCCTATAAGTTTAGCGTCGTAACTGGCCAGTAATCCTTGGATTACCAAAGGCCTCTTAACATAATAATGTATAATTAGGGGCTGCGAAAGCAAATACATAAATATACGTAGTCCATCGAGCTATGAAGACATACATAGGACGGATAATCTTAAACTTTTACAAACATACAAGAGACGTCAAACGATACAGTACTTGTATGTCACATTATGTACATATAAACAGAAAAACTTGTTCGTGGAGCAAAAGAAACAAAGTCTTATACATTCATAACAATACAACCACTAGACTGGACTTAATCCGGAACCTCCTCGGGAGGCACAAAGGTTGGATGACAAAAACTGAGACGCCAGGTCCTCAACTCTGAGCCTGACCACGCGCCTGATCACCTACATACATAATATAAATAGTAAGCGGGAGTCTAGTGAATAATAATAGAGTAAAGATTTTACTGAATGATGTCCATGCAGAAATAGAGTCTAATGCATATTCAAATTTCAAATCAAAAAAAAAATTCTTATACATGTTCATATTTGTAGTCAAAGTTCGTACATTACACATTATAATGTGTGGAACATCCATTAACGTTAACAAATTTGATGACCCACGAGGGGACGGTCGTGAAGGCATTCCGATGACCCATAAAGAGATAGCCATAAGGCATTCTGATGACTTATGTGCACAGAGACATTTCTGATGACCCATAAAGGGACGACCACAAAGGTATTCCGATGACTCATGTGCACAGAGACGTTTCTGATAACCCATGAAAGGACAGCCATAAAGGCATACCGATGACCCATAAAGGGACGCATATCATATGATGTTAAGGATGCCACGAATACATTTCAAAAACTTGGACAATCATTTATTCATTCACACAAAATATAGCATTTTAGAAAACTGATCACTTTGTATCATAATGTTCAGAAAATATTTAACATTTATCACAGCTTTACAAGGTTATTACTCACAAATAACAAATGGCTCCAAATAGATGAATAGAGTAGACAATTCAGATATCTTAAGGCGTGTGACCTACACAGGTACAAAATGAATATATACTGAATTACACACCCGGAAACATATACTTTGTTCTTTTCTTATCTTGGCATGACTCTACTTTTATCCTCATTATTGTGCCTTAATTATGACCTAGGAATGCCTAGGATGGAATGAGGATGCAAAAATGCACTAGAAAACACTTAACAAAACTTGCTGAAAACAGGGTCCTCGCTCGAGCGCAACTTCCTACGCTCGAGTGGACATGCAAAATGTGAGTGGTCACTCGAGCGCACATTCCTTCACTTGAGTGGTCTATAAACTTTTGCAAAAGTGCTGGCTGCTTGATTTTTCCATTCGATGCTCGCTTGACGCTCATTTGAGCGTGAGAGACATGCCCTCACTCGAGCATAACTTTTGTCGCTCGAGCGAACTTTACGCTTGAGCAGACTTCTGGTCACTCGAACGGAAGTACACGCACTCAGAGTGGTCGCTAAAGCGTGGATTCCTTCGCTCGAGCATAGGAGCAGAATTTTAGAATTTCCATATTTGCTCCCAAGCTCAAAACTCCAATTCTAAACTGAAATTCATGATCCTTTGGGCCAAAAACTGAAGGAAACTAGTGCGAACATGCAAAACAACTTGAATTCAAAATCAATTCACAAAATCAAGGCCCAAAAATAAGTAAATTATACAAGACTAAGCTTGAAGCTCAAAGAACATAATTTGAAGATAACATGCATGGATTGATATGAACTTAGGTTCTCCAAAATATGATCAATTAAGGTCAAATGGTAAGAAATGTGATGAATTCTCTAAATTAAGTCAAAAAGGACACATGCATGTATGACTTGAGTAAAAATTCAAACTCAATATGCTTGGATATATGCATACATGCATAACATGGTTCAATCTTCATCATTTCTAGTTTAATTCTTGCATTATCCATCATAATTCTCTACAGTTCATGTCTTACACATCATAATTATACAATCTGAAGGTTGAATTCTTACTTAGGCTTGTCAATGATGCTCTAGATGATTAATTATTGGTAGTTCCAAGCCAAATTCTCTAAGTTCCCTAGCAATCTCCTTAATTTGAGCTCAAACCTCTCTTCTTTCTCTCTCTCACGTTTGGCTTGTGTGTGAGTTCAAAAATATGTTGAGATGAAGAAAAGAATGAGTGAGGGCACATATGGGAGCCTCATATATTCTTGGCTAATGGTTTAATTAAATTGTTGATCAATTAATCAATTGAGCATTAATTTATTCTAATTTAATCATTCCAAATAGAATTTCAATTAAACCTACCATAATTCCAAAAAATCCAATTAACACATAAATCAAGTCAATTTCTGAATCGAATGCCGATAAGGCCTTCAATTCACAAACCAGGACGAAAACATGAACAGATCTTTCTACGTTAAATAGATATAAACACACATAAGGCAACATATGTTGCTAAATTTCACTTTAATTATTTATTAGGCAGAATTAAGCATGGATTAACGTTAATCATGGGTCGGGGTTGTTACACATATATTGTGTTGTTGTAAGTCCTCATGGATTTGGTGTGCTTAGGACATAACTGCCAATCCGTTTGAGTTGATAGCATTTTCTTTCATTTTCATAGCTTTCGTATATATATATATATATTCATGTCATCGTATTCGCCCACTTTTAATCCATCTCTGCAACATCCCTCATTTCTTTGCTCTTTTGATCAAGGGAGTATATTAAACAAAAGATTATTGTTCTTGGTATGAGAAAGGGGTTCCTTGTGCTAAATGATTTAATCTCTTCAAAGGTTCATTATCAAGGCATCACGTCTTTCTTATGTTAAGCACAAGCTCTTGTTTGACATCTCTCTTTATCACCGCTGTATTTACTTCTAAGGGACTGACTTTCTAGTTAGATCCTTGGAAATCACAAAGAAAAGTTTCATTATAGCTTAGTATCGGGTTTGGATTTAGAGTCATTATCGCCCTCTCTTAGGTTTGACTCTGAATCCCTTATCGCTCGTAAATAAGTTTGACTCCTCTTTTGTAATTACCCCCGAAGAAAAGGGTAGAAAGGCTCATTTCTTAGGTTAAGTCAGTACTTGCTCATCTTTATTGCTTTTGGACTTAGTGGACTTAAATATCACTTTTAAACAAGATGGAATAAAAGATAAAGAATGGAAAAGTAAGTTAAAAAAAAGGCTAAAAATCGGCTTAAAATCAATTAAAATAGGCATAAAGGAAACTAATAAAATTGGTTGGATTTGGTCGGACGTTATAGCGAATCCATCGCTTCTAGAGCCATCGGATACTAACCCGTGATGTTTGATGATTCTTGAAGCTTGTCTACCTCCCTTCTTAAATTAACTTCATGATAGGAAGGAGGTGTGGTTTGTCTTTCATTGTAGTCATTAATTTTTTTTTGTCCTATCATGTCTAAAACCATCACGCAATCAACTTGCAACCATTGATGGTTTAAGAACCGAACCCGCTCATCTCTTGAGTATCTCTATGATAGAGAAGAACAGAAAGGACAAACATGGCTTAGAAATGCTCTGTCTACACTGTTTTCACCTTAGAGCACAAAAACAGTTTTCTGCAAAAAAAATAGGGCACGGCCAGATTTGTTTGGGCCTGGCAGGGCCTCATTGTGGGCTGGCCGGGCTCCAATGTATGGTAAACAGAGCACTTTTGGTTGAAACAGAGAGCAGTGGCTGAAGGTGAAACAAAACAGTTTCCCAGGAGGCAAACAGAGCAGTTTCTGAGGGTTGTCTTCATCAGCACGCTTGGGATCCTTGTTCATTCTTTACACATTATTGTTGTTATATTATTGTTTTAATAAATTAGATAGTTATTCATTTATTATTCATTCAGATTTGTAATAAGTAGTTGATTCGAATACTTGGACATTCAGACCCTTCTGCGTGAAGGCAAATATGTAATAATTCATGTATGTCTTCCAACCCCCATTTCTTTCTCTCTTTTATTTATTCGCTTACCGTGGTTGTACAGCATCATGTTTTCTTTAGTATTTTCTATGATTTGCATCCATTCGTCTTACATGCATAAAGGTTCGGCTCATCATACTAATCAATGTCAATTTCAAGTTCCTTACTCGAATACGTGCTTTCTTGCATGCATTGAATTGACTCACATACCATGCTAGTAGCCGAGCCTATTATTTGCATATTGTATGCATTGCATTGGTCATATTGCATTGTTTAAGATCATGCATTTCTTTTAATTATTTTATCTTCTTTAGCTCGCCTCGGAGTACTAGGTGAGCATTTATTGCTTTAGCATATTGCATGCATGTGATTGTTGTCATATCAAGCATGATTACTATGAGGCTAAGTGCTTAGTTGATATACCTATTTGAATGCCAGTGGATGAAGGCTTCTTCGCTTAAGTTGGGATGATTTGAATAAATGTACATGTGATATCACTTTTTCAAGTGGTACATACTCAAACACTTTTTAAAACAAACATGAAATCAAAACGTTCCAACTTCTGTGAAATTGTCTATAATTGTATGTATCACATAGTAAAAATAGCATAATAATCGGAACAAGAGCATATATTGCATATAAGAATCACATCATGATTAGTAGAGGTTGATCTTTGATCAGGTGAGTGTGGTGCTCAATTCATGACATTCCCCTCTCATACCTAACTTCCCAAGCCGAGACATTTTAGTAATGATAGACTAATGGCTTTTGGCACGAGTCACAGGTTTTCTAAATTTCTCAAAAATATTTAGGTGGCGACTGTGAAATCTGGCAATGCAATTCATCTTTGGCAT
Organism: Camellia japonica; assembly: GCA_030407325.1. NCBI lineage: Eukaryota > Viridiplantae > Streptophyta > Magnoliopsida > Ericales > Theaceae > Camellia > Camellia japonica. The sequence goes on along the minus strand of JAPPVO010000013.1, from coordinate 48,882,321 downwards.
CCTTGATTCAAAATCAATTTTCTAAAATGATTTGTCGAACTTGGACTCTTTTGTGTTTATTCGTTTCACATTACACTTGTGAAATCAGATTCAAAACCACAGGAGTTCGAACTGTGCTATCGTATCCAAGGAGACTAAACCCTACTTAGATATATCTAAAAAGAAAAATATTTGTAAAAAAAATATTTTAAAAAATTAATAAATACACAAAAATACGAAAAATATTCTAAATTTTCGTTTTTTTTTTTTTTTGTATTTTTGGTATTTAGTAAATTTTTTAAAGATTTTTTTCACAAAAATTATACTTTTTAAGTGTATTTATGTTTGGTGTGTCTAAAAATTAAAAACAATTGCTTAAAATATTAAAACAATTCAGTAAAAACAAAAAAAAAACGAAAAATAAGAAAATAGAATTTTCTGAAAAGTGTTTTCAAAAAACTGAAAACAAACATGGTGAATAATGTTTAAATTTTAAGTTAAAGAATTAATTATTTTCCATATGTGTATGTATGACTGTATCAAAATACTACATTAATGCAATCTCAGGGAAGCATTTTTAAAAATAAATTTGGTATGGTAAACATAAATTAAGGAAGTAATTTGAAATGGTAATTATGGCAGCATAATTTAAGGGGTTAATATAAAAATTTATTAATTTAATTATGAACTAATTAAAATGCAAAACATAATGGCACTTAGTATTTTTATTATTAAAAAAATAAAAAATAAAAATAAAAAATAAAAAATAAAAAATAAAAAGTTAAGAGTTTGACCTTAAAGAAACCTTATTAAGGTTTATTATGTATGAAATGAGGTTTGATATGTATTTTAGCAATAATGGCCATGATAAGAGAAGAAAAAAATGTTACAAAATTTTAATTATATAAATTATTTTATACCTTATGGTAAAGAATTTAAAATATTTTATGACGAAATATTTTTGAGTGTGTGTTTATTAATTATTTTTTTCTTAATTAGAAAACTCCTTCCTTGTTTGATGGTAAGGAAGAAATGATTTCAAGAATAAAAAATGCATTCTTTGTTTGAAAAAGAAAGTGCTAGTTGTAGACGTCCCCGAACGCCCCGGGAGGGTTAGGTCCCGTTCTGTTCATATTGGGGTCACTACAGTTCAAGGACTCAAATGTCACGGTTCTTAATCTTGAACCAAAGAGTCCAAATCCGGCAAATCGTTTTGAAAACAGATTTTTTGAAAGAAGTGCCAAACATGGACTGCTTTGCCAGATAACAGAGTCGCCACCTAAATATTTTTTAAAATGGGAAATTTAGGAAACCCTGACTCGTTGCCAAAGGCCACGTGTCCGTCATCAGCAAAGTTGGCTCGGGAACTTGGGTACGATTGGGGAAGGTCACATCGTGAGCACCCCCGCTCGCCCGGTCAAAGACCGGCCTCTACTAACCATGATATCTTATTTTGAAAACATTGTGAGTTCTTATTCCGATTATTAGCCTAGGTTACTATGTGATGCTCGCAGCAAACAAGTATAGACTGAGCCGCCTGAATTGGAACAAAACATTTCATGTTTGTTTATTTGAAAATGGTTTGATGGTGCTACCTGCAGGTAGGCTAAGACGCGGATTTGCCACCCTCAGGTGGGCTTAGAAAACATGATTTTGCCACATCTAGTGGGCTTAAAACAAACAGTCAACGCATTGTCCCAATTCAAGCAACACAACCTCCACCCACAGGCATTCAAGGCAGTTATATCACATAAGCAGTTAGCCTCGTGGTAAGCATGCTATCATGGCAATACTCACACGCATGCAAGGATGCTAAAGCATAAAACTCACCGAGTACTCCAAGCCAAAAATAGAAACTGATTAGAAATCATGCATGATCCTAATTATACAGAAATGCCTAATGCAACACATGCAATAATGCAACTATAGTAGGCTCGGCTATTCTAAACATGGCATATGGAATGCTACAACTATCACGTATTCAATTTGGAATTGAAATACAAATGCAGTTTGTATGATGTGCCGAGCCCGGTGCGTGCAAAACAGATGAATGATGTAAACATGCTGTCATACTGTATGCTAATTGAAATATGCCCTATATCTAACCATCGTAAGCGGGTAAATAAAAGGGAGAAAGAAATGGGGGTTGGAAGACATACATCACACTCACACACACTTATTACAATTATGCCCTCGCGCAGAGGGTCCGAATAAATAATACAGTCCGAAATAAAAGAATAATACAGATTAACTAATTAATGGACAAATTAATTATGAAAAAAAAGTAAAACTGGCATGCAAGCCAGGGACTGCCTTGCTTCTGATGAATGATGCATGTTGGGCTGTCTTGGCGCTGAAATCCACTGGGATGCCCAATCTAGCCTCTGTTTGCAATGTTTCTTGAAAAGCGCGCCCGACGCCGAAAAGTTGCTGATTCTGGATTTTGCTGCAACAGAGAGCAGGAGAGGGGCATAGCAATGTATTTCACAGATATACGCATGCCTCGATCCTCGTGCCACCAATCATGCATATCGATGCATGATGGCCGAGGAATCGGATTGCACAACTCAATATAGGATGAATGCAGATGAATGCTACAACAAAACCTAACTCCATCATGGGTAATCCGGAGTGTCGGTGACTTGGGAATTGAGACCCGTTCCGTCACTCGGAGTACGAAACGTGCCTCGTTTCCCGTGCCCGGGCTAACTCTTATCCCGAACACGATGCAATATGCATGATATGTATGAAATGCAGCTAATATACAATTCTAGCATGCACAATGCTATGAGAATGAGGTGCCTCGAAATGCGTGCACCCGGGCACGCAAACCGAGGCGATGGCCCTAAGGCATGAAATGGCATACACAATGCAATTGGACTTACACTAACATGAGAGAGCCTCAGCCACACTCACATAAGAGGCCGTCGGATGAAAATGAGCTGCCTCGAAATGCGTGCCTGCGGGCGCGCAAACCGAGGCAATGTCATAAAAGCATGAAATGGCATGGAAAATGTAAATTGGGCTTACACTAACATGAGAGGGCCTCAGCCGCACTCACATAAGATGCCGTGAGATGAAAAAGGGGTGCCTCAAAATGCGTGCACACGGGCACGCAAACCGAGGCGGTGACATACGCAATGCAAATGACATACGGAATGCAAATTGGGCTTACACTAACATGAGAGGGCCTCAGCCGCACTCACATAAGCTGCCGTGAGACAAAAATGAGTTGCCTTGAAATGCGTGCACACGGGCACGCAAACCGAGGCATGGCCCTAAGGCACAGAAATGACATGCGAATGAGATGTGACATATGGCATATGAAAAATGCAAATTTCAGCAGCTAATATGATACACAAATAACCCCCGAATTATGACAAAATTACACCCGATGCCCGAAATGCTATGCTAAGCATCCGAAATGGCCTACAGCCCTACTAAACATGCATAATTGGCACATGACATGTAAAACAGTAGCAAGGCAGCCCCTAAACTAGCATTTTTTTAGTACAAAGCAAGGCTAAACAACAACCACAAGTATGGTAAAATTAGCATGCAGAAATGGGGAAAAAGAGGGGAATTACAAAGCAAGTAGTATATACAATGCTCAAACCAAGAAAATCAGTTCTACAACATTAAAGATGGACCAAAAATATTCACAATTACAAGAGATGAAATCCCCCAATTCAGTGTGTAGATATGCTCAACATAGCATGCAAAATGAAGCCAACAAAGGGCTACAACATGAGGTATCAAAAGCATATACCAAACAACTTTGGACCCTTAGCAAAACATGAATAATGGGTCATTTTAAGACACTTTCTAAGCCTGATGAAGGCTGAAAACAGAAGCTAAGCAAGCCTAACAAAGCATGCAATTTTACGGAAAATATGGAGGGTACAACATGAAGTACCAAAAGCAATTACCACATGGCCTAAGACCCTTAACAAAACATGATGAGAAGGCCAAAATAAAAGATTTTTCAGACCTGATGAAGGCCAAAAACAGAAGCCAAATAAGCTCAAATAGGCATGCAAAATGGGGCCAAAGAGAGGTATAAAGAAAGGCCATTCATGGAGGCACCAAACAAGATTGGTCCCTTCTACAATGTTGTAGAGGGACACAAAATAAGCTCAATCACAGTTTATGGAACGCTCCAAAAATAAATGCATATAAGCTAAAAATAGCATGCAAGTTTACGGTAAATTGGAGGATTTGTGAAGCAAGTGGTATGTAGAAGCACCAAACATGGTTGAGCCCTTCTACAATGTTGTATAGGGGCTCAAAATGAGCCTAAAACCAGTTAGGGTCGGAGCCCAAAACCTCAAGCAAATAGGGTAGAAAAATGATACAAAAAAGTGCTAGAAAATAGGGAAAAGGGACTCACCCTTGAAGATCACTTCTTTTGTTGCTTCTTGGACCAAATTTGTTGCTTCTTAGCCTCTGAAAAACCTTCCTAGCTGCTGGAAATGGAATGGTGATGGTGATGCTAGGTGTTGATGAACAAATGGTGCCAAGACTTGGATGTTTGAAGCTTTTTGGAAGAGAGGAATGGAGGAGATGTATATGCAAGGCTCAAAGGATTTTTCTAACCCTTAAACCAGCTGGTGGCCGCTGGTTTTTATGGCCAAGAAAGGGGTCAAAAGGGAGGGCAAAAGGGAGTGGAAAAATACACCCAAGTATTTCCTCAAAATATCTTTCAAAATATCTTTTCCAAATCTAGATATTTTGCTCTAAAAATCTTTCCTTAAATCTAGATATTTGAGGGCAACTAATGCATAGCTGGAATACACTCAATGAGAGGAATAGGGCCGGCCAACTCACAGGGGCAAAATCGTCATTTCACAAAAGGGGTGGCTGGCCAGCTAGATAAAAAAAGCTACCGAGAAGACCACTGGCTGGTGGGTGCTAGGGAAGTCCAAAAATGTCCATTCAAGTGTCCAAATTGAAGCCCCGGAAGTTAGCTTTCCAATGCCGCAAACCTTGCATCAAAATTCCTCCGGTAGAAAAAGTTATGCCAGTTTCCGTAAAGCCGCGCAGATTCAGTCCAACCGGACTTTAACCAACCATATCTCCTCCCCCCGGATTTGGACTTAGGATATTCTTGAGTGAAAAATGAAGCCCCGGAAGTAAGATTTCCAATGGTGGTGGCCTCATATTTTAATTCCGCTTGTGCAAAGAGTTACGCTTGTTTCGGTGAAGCCGTGCAGACTTTTCTCCTTCCCGGATTCATGCTGAACCACTTTTGACCAAGCAGATAACTGGTTGCTGAGACAATTGCTGGCCTCCCACCCTCCAGTGATCTTCCTGGTGCTAAAACAGAGGTACCTGCCAAAATTGAACAAAAACTAATGCAAAACGAAAGCTCGGGGACCAAAACCGCGCGGGGTCCCGAAAATGGGCTGTGAGCACCGAAAGTGGCGTTCGGCCACGAAGTGGGCATCAGAGGCCCCAGTGTTCCTCGGAATGATAAAATAGAGGCACTTGCCAAAATTGAACAAAAACTAATGCAAAATGAATGCTCGGGGCCCAAACCGCGAGATTCGGGGTCCCGAAAATGGGCTGTAGGCACCGAAAGTGGTGTTCGGCCACGAAGTGGGTATCTACGACCCCAGTGTTCCTCGAAATGATAAAACAGAGGCACTTGCCAAAAACCGGAGAAATCGGAGATGGTTGGGCGGTCCCGAACCGAGGCACACGGCCTGACGGTCCCGAAAACCGGGAACCGGGCTCCGAAATGGGTAAAATGGCCTACGGCCACGAAATGTAGCGCACGGCCACTGAGAGATAGTCTATGGGACCACTCCCTCCCCTCAGGAAAGAAAACAGAGAAAACCGAGTCTGGTTCGCAAACCGAAACAAGGCACAGAAGAGAGTTCGAAAGTCCGGAGGCAGGGCGCACGGCCGCGACTCTGAGACTTCTGAACGAGCACAGTATGCAACATCACCGAGCGCTCAATCGGTGACGTCTGAGTCTTAAGGTCGGTCAAAAATGGGGTGTCTACACTAGTGTGTGATTTATTAATTATTTTTTTAAATTGATAAATCAAGAAATTTGGATTAAGCATTTAGAGCTCTCTTAGCTCTTCTCACTAAAAACTCCATTTTGCTTATATAATATAGATAGATAGATAGATAGATTCACTATAATACTTATGGACTTATATTCTATTTTTGTAATTCTTTCACAGATTAAATAAGTTTGAACTAAATACTTTAAATATTTTAGGAATTTAATAAATTCAATTAATAGTTCTGGGACTGAATAAACTCTTTTTTATTTTACTTTTTTGGCGCTCAGGCCAAAAATTCAAATTTGAATTTTTCTTGTCTAAGAGTCCACGCACATAAATAATATGTCCATAAGGCCATGATTCTGCAAAATGACCGAATTGCCTCGGTATATATATTGTTCCCAAATCAAACCAAACCCTAACTAAACAATGTTTTCCGTAGCTCTCTCTTTCTCTTTCTCTCTCGCTTTCCTATTCATCTTCTTCATCTTTGATGCCGAGCTACCATCGCTACCAACGATCTCGCCGCCATCACCGGCGCCTGTCAGACACGATCGCTTTCATCTCGCCTATCAGACTTGGAGTAGCAGTGGAAGTAGGTGAGGAGGAGAGGGATAAAGTTGATGGGCCAGTCATCAGTTTCGAGGAAGCTGAAGAGTTAGACTCGGGAGCTGCCGTGGAGGAAGTAGAGCCGCATGATGAATGGCCTGCATCATTTGCCGATGGTTAGGAGGACGGCATTGATGAGGAACACTGCTCTCCTTGTTTTTTTTTCATGCTTTGGGCTATCGTCTCCATGTTGTTGTTTTTTTCTCTCTCTCTCTAGAATTGAGATGGAGAGGAGAGAGAAAAATGGATTTCAAGAGGAGGATGGACGAGACTATTTGATTGTGTTGATTCTGTATTTATCATCACACATATACATTGTATGAAAGGGTTCAAGAATGTTGTCGGAAAATTCAAAGATCTTTAAAGAAAACTCGAATTCTCTAGAAATGACGAGAGGCTTAGATTCTTTAACAGTCACAACTATGAACACAATAGCAAACAGATAATGGAGATAAGAGATTGGGTGAAGAAGAAGGCAAAGTAGTTAGAAAAAGAATAATGGCAAGGCTCTCCCATGGATGTCTCACTTTCACTCTCAAGATAGATAATGGAGAAAGGAAATTAGTTCTTTCCCAAGAGTTGTCTTTCCAAAATCCATCCATTATAAAGCTATGGGTGGGTGCTATTTATAGGAACCTCATGATGTAGGATGGAGCCCATGTCCAAGGCACATGGGGAATATTCCCTATAACTACCTTGTTCGAGGAAGTGACCTCTCTGAGGATAAGGAAAACCCCAAAGAGGAGATCAACCTCGATGAACCCTTCTTCTTAGCCACACCTAACCAATGATCATGTCACAGAAGAATTAGGGGTAGTTCAAGAGAATGCCCTACTGCAAATATTGTCGAGTCTTAGAGACCCCCTAGATCGTGCCACCTCGACTCGGGTATAGGCTAGTTTAACCAAAGAGTGAATTTATCTCCACTTATCGTCCTCAAGATCAGGTCCTTTGATCAGACTCTGTTATGCCCATGGTTCTAGTGCGTAAATCCCAGAAAGCTCCGAGCCCGTAAGTGATCTGGGACTCATTAATGGAGTGGCTTCTAGATTACATCCGAATTCGTTCGAAGGAAAGCGCTTCAGATCTCTAAGTTCATGGATCCGAACCCTTTCAAGTCCGAGCTCAAATAGGTCTCTAGGTTCTTGGTTCTGACCCTTTTCAAGACTAAGCAAATAACTCAAAGAATAGATCTCCTCCAAGGGTTTCATCTCTTCCGAAAGCAACAGTTAACCTCCTCGGACACCCGTATGATCTGGACCTCCTCGAATGGGCTCGTTAGGTTTTCTTTTAGAGATATATATGCCCGGAACGTATCCTCCTCGACCCAATTTGTTGATTTTCTTGTGGGCCCGCTCAATAGAATTCACTTGGCCCATTTGGTAATAATTTCTCCAAGCTCACCAATTTTTTGGCTTTCTGATTGGGCTTCGATTGGGGCTCAATTAATTTAGTGGGCTCAAGTTAACCCCTCTTACATGCATATATGCATTATCAAATTTCCGATGGAGAATATGGAGTTCCGATGGTCGCTCCACCACTTACCCCCATGGTTCGACCACTTTCTCCTCGCCTCAAATCATTCACCCATTCTTTCCTCCCTACCAGCTCTGTCGCCTTCCGTCGTCGCCTCACCTCTCGCCGCTGTGCAATCTGAGCCTCAGCTGCCATAACAAGACCAAGACAGCACTGAAGAGCTACACTGAATTAAAGTACAATAGCCCCAATCCCCTCCGTAACTCCATCATCTCTCTCTCTCTCTCTCTCTCTCTCTCTCTCTCTCTTTGTGTATATATACATATATCACTCCTCAAATCGTAGATTTTTTGGGGATTCCAGCAAATCTGTTGGTGTGTGTGTGGTTTATCTGTTCAGATCTAGTGTGTGTGTAGTTATCTTTTCTTTTCTTTTTTTGTGATAATCTATTCAGATCTGTTTAGATCTAGTATGTGTCTGGTTATCTGTTTGAAAATGAAAGAAAAAGTCAATTGTGTGATTTCATTCTACACAATTTAGGTTTGCGATCTTGGAGATCATTTGTTTTCATTTCATATTTTTTTTAGCAAAATTTGGGTTGATGATTGAAATAGATAAAAAAAAATTCTATTTTTTCTTTGTTTTATCGTTTGATGATGACTGCCACAGATAATTTTTTTGACACAAATAGATTGTTTTCAAACAAATAGTGGATAATTTTTAGAGTGGAATATCTGTTTTGGTTTGGGTTGGTTTGGTTTCAACAGATCAAACATTTTCTCTTTCTTTGTTATTGTTGTTGTTGTTGTTTGTTGTTGTTGCTGTTGTTGTTGATGAGATTTCAACAGATCAGAACTTTTTTTTCTTTCTTTATTATTGTTATTGTTGTTATTGATGATGTTAATGATTGCAACAGATAAACAATAAAGTTATGACAGATAGACAAAAAAATAAGGCAAGAATTTCAACAGATAGACAAAAAAATTGAACAGACAGGAAAACAATTTCAATAGAAAGATAAAATTTAAATAGATAGAAACAAATTTGAACAGATAGATATAAATTTGAACATATAGTCAACGAAAAGCCAACAGATAAGTTAAGAGATAAATTTGGAAACAAAATGTCCTCCAAAACCAACAAAACGACTTCTCACCAAACTATTTTACAAATGGTAGACCTCTCAACAATAAATAAATAAATAAATAAAATCACTAGACCTAATGTTTTAGACACTCTAATTTGGATTTATCAGCAATTTTTCTTTTCTTTTCTTTTTTTTTTTTTTTTTTTTTTTTTTTTTTTGATGAACTTGAAGGCGAAGCCTAAACTACAGACTGATGCTCCCGGGAAAAGTCCCTCATTGCTTATCAATAACCAGAGCCAACTCCACAAACTTTGAGGGGCTGTCAACAAAAATTCACTCTCACTACTAGGGGTGGGCGCGGGTCGGTTGCGGCCACGGAACCTCCAATCGGTCATCCGTCATCCGTCCGCCAGATTGGCGGATTGGAGAAAATCAATCTGCATCTGTCCGCCAATCCGACAAATGTGGGTTGAGAGGATTGGCGGTTTGGCGGATGGATGCGAATCGGTTTAGCGGTTTAAAATTTTATAAATTTCAACATAATTCAACTTGTATACTTCCTCAAAAAAAAAAAAGTATTACAGTCAATGACTTAAAAAAGTATTACAATCACTGTATGCCTCATCTAAAGAAATAAAGTTTGAAACTTTAGAATGTCACAATCACTGCATGCCTCATCCACATATTACAATCACAGCATGGTTCATCCACATAAAGTATTACAATCTGTGATTCTTAAAATATAAAAACAATTTAAACCACCAAAACCATGAACAGAGCAGTAGTAGAGATTGTATGTCTCTGTATTGTTACATCTATATATAGTTAGATTTAAAAACTAAAAAATATAGATAAATAATAAGTTTATTTTTTTCAATTCAAAAAATATATTCAAATTGAAAACTTTTTTTCAACAGAATATTTAAACTCTTTTTCAATTGAAAATACAAACAAAATATTTAAACAAATTGAAAACACAAAATCTTATAAATTACTAGGGGTGCTCGCAGTTTGGCGGTTCGGTTGCGGCCAAATGAATCTCAAATCCACTATCCGTCCGCCAAATTGGCGGATTGGAGAAAATCAATCCGCAACCGTCCGCTCGTCATCACGCATCCATCCAAAATGTGGCGGATCGGTACGGTTCGGTCGGTTTTGGCGGATCGGTATATCCGCTGCTCACCCCTACCCACTACCCAAACCAAGAGCTGCTTTTGCTAACAAGTCAACACACTAGTTGGCTTCCCTCTAAATAAAATGCAATTCACAGTGCCAACTTCTCTAATCTCTTGGCAGAAATTAAAGCTAGTATCCACATTACTCGGGACTTTAATTGTTGGATTGCTTCCAGATAACCTGATTCAATGATAGTATGGCGAAACCCTTCAGTCCATCCCAATTGCAAGCCGTGCCAAATGACCCAAAGCTCTGCTACTAGCGGCATAGCTTGCCCTACATGATATTTAAAACCCATCTAATCCCCATCAGCTAAAAGAGTGAGTAAACTTTCATTTATAAAATTTAGAGATTTAAACGACTCAGTTAATAGTTTAGGGATTAATAAATAAACAATTTGATAATAGTTAAAGAGTCAAAAGTGAAATCATCCCTACAAATAAATAAGGGCATTGTTATTCTAACTCAAAAGTTAGATCTACTTTTCAAATCTAATAATGTGACAATTAATTAAAATATTTAAGGCAAGTTTGTCTCTTATATTTTCTCTAATCATTAGCCAATCATCTCTCTTATAAATTGAAAAATATTTGAGACACCTAATTTATCACCCTTAAGAACCACCCTTAATAATGTGTCTGATAAGTGTTAAATTTTGATTTGTCAAACATTTCATCATGTGGGGTCTAACCTCAATGCCACATCAATAGGGTGGTAAATTAGAGGGATGTAACATTGTTGCTTACAAATTACTAAATTTAAAAAAATGAGTCTAACAAGTGGACTTGTATATCATTTTCCAATACGTCAAAACTTTCACTTCAAATGTAAGAACTATCTTCATTCATAAAAGCTTTTAGGTGAAAGTGATGAATTGGGAGGTTAAAAGAGTTCAGATCCTTTGTCGTGCTTCTCTATAGTGCTCTTTGCAGTACCCCAAAACGACGTCATTTTAGGGCCAAACGCGTGCACGAGCACACACACACACAAAATCCAAATAGTTGAGAGAGAAGAAAGGAAGGAACAGAGTCACCTCCGGCCCCATTATTCCCCTGGCAACCTTTGATTCTGGTAGCCCCCATTCATCATCTTCCCTTTCCTTTCCCCCGCCGCCCCAATTGCCACACTACCTCCGGCGACTTCGATCACCATGGGAAGTGGAACAACACAGCTCCAACAATATCCTCTCTTCTCTTTCTGTACTATGCTTCTCTCTCTCTCTACCCATTTCACGATCTCCTTGCCCTCCTATATTTCTTTGAAACTTAGTCGATTCGGATTAGAATACCTGTTTTTTCAATTTTCTATTTGAGGGTTTTTATGGGTTAGAAAACAAAGACGAAAATTGTAGAATAATTGGGGGAGATTTGGCGAAGAAAAAGGGAAAAGGAACCCATTATTGATCGGAACCCATTAGTCATTTCACAGTGCATACAAAAAGGGAAAATTGGTGTATTGCCATGAGAAATTGATGGGTTGAGTTTAATTTGTGTTGAGAATGAGATTTGTGAGTTTTTTGCTAAAGCTAGAGCAAGGTTTATGTGATCGAAGCCTAAATATTATACATGTGACTAGCTAAAATATATTTTATTAGTCCATTAATTTATATTATTTTATAATTTTGTATATTTTTGTGTATTTTTATATATTTTGAGTGTTTGTACCTTTGTTATTGTAAATAATATAATTTATATATTATATTATCTATTATGAATTAAAAATATTTAAAAAAAAACAAAACAAAACAAAAAACAAAAAGAAAATGGGAAATGTTGGGGTTGCCAACAATCTCCATCATATATATATATATATATATATTAATTATATAATAAGATAATAATAAACAAAATAATAAAAAGAAAGAAAGGAAACAGACGGTAATGGTGGTTTCACCCACCACTCCACTAACTAATATATATATATATATTAATTAATTATTTATTTTACTATTTTATTGTTTTGTTTTCGCAGGTGATGGACTTGGCCATAAAAAGCCACGACCAGGGAGAGCTCGAGGGGGAGGAAGCAGAGGCTTCAGCCAAGGAAGGCAAGGAAAAAAAAGAGAGAAAGAAAGAACGAAAGAAAGGGAGAGTGAGAAGGTTTAGAGTACATATATTTTATAGTGACTGTAATATTAGCATGTCGAATTAATTTTCATTTCTTATGGTAGAGATGAAATTCTTAAGTAATTAGGGGTTATTATATTTAATATTTTTAATTTTGATTTGATTTGGATAAATTGTATAAGTTTCAGATATTTTTGTGCAATAAATGTTTTGTTCAAATCATGTTATACAATTATTTTCACTACTGTGTATTAAAATTGTTAGACGAGTAGTAAGATGGATCGTGCATCAACCTTAGTTTGGTTTAGTTTAGTGGTAACGGTTCATGCTTAGCGAAGATAATTTGTGGCTTTCTAGTTTTAATATACAATTCCTCTTAACGATGTATTTCTGATCAACTTGCATCATTTTATCCAAATTAATGATTTTATAAAAACTAATACAATAACTCCTTATTATAAAGTTAGTGGTAAATTCAAAGTCTAAGAAACTTCTTATTTTATTTTATTTATTTTATGTTTTATTAATTTTAATTTTATTATTTTCAAAATCAATTTTCTTAAATTACTTTAATTATTATTTTTGTATCAAAACAACTTGATTAGTTCCTGAGGATCGACACATATTCTTAACCGCTATACTTCGGAGTAATAGCTATTATTTGGTTATAAATATAATATTTTGGTGTCCAAACGACCAGATCAATTTTTGGCGCCGTTGCCGGAGACTAAAGGTAATTTGTTGTAATTCATTTTTTTATTTTAATATAAATATATATATATATATATATATATATATATTTTTTCATGTGCAAGTGTTACTAATTTTTTTCTTCTTGTGTACAGATTGTCTTCTGCCGATGAACTTAAAAATACAAAAAAAAAAAGAAAAAAAAAAAATCCATACTGTAACACAAAGGAAATACATGTGCTTGACATTGTGGATGACCTTTGGTGGACATATAACTTTAAGGATTAAAAAAAAAAAACTTCTAACTACTAACTACTAACATTTATTTTATTGCAATTTACTTTATTGCATTTTTTTTCTTTCTTTCGGAGGTTTTATACCCCCTTTATTTTTATCACACTTTTATTTATCACAATTTACTTACTTTGTTTTATTTTGTTTTGTATTAATTTGCAAGTTTTTCTTTAGTGTGTTTTTGTCTCGCCCCAAAAATAGATATGATAAACCCATCTCATAAACGGAAGAAGAATTGAAACAACGTACTTTTATTCATTAAAGTTAATATAAAAAAGGTGACACATGCAATATACATTCATAAATAGCTCATCATGAATCTACAACATGTGTTACAAGTAGTAAGAAGGAATGAAAGCTAAACAGATATTCATATGTCCTAAAGGCTTACAACTTTCCAAATCACTGCTTGGTTATAACAAAAATGAATCTAACTCAATACAACCAAGTCATTGGCTATATAAAGTAAATACAATAAATAAAAATAAAAAAGAAACTCATGCTCCAAATCCCTTCAAGCTACTGTCTTGGTGGAGACATATCACCAACACCTGAAAATGATTTTTCCCAAATAGGGTGAGCCAAAACCCAGTAGAAATAATCTAACATAATACATGAATCTTAACAAATATATGAGTATGAGATACATGTCCAATGCCCATAATAAAACCATTTACAACTGTAACGCCCTCAAAATAATACAAATAACCCAATTCGTAAGAGAAATGAATATTACATAATTGGTACACTTTCACATACCAGAATTCATATTACAAAAGGGGTTACATGCATTATACATTCATAAACATTCATTTTGAATCTACAGCATGTAATGCAAATTAATAACAACAAATTTAAATGCCCTACGGGCTTATATCTTTCCAAGACATATCTTGGTTACAATCAAAAGTGAGTTTCGCTCATTACATCTTAAGCCCTTAGCTTTACAAAAATATACAATCAAAACGAGAAACCCTTGCTTCCAAAAAAATTTCCGACACTATTGCCTTAGTAAATGCATGCCATCATTACCTGAAAATGTTATTCCCAAGTAGGGTAAGCCACAGCCCAGTAGAAACCATCTAACACAGTATATGAAATTTAGCAAAGGTATAAGGACACTATGCATATACAACGTCAAAGATAAAGGCATCCACATTTTGTATGGTCTTAAATTATCAAACTCAATCATTAAGCCATTTCCCTTCATTTCATTTAATTACATAAGCCAATTTCAGCATTTCTCAATAACCCAAATGAGATTACAACTCATTTGTTCTAGAACCACATTATCAACACGTAAGCACCTCAAACTTTTCTTTCACGGATATTTCGTCCGTGGGCAATCGTCAAACGAGACCCATGTAAACGTAGGCTATACAAGCACTACAATTGCCATTTTACAGATATTTCGTCCGCGGGCTAGGCACCCATATATAATTTCGGGACTTTCACCCAGGACACTCCGGCCAGCTTCATTATAATAGAGTCCATCCATTTTCTCCTCCCAAACAATCATTCATACATATGCAATGTATATAATCACAAACTCAAACAATGAAGTACATCCTTTTTCCACTCCCAAATAACCATACATATACAATGTATATAAATATAGTCATATTCAATGACAAGCACAAGTGATTAGTTTCAATTCACCTAATTCGCATGCAATTTCTACAACAATCATAGCTATCCTCCACCGATAACCCAACACAGTTATTTCTAAACAAATATAAAATCTCATAACAGATAGTTTATTCAAAACTACCAAAGAATGGAGTAACATATAACCAATCCCACCATTCATATCAATACCCTTTCAATTTCACATTTTTAATGTCAATTTTCATTATTTATACAAAATAATAATTTGATTCAATTAGAGCAAATCCCTTTTTTTCCCCAAATATTAGCCAAGTGCCAAAATCATCAAATCATACACAATACAACATCATTTTCAAGCCCCTCAAGCATTTATTTCACTTTCACCCAAAAACCCTCTTTCCATTTTATGCTCAAACCCTAGGTTTGCCTTAAACACCCCCAAATCACATCATTATTACACAAGATACAAATAACTAAGCTAAATATCATATGAAAGTGTAGAAGAGATCACTATCTCAAGCTTAGAAGAGAGAAAAGGGAGAAAAGACCAAAAGTCGACTACGACGAAACAACGACTTGCCCCGATCAAAACGAAGTCCTTGACAAGCTCTACACTTAATCTCAAAGGAGCAAGGTGAAAGGATCACTCTAGGTGAGTAGATCTAGATATTCAAGTGAAAAAGTTTGAGTTTTAGAGAGAGAGAGAGAAGAGAACTCATGGTTTGAAAGGAAAAAGTGGAGGAAAATAATGAGAGAGAAGTGGTTTGGGCCTATTTATAGTAGTAGAAAATAGCCCTAAGGTCAAATAAAATAATAGACCCAAAACCCCCCAAAGGTAGGGCCCATTCGAACCCCAAAATTCTAAAAAAAACACGCAAGGGTCGACCCTTCAGGTAGAAAAGACAATCTGGCAGCAAGCAAGAGGTCGACCCTTAGACAGGAAGGGTCGACACTAATTTCCAGCAACGAACACATAGATTCTACAATATACAAGGGTCGACCCTTCCCAGACTGGTGTTAACCTTTGTGGACAGCAACAAGAGGCAGGTATCGACACCACCAAGGCTGGTGTCGACCCTAAATTCCAGTAACACTTCTAGAAACTTCACCAACAGGTAAGGGTCGACCCTTGGGAAGGCTGGTGTCGACCCTATAATAGAATTTCTAAGTTCCCAAATAATTTTTCAACATAAACAAGCGGGAACGAACAATCCCAACGCGTTTAAATCGATTTGTACTCCTCCAAAACGAAGATACAACAATACCAAAGATTTTCAAAATAAAATAAAGGATTTAAATACACTTCCCAAAAGCTTTGAAGGATACAGGTGCTACAACAACTCTTTTACAAAATCATGCCATGCCAAACTTTATATCACAATTCATGTTATCTCAATTCATGAGTCATTCACCATTTTATTCAAACAACCGAACTGAGGGTACAACACAGTGGGTCTCTAACCAACACAACCATTATACAGACACTTCCATTTGCTATTTTATGGATATTTCGTCCGCAGGAATCGACACACATGTATACGCACGGTTTGGGGACTTTCACCCTGGACACACAGGCCAACTTAATTCCATGAAGTCCATCCCTTTCTTCTCCCACACGTCATACATTTATAATGTATTAAAACATAGTCATATTTAATGACAACGGATAAGAGATTAGTTTCAATTCACCTAATCCTCATGCAATTTCTCCAACAATCATAGCTATCCTCAACTGATAGCCCAAAACAGATAGACAATCTCCAAGACAGATAAATTATCCAAATTTCCATAGGTGAGAAGTAATACATATCCAACTCCACCATTTATATAAACATCCTTCCAATTTCATATTCACATTGCTAATTTCATTTATTTATATAAACTCCATTTTCTTCCAAAATCCATCACAAGTATCAAAATTTAACAAATTTATCACAACACAACCTCATATCTACTCCCATAACCATTTTTAATACATACATTTGAAAACCCCTCTTTTGATTTTAAACGAAAACCCTAGGTTTGTTCAAAATCACCCTAAGTTCCAATATTTCTTACACATCAACAAATAACTAAGTTAAAACTCATAGAAGAGTGTAGAAAGTCCCTACCTCGAAGCTAGAGATCAATGAGAGAGCGGAGAAACCTCAAACGAACCAAAACCCACTTTTGTTCAGATGAAAAGAAAGCCCACGGCGTGCTCTACCTTTTTCACAAAAGCACACGGGTGGAGAAATCACTAGGTCTAGATGAAAATGTAGATAGAAGGTAGGTTTTAGAGAGAGAGAGAGTCTCAACTTTAGGGTTTGGAAAGAAAAGATATGAAAAAATGATGTAAAATGTCACTTTCACAAACTGATATACGCATAGTCCACTCAAGCGTAAGAAGTGATGCTCGAGCGTCAAACACAATAAGTTGTTCCGCTCGAGCGCAAAAAGTGCCGCTCGAGCAGAGGAGTAAAATTTTGGGCAACAAAAGTTTGAAAACCAAGCAACTAACATGTTCCAAATACAATCACTACAATCTAATAACCAAATTTATGGATGTACAAAGGAAACAAGACATGAACAACAATACGAAACTATGAAACCCGAGTCCGGAATACAAAATGGGTTGAGTCCAAACCAGAATGGCTATAATCTCCCCTCTTAAGGAATTTCATCCCTGAAATTTCAATCGAGTTTAAAGTTATGTTTAAACCAAACACAATAACGATAATTAATCAATTCCATTACCGTGCCCATTCTCCGGTCATCCATCATCATCAACTCGATATACGAATTCCAACATTTAAAGTACAATTCACGTTTTTTCAAAACATATACAACATATACAATATTTCCATATTCTCAAACATATGCAATGTTTTCATATTTCGTTAACATAATCAAGATTTCAATATATGCTCAAACATCAACAAATAAGTCTGGATACTTCTCACGTACTTCCAACTCCCATTTCCAAGTTACTTCCTCAACCTCTTGATGTTTCCACAATACTTTAACCAAGGGAATTCTCTTACCTCGCAAGACTTGGTCCTGAGTATCCAAGACTCTCACCGGTCTCTCCTCATATGAGGCATCCTCATCTACCTCTAAGTTAGTCCAATCCAACACGTGCAATGGATTCGGCTTATACTTCCGAAGCATGCTAATATGAAACAAATCATGAACCCCAGAAAGCTGTAGCGGCAAGGCCAAACAATAAGCTACCTCTCCAATCTGCTCAGGTATCTCAAAAGGCCCAATGAATCAAGGGGATAGCTTCTCACTCTTTCTAAACCTCATCAAACCTCTCCTAGGTGATATCTTCAAGAATACATGGTCTCCCTCCTCAAAAGACAAAGGTCTTCTCCTACGGTCGGCATAACTTTTCTGACGACTCTGGGCAATAGCCAACCTCTTACGAATAAGTGCAGCTTTCTCCATCATTTCCCGGACTAACTCTGGACCCAACATAGGTGCATCACCCACCTCGGCTCAACACACAGGGGATCTATACGGTCGACCATACAAGGCCTCAAACGGTGCCATGCCAATACTCGATTGGAAACTATTATTATAAGCAAACTCTACTAAGGGCAAATGCCTATCCCACGACCCTTTAAAGTCAAGAACACAACCTCGAAGCATATCCTCAAGGATCTGAATGGTACGCTCGGACTCCCCATTAGTCTGAGGATGATACACAATGCTAAAAGTCAATTTAGTGTCCAAGACACTCTGTAAGCTCTGCCACAACCGAGCCATGAAACGCGGATCTCTATCCGAAACAATCGTCACAGGGACCCCGTGCAACCTCACCATGTCCCTAACATAAAGGTCGGCTAGACAATTTATTGAGTCACTCACACGCATAGGTATAAAGTACGCGGACTTGGTTAATCAGTCAACTACCACCCAAATTGCATCACTACCCCGTTAAGTCCTCGGAAGGCCCACAACAAAATCCATTGTGACATGCACCCACTTCCACTCGGCTATAGGCAAGGGTTACAACAAACCCGCTGTCCTCTAATGTTCGGCTTTCACTTGTTGACAAGTAAGGCACTTTGACAGCAACACGGCCATATCCTTCTTCATTCCTCACCACCAAAACTGGCGACTAAGGTCGTGATACATCTCCGTGCCTCTCGGATACACAGTAAGGCGTGAATGGTGAAACTCTCGGAGTACTTCCTCTTGGCAAGACTCTTGCACAAAGAGACGGTCAAGGTATCTAACACTTGAGTCGGAGTACACGTTCAAGCCTTTCTCTACATTCCCACTGGATATCTTCTCCTAGAGGGATTTTATCTCAAGGTCACCCCTCTGTGCTTCTATCACTTGGTTCACAAGTGTAGGTTGTTCAACTACCAAAAACAAAGCTGTAGACTCAACGAACTCACCAAGATGCAAGTCAAACTCCCCAATAGCACCTGTGAGACCATGAAATATCCTCTCACATGGATGTTATAGAGATCCAACGAAGAGAAGAGCTTCACCCCTGTAGATCTGCAATGAGGAACATAGTCGGTGCCACCCAACCGGGGTTGCCGGCCGGGAGTACTCCGATGATGAAGTTAGTGCTTGGATCAGGAAATAGTATATGTATATTAGAAGGGGTGTGTGCTTTGTGTAGGGAGAACAGACATACCTTTCATTTGGGATCCTCCCCCCCCCCCCTTTATATAGAGGAGGGGGGGTGTGATATTTATTTGGGCTGGACCCATTGTGGGCTTTGTGTGGGTTAGGCCGAATAAGCTTGTACCTATATTTTTCTGGCCCCCACAATTGCCCCAAAACTTTCATTGTCTTCCGTAGAAGGAATGAGGGTTTTTATTGCCGAGTTATGCTGTACAAATAGATGTTAGGTCTTTTGACAAAGAATACATTTGATAAATGAATAAAATGTATGGATGAATGACTGCATGTATGCTTGAAATGTATGTGTAAATATACGTATGTCTTGAATGTATGTATGTCTTGAATGTATGTATAAATGTATGTATGTTGATCATAAGATGTGGGGGGTTGAGCTAAAACCCAGAAAGGAATACAAATAAATTATAACGATAGGCCACGGTATTTTAACCCCCGGGCATGGGTGTAGGTCGCAGTATTCTAACCCTTGGGCATGGGTGTAGGCCACAGTATTCTAACCCTTGGGCATGGGTGTAGGCCGCAGTATTCTAACCCCCGGGCATGGGTGTAGGCCACGGTATTATATCCCCGGGCATGGGTGTCGTATTTTGTCAAGTGCAAAGATTGCTTCCAAATATGGACTTTCATGCCGAGCTAGAAATATGTCTATAGGCCGAACACGGAAATGATTACCTGAACCAAATAAGATAGGTTAAATGAGGTAGATATATCAGTCAGAATTGGACCACGGTATTATTACCCCCGGGTAAGGGTGTAGACCTGCAGTATTATAACCCCGGTCAAGGATGTAAGCCTTTGCTAACGGTGCTCTGTGCCGAGTGCGAAGATTGCGCTGTACTCGGAGACTTTTGCTGATTTTAAGTGGCAATTAAGTGCCAGTATGGCAAGGACTTTGAATAATGTATCCTGTACCGAATAAGGTAGACGTGTTAATCACTAATAATATTGCTCCACTTGTATGGAATTGCCAAGTAGATATTGGGCCAACTATTTAATTGCCGAGTTGCTCGGTTTGCGTTTAGTCCAAGGTAGACTTGCCCCATTGCTTTCGAATGCCAGGTGTTAGTCGGAAGGAATGTAGATTCCCATTGCCCTATGTTGCAGGGAAGATTCGGCTTTGGTAAAATGACGGCGCGTAAAAATATGCAAACTGCTGACTACCGAGTATGTAATGTATTGCCCCAAAACGGGCGCTTGCTTGAAGCTGTGTGAAAAGGAGCGGAAGTTTGTAACTCAAGTAAACGTCGTTGTAATGTTTGTACCAAGTTGGCCGAGTATGCATGCATATCAAAGGTGCCGAGATGATGATCGGCTGATGTGCCCTAATTGGAGAGCGAAAAATTGACTGATGTCCCAGTGGGCAAATGTTTTGCCAAATAATGTTGTTAGGCGAATAAAGTTGCCGAATACAGTTTGGTGCACTGCCGAATAATGTTGGTGAATTGATAATGGCCCAAATGGTGCGAAGCCGAACAGGTCATGAAAATGCAGATTTTGTAGATTCAAACTATTGACTTTGAGCCTTATATCTTCCTCGTTTGAAGTCCGATTGGCCTTATTTTCGTGGTGTTGGATTCATCACTCGGCCTAGTGTGCATTCCACTATTTAGATACGTCGTTCCGCCCTGGGTTGGATGTCGTTGAACCTCCGAAAGTTGACCAAAAATAAGATTGATCGACCCATTTTGTGTTCGTTTGTGTTCGGATTGGCAATGTTGCGGAGTAATTAGTGGTATGGTTGCGCAATGGTTGGAAGGCAGATTTTGGCACTTTGATTTGCCGAATCACTTGGTCGGTGACAACTTCACCCTTGACTCGCTAGAAATTAAGGATCGCCTACCGATAACAATGTATTGATGTAAAGTATTGGCCCAGTATGTAATTCATGCTGTCTTGTGAATGAAGTAAACCATGATGCATTGAAGTAACAAGCGGGTGATTTGGACGCCGATTTCAAATGCGAATAACTTGTGCATGATATTTGGCTCGTAGTGGCGCCATTCTTCTTATCCTTGTGTTCATAGGTCACGTTAGTTGGAGAGTTGGTAGATACTCGGCAAAGTGAGAGCTTGATTGTTGCTTAGTCGGCTATGCAACTTGGTGAAATACATGATTATCGTTGCCGATGAGCTTGATGATGGAAATAGTGTGAATTGGGCAAGTTGATAGTTATCTGAAATTGCCGAGCGAACTATGGTGAAGTCGCCAAGAGGTGTTATCATCGTTGGGATTTATCAATGTTATTCGGCGCCAAGACGTTGCCGAGTAGGCGTAGTTGTAATAGCCGGATCTTGAGTTTGTAAGCTGATGATCGCTACGTAAAGATTTTGTGGATGACTCGGCAAGCTTGTTATGGGTGCAAATCAATTTCTTCCAGGAACGTAGGGGCTTTTCGATATACCGAAACTCTTGGTTGGCAACTTCTTAGCTTCACGATGTGCCGAATCACTTGGTGGGCATCTCTTTATACTTGGCGTTGCTAAGAATGTGGTCGGCAAGACTTCTTTATGCATGCGACACCTTTGATCTTCGGTTTTGTCGAGATTTTGGTTGGCATCAACGTAAGCCATTAGAGAAAAAGTGAACCCACCTTGTTTAGCATAGGTATACGTGCATATATATGAAAAATCAACTTCAAGATATGTTTTGTGAAACAGAGATTAAATAAATAAATAGATAGACGCATGTATTAATGTAGCCGAATAACTTTATTGAATTGCCGAAAAGATGTTCGTACCAAAAAGTGTGAAAACCATTTGTAGAGAGAGAAAATGCAGATATAAAAGTAGATCCACATAATATGTGCCGACTACTCTTCTCAGAATCTCGAGATAGATATTAAACAAATGTTTGGACCAAATCTATGAGCATCAATATATAATGGACCAAATCTATAAGCGTAAATTCAGAAATGAGATTTAGAATAACAAGAGAGTTGACAAACAACCCAATAAAGAGTTATTGTTGCTGAGTTGGTTAATAGACAAGCCAAATAAAGTGCCGAATTAAATGAGCCTTTCAATTTTAACAGTTTACTCCGATCTCATTTCGATCCCGCTTAGAAGAGTGGTGTCAAATATCCTTATTAATAAACTTTTAGAGAGAGAAAGTAAAGATGCTTTGCTCTAATTTCGTTCTTGTTGATTTTAGCAGGCAAAAATTGATATTCAAAAAACAACCCACCAATATACGTTTACTTACATCACAGATATATATAATATTATATGTACGTAGATATGCATATTGCGAATCAAGTTGAATCAAAATGAAAATGAGACCCAACCGTGGGCCGTATTGCTTGGGATTGATTTTGCTTTTGTGGAAAGTGTACTAACCTCAAAGCAACCCATATATGTTTACTTACAGCAGTATCTTTGTTGTGTTCTTCGTTGATCTCATTCAGTCGTTCCCACAGACGGCGCCAATTGTGAGACCATGAAATATCCTCTCACATGGATGTTATAGAGATCCAACGAAGAGAAGAGCTTCACCCCTGTAGATCTGCAATGAGGAACATAGTCGGTGCCACCCAACCGGGGTTGCCGGCCGGGAGTACTCCGATGATGAAGTTAGTGCTTGGATCAGGAAATAGTATATGTATATTAGAAGGGGTGTGTGCTTTGT
This sequence comes from Camellia japonica, assembly GCA_030407325.1. NCBI lineage: Eukaryota > Viridiplantae > Streptophyta > Magnoliopsida > Ericales > Theaceae > Camellia > Camellia japonica. The sequence goes on along the minus strand of JAPPVO010000013.1, from coordinate 48,859,051 downwards.
GTAGGGAGAACAGACATACCTTTCATTTGGGATCCTCCCCCACTTTATATAGAGGAGGGGGGGTGTGATATTTATTTGGGCTGGACCCATTGTGGGCTTTGTGTGGGTTAGGCCGAATAAGCTTGTACCTATATTTTTCTGGCCCCCACAGCACCCAACATCTCCCATTCCCGGATGACAATACAAGCTACACTACTAATTGATTTCCTACTCAAGGCATCGGCTACTACATTGGCCTTTCCCAGATGATAATGTAACTCAAAGTCATAATCTTCTATAAACTCCATCTACCTTCTTTGCCTCAAATTCAAGTCTTTCTATGTAAACAGATATTTCAGACTCTTGTGATCAGAAAACACTTCAAACTTCTCACCATACAAGTAATGCCTCCACATCTTTAAGGCAAAGATCACCGCCGTTAACTCTAGGTCATGAGTAGGGTAGTTCTTCTCATGTGTTTTCAACTGCCGTGAGCCATAGGCTACTACCTTCCCCTCTTGCATCAAAATTGTGATAACCCTGTTCCGTATTATGCTAATTGATCTTAATTATGATTGTGATTATATGCTTGATATGGTTTTGTATGATAGTTACATGATTATATATGTCTTTGTATTTCTATCTGTTCACCGTAGGAAAATCTATTAGATTTTCTGCTTTAGAATTTAAATTGAAGGCCGTAGAGGCATCAGAAACTGAAATTGACCACGCCATTGTGATTAGCATAATTTTTAAAGCCTATGGTGAAATTTAATTGAAAATTTATTCGGATCAAAGTAATTAGATTCAGAACGATTAATTAGAAGTGCCATTACTCAATATGATTAAGCAAGCCTATAAATAGGCCAATATACACTCAAGTTCCTCATTGTTGAACTCAAAATCTGAAGTGTACTCTAGAGAGAGAGAGAGAGGGCTCTAGAGAGAGAGAAGGGCTCAAATTATGAATTTTGGCTCAAAGCTTGAGAATTGGAAACTAAACTCAAAGAACTAACTAGAATTTGGGTAATTGGAGCTCCTAGGTGAGTAATTGAACATTGATTCATAAGTTTGAGGTTGTAATTTTGTGAATTCAAGTTAGATGGTAATCAAGAACATAATTTGAGTTGAATTTGATGAATTTGGAGCTTGTATGTACATGCATTTGCATAATTGCCATGATTTTATACATTCAAGCATGAATCATGTTGAACAAGAAGAATTGAGCACCAAATCTCACATGCATGCATAATTTTCATGAGTTTCCTGATTATAAGTGTCATTTGTACCGTTTGGAATAGAATTAGAGTAAAAAATTTACATGTATGCATAATTGATGAAGATATGGAGTTGGTATGAAGTTGAATACATGTGTTTTGAAACCTATGAAGAGAACTCAAAATGATTTTGGAAAAGGACCATGAATTTGAACAATTTGGTCACATATTCTTATATTCTCATATTATATAATGTGTTTCCATGTTTATGAACTAAAATCATGAGTTTAGGGCCTTTGAATATCAAGTTTGAACTTCAAGAACAATTCTGGAAATTCTAGAATTGGCATGTCCGCTCGAGCGTGAAATGTTAGCTTCTAGAACTTTTGCAGACATTGATGTCCACTCAAGCAGGAATAGTTATGCTCGAGTGTCCGAACACGTGTTTTGACTTTCAGCTCGAGCGTCTGAAGTCACGCTCGAGTGCAAAAATGGGGCAACCAGTACTTTTGCAGACAAAGGTGGTCCGCTCAAGCGGCCAAAGCTACGCTCAAGCGGGAAGCCCTATTTCTGAAATTTTGAATGGACGTTTAGTGTTTCATTTTCCGTTCTTTTTCATTTCTAAGCACTCTTAGGCATGCATTGAGCATTGTGAATGGATTAAGAAGATAAGAAAGAGGCCTAAGAGGAGTGAATAAATTGAGAACAGATTGAATTGTTTGTGACCCAATATGTGTTATGATTTATGTAGGGTCGAGCACAATGACGAATCCACCGGCAGAACACTGTGAGTAATATCTTAGTAAAGATATTTTGAAGTATGCTATTTGTCCAATTGCTTACTCCTATTTGAGTTCGTAAGTTTGTTAATTTGAATTGTGGACAAACATTCGTGATACCATTGATTGAGCCAAAGGCTGTCGAACACTATTGAATAGGCCAAAGGCCGTCGGACATAATTGATTGGGCCAAAGGCCGTCAGACATAATTGATTGGGCCAAAGGCCGTCGGATACAAATGATTAGACCAAAGGCCGTCGGAAATAATCGATTGGGCTAAAGGTCGTTGGACATAATTGATTGGGCCAAAGGCCGTCAGACATGAATGATTGGGCCAAAGGCCGTCGGATATGAATGAATGGGCCAGATGACGTATGACAAGCTCAGGCTTAAAGTCGTCTAATGTACCAGATAAAACCATAATGGGCCCAAGGTCGTCTGATATATGTATAACTATTCCGAACTTCATTCATGTATTTTCTTTACTTGATATTATTCACTGGACTTTCGCTCACTCTCATTCATGTGTATGTAGGTGAGCCAAGGAACAAGTTGGTTGCTTGGTTTTCAAACTTTTGTTGCCCAGAATTTTACTCCTCCGCTCAAGCGGGCTTTGTGAACTCTTAGTACTTTTTTAGGTCTGCAAAACTACTAGGAGGATGTATTTTACGCTCAAGCGGTCTCAACTCGAGCGGCCTTTCTTGTACTTGAGCGTTGGTCTGTTGTCTACAAAATTATTGGGAGTGTGCATTCTGTGCTCGAGTGTCACTTCTTGACCTCGAACGGAACAACTTATTGTGTCTAACGCTCGAGCGTCACTTCTTGCGCTCGAGCGGACTGTGCATATATCAGTTCGTAAAAGTCACATTTTACATCATTGTTTCATTGCTTTCTCTCTTTAAACATTTTAAAAACTCTAGATCTAGAGTTTCTCTCTCTAAACTCATATTCTCTCTTCTAAAACACCTAGATCCGTTGGGTTCTCGACACTAGTGTCTTTGGGAAAAAGATAGAGCATCTCAAGAGCTCTATTTTGGTCCTAACAAAACTTGGTTTCAGCATCTTTAAAGTTCCTCCATTTGCTTCCTTGATCTCTAGCTTCAAGGTAAGGACTTTCTACACTCTTTTATAAGTTTTAACTTAGTTATTTGTTGATGTGTAAAGAATATTGAAACTTGGGATGATTTGGAACAAACTTAGGGTTTTGGTTTAAAATCAAAAGAGGGGTTTTTAAATGTATGTGTTAAAAATGGTTATGGGAGTAGATGTGAAGTTCTGTTGTGATAAATTTGTTGAGTTTGATACCAAGGGTGGATTTTGGAAGAAAATAGAGTTTTGCCCTAAAATGTCTCCAATAGTTATTTTGTATAAATAAATGAAATTGGTATTGGAAATATGAAATTGGATGAATGTTTATATACATGATGGAGTTGGATATGTGTTACTTCTCACCTATGGAATTTTGGATAATTTATCTGTCTTAGAGATTATATATCTGCTTAGAAATATTTATTTTGGGCTATCAGTGGAAGATAGCTATGATTGTTGTAGAAATTGCATGAGAATTAAGTGAATTGAAACTAATCACTTATCTGTTATCATTGAAAATGACTATGCCTTTGATACATTGTAAATGTATGATGTTTGAGAGAAGAAAGGGGATGTACTCTATGTTTGGAGAAAAAAGAGGATGGACTCCATTGAACTAAGTTGGCCAGTGTGTCCAGGATGAAAGTCCCAAAAACTACGTGTATATATGGGGTGCCGATTTCTGCGGACGACATATCCGTAAAATGGCAAAATGGAAGTATTTGTACAATGGCTGTGTTGATTAGAGACCCACTGAGTTGTACCCTTAGTTTGGTAGTTTGAATAAAATAGTGAATGACTCATGAATTGAGATAAAATGAATTGAGATATAAAGCTTGGCATGGCATGGTTTTGTAAAAGAGTTATAAATTATTTTATCATGGACATTTGATATGGATGTCATACTTATATTTTTGCTAAGATTCATACATTGCATTAGATTGTTTCTACTAAGTTTTGGCTCACCCTATTTGTGAAAACCCATTTCAGGTGTCGGAAATATGCGCCCGCCAAGATAGTAGCTTAAAGGGATTTGGAGCAAGAGCTTTTCTTTTGTTGTATTTATTTTATATAGCCAAAAGCTTTAATTGTGTTGAGCTAGACTTATTTTTGTTGTAACCAAGTAATGACTTGGAAAGATGTAAGCCCTTAAGGTATATGAATATCTGTTTAGCTTTCATTTCTTTTACTACTTGTAACACATACTGTAGATTCATGATAAGCTATTTATGAATGTATATTGCATGCGTCACCTTTTGTTTATTAACCCTGATTAATAGAAATTTATCATTTCATTTGTGCTACCTTATATTAGTGTCGTGGGTTGGATTATTGTAATTATTTCGGGACGTTACATGTATAATTTTCAAACTATGAGTGTTACGTTTGGAAAAAGTACATTAAATAGTTTTTAAATATTTTTTTTATGTGTTATATTGGAATGTTACGTTTGGGATTACATTGATTGGAGTGTTACATTTGGAAAAAGTACATTAAGGAGTTTTTTTTGTGTGTCAAATTGGAGTGTTATATTTGAAAAAAATATATTAAGGAGGGAAAAGTACACTAATGAGTTTTTTGGAGTGTTTCGTTGTTATTTTTTGAAAAAGTACATTAAGAAATTTTTTTGGAGTGTTACGTTGTTACATTTGGGGAGTATTTTTGGATTGTTACGTTATTACTTTTGGAAAAGTATACTAAGAAGTTTTTTTAGAGTGTTTCGTTTGGAAAAAATACACCAATGAGTTTTTTAGTATGTTACATTAGAGTGTTACATTATTAGAATGTTACATTGGAATGTTACGTTTTTGTTCATAATGTGGGATTTGTTCCATGAGGAGGGAAAATCCAAAACCTCTAGGCCCCGTTTGTTTTGGGCTATAGGGAGGGTATTGGGACTAGTAATACCAAGGTATTACTAATGCCCTTATTTGTTTGCAGAGAAAGCCTTGGGACTATTAGTCCCTTGGTATTGCTAATACCCTTGGAAGGGGGATTGGTAAGGAGGAGGTAGAGATGGTATTAGAAAATAGTGAGGGGATTAGAAATTTTTTTTTTTTTATATATTGGGAATTTTTTTTAATATAATGTTTAATTTTTTATATTTTTTTATTTGTTTTATTATTTTATATAAAAATAATTTAACAATTCCTCATTATTAATCACCTCACTATCAATCCCCTCACTATCAATTCCCTCCATTCTATCTTCCAAAACAAACGGGGCCCTATAGAGCAGATTGCCCAAATGTGTAATTTTATATTTGGAGAAATCCACTTTTATCCTTAAAAAATTAAATTCAAACATGTAAGTGATTACCTTTTTATGTAATTTTCATTTTAATAGGACCTTTGAATTCATAAGAAAAAAAGGAAGACTAAACCGTTCACAAGATCACATTTTTGGATTTATTAGTGTTTTACCTAAAAAGTATAATATTTGTGAAATTTTTTTTAAAAAATTTACTAAATACCAAAAATACAAAAAAATAAAAATAAAAATTCAATATATTTTTCTTATTTTTGTGTATTTATTAATTTTTAAAAATATTTTTTCACAAATATTTTATTATTTAGATACATCAAAGTAAGGTACATCTAAAAAAGTAAAAAAATTGCTTAAAATTTTTAAAAATATTCACTAAAAATAAAAAAATAAGAAAAATAAAAATTCAATTTAAAAAAAAAATTAATTTAAAAAATTGAACCAAACAAACTATATAATTTTGTGTTTTTTTTTATAAAAAAAAAATCAAAAATATAAATATTTTTCCAAAGTGACCATTATTTTCTCCAAACATTGACATTTTTAGAATTTTCCCAACATGTAACCACTAGGTGTGCAATTGGAGCGGGTTTGGTCGGGTTTGGAGGTTGTCCAAATCCAACCCAAGTTGTGCTGAGATCTGCTCAAGCCCACCCAGGCTTGAATTATAACTTGAGGTTGCCTACTCAAGCCCGACCCGAGTTAAACATGAATTGCCCGATTATGCAAATTGCCCGAGTTGTAAATAAATTTCAGTTTTTTTAGCTAAATTATTAAAATTTGACTCTATTTACATTTTTTTAATAGAAAATCATTAATGTCATCAAAACAAATAATTTATATAATGTAAGAGAGATATTGCTATAATAATCTTTACAATTTATGAGTGAAAATAAAAAAAATAAGATTTTATAAAATAAAAAAAAAAAGATTTTATGTTATTTATATATATAACATATATTCAATATGATTTAATAATTTAAATTATTTTAATATTATACAATAGTTAATAATATATTTATATTTAATATTTTTATATATCCATATATATAATTTAGATTTCGAATTACTCAAATGGTTTGACATTTTTACTTAAACTTGTTTAAATTTAATTTAAATTTTTAAATTTTTACTCAAATTCATATCAAATTTAAAAATATCTTAGGCCACTGCTAAAAAAATATTCGAAGGCCTCGTTTGGAAACCCTCCTTTTTAGCAAAAAAGTCAAAAAGTTACTAAATTAGTCAAAAAGCCAACAACACATACCAAAAAGTCAAAGATTCTCTTTTCTCTCTACTTTTTGCACATCTTTTCGTAAAAAACTAAAAAATTATTCCAAACATACTAATTTTTTTTAGCTCATATTTTAACCAAATAACTAAAAAATTACTAAATTAGCATGTTTCCAAACGAGGTCTCAATTTGAGTTGCTCGGATTCTACCGTCCAAATTGCACCCCAGTAACCACCTCATCTATCTCCCATCATGTGTACGGTGTATCTACGACGCGCTAGGCTGTCCTTCGAAAAATATAAAATTACGCGCTCTCTCACATTTTACCTTGTTTCTCTCTCCTCTCCCCTTCCATCCATGGCGATCTGAGAGAAAGGAGTGCATGTAGAGAGAGAGAGAGAGAGAAACTGTAATTTGCAACTGAAATCTAGGGCATTTCTTGGTCTCATTCTTGCCCTACCACAGAGACGAATTCAGAGAGAGAGAGTCAGAGAAGGACATTGAAAGTATGGAGACAATGTCGCCATTAGACTCTCTCGATTCTTTTATCATCTCTTCTAGCAGAGCTTTTTGTAGCCCTTTCGCCATGTTTATTCAGTTCCAGGTTGGTTTTTCCAATTTCACTGTTTGTTTTCGGTGATAATCGAAAAAAGCTCAGATTTTTATTATTATTATTTTTTCTCATTCTTGTACGGTTCGAATCTGAGAATTAGGCATGCGTTTGGCTGCCGAGAAAATACTGAGTAAATTGCAAAAACAAGAAACTTCCATGAATTTTTTTTTTTGAAATGGAGATTACTTATCCAAATAACCTTCTTTGCTAAACTTTGGTTGAGTTTTTGTTTCTAGAGGGCAAATCAAGGGACATTTACGATGCAAATCATTCATATGGTTTTTCCCCCATTGTATCTTTTTAATCAACCAAGCGGATTGTAATATTAATTATGTTTGGAATTGTGAATTTCAAAGGAAAATTTTCAATTTTAATTTTCCTAATTTTGTTCTATTAGAATTCATTACTATATGGGTGTGTTAGTTTTGCCTAGCCTCTCGTATTGTGATAGATTAATCTTTAGGTTAGATGTAATGTTTTGTCCAATCCTTAAGTTTGGTGTCACATCTTGGAAGTTGTGTTGATTCTCAGGTTCAGGTTGTGTATTGAGCGTCTCTGTATTAACTATATTTTTTGGTATAAAACTAACCGCATACTTACCCCCCCCCCCCCCCCCCCCCCAAAAAAAAAAAAAAAAAAAAAAAGAAGAAGAAGAAGAAGAAGAATAATTTGTTACTTTGGATGATGAGGCCTTGTATTCCTTGATTGTTTGATCTGAGGAGCTCAATCTGTGAGATTTGACATTAGACAATTGTGGCATAGTATAATTTCTGGAAAAAAAGGAAAAGCTAGAACAAGGCTCTGTGATTAGGATTTTGTGGCATAGCGAGGTAGTTGCCTGAATTTTAGCCAGAATTGTGGATTTTTCACTATAGCGAATTTGGGCCAATGGAATGACAGTTGTTTTGCTCATTTATAATGACATTTACTGTGCTGATATTGAATTCTTGAATTATTCGAGAAAGCATCTTTTTGTTTGTCATTATTACATTAGCTTTTGTTGCTAATAAAATGATCCGAGCTGTAAAGTAGTCAGTATGCTGGCACTTTTGATCTTTATGTGTTCAATGGGGACCATATTACTAATATTACTAATAGCTTAATGTGGCAGATGTGTGCTTCTTCCTTAATTATTATTATTTTCCACAGAGGAATATCCTTGAAGGAACTAAAAGGTTTGGTTCAAGAATCGTGATGAAATATGACAAATGAAAATTTTTTTTTTTTCTTCTTTTGAAATTTCATAAATTTTGAGTGAAAATTTGACTTGTTTGGTATTGTTTTCATTTTATGGAAAATACAAAAATTGTTGGATCTACTGTTTTTGAAAACTGTTTTTGAGAGAATTTTCTTCAAATAACCCAGTTTAAAAAAAGTCAGTAAGTGATTTTAAATTTTTATTTTTATTTTTTTAAAACGTTATTGCACAAAAATGAAAATAATAGGTGCTTTTGAACTTTTCAATATTTTTGTTTCCAAAAGCACAAAAACCAAAATTTATTTTTATCTGTGTGCTAATCATTTGCGTATTCTTTCACCATGCCAGTTGGACGTTAAAGAGTGTTCTCTTTGATATATAATTGATCTGCCAGCTTGGACCTGTATTCATATTCTACAAAGTGTTTTTCGTCTTCTTCTGTGGATTGGTATAGGCAAAACATTTGCACCATATTAGTAGAACTTTAAAAGATGGAAGCAATGGTGTTGGGCATCAATTAATCGGTTGGTTATTGTGCTTCTGCGAATCAAACTGCATAGACAAACCTTAAGATGGAGGAGTTTCGAGTTGCTTGAATATAATAGTTATCTTTATTTGTAAGCCAAAGTTAACAGTTTACAAGTTTAAAGTCTTGAAACTGCAAGTTTGTTTGGTATCCCATAAATAATTGCACTTATTTAGACAAGTGTACTTATTTGGGTCACATCACCTCTTTACTTTTCTGCACATCCTTTTGTGAAAAATTAAAAAGTACACTTATTTAGATCAACCCAAACTACCCACTGAGGTAGAAATTATAATCGTTAAATATTTAGAATAGCATATCTAAAGTAGTCTTTGGTTCTTATGTAAAGACTCGGTAATTTCCTCAGGTTCCACATGTCACTCTTTTAAGACCATTTACTCTTTGGTGTAAAGTGGTCATAATATTTGTTAATTTATTTGCTGCAATTCTTTGTTACATGCATTCCTGTATAACTGAATAACTATCTTAGGATTTTAGCCCTAATTGCTTCACCTTTCCCTTCAATGTGTGTTATTTCTTTAATTTTATAATACAAGGGCCATTGTTAATTTATATTCAACAGGTTAAGCTATTGGAACATATTTTTTTTTTTTTTTTTGTTATACATGCCATATGATTTTCACGACAGGACTGAAGTCTGCATCCTTGATTATGGTTTTCTAAATATTGCTTGTAACAAAAAGAGGCATTCCCTTTAGAATGAAATTTGGAGTGAGAAGATCTTTGTGTAGGTCAATGGAATAAAGTTCTGAAGATAAGCTGCTCGCCAAAAGTGATTAAAAAATTCAACTCTAGTAGAGGTGTCCTTCCATATCCTCTAGATTGGCTACTAATATTTTGGTCAATTTATTTCTACCATTATCACATTAGAATATGAAAGTTTGATGTAGTTCCTAGAGATCAAGTGATTAGCTTTGATCATCTTAAAATGGTAAAGGTCTTTGTTTTAGAATTCTGCTTGCTTGCTCTTAGTTGATAATGCAATTCTCATTCATGACTAATTGGGAAAAGGCGTGGGGTCATTCTTCTGTTTTGTACTTTGTAATTCGCAACCAAATTGGGTTCTTAAGGATGGACTCATATAGAATCTGCTCTCGTATATAAGGAAAATAACTAGGTAAGATAGGAGGTTGCTTTGTAGGTTTAGCAGTTGTTTGATGCTGTTGCTTTTCCCTAACTAGATGAGGTTACTTATCGCTACTTGTAAAACCAAATCTGTAAGGTCTTAGCCCTTGAAGTTTCTTTGAAAATTTGATTTACTTTGATATATCTCGATGAGTATCACAGTGATGCTGACAAAGGTATTGTGGCTGACATGGTATGAACTACCTGACAAGGAGACTTCAATGATAAAATTTTTTTGCACAAGCTGGTGCCTATAGGTGCCCTGGTTGTCATGCGTTGGTGCAATGAATATAGCTAAAGATAGTATCGCTATTATAGGATAAGTTGCACAGATATCAACCATTTCATAGCCACTAGATTCATCATGAATTTTAATAGATCTCAGTTTAGAAGAATATACAGGACACATTGGATTACATGGGCATGTTGCTGGTTTTTTCTTTTTATTTACTTTATGTCAGGTATGGATTTATTTTGCATTATTTTGAAAATGATAATGTTTATGGACCAAATATACGATATAACTGACTCTTCGTGCTTTGTGAGGTGATAGTATCTTATTCTTCAAATTTATGGTCTTTGCTCATACTTTTGTGCACTGTAACATGATGTTGCAGCATGATCATGTTCCAATCTGTCTTTTGTTTGTGCTGTAGGGATATTTTATCTGCTTAACTCTTGCTCTTGGGTGGGCTTGTGCTGCTTATGTCAGGTATCAAGCTTTAATTTCTAAAGTTAGGTGACAATGTGGCTTTAAGTTCCCGGATCAGTTTCTGCCCTTAACCTTGATAAAAAAATTACTATGTGAAATTTTAGATTTTGTAACATTTTGTGTCTTCTGACAGGAGTAGAGAGATTAGAAGGATGAAAGATAGTTTGAGAGGTGGCAATAGCTTTGCATTTATTTCTCATGATATTAATGCGCTTGAGCATTCTAATCAGGTCAATCTGCCAAGAGTGACTGTTGTAATGCCTTTGAAAGGCTTTGGAGAGCACAATCTACATAATTGGAGAAGTCAGGTACATTATCAGGAACACACATATTACCTAGTAGTTCCTTTTTCTCTCCCATTTTAAAGCTGAAAAAGGAAAACAGTGAAGAACTTGATTACTTTTCTTTGGTATTTGTTTTTTCTTGGTTTGTTTCTTATCGTTAGTCCAGTTATAAGCAAATAAGTGTAGCCAGACATACTCTCATTGAAGAGTCGATAGTTGCAAGTATTTGGTCTTTATGCTAAGACGAAGTGAAGAAAATTGACACAAATTATTATTTGCTACAACTGGATCTTAGTTTCTATTTGAAGTTATGATTCATGTATTACTGCCTAATTAGATGCATGTAAAAACACCTTGACAACAGAGGTATCAAGATTGCATTCCTTGTTTTCTCTGAAATACTAATTCTTTAAGAGTCTGGAAAGTATTTTAAAAATTTTGTTTAAAACTTGAAACTTCTGTAGTCTTTTTTCCTTAATTGTGAATATTCTTAGGGTAAATTACACTTTTCCCCTTTTATGTTTGGCTACTCTTTTACTTTGGCCCTTAAAGTTTATTTTTTTCACTTTGGCCCTTCATGTTTCAAATTTTTCTCAGTTTACTCCTAAAGCTAATTTTTGTTAAAAATTAGACAGAAAATGACATATTGACAGTGACGTGACATAAAAATATTTTATTATATATAACTCACATCTCTGACATAAACTTAAATTAAACCCCAATATAATAATATATTTTTTATGTTATCTGATAGTTATTATGACATTTTTGTCTAATTTTGAACATAAGTTAGCTTTAGGAGTAAATTGGGAAAAATTTGAAACATTAAGGGCCAAAGTGGGAAAAAATAAGCTTTAAGGACCAAAGTGAGAAAATGACCAAACATAAAGGAGGCATAGTGTAATTAACTCATATTCTTCTTATCTCATGAATATTCAAATGCAGATCACGTCTCTATATGGTGGTCCTTTGGAATTCATTTTCGTTGTGGAAAGTACAGAAGACCCTGCTTACCATGCCGTAAATCGATTACTAGCAGATTATAGGGTATGTATTGTGTTGTCCATGCTCTTTGTATTATGATGATTTGGCAACCAAAGTTTATGTCTTTGATTGTTTAAGGGACACAACTATGGGGAGTATTTTGTTGTATCATGATTGCTTGCCATTTATTATTTGTTTTTGTTAAGATATTGAGAACAGAAATATATCGTTTCGTTGTTTATCTTTTAATTGTGATAGAAATTTTCAGCAAGGAACAACGAGATGTTGTCTAATATCTAGTTTGTAATATTTTCTGTTTGTCTTTTCTATATCAGCACAATTTTTGTGTTGTGTAATTGTTGAAAGAGCTGGCATTTTTGGTGTGGTTTGCTTATTATGAGTCAGCCCATGGTCTTCTGCTGTGATGTACGTGTATCATATGCGCTAGCTACTTGTGTAATTACAGCATGCTTTATGCTTGATTATTTTTATTGTTACTTCTCAATTTTTTGCAGGATGGGTATGGTTTCTTCTACTTATGTTTTGTCATGACTTGTTCCCATTTGTGTGCAGGATGATGTTGATGCAAAGATAGTTGTAGCTGGTTTGTCAACAACTTGTAGTCAGAAAATTCACAATCAGTTGGTAAGTAACAAGTTCACTACTTTGTAGTCTTCATAAAGAACCGACTAATATTCAGCATCTTTCTCATATGCAATTGTATGTTTGCTTATTTTTCTGCATTTTGATAAAATGTGATTTTATCTTTTAGAATGTTCCCAAACTCCAGCTAATTTAAACTTTTAAATAAAGGTTGGATAGGACTTCATGTGTAAAAACTGGAGCCTATTTATAGTTGTATCTGTCTTTTACCTATATTTTCTTGTCAAGTCATTTTTTTCGGAAGCATGCATCTTATTATAGCTCATGAAGTACATTCTGGTGCAATTATGCAGATTGGCGTAGAGAGAATGCACAAAGACAGCAAGTATGTGTTATTTCTAGATGATGACGTTAGGCTGCATCCTGGGTCAATTGGAGCTCTCACTGCTGAGATGGTAAAAAATCCTGAGGTATGGTTATTTTAACACACATGTTTTGTTTTATATATATATTAAGTTGGTAGCTTTGATTTAGATTTTTCCCACTCTCCTCACGTAGGAATATTGTTTTTGCTAATGATTTGCAGATTTTTATTCAAACTGGATATCCTCTTGATTTGCCTTCTGGAAGTTTAGGAAGTTACTGCATATATGAATATCATATGGTATGACACCTACTAAACACATTCATTTTCATTTATGTTTCATTGTCAATGCATGCATTCTGCATTTTATTTGTTTCCAACCTGCTGGCATATTACTTTGTTTGTCCCATATAACTTGTGTAAAAATAAGTTGTAGTGTGTATTTATCAAGTAGAGAGAAATGAATGTGGTTGCTATCTATTGTCCCCACATGACATTGTATCTATAAAGCAATTTGCCAAGACATACCAAGCATCACTTGAATTCTAAAAAGCACCAACACTCCAAGATGGGTGCAATGCCCATTGTCCGACACGGTGGGGACACCAATATGGCGTTGTGTGAATTTTTTTAATTATTATTTTTTTTAAGACACGTTGGGGAATACTTCTTGGACACTTGTGCCCTGCCCTGTGTTTGGACATGCTCAGGACACTTTTGAAGGTTTTTATTTTTAGAAAGTTGATTTGGGATCAAAGTAAAATATATGGAAATAAAGAGGAATCAAGTAAAAAAAAACACTCGCATATACATCGATATCTCATATCTATGTATCTTAAATTTATATTTATATACATAGTAAAATCTTGGCCTAATAATCTTAAGGTTATGGGTTCAAGTCTTGAGACAACCACTTTGTGCACTATGCCAAAGGTTAGGTGTATACCCAATCTTTCTCCTCTCAAACACACATTAATGTGTACTATTTGGGCGTTATTTATTTATTTATTTTTTATTCATAGTAAAATATATATATATATACAATATTTTTCTTTTTGCTATATCCCTACCATGTCCATGTGCCAATTTTTTGAGAATCTATGTCCTGTATCCGTGTTTCTTAGCTTGAATTCTTAATTAATAGAAATGAATCACATTTGTAATTACGAGAGGGTTAACATGATGAGTTCAAGTTTCTGATATTAAATTTTTTTTTTTTTTTTGGGATAAATAACAACTTCAAGAAGATGCTAAAAAATACAAAAACAGGACCCCACAAAAAGAGACAAACAAACTAGCCAGTCACATCATCAAGGAAATCTAAAAAGATAAACAAGTCAGGATCCATACGGTCTGACACCCAGCCATATAGAACTTGCAAAAGCCTATCTTCTAACCAAGACATTGAAGGAACAACCACTTGGAAAAGATGCTGATTCCGCTCCAACCACAACAACCACATTAAGCACAACAGAGCTAAAGCCCAAGCCTTACGACGTCCCTTCCCAACCTGAGCCCAACCCCAACTCTGAAGAACCTCTATAACCCTTTCTTGCTGCACCCACATAACTCCAAAAGTAGAAAGAACAAGTCCCCATAAATGATGAATTACACCGGACACTAAATCAACAAATGATCCACTGATTCCACATCACCACAACACATACAACACCTATTAAATAAAATATGCCCGCGACGAACCAAATTGTCAATCGTAAGAATACAACCAAAGGCCGCCGTCCACACAAAGGAAACCACCTTTGAAGGAACACCTGTAACCCAAACCTGACGCCAAAGAAACTCCCCCACCCCACCTCCACCTCCACACAAAGATTGATAGAATGAAGACACCAAAAAAACGCCTTTGGAGCTCTTACCCCCCCCCCCCCCAAACAAAAGCATCCTCCCCCCTCCCCTAAATATGCAATCCATGAAGAAAACTCAATAACTCGATTACAAACTATAAATCCATTAGATTTGAATTGCAATAGTGGAGTTTAAATATCATTAGTTCTTTTGGTGTAATTTGTGACCACCTCTTTGTTAGTGCTTTTGTGTTCCAAGAGATCTGAAGCAGTTGAATTAGAAGCAATCAAGGTCCTCGAATAAATATATGATTGGGTATTATTGGAGTGATATTGTTTGACATCTAATATACACGGACACTTCTAAAAAGGTAATAGGTTGTATTCGACACCAACACTCGTTAGACACTTCCCAACACTTAAGTCACACATGAAAGACATTTCAAGTTTGAATAAAATAACCTGGAATCCAATGATAAAACAAAAGCAATGTAAATTGATACATATTCTCCTCCTTTAGACATTAAGAATTATTATCTTTCGACTTAAATATTCATTATATATATATATATATATATTGTATTATAATTATTTATCCTTGTATATGGGATATAATAAAGCCGATCAAAAAATGAAGTATAATAAATATATAAAATTATACATTTCGCACATGCCCCCCACTTATCGTGTCTTACATTTTTTGAAAATTTACATGTCAGAGCTTGTCCGTGACGTGTCACGTATCTGTCTATGCTTCTTATTTTGACATCTATTAGTGGGTTTGCCTTGTTGGTCGTTTTATGCCATTGTACAATTTCACTCGTTTACAAATTGATGATTTAACACTGACAACTGTTTTTTCACAGCCTTGTTCGATGGGGTTTGCTACTGGTGGGAAGACATTCTTTTTGTGGGGAGGGTGCATGATGGTAAATACCAACTACCTCCTTTTAACTGCAGCATGCTTATTATGGAAATGCATTTGTTCTAGATTTTTCTTTCCTTATGTGCACATATTTTGTCTCAGATGCATGCAGATGATTTTAGAATTGACCGTCATGGAGTGGTTTCAGAACTTCAGGATGGAGGATACTCTGACGACATGACTCTTGCAGCTATAGCTGGTATTGTATTTTGGTGCTATACTTTTTTAAACTTGTTTGATTAGACATTTAGACTTAAAAGCCACATTTTGCTTGATAATTTTGCACCATCTAAGTTTCTTTTCCTTCCAATCTCTGGCCAAACAGGCTTACCAATGCATCGAATTATCAAAGTGTATTACATTCTATTTCTACCCATTTGAGAGACATTTATTTTTTTTAAAAAATGTAAATCTTTTAAGTTTATTTACTTTTGATTGGAATTATTTGCACAAAGTAGCCTCTCAAACTTGAACCTGCATACGGAGGCTGCACTGGGTAGTGCTCTCTCTCCCTTTTAACTTTTTGGTCTCCAACTTTTCTAATGAAATTTCCATTGAGTCCTATTAACACATCAACATAGTGTTAATAGGATTCAATGGAAATTTCATTGAAAAAATAAGACTTGTTTGATATTTTCCCTAAAAAATATCCTGTAAGTGGAAATTTCAAGTGACACGACAAATGAAACAATTACAAACTTATACTTCAAATTTTGAATGATTTGAATGTTCAATACTTATATATGTGACACCAAGAATTTCTGATTAACTCTATAACGGCTTCTTTCTTCATCTCTTGAAAATAATTTTCAAGATTGGATGACTGGTGGAAATTACTGCCCTTAGTGGTGAACCACTCTATATCTGCTGCATATTGGATGCTTTGACACTATATGAAATTATCATATTTTGGGTCTTCATACATATATGGTCGGCAGAAATCTACAAACGCATTTCTTTTGTTCCCGTCATTCAGAATTTGGTATTTTATAGATGCTAGGCCACTAATTTTAATCACTGATGTACTTGCTTCTTTCCAGGGGCTCATAAGAGGCTCATTACATCACCACCGGTTGCTGTTTTCCCTCACCCCCTTGCAAGTGATCTCAGTTTCGGAAGGTTTGTAATGCACAGCCTGAGAATGTTTTTACTTGAAGACAGGCATCTCAAATAAAGTGCTTAATTTCATCTTGAATGTTCTATCTGTGCAGATACTGGAATTACTTGAGGAAGCAAACATTTGTTCTGGAATCATACACCACGAAGATTAACTGGATAATGAATCGTGCATTATTTTCTTCCCACTGCTATCTATCATGGGGATTTGTATCACCATATATTATGGCTGTGATTCATGTTGCTGCAGTATTAAGAATTCATTCTAAAGGGTATTCACTTGGGGATGATACTGAATTTACTTCTCGTGGTAAGAACACTAACTTTCACTAAGACTGTAGATCATGAATTTGAGTAAGGATTTGAAAAAAGAAAACATGGATGAAATATAAGCTTTTTTTTTTCTTCTCCATTTCACTTTCCCTTTCTAAATCCCTACTCAAATCCATGATCCAAACACAAATAAGTAGGTTTCAAGTTTAGAAATTAATATATTTGAATGGCAGGAATTCTGAGGGGATTAGGAATGTGATTCCAGATTCTCATGATTCCAATGTTTGGAATGGAATAAATATGTGATTTGTGATTAACTACTCCACCAGGAATCACATTTTCAAGGATTTGATCCCTCCCCTCCCCTATGTTAATCTCACATACCTGTAGGAATGTGGATTGTCTTATGAGTAAAAATGTTCGTTGGGCCTACAATTTTTAATGTTAAACTTTTTGTTTTTTTTTTTAAATCATTTTTAGAAAGAGGATTCTAAATTCTAACCAATCCAAACACATGAATAACATTGACACTGGAAATCTACTTCTAGCATTGTGATTCCTGATAATGTGATTCCTATTTCCTCTATTTGATTCCTACCATCCAAACATAATTTAATGTCAAGCTGGAGAATTTTGTTAAAATGTTGGGAGTTCAACTTAATTCTTCTGCGCAGTGAAAGTACTTGTTCTCAATTTTATCAACTATTTTCTTCAGGGTTGTTACTAGTAGGCGGCCTAGCCTTATGCACTTTTGTAGAACTTCTCTCTATGTGGAATTTAACAAGAATAGAAGTCCGACTATGCAACTTGTTATCTCCAGAGGCGCCTCCACTATCGCTTGCTTCATATAACTGGTGCCTTGTAAGTCTCTCTCTCTCTCTCTCTCTCTCTCTCTAAAAGCAGAAACAGTAAATGCAAAGTTTTCAGTTGTCATTCCTTTTTTCAACATCCAAGGAACTCTGTAAATGTCTCATTTTTTATCATACATTTGAGTAAACATTCTCTAATATTTCTAACTAGCACCCTGAATTTGTTCTTTTCTATGTTGTTCATAGCATTACAACATTAGTGAATTGACTCTTAAACGAAAATGAAAGAGTGAGAAAGTTTTGGATCAATTTCAAATGAAGTTTAATTTTGAATTCAAGAATTTGAAGTGCCAGCCAACCTTCAAATTTGATAGCATAATCAGTTGCTTACGCTCCGTTTGTTTCGATGGAAAACATTTTCTTATGTTTGGTTGCGTTCTTGAAATTAATGTAATAATGGTGGCATTAGTGGTGGTGGTAGTGCCGGCAGTAGGGTGGAGGTGAAATTGGAGGTGTTGGAGGTGGCGGTGGCTGCAGTGGTGCGGTGGTAGTGGTGTGGTGGTGGTAGTTATGAGGTAGAGATGGTAGTGGCGGTGGCTGTGGGGTGGTGTTTGTGGTGGCGGCAGCGATGGTGGTGATGGTGGTTGTCTTTGTGGTGGTGGTGGGGTGATGGTAGTGGTGGTAATGTGGTGGCACAGATAAAACTTTGGTTCGGAAAATATTTTTCACCTTTTAAAAGTGAAATATTTTTGCCCAAATAGACTTGTTTTCCATTGACCATAGATAATGTTTTCCGTTGTAACTTGTACAAAATGACAGAAAATGCGGAAAATATTTTTGGAAAATGTTTTCCGCCCAAACAAATGTAGCGTTAAACAATGGGATTCTTCCACTTTTATTTTATTTTAGTTTTTTGGTCTTGAGCAAGAAAACTGAGTTTTTTTCCCCAAATGCAAGATGGTAATTAAAGAAAAACTCCTGAATATGAAGGTCGATGCCATTTAATTTGTTGCATTTGGGATGGAGAACTTGATTTGTTACCAATTTAATTATTTTGATGTTCAATGGAGCAGGTATTTATTGCAATGCTGGTGGATAATTTTTTATACCCTATCTCCGCAATGCGTTCACATTTTTCTCAGTCTATCAATTGGTCTGGCATTCGGTACCACTTGAAGGATGGGAAGATACACCAGGTATGCTTGTTAGGGCCTTTCACTATCCTCAAAACACGGCTTCCATTCAATGTTATTTCCATTTTGCGGACTATACCTATAATATTTGTTTCCGGCATCTACTTCAGAAAACAAAAACAAAATATGAAATATGCCATGATGACTTTATATTAGGCTGTAATGCTATTATTTTGAGCAGGGTGTCATGTCCCGCCAAGTTGCATACACAAAAGTCTCCTCCCAGAGGAGGACTAGAAGGATGGAGGCTAATGGAAGTTTCTAGAGCTTCCAAGAAAAATTGAGAGATTGTGAGATTCTAGTATACAAGTCCAGAGAATGTACATAGAAAGATCTATAATAGATTCTAGAGAATTCTTGTAAGCTTGTAGAAGGCTCTGTCAATCTTCGACACCATAATTAATCATTGTTCTAGATAGGGTTGTTCACGGCTCAAGTTGGATCGGTTTTGGCCTCGACTTGTCATCCAACTCAACCAGATCAGATTGGAAAAGTGGCCAACTGCTTCCGACCGGTGTATTGTTCGAAACCGCACAAATCGGGTTATTTGATTTGGTGGTTGGATCGGGTGAAACACAGCTAAATACGATTGACCACCAAAAGGAAAAAAAAAAAAAACAATGAGAGAGATCTGAAAAATCATCAACAAATTTGGAAAAAAAAATAAAACTTAAACAAATAAATCTCACTTCGGTCTCGTCAACAACATATTTGAAAAATAAAAATTACAAATGCGAATGAGACAGAGGAAGGAGAGACGGGTGACCGGCTGGCCATGGCCATCACTATATTTGGGTCATCAATTACAGATCTGGAAAAAAAAAAATGCAGAGATGGAGTGCCATAACCATATTCATCGAAGTGGAAATAATAAAGCCATAAAAATAGCAGAGCCATATCCGCTAGAGATGGCTTCATCTTCGTATTCACCAGAGATGGCCTTCATCTCCGTATTCACCGAAGAAAGAACAATTGGTTGTGAGTTATGGTTGAGAGAGAGAGATGAGAGAGATGAACCAGTGATATGACAGAATAAGACTAATAAGGTCTTGGGAAGATGACAAAATATTTCTTGGGAAGATATGAAGTAATCCAAAAGCCTTCCAAATAGTCAGATGTGGATGATATATATATGTATATATATTTTTATAATTTGGTCAGATTGGTTTGAACGATTTCTTTGCAACTCAACCTGTCACTCGACCGAGACTTAGAAAAAATGGGATGGTTTGAACCGCAACTGACCGTACACTTTATTGATACTGCCCATGATAGGCTCAGGTTGGTTAGATTGGATTAGGTATGTCGGGTGGTCTGTTATTTGAACACTCCTAGTTCTAGATAGTTCCTAGAAGGCTAGGTTGCCTATATAAGGGCTGAAGGCTCATTTGCCTCACAACCAACTTGACATCCAACTCGTGAAAGTTTTATACAAGAAATACAAGCATACTCTCAAACTCTCGTGTGTGCTAATCTTCTCTCTTGTTCACTAAGGGTTAGGCCGACTTAGCATCACTAGCCAAGTTTGTGAGTCACCAAGTGCCACACGGAGCATTTAGAAACAACCAAGGACACAAGGGCCTCTTGATTTATTTATTTTTATTTTTTTAAGTATAGATATATAATCAATACACTCATAATTTGAACACCTAGCCTGAAGATCTTGAATATCCAATTCGGCCCTTTCAATCTTTGCACACCCAATCCATATTGCACTCACAATATTTCTATGAATGGACAGAATTTTTTAAAACTACACTATACCAACCAAACTTGTAATATCTTGCCCATCCATGTATTTTGTGTTCGGTTCTATCTTTGTGTGGGTGTTGATTTCCGACCACACAACTAAACAGGAAAATTAGCTGGAGAGTATGCTGCAAAATAAATTAAGTCAACCATCTGCCAACAAGAATATGAGAATACCGCGGTGGTTCGTCCACCCGGGGCACTCTGACGATCAAGTTAGTCAACTTATCTCTCAAAGATATCAAACAAGTACACAATTCACAATAAAAAACATCACAAATAAAAGCATACCTTAAATCCACGGGATGCCTCACTCTTGTAATGATCGATGTCTAATTTCCCCTAGAAGTCTTACTTTATAGGACTTTATCCTTTACAAGGATAACATGTATCACAACTTACAATATTCAGATTAAGATGAACTTTCTCAAGAGTTCCATCTCTATCCAAATAGGTAGTTTGATGTCATCTAGGATTCTTGTCTTCTATCCGAATATCTCGGATTCCGGCATTATCGCACCGAACCTCGCCAACGCCGCAATCACCTCGGCAAATATGACCCACCCACTTGGCACCTCGGCCGACATCGTGAAGGCATCTTGGCCACGTGGCATCTTTCTCAAAATGCTTCCCCACACTTTGGTTTCTATGTTCTTGGAATTTCTCAAATAAAATAAAGGTGTACCAAAAGGATAGCTGTCTTTGTGAATACAACTTATGTTGAATCAGACATAAAATTTGTAAAAAATTGATTGTGCAAGTCAATGAGATATCAATTGATGAGTGATTGTTCTTTACTTACATTGAAAATGATTAATTTAATTGCATTTTATTTGTGATTTGAGAAGTTTAAAATAACAAGATTTATTGAAAGTAGATAATAGCTATTCATAAGTGTGATTTCAAGATTTCAAGAGATGGTATTCTCTGGAGTGAACAAGATTTAAAGAGGTGTAAGCTAGGCATGTTTTTATAGTTGTATGGTGAATTACATTTTATTGCAGATTGACAGAAGCAAGGGTAAAGGTCCAAAATTCACAGATTTGGGTGGAAAGCATTTATATGGGAAGAAAGGTGGTCCACCTAAAGCCTCCATGATTGGTGTTTTGTCAAGAAGTTTGGCTCAATGGCGCCAGCCCAAGAAATTTGATGTCTAGGAATGGAGTTTAACAAACATTAGCTTTTGATTGTTGTGCTCCTCGAGAGGGCTGACAAATAGCAGGAGCTTCGGTAGCAACAATTCTCGGGGATTATTTGTCCCTAAAATAGTTTTTGCTAATTCATCCTTTATTGCTCTAGTGCTATGATTCATTTCATTTTTCAATTCTCATTCAATCAATTGATTCTTGAGCTCCAACGCTCCCTTCTAGTTGATTGGTGTAATTTTATTTTTATTTTTTTATTTTTTAAATTTTTTTTAGAAGTTGTAGTGTAAAATAGAGTAGTTGTGCAATCATTTTTTTTTTTTTTGCGAATCAGTGCAATCATATTTATTCCTTCATGAGTTGTGTCTGAATATCCACATGGTTTTTTTTCCAATTAATTAGAATTTTTCTTCTTTTTTTGAGAGGAGTGGCATGTTTAATTTTACCCTCAAAAAGAGGTGGATCCTTCACACTTATGGTTTATTTGTAATGTTTTTGTTTTTATTATTTATTTAATTTTTAATTTTTGGAAACTAGTAACAAAAATATGTTTTTGTATATTGTTTTCATTTTCATAAAAGTAAAATTGATTCTAATTTTTTTTTTTAAACTTGTGGAATTAGAAAATATATTTTATTGTTTTCAAAAACAAGTTTTTACTCCCCATTTCCTCTCATCATCTCTGGCCACAAATACCATCTACCACCTTTGACTGCAGGCCAATCTCCTGCCACCATTCCATAACTTTCACCTTCAACTTCTAATTATCTTCGATCACCACCACATCCAGTGCTTCTCACCACTGACCCCCACCTTTAGTAACTCATTAACATGTTTCTTTATTTTTGTTTGGATAAATTATAGTAAATCCGCTTAAACTAATTTTATTACAGTTAATTCTTTTTGTTAGGATTTTATTAAAAAATTATAGAAAATTAGATTGTATGTAAAATACACGACTCATTTATTGAATTTTTAAGACAATATTTGTTATTGATTGTTTTAGGATAATAATATTCTTATTTAGTAATTTCATTTGCACTTTGTCTCTTTTATCTTAGTGGCAATTTGTATTATCTCTCTAATCTTAGTGCAAATGGAATTACCAGATAAGAGTATTATTGTTCTAAAAATTTAATAAATGTGTCGTGTGTTTTACAGATCTGATTCTTTTATAAATTTTTAACAGAATCCTATGGAAAATAGTTTATTATGATAAGATAATATTTTTGTGGAGATTAGCGGTTGAGTTTTGAAATTCAGAAGAGCAAAATATAAATGTCATAATTTAAAGAGATTTATTATAATTTACCCTTTTTGTTTTCATTTATTATAATTTACCCTTTTTGTTTTCATTTTCAAAATGTGTACCCTAAAACAAGGTTTCTGAACCCAAAAAAAAAAAAACTGCTAGATATTTATGTAGAATAAAATTCATGCTAGTTATTAGATAATTACTATGGTTATCCGAGTAGCAAATATCATCAAACAAACTATAACTAATTTAACGAGCCATTCGCAATTAGATAGTTGTATTGAAATCCACGTCTTGTACAAACTAAACTAAACTTCAAGGTCGGAAGCAAGGGTGAGATCTAACAGTTGTAAAAAGTGGTTGACTAAGGATATGCATCCACACTGTCTGAAGAGAGCAAGAGAAATAGACATGGCCTTTTAAGATTAACCTTGAGAACAATCAATGTTTCTATCATGAATTAGGGGTGTTCATTTGGTTTGGCCGGTGTTTATGGAGAAGTAGACATTGAAACTGAACCCATCAGACCGAACTGTGAGCACTGGTTTGGTATGATCAGTATTTATGGAGACTTGCACACTGAAACCAAAGATATTGGTTTGTAAATTCCTTCATAGAAAACAGACTATAACACAAAAGCTGCACCCTACCGTGAGCATTGGTTTGGTTCAATTCGGTTTGATGCAGTGGTTTGATGTGATTAATTTGGTTTAAAACAAGAGGATAAAGACCTAGCAAATGCATCACATGGAGCATAAACAAATGGAGTAGTTGAACTTGAATACAAAAATTTTTTTCACCCCAAAAGCAATGAAACGGTGGATAAAAATGATTCAGTTGGTTTCAATAACCGCAAAGAGTTTTTTTTATTATTTATTTTTTAACTATTTGAAAACCATACAAATCATTGGCCTCTTCAACTGACCACAGCCAACTGTTGTTGACCAGTTCGATCAGTCTAAATGGTTTGGGCGGTTTTCCTTACACCCCTAATCATAATAGATGCCAGATATGTAATGTAACACATGAACAATGCAATATGTGAATGCTCCAAGCTCAATCCAGACCCATCCAAAGATAGATAATGAGTTGGGCAAGAGTAGGTTTATGATCAACCTGCACCATGGCCATCTGCAAAGCATTTGTTCTCTACACATTTATATATCTAGCAACTCTGTGTTAGCTTGAACAGTGTTTCACTGTAGTTTGCAATTTACAAAAGACTACTCAACTAACTTATGTTACTTTGATTAAAATGGGGTCGATAGAATAATTGTTTCAATAAACTACTACATAAGCAAAAAATTGAAGAACTGCCTTTAAGGTAAAAAAAAATGGCAGACAACATCCAAGAATAATAAATAAATTCTCACAAAACTGTTCTAATGTTAAGATACAAACCAATTGTAATAATCAATTCTTCTCCAAATCTCCAATGTAAAAATCATCGATCATATCAAATACCCTGGTGGCATGCTGAGGACTGCACATGTATATGAATATGATAGATTGTAAGCATAACATGACTACAAAACAAAACCATAGGTGGACAACTTTGAAATAAAAATTCTGAAAGCAGCCAGGATCGAAAGTTTTTATTTTTATTTTTTGGATATATATGATTGATCTAATAGGATAACTCGGAATTATAATGCTTGAAATGAAGCACAAGAAAGAAATGTTTTTTTATATTAATTTTCTGACAGAAATAGGTAAGTAATTCATATAACTGTAAAATGAGGGGTGAAGAGGAAAACCTTTTTAAAAACAGATGCTTACCCATAAAACCCTTCGGTTGAATCATCTCCGGCATGTGCTAGGATGGCATCACCACCAGGGTGTTCCTCCACGTATGAGGTAACATCATACACCTACTTAATTTGAACATGGATGGAACACAAAAGTAAAAGGAAAATAAGAAAGATGAGAAAACAATTATACTGCTCTGACCACATTATCTATATGATGCATCAAAATCCAATAAATGTGACAAGACCTTATCTTTGATGATGATCCAACAATCTGTCCCCTTGTTATGCAAGGACACTTCAGCTTTGTTGTACATTTTGGATGCCTACAAGCCAAAAATAAAAAGTAAAAAACATGAGAAGGACAATACTGAAATCTGGATGAATTTCCCTAGAAACAACAAAACAAAAAATGAACCACTCATCGCATTGATCAAGATTTCTACACGGGGTTATTTTTTTTTAAAATTATGCCAGGAAAGTAAAAAGAAGGTAAAACCATTTTGTTCTACCACAATATAGTCATCAAAGTTTGACATTGTATTGCTTCGGAGTCCTGAGCAGGGGATAGCAGAATTGAACAGTCATAATCATTGCACATGTACATTCCATCATGATACAAAAAAGATGCAAATTATGGCTTTTAGGTCATTTGGACAAATTCTCATTCTCAAAACATATGGTCCATAGATGAAGTTTAGAGTATAGTCACTTTTGAATCTAAAACTAGCAATTTAAGAAAAGTGATTTCCAAGTTTTGTGGGTTAATGGAAAGGCTTGGGGTAGGTATCTTTACCACACAGACCTAGTAATGCATGAAGACTAGTCTACCCCAACTTTACAGGCAACAGTTACAATGACACTAGATTATTTCCCATAAAAAGGTGATTAATGCAGCGTTTAGATTTTGGATTCATTGAGAGACTTGTAGATGGAAAGAAAAAGGAAAGGAAAAGTCAAATTTCTCATCCCTTTTGTTTTCCATCCACAAATCTAAAATCCAAATACAACCTAAGACTGTGATGAGAAGAATCAAATAGACGGAATATGAATCTCATTAACACGAATCACACTATTAGAAATAGAATTCCAATGTCGATGTTATTCATTGTTTGGTTTGGCTAGGAATTCTTTACTCTCAAATAACATTCCTCCTGGAATATAAGATTACCATGAGGGAGGTCGGAATGGAAAAAGGCCTAACTACATAGGGGTGACATCTGGGCTAGATCCTAAGGGAGTGAAGCCCTCAAAGGTCACCCTTAGGTGGTGCTACATAGCATGGCCACCCAGCCATGTAGCGGTAAGTTGTGGACTCACACATAGGCGAGGATTTGAACTCATACTCTTGACATTGGGTGCACCCAGACCTGTAAGGCTTGTCCTACCAACCTTGTGTGTTGTCCTTCCTACCAACCTACTTAGTGTGGGAATGTGGTTCCTGGTGGAGTAGGTAATCAGGAATCACATTATTATTCTATTATATTCCAAACATTAGAATCATGAGGATCTAGAATTACATTCCCATTCCACCTAAAAATTCTTGCCATCTAAACATAGCCTAAACGTCTTATAAAGCATACACACTTCAATATATATGCATCATTGATTTTCCCACCTTCTATTGGAATACAATTTCATAAACCAACAATCACATTAGCTTGAAAGAAGTTCAGTCTCTATCAAATCTTTCAATTGCAACCAAGAAATTTAACTCTTTTTTTTTTTTAATGCTTACATATTGATCAAGCTTTAGCAGCACTATCTCAATTTTTTCGTGTGTGTGGTATATATTTTATGTATTTCAGAGTCTCTGGTTTATTTATGTAGATATATAATTAAAATACAAATCAGAAAAAATAATTGCATAAAAGAAGTACCTTGTTGATTGCATTTGATAGATCTTTTTTGCTGTGACCTGAACTTGAGAGAATTCAATAAGTAAGATGAGACATTGAGGAGAGAGAGAGAGATTCACACAAGATTCAACATCATCTACTTAGATTCACAAGAATACAAGTTAGAATTACCAGATTTAAGATGTCTAGGGATCAAAAATAGAGCCCCTAGTAAGATGCCCAACACCAATGTCACCACCACTATCACCATTGCTCTCAACTTGAGCTCACTCACTCTACTACTGCTTAAATAACTTAATTTAAGCCAAAAAATACAAAATAAAAAACTTTAACTTTAGGAAGCAGATTCGCCGGAGAAGACGAGGTGAGATTTCGGAACCCTACAGGTAGAGGGAGAGGACTGTGGTCCGTGGGCGCCAACTATCGTACGCAAATGGTGGTATTCTTGTACCATACATAAATTAGTATCAGCCATTGGATCTTTCTTTTTGGATCTCATATTCAGTGCATTTAAAAAAAACAAATTAAATTAATAATAAAATTTATAAATATTAATAATTGAATTCATAAAAAATTTCATTCATATTTATAAATATTAATAATTGAATTCATAAAAAATTTCATTCATTTGTAACTATTTTATGAAAAGTCCACTAATGTGTAATTTTCTCGAGAAAAATTTGTTGTGGACCCATGGAATGGCTAACGTGGCAAATTTTGACTGGTTGTCGTAAAACATCTGATTTACAGGTTAAATGTATATAATGCGGTCTCATCTTGAATATGATGATATTTTATGTCTGTATAACAAGTAGATAAATTAGTGGATTCAAAAGTATTATTCAGTGTATTTATTGAAAAACTTAATTAAAATTATGCAAAAAAATATATAAAATAAAATAAAATATAATTATCAATATTTATAATTCACGTTCAATAAATCAATAATTTGAATTTTTTCAACGACAAAAAAAGAATAAAATTAATATATTTTTACTATTATTCAATATATATATATAATAAATATATGCAGTCTACTATTATTCAAATATATACAATAAATATATGAAATTCTAAAATTTAGCTCCACGAATTATAGTTTCGTGGCAAGTTCATAATAGTGCTAAGGTGTCGTTTGGCAATTGGGTTGGGTTGATTTTTTTGGTTAAATTAATTACAAAAAGATAAAATAGGTTAAAAAGTTAATATAATAAAATGTCACATTAAAAATATAATTATTTCACTTTTTCTTTCATAAAATTAAAAAAGTCAAAAAAACCAACTGAAATGAACTTTTTAGCCTTGACTAAGTTAGTTTAAAATAAGTGATAGGTCAGTTCAAAATGAATAGTGTAACGCCCTCAAATTTCTATCTCAAATGATAATACAACAATTATGGCTTTTTCAAGGAAAACCGAATATAAATTTTCAAACTTACATTATATGATACAATAGTTCTTCATGCAATAATACATTAATTTAACAATAAGTAAATAAACAAATAAATACCCCCGAGGGTTTATAAGTTTCAAGGCTTGAGCTTGGTTATACAAAACGGTTATTCAAACTCACACACATACAACCATTGGTTTACACACAGAGTCACAGCAAAATGAGAGTCTCATACTCTCAACACACATTTCCTCGTCTTTAGTTAGGCGGCATTACCATATCTTTTCCTGCATAAAAATCTCATAGAGTGAACATAAAACCCAGTAGGAAATCATTAACAAAATATATACATTTTATACAAGTCTCAAGAGATGAAATGCACATGCCATGCTATGCTCTTTTAAAAGAAAATCACATCTTCATCTTTGAAAACCATCATGCTCAATGATGTCATGCAATTTCAATTCTTCAAAACTTAACAATTCATTTCAAGAACGGTAAATACGACTCTGGTAATCCCTTGGTCGGTGTCTGCAAGTAGACTATACAAGTACTACCAAATTATCATTTTTACCGATATTAACCAGAAGGCTCGACACCTATCCACGTGAATTTTCGGTCTTTCACCCCGGACTCTCAAGCCAACTTATTCAATATCATCTACACCACCTATCAAGACTTACCAACGTATTTACCCCAAAACCATTCCATGAAAACTTGTTTCTCAACATTCTTTTCTCAATGTAAGTTTTCAAATCAACTTTCGAAGTTTGATGTAATCAAATGAATTGATATGTCAATTTCACAAGATGAATATAAATACTTTTATTCTCATTCATCATCCAAGGAATAACACAATTCCTTCTTCTCAAGTATCCTCAACAATTAGTTATTTCAAGACTATTTCAACGTTTTAAACAATAATTTTCAAAATGAACAATAATTCTCATATTCCCTGAAATTCATCATTTATATAAATATAAATAAGAATTTTTCCAAACATCTATTTATTTTGACATACAAAATAAATATAACAATATCATTCATGGATTTTCAATCTCTTAAAAAAAAATCTCCAAATTCTAGGTTTTCTCACCAAAACTATACAACTCAAATCTTTTGAAAAAAAACTTTCCAAAATCATCTTTTCTTCAATCAAGGAAAAACAAAACACATAATGTCATTTTAAAAGAATAAGAGACAAACCCACTTTTAAAATCACTCAACTTCTTGAATCAACAATCAATTTTCAAAGTTATCGAAAGATGATTTCGAAAATCATATAGATCTTGCAAATATATATATATATATATATATAACTCTAAGAAAATTCCTACCTCAAGTTTGAAAAAGAATATAGATGAAACCCCAAAATCAACGATGCTTAAACTCGATCTTCATCGCACACAACGAAGTTCTCGAGATAACAACCCACTTTGATGAAGAAACAATGGCAAAACTCAAATGGATCTTGAGAAATCAAAGTTTTTTATCTAGTTTGTGTAGAGAAATGTAGAAAGAAGGGAGAGGAAAGGGTTTTTAGAGAGAGAGATATACAAAAGTGATCTGAAATATCAGATTCACGAACTGATATAATATGGTCCGCTCGAGTGTGGAAAGCCCCGTTCGATCGTCGAATACAGTTTCCCAGTACTTTTACAGACAGGTCAAACTTCTGGAACCAAACATTCTCCGTTTAAGCGCATAAACGGCCGCTCGAGCGAACAAGCAACTTCGAATGTATTTTGCATTTTGCATTTTTTCTTTTCGACGAGCTGACTGGGCAGTTCGACCCCCGTAAGCTGATTGGGTCAAAATCGGGATCGCTACAAATAGTAAACCATTTCAAGTCAATTCAAAATGAGTAGTGAGTCGTTTCATAATAAATGGTAAGTAAATTCATAGGTCGGTAAGTAATATCATACATGATAAATTATTTTACTAGCAAATATAATTGAGACAATTACTATTTAGTGTAAATTTTAAAAAATAATTTTAGAGCAATGCTAAATTTATGTCCATTTACATTAATAATTAAAGTGTTAATTTGTAAAACCACTATTGAGTTGTAATTTTCCCAATATAATTCCACGTCACTCCATTAACGAACCTTTTTTTTTTTGTAAATTTTATAGAAAAGTACAAGACTTAATATATTGTACATCCGATTTCGATGAGCTCAACATATTGAATAGTTCAAATTATCTGTGGTGAGTCCCACGGATCCAACAGTACCGTCCAATCCAATGTTTTGAAAACCGGACCGGTGAGCGAACCGAAAAAATAATCGGGTGAATGGGTCACTGGTTCTACCACTGGTGAATCAAAATTGAACCGTGATGTCATAACTATATTAAAATTTATTAGTATAAAAAATGTAGATATTAAAATTACAAACATTAATAAATAATAAACATTTACAAAAAAAATATTTCTTAAATTTTATTTTATGTTTTTTATACATTGATTTTTAGTAAAAATAATTAAGACGTTATTGAATATATAGTATATATACTTATTACATTGTTAACAATTGTGTTGATGGCTTAATGGTTTGATTTCTTGCTTTTTATGCACTTGGTTCCATGTTCAAGTCCTCTCCACAAACATATTTTTGGAAGAAACTTTAATTCTTCAAACCTGACCGGTTCTTATGTTGACTCGTGCCTGGTGAACCAGCGGTTCTTCTGGTTTTCAAATTCTAAGCAAGTTTTGAGCATAGTTTGGGTTTGGAGGGCCATCCCAACTGTTCCGTTTTGGGTTTGAAAACATTGGTCCAATCCACTTTGTAGACTAGAGACAAGCTTGCTCATATTTTATTAGATTTCGCTTATTATTCAATTATTTACTACTCAATCAAACTCTATCTACTACTCTCCATCTAAAAAAAAAAACAAAAAACTCTACCTATTACTCAGTCAAACATGACTCATGACTTACCACTTAATAAGACACCACTTAATTGAACTTGATTTATTACTTAATTAAATATCACTTACTACTTAGTAAGATTGTAACAACCCCCATATTGTTTACCGATAAATTCCTGAATTTTATACTGATTACTGCTAAACTGGACTGCTTATGACTGATAATTGAACCAACTGAAGTACTGAATGGACTGATTGAAAACTGGAACTGAATTGACTGAGCATGTTTATTGAATTGCATTTTTATCTTTTAGATTATTTGATTTTCTGTTTGTATGTTTATATTTAAATTGCGAATTGAAGGCCTTATCGGCGGCCGAACTGAAAATTGTTTAGTGTTTCATGATTAGTGGAATTTATGTGATTTTATGGTGTGTTTAATTAAAATGTGATTAGGTATGATTAAACTAGATTAAACAAAGCCAATTTAAGAGTTTGCCTTAATTACAACTTTGCCACCTAGTGGGGCCTTTGCTTATTCACATATGTTGAGCCTTAGACTTGTAGATTAAACATTTCATCAGCCTTTCTCTCACACTTAGTCGACCAAGAGGAGAATTAGAAAGAGTAGGAGTGAATTGAGTTCTTTTGGTGGGAGTGCTTGGAATTGAAGTGTGAATTGTCAAATTGGACTCCTAAACCTTGAATACAAGACTAAGGTAGATCATTCATCTCCTTATTGTTGTCATTGAGCTAAGTCTTGCATGGTTTATGCATCATTGTAAAATTAAGTCATGAATTAGTTCATACATGTTGAATTAGAGCATAATACATGCATGCATGTTTGAATTGATGAGTTTGAGTTGAATTTATGGTAAAATGTACATGCATGCTCATATTCATGTATAAATCCATGTATTCATCATGTTCTTGAAGAAATGAGTCCATTTGGACAAGCTTTGAAGGTTGAATTTGGTTTGCATCCATGCATGTTGCATATTCTCCATGTTCATGAAAAATGGGTTTGAAAAATGGTTTTAATTGACTCACCTTTGGGGCTTGAATTCATAAATTGAGCTTTGAAACTTGTTATACATTGAATTTAGATGTGTTTTCCAGAATTTGGGCCCAAGAGGTCGAGTTTTGAGTGAAAGAATGCTTGGTTTGAGCTTAGGAGACAAATCTGGAAATTCCAGAATTTGGCTTCTTCGCTCGAGCGAAGGATTCTTCGCTTGAGCGACCACCCTTTGTTCGAAGCTACGCTCGAGCGTAGAATTGGTGGCTCGAGCGTAAAATTTCAGCATCCAGTACTTTTACTGTTTCAACAGACCGCTCGAGCGAAGGATTTCTCGCTCGAGCGAAGCCTTTGATTTTGGAAGCTCGCTCGAGCGAGGCTCCTATTTTCAGCAAACTTTGCAAAATGTTTTCTAAGTGTATTTTTGCATCCTCATCCCATTCTAGGCATTCTTAGGCCTAGTTTAAGACATCTTAATGAGGATATAGAAGTAGAACACACCAAGGCAAATTAGGGATTGAGTTACGATATTTCCCAACTGTGTAGCTTAGTGTGTGTTCAACCTGTGAACTGTGTAGGGTTGGCGACTGGGGAGACACGCTCTAGCATACTGTAGCCCAAACTCTGTGAGTAACAATTGTGTAAAGATATGTTCAAAATGATTATCTTTCGAATACTGAACTGAACTGTTTACTGAACTGTTTACTGAACTGGTATTATTTACTGAATGAATGTATGTCCTTTATTTCCGAACTGTACTGTGGTATCCTTAGCACCTACTGTTTACTGTTACTGTTACAGAGATCTCTGTCGGTTCCCTCGTGGAACCACTACTGATTACTAACTGATGGCCATCGTTACTGTTCGGTCTTTAAGACCTACTGTTTACTACTATGCTAATGGATGTACCACATATGACTGAATAACTGTTCTGACTGAAAGACTGAAATACTGTTTAATGAACTGTTTCCATTACTGTAAGGACATTTCATTCTTAACCTCTTTACGCATTATGTTATTCACTGGGCTTTAGCTCACTGTTTATATATATATATGTAGGTGCTCAGCCACCAGAACGGAGCTAGGGGCGTGGGTTAGACTCCAGTTTTGTCAAGCCAGCCTATGTGCCTCACTGCGAGGTTCCGAGTTGTCATGCTATGGCTTTGGGGTGTTATGTTTTTCCCCGTCTGTCTCTGTACTATTTTGGATTACTGTATAGACTGTCAACTACTAACTGTACTGTTATCAAGGGATTAGGTCCCCGTACTGTGTGACTGTACATTTTGTATAGACTGTACTGTTCTGAACGTGTGAATGCATGAAAAATCTTTTTGGCATACAGACTGTCACAGCTCAATGGACATTATTTATTTACTGTATTGGCTTCCGCCAGGCCCTGTACTCTGTTTTACTGTATTACTGTTAAGCAGGCCTTCGATAATCTCGGATTACTGGCCGGTTACGGTACTAAACCCATAGGGCCGGGTTTGGGTCGTGACAAAGATTGTACTTACTATTTCATTAGATTTTACTTACTACTCAATTAAACTCTATTTACTACTTAATGAGAATTGACTTACTGTTCAATTAAATCCCACTTACTACTCAATGAGACTTAGTTTACTACTCAATGATACTTCACCTACTATTCTATCAAACTTGACTTATTATTTAATCAAATATGACTTACTACTCAATAAAACCCTACTTATTGTTACTACTCAATAAGACCCCACTTACTATTAAATGGTAACTAAAATTAGAATGGACGATAAGTAGAGTCACAATGAGTGGTAAATAGTAAAATAAAAATATGAAATAGAAATTAATTTTTCTCGACATAAATAACCCTTACTTAGATTTTAATGTATAGTTATGAACTTGGTGATCTTTGATTGCTCATTGTGTTATTGATTATGAGTTATTGATTATGAGTATAATTATATCAAACTTATAAAATTAATTGTATTTAGTAGTAAACTAACTCGCTACAAATGGTAATTATAGTCATATTAGTAAACTTCATTATTAGGGGTGAGCATGATTTAATTTGGTTTGTTTAAGAATAAACTAATGACCAAACGATTACTTACAGATTTTTAAAATTTAGAATGAAACTATAAAAATCTTAAAACCAAATCAAACTAAAAAAGTAATTTTATAACATAATCACAAAATATTACTCATAACTTACTCAAACATCAAGCAATGTGATATCATTTTTAAAATAAAAATAATTTACATGACTTATTACTCAACCACCGCTACTATTACCACCACCACCACTACCATTACTACCGCTACCACCACCATGCTACTACTACCACCACTACCTTCATCATCATTGTCATTGTTTCCATAAACATCACTAAAATTGTACTACCACTACTATTACTACTTTTACCACCACAGCCGCCAACACCACCACCATCAACGCTACCATGCCACTATTGCCACCACCATGCCGCTACCACCACTATCACTATCACCACCACCATGCCACTACCGCCACTACCACTATCACTACCACCACCACCATCATATCACCACTACTACTCAATCAAACTCCATTTATTACTCAATCAAACATGACTTACCACTCAATAAGACACCACTTAATTGGACTTGACTTACTACTCAATGAGCTTTCACTTACTATTTCACTATATTCCACTTACTACTCAACAAACTTCTACTTACTATTTTATTAGACTTTACTTACTATTCATTGAGTTTCTACTTACTATTTAATTACACTTCACTTACTACTCAATTTTGGTTTCATTTGCTACTTAATGAGCTTTCACTTACTACTTTGGCTCTGTTTGGTAGGGCTTATTTCCAGCTTATTTCAGCTTTTAGTTTAATTTAAGCTATTTTGATATGTTTGGTTCAGCTTAACAATACAGCTTATAGTTTTTTGTAAGTCAAAAATCAACTTATTCTTTGAGTGGGAGAGGAGAAGCTTAATTTATAAGTTAAAAATTAGCTTATGTTCACAGCTATAAGCTATAAGCTGTTAGGCTATAAGTTATAATCATTTTTCCACAGCTCTACCAAACGGGGCCTTTAATAGATTCCATTATCTACTCAATTTTGGTTTCACTTACTACTCAATGAGACTTTACTTACTACTAAATTAAATCCTACTTACTACTTAATGAGACTCAACTTACTACTCGTTAATTGTTTACTTACTACTCCATCAAACTTGACTTACTATCCGATTAAACACTACTTATTACTCAATGAGACTCAACTTACTACACAATCAAATTCCACTTCACTACTACTTAAAAAGACACCACTCGATTGGATTTGATTTACTACTCATTTAAATCCCACTTACTCCCACTAACTACTCATTTAAATCTCACTTTAGTTGTATCATATTAAACCCCACTTACTATTCAATGAAAGATTCCACTTACTAATCAAGCAAATTTTATTTACTATTCAATTAAATACGGCTTACTACTTAATTGGACTTAACTTACTACTTAATTAAATCTCATTTTACTACTTAATGAAACTCTACTTACTATTTTATTAAACTTTGCTTACTACTCAATTAAACTTTATTTATTATTCAATAAGACTTGACCTACTGTTCAAACCTTACTACTCATTGACACTTAACTTACTCTATTAGCTACTCAATTAAATTCATTCATTACTCAATCAAACATGACTTACTCAATAAGACACTACTTCATTTGATCTATCCTACTCAATGATACTCGATTTACTATCCCAAAACTTGAATTACTCCTCATATTAAGCCATACTTACTAGTCTATCAGACTTGATTTATTATTCAATGAAATTTTACTTACTATTGAATGAGACTCCACTTGCTACTCCATTAGACTCGACTTGTTACTTAAAGAAATTTTATTTACTACTCAATAAGACTCCGCTTACGACTCTATTAGACTCGACATATTACTTAATAAAACTTCATTTAGCACTCAATGAGGCTCCACTTAATTACTACTCCATCAAACTTGACTTACTATTCAATCAAATATCACTTTCCAGTCATTGATACTCTACATGCTCTACTTACTACTCCATCAAACGTTTGATACTCAACTTTCTACTTCATTAAACTTGACTTACTATTAAATAAAATCTCATTTAGAAAGTGTCATACTAAGTGATAAGTTTTTTCAAAACAAATGGTAAGATAATTCATAACGAGTGATAAACAAATTTAAAAATCTAACCAACTTTAGAGAGTGTCATAGTATGATCTCATTTATTACTGAATGAGATTTTACTTACTATTTCATTAAATTTGACTAAATACTCAATTAACCCGCATTTACTACTTAAGGAGATTTCACTTATGACTTCATTAGACTTAACATACTACTTAATTAAATTCCACTTATTACTCAATAAGACTTCACCTACAATTCTATTAGCCTTGACTTATTACTTAATCAAACATTTAACTACTGACAACTATTGAGTGGTAAGTAGAATGAGAACGAATAATATGACTTGACTTATTATTTAATCAAACATTTGATTACTGACAACCATTGATTGACAATTAGAATTAGAACAAATAATAAGTATTATATTTAAGAGTGATAAGTATTGTCATAACAAGTGATAAGTACCATCAAATTGATAGTAAGCCAAAGCACCTTCTGCATCACCATTGACAACTTGCACTCTCTACACTTAGTCCCAAAATGATTGTACATGTCTTTTTGTATGAACCCAACATTCTTATAGTCACTTGCTTGTTCTACCATACAAGAAGTTATTATTCAATGAGATATGCCTATTTCTATTTACTACTCTAGACTTTAGTTATTATTTATTGTGTTTTCGCTTACTACTCAATCAAACTATATTTACCACTTAATTAAGCATGACTTATCAATCAATAAGACACAACTTCAATAGACTTAAGTTAATAGTCAATGAAATTATACTTAAATGGAAAACAGTAAATATAAACGTTACCCAATAGGGCCTTAAATATAAATATGGTATGTCATTAGTTTTATGTATTTAAAATTAATTTAAAATATAAAAAAAGACACAATTATCAAGAATTGAAGGTGACCTATTTAGCAGGTAATATTTTAAATATCAAGTTTATTCATAACAAATAGTAAATGAATGAATACTAAATAGTAAGTATGTTTGTAGCAAATAGTAAGTTAGCATCATTTTTTTAATTTCAAAATTAACTAAAACTACTTTACTTTTTAAAAAACCACCTTACTTTTTCTATATAGTTTTACTTTTGATTTATCCAATGACTAACATTTATCTTATCTAAATTTAATGATGTATATTTTTTTATGTACCATACATGAAAATCACTTCATGTATGGTAGAATTTTTTGTGGTCCGTGATGTCTTGGTTTTAGCAAGCCACGTGGAGGTTGAAAATGGGTCGGATTTTACCTGCATTATACAGCCCACCCGTGCACCCACTTACTTGAACTATTACTCTAATGGGCATGGGTTCTTTAAAATTGGGCTTTCCAATACGAGGTTGATGTTTGGCTTTTGTGTGCTCATCATTGAATTTATATCGATAATTCGAACCGTTCAATATATAGAACTTGTAAAGTATTTCATATTTATAAAAAAATCACGTTGATCAGATGTCGATAGTCACTTGATCATATCATATTTCTATCAACAATTTATTTTTAAACTTATATTTATCATTGATAGAAATGTGATATGATCAAGTAGCTATCAATATCTGATCAACTTGATTTTTTATAAGAATGAAATATTTGATGATTTCTACACATTAAAAGGTATAAATTATTAATGTGGGCTCCATGGTAAGCCCATGGAGGCCCAACAACTCTCTCCAGTCTGATTTGAATTGAACCAGAGAGAAAGAATTTGTATATTTTCTAAGATAAATTACACTTTGCCTTTTTATATATAGTCATTTTTCTACTTTGGTTTTAATTGTTTGTGTTTTTTTCCCATATTGGGCTTCTATGTTTCAAGTTTTTCTTAATTTATTTTTTAAACTATTTTTTATTAAAAATTAAATAGAAAATGATACACTAACAGTCACGTAACATAAAAATATTTTATTATATATAACTCACATATTTGACAAATTTAAATCGTAATATAATAATATATTTTTTATATTATATGATAATTATTATAACATTTTTTATCTAATTTTTAATAAAAATTAATTTTAAAAGTAAGGATGGCAATAAAAATCGTACCTCATAGTTACCCATGGAGATCCTACCCGAAATAAGTGGCTTCCCCTATTTTTCTATCCATCGGGTCAGTGGGTGATCTAATTTAATTCCCCATGGGGGAATGGGTCGGGCTCATTTCTCCGTATGTTTTGACATCCTTTGTTCTCTGTTGACAGCTAGGGTTTTCTCACTCTCTCTCACCACTCCCACTCCCACTCCCACTCCAAATCAGAGTTAAGCATCGAAAGCCGCTAGAGTTCCAGCATCAAAAGCAGAGTTCTCCGGCGATCTCGTTGGCGCTTAACACAGTTCTCCAGCGTGGTGAGTTCTATCTCTCGTCTCTCTCTCTCTCTCTCTCTCTTCTTCGGCTATTTTTGCGTTATTTTTGGGTCTGATTGAGAAACCCATATGGGTAAATACCTAGTTGATGATTGATTTTTGGGGAAATTTATTTTTAAACTTTTGATTGATTGTCCTGGTTATTTACAAACTTTTGTTCTTCAACCTTTTGTTCTGGTTTTTTGGAACAGGACACTTCGGTTTTCATGTACTATGAGGATTTTGTTGATTATCGTTCTTCATTTCACATCCTCTTCTCTTGTGCAGATCACTCCATTGCATAAACAAGAGAAGTCTGCTCTGCATTTCTCTGGTTGAAGGTATTTCATTTCATATCTTTAAACATGTTCTTTATTTTTGTTTTGTGATTGTTTATTTATTTATATTAAAGGAAAGAATATGGAGGTTTTAAATTAGATTTTTTTGCGCTTTACCCAGTAAACTGGTCCCATCTGCATTTCCCAGGCTAACTTTTTAACATTATTTGCACAAAAGTGGCTACAAAAATTATATTAAATTGGCTATACTGTATGGTGAAATTATTATAGTTAACTACTAATGTAAAGATGATCAACAGTTTTACAGGGAGGACGTTATAAACATCATATAATGAGATAAAGTGGTGAGTTTGATTGAGTTGTGATAAACTTTTTGACTGTTTTGGTGAGTTTTGGATGTCCTTAATTAGTATTTTTATTCTCAGAGTTTTAATGCTATTCTTGGTGTGTGGTGGGGGGCTTGTACAGAACAGGATTTGTAGGTGTTTTAATGCTATTCTTAAGATGATACATTGCTAAAGTACAAGATGTGTTCAAGTTTTGTGGATGAGTGCCATAATATCCTTTATTATGAGAACTTTCAGTGTTCCAAAGGCTTGTGATTTTGACTAAATTTTGGACATTGAATGGTTCAATGCATTTGACTAAAACAATTTATAATCTCATGGTTATTTGGGAAGTGGAAGCAGGAAACAGAAACATGGCCCAAATTATTATGGAAAATGGGAGACGATTCGTGATATAGACATTTCTTCATATTATGCTAGAGTTTCAAAAACGTCCCAGGAATGATTTTCTAAGACTTTCCTTAAAATTTCATGAGTTTTGTCTCCGTTGGAAGCGGGTTTCTCCTCCCAAACAAAATTTCCGAGTAACTATAATTTGGAACTCCCATGTGTCCACATTTGATTTGGTACATTTACTCTGATGACCGTACAATAACCAAAATTGTAAATCAATGTTCTTCAAGTGGTTTAATGGAGGATAGATACTTTCAAGAAAAGACTTGAGACTCTGTTTATTTTTTCAGTAGAATTCTCATAACCGGAGTTGGCATTAGTTATTGTTGTCATCATCATTGCATCTCTCAACG
Source organism: Camellia japonica (assembly GCA_030407325.1). Taxonomy (NCBI): domain Eukaryota; kingdom Viridiplantae; phylum Streptophyta; class Magnoliopsida; order Ericales; family Theaceae; genus Camellia; species Camellia japonica. The sequence goes on along the minus strand of JAPPVO010000013.1, from coordinate 48,818,982 downwards.
ACAATTAGAGAAATTTTTTAAAGAGATGAATATTGTCAATTGTGTTGGGCATTGTGGAGGTAGAAGCAGAGGTGGTGGTCAATGTGGTAGGGTGTGGTTGAAGTGGAGGTAAAGAAAAGGAAATGGAGGAAAGGAGGAGGTGGTTGGTAGCAGTTGGGTAGAATTTTGAATAGGTAATGAAGAGAAACGAGCAGATGAAAGGAGAGGAGAGTGACGAGTTTGATAAAAAGTGATAAGATGTATGATAGGATAATTTGGGTGTAGTAAATTGTTGGTAAGGTGAGATTTAGATTTGGTGTAACTAAATAAAAATTATAATTTACATGAAGTTGACAGATAAAATGATATAGTGTTATGTATATTTTAATTTCTCACTGTTAGATAAGATAACTTGAATGATCATAGGATTGAAACTAATTTACAAATATATAGTTGAAATTAAAGAATTAAAAAGCTTGAAGGTTCAGTTTTCTTTAAAGATTATCAAATATATCTCCTATAATGATTAGTTGTCAATATGATTTTTTTTTTAAATTTTTTTATATGTTTTTTTAAAAAAAATAATTTTTAATTTACTAGGCCTATATAAAGTAATGTGGTTGGGCATATAAATGTTGTATGGTTGAATTATGATGGTACAGCTTGATATAATTATTAATAATTTTGGATGAGTTAAACCAAAAAGGTGCTCCCTAGATCAAAGGCTGTTCTAGTTTGGTGTGAGATCTGTGTGTGAAGTGTAGTATATAATAATAAATGTTCCCACACATGGAAAAGCCTTGGCTTTTGCCTCCCTTAAACCCCAAACACTCAAAAAGCCACAACAGCGGCCAAGTTTTGTTGCAGAATGGGACGCACCAAGGATGGATCTAGGGGGGAGGCTGGGGGGCAGCCACACCCCCCAAAATTTGAGAAATATCATGTATTATACTAGAAATTTTAAAATAATTTAAAATTATAGGAGTTCGCACCTCCAAATTATTTTTAGATAATTTCAAAATTATATAGAGTAGCTCCCCCAATTACAATTGATTCTCAGTTACAAGAATTAAACAATAGGTTTAAGGAAGATGTAATAGAATTGCTTGTTCTTAGCTCAACTTTGGATCTTAGGGGTGGTTATAGATCATTCAAAATTGAAGATATTTGCAATCTTGCAAATAAATTTTATCCCATGGATTTCATTGAGCAAGAAAAATTGCATTTGAAGTATCAGTTGAAAAACTATAGGCTTGATATTTCCATATTTCGCGAGTTTCAGAAGCTGTCAACCATTTTGGAGTTATGTTGGCAAAAACAAAAAAGTCAACAAGTTATCTTCTTATTGATAGATTGATCTGTTTTGTGTTTGACTTTACCTATTTCAATTGCCACATCAGAACGTGTATTTTCAGCTATGAAACTCATTAAGTCTGAATTAGGCAATAGGATGGAAGATGGTTTTTTGGCTAGTTACTTGATTACATACATTAAAAAAGACATTGCTTGAGGGTTTGATGTAAATCATTCATGCTTTTGATATTATGAAAGAACGTCAAGCTCAATTGAAGATGCCTAATTTTAGTAAATAAATGCATATAGAAATAGTTACTACTTTTTGTAAGTGAATATGGACAAAAAAATATTCTCAATCGTATAATCATCTTTTTGTAGTCAACTATGTTGACAAGGAATATATAGTTCAAAATTTTATCATAACATTATTGATTTTTTTCATGTTAGTAGAAATTGGTATTGAACTTTAAATTTTATTGGTTAAAGGTTAAACGTAGTTTGGCCCCCCCAAAGTCATAATCCTGGATCCGTCCCTGGGACGCACCAGAGTTGGCATTAGAAATCGTTCTTGCTGCAAAAGAATGCCTCACTTTTAATACAATAACCAAGTTATTTGCATTGGTATACTTTGTTTTGCTTATCTATTAAAATGCTCTGTTTAACTGTCTTAATAATTCTTGTTTATTTTTCACATTTCACTGCCCCTTTCCTGTCCCTCCTTATGATATAACCAAATCCAGCTCAGTTATTGATATGGAGTGAATAGATCTTCCATTTGTGTTAGTTGAATTGAACTTGTTAATATAAATTGTTGGATGTTTGTTCCTTATATGGGTATGAAATCCATGTTCTAATCATTTGGTGTAACTCAATTTCTTAGAATTTGTTATTTCTCCTCCTCTTGTTTTTTCCTTTTTATGCAAAAATGTTGTTAGGGAATATCAATATGATTGTGTGTGTTCTAATTTATGTTCTCTAGGATTTTTAAGCATTGATAATGTTCGGAGTTGGAGCAAACTCTCAAGCAAACTCCCAACTACCCGTTGATGGTTTACAACCATCAATATCGGTTGAGAGTGAGACCTCTCTACCATCACAGCCTCCCCTCCCCAATCAAAATGTCCTTGATGTAGATGATTCTGATTCTAGCAACTTTAACAAGGAGAGTCTGAAAGTTTCTTATAGTTTTGATGAAGATATTGCTAGGAGAGAGCTTTCAAATGCCATAATCTTGCATGAATATCCTTTGTCTATTGTGGATCATATTGGGTTCAAAAGATATTCGATGGCACTTCAACCATTGTTTAAAGTACCTTCTCGAAACACAATAAAAAGTGATATTTTGAAGATCTATGACAATGAGAAGGAGAAGATAATGAGATTGGTACAGAGCAATCAAAGTAAAGTGGCAATCACAACTGATATGTGGACTTCTAGTAATCAAAAGAAAGGGTTCATGGCGGTCACGGCACACTTTATTGATGATTCTTGGTCATTGCAAAGCCGTATTTTGAGGTATATTTTTGCATATAAATTAATCTATGCTTTATTACAGATTGTTGTTGTATCATATATTATATGCATATAAATTAATTTATGTTTTAATTTATGATTTTAGGTTCATTTATGTTCCATGTCCACACACAAAAGAAGTTTTTTGTGATACTTTGCTCAATTGTTTGATGGATTGGGATCTTGATAGAAAAGTGTCTGCTATCACTGTTGATAATTGTTCCACCAATGATGCGATGATTAACATTTTGTTGGATAAATTGGATAGTAGTTCTCTTCTTTTGGGTGGGACTTTGTTTCATATGCGTTGTTGCGCACATATTCTCAATTTGATTGTCAAAGATGGATTAGATGTGATAAGAGTAGGTGTAGAGAAAATTCGAGATAGTGTAGCTTATTGGACAGCAACTCCTAAAAGAGTAGAAAAATTTGAAGAAACAGCTCGTCAAGTGAAAAATTTGAATACTAAAAAGATGGGACTTGATTGTGCTACTAGGTGGAATTCAACATATTTGATGCTTCAAACTGCCTTGTTATATAAGGATGTATTTTACCGTTTGAAATATAAAGAGACCCAATATACAACATTGCCAAGTGAGGAGGAGTGGGAGTTCGCTAGAGAAATTTGTGGGAGATTTAAAATATTTTATAGAGCAACTGAATTGTTTTCTGGAACTAAATATCTCACAGCTAATGTTGCTTTTCCAATTTTATGTGAGATTAGGATAACTATCTCCCAATGGCTCTCTTGTTCAATTGAGGTTGTTAGATCAATGGCATCAAAAATGTGGGGAAAGTTGGACAAATATTGGGTTATTATACATGATCTTCTAGGGGTTGCTGTTGTACTTGATCCTAGGTACAAACTTAGTGTGTGGGAGTTTTATTTTGATAAACTTTATGGAGATACAGCTGAAGAGGAAATTGGGAAGATTCGTAAACTTTGTTATGATTTGTTTCAAGAGTATCAAAGAAAACTTGGTTTGGGGACTGATGCTAATATTGAATCTTCTACAAGTTCAAATTTTGGGGATTCAGAGGTAGTTTCAGATTATGATTTGTTTGTTAGTAGAAAGCGAAGAAAAAAAGTCAACAATATAACATCAGAGTTAGACCATTATTTAGAAGAGGATGTTGTGACAAGGACTCCCAATTTTGATGTATTGACTTGGTGGAAATCAAATGCATCGAAGTATCCAACCTTACAGGCAATAGCTAAGGATTTTTTAGCTATTCCAGTATCCACTGTTGCTTCTGAGTCTGCATTTAGCACTAATGGTAGGTTGGTGAGCCCGTATCGGAGTAGACTTCATCCAGATACTTTGGAAGCATTGATGTGTGCACAGAGTTGGTTGTGGGCTATAGAGATGCAAGGTACTTAAATAAATCAACATATATTTATTTTTAAAATAAATATATTTTCATTAAATTATCTCAGTACTTATTTTTTTCTCTTATTTTTCAGGAAATTCAACATTAGAATCAGTTGGTTACGCCGCTATATACGATGATATGGATGTGAATCAAAGTTGATCTTTCTTTTGCATTGGGTATGTCTTTAGTACATTAATTTTATTCTTATTTGTGAATTTGTTTCCCTTTGGTAGTGTTGAGGTAATATTAATTCAATATTTATGTTATTCTCAGTAGGTTTTAGATTTAAGTTTTAAGTCCTTCCCTCCACATAAAACCTATTTTTCATCACTACCACTGCCTCCGCCACGTCTTGTATTTCTTTCTTGATAACAAAGTCAAGAAGCTGCTGCTGCTCCATCTCTCTCTCTCGTTTTTTTTTTTTTATTTTTTTATTTTAAGGTTTTGTTTCTGTCTAGTTTGGCTTTCCTTAATAGTTCATGCATTGGGTACCGTTGACGTTATCTCAAGTAAATTAATAATAGTTTGGCACTATTTCATCTTCTTCTTCTTCGTTGTTTTCAATAATGATATTCCTATTGGTATTGGCAATATAGTCATACATTAGGCTGTATTGGATAGTATCAGACTAATATATAAGTAAATAATGATATCAGAAATATCCAATCCCTAATGTATCGACGGATATTATACGGCTGATATTTAAAAGCATGCTTCCTAGGTGTTCTTCAGTCTTTAGATTTCCGAGATAACAACTGTTTTGTCTTGAAGAAATGGCCACCACCAAAAATTTAATCTTATTGCAAGGAAGGGATACCTCTTTGTGTTGGGCTGCTGATTCTTCAGGATGTTTTTCCATGTTATGGTGGTTTTTTGATATGAAAGGGGGGTGAGATGGTGTTGCTGGTGGATTTGTGTTGGGCTGCCTTATCATGTTAATAGTATAGATTTGTAAATTTTTTGTAAGTGAGGTTGTCATTGGTGATGTTTTGGTGGATTGGTTTTCCTCTTAACTTGTGGTTTGGATTGAATATATGGATTTACACTAATTAGGGACTTCATTTCTTCATGTACAAGAGAGTGAACATTGGAGCAGTGAAGCATTGGTGTAGACAGATCTTGACAGGGCTTATGCACAGATTAGTCTTGATGAAATGCTGCTGTTGCTGGAGCGTTGCTACTGTTGTTGGAGCGTTGCTACTGCTCTTAGAGTGTTGCTACTATTGTTGGACTTCATTTTTTTTGAACTTTTTTTTTTATTTCTTTTGCTTTCAGTTGAATTAGTGTGTTGTAAATATAGATGTCAATGAAATTTGATTGAAAAATTTATAAGAATTTTGGGTCTGATTACATTTGAGTTATTAATTTCATTTAATATTAAATATCCTTTTTACATGATTCTTGTAAGATTTGATTTTTTCTTTTATTGTCTTTAAAATGTTTTGATGTGGTGTCATCAGGTGAAAACACTCGTAATTATATGATTTTTAGTTTTTTTTTTTTTTTCAGTCACTAAAAACTTATTTGATTGTCTTAAAATTATATATTCAATTACTTTAAAACGAACTTCTTAATTAATTAATTAATGTGTATTTGATTTTATTGTTAAGTCAAAAAAAATAAATTACATATATATTTTGCTTTGGTTGTGAACCTTAGAGAAAAAAAAAAAAAAAAAAAAAAGAAAAAGAAGAAGAAGAAGAAGAAGAAGAAGAAGTTATTGGGTCAAGTTGGGTTAGGGAAAATCTAAACCCATTAGAAGATGGGGAGGGAAGTACCCATGAGGCATGGGGAATGGGAAAAAATAATTATAGAGGAATGGAGATGGGGAATTAATAACCACTCTATTGCCCTCCATTGCCATCCTTATTTAGAAGTAAATTGAAAAAAACATGAAATATAAAAAGTTGAGTGGAAAAAAATAAATTTTAAGGACCAAATTAGGAAAGTGGTCAAATATAAAAGGGGCAAAGTGTAATTTATCCTTTTTCTAAATCCTCTGATCGGCACCTAAAAAAGAGTTTTGGGTACCATTAGAAATTCAATCATACCGACAAAGACAGAGAGAGAAAGAAACTCATCTGGCCAAAGAATCACCATAGTCAGCCTCTCGTTCATAATGTAGATTGGGAGGCACTATTTAGATTCATGGGCCCACTACGGATCTTTTTTTAATAATTTAAACTGTTTATTTTATTAAGTACTCTGCATAAAAAATTAAATTAATCTGATAATCGTAACATACTTAATTTTTACAAAAAAAATAAAATAAAAAAATAAACCACAATTATATTTTAAAAAATAAATCATCTATTTTGTGGGTAACAAACGCAATAAATAAAAACAGGTTATGATTGTTAAACAGTCCTAATTTTTTTAATAAGATACAAAAAATTACTTGACAAAATAAACTATGTAAATTATTAAAACGGAACATATGTGTAGACTCCACAAATTCAAATAAGCCCAGTTCAAATTATGTAAGGAAAGGAACCAGTCTCAAAAAATTATTTACTTCCATTCTCTTTCCTAGGGGCATTTTCGAAGAGTGCAAAGTCATTGTCCTAATGGTAAATGGCATGATTTCTCGAATTATATCTTGTGTTCAAGCTTTATCGCCGACCTAACTATTCTATTCTCTTAAAAGCTTTGCATACCAAAAAAAAGAATTTAACTTTACAAATGTTAATAATCTGTGGGTTTTTTTTTTTTTTTTTTTTTTTTTCACAAGTAATTTGTGGGTTATTGAGCATGTGTCTTTACTCCAATTTGAAGAGGAAGCTAAAATCACATATCCATGCATTGATCATGATGGAGGCAGTCACTGTTGTATCATACTTGTGCACATCTTGTGGCTCCTAAACTCATGATCACACTATTGTGAGATCTTCTGTGATGATCCAACATCACAGGCTGTTATGCAGTCAATTAATTTATCCTCCACCCTAAGTCACATAACCTCATCAAGACCATACATGAAGAATAGAATAAAGTGAGCCAAAAAAAATGGAATCAACCAAAGCAGAACTTTCTCCTCACTTTCTCTTTATTCCTTCCTTGTCTTTTCTTCCTAACAAACAATCTCTTCAAAAACAAAGAAGCAACAACAACAACAACAACAAAATGAGCTGCTGTAAGCCCAAGATTTTTAAACCTCCTACCAAAACCTTCTCAAAACAAGAAAACCAAGAAGCCAAAAATGTGAAACATGAAGTTTTGCTACGCATACCCGGGTGCAAAGTCCATCTAGTGGAAGAAGGGGAAGCACTAGAGCTTGCCAATGGAGATTTCACCCTTTGTCGCATTTTGGATGACAATGTCATTCTTGCTACTACTGTGAAAATTGGTGATGATCTTCAATGGCCTTTGACAAAAGATGAACCGGTTGTCAAGCTCGATGCTTTGCATTACTTGTTTTCTTTGCCAATGAAAAATGGTGATCAACTCAGCTATGGAGTGACCTTCTTGGATGGTGGTAGTTTGGGCTTGTTGGATTCATATTTGCAAGAGAATTCATGCTTTTCGTGTTCATCTTTTTCAATTCAAAATAAAAATTTGAATTGGAATGAGTTCGCACCTAGGGTTGAAGATTTCAACAATTTTTTGGCTAAGGCAATTGCAGAAGGGACTGGTCAGATTGTTAAGGGGATCTTCAAATGTAGCAATGCCTACACCAACCAGGTTTTGCATTAGCACTAAAAATAGTAGAAAACCTTATACATAAATGGATTTTTTACAAGATATTTTGTTAATAGAAGCAAAACAATGGATCGCAAAGTGGCTGATTTAAAAAATAATTACTATATTAAGGCTGAACACAATTCCTTCTATTGGGCCTCTATTAAATGGACGCACCAATTATTTTGATTTAACTTGTCAAAACCACCTAAGTCGCACCCTCAACACTAGGGCTATTTTGGGAAGATGGTTATAATCAGTTTTTTGGTAAAAAACTGCTTATAAGCAGTTTTTTTTGTGAGAGAGGAAGTGGGTCTGGAAGTGGATTATAACCCACTTTCCAAAATAGGCCTAAAACAACACAACTTTTTTTTACTTGAGGACAAATTATTTTGATTTTAACTTACAAAATCCAAGTGCTAGTAAACACCAAACCCAAAAGGCAAAATTACTTTTATTAGTGAAGAGCCCAAAGTCGTTGATTTTAATTTTACCATACTTCTTCCCAACCCAATTTTTTGTTCTGGGATTGAACTTTTTGAAGTTTTCGTATTCTCTAGATTACCTTAAGATTTTGTATTATTTTAGGTTCTACTTTAATTGTTTGCTAACCTAACTTGAAAATTGAAATCTCTACTATTTGAATTGATTGTTGCTTGTTGGGTTGTGGATTAAATTGTTTATTTAATCAAACTTCCAAGAAAGTATTTATTTATAAATGAAAAAAATAAAAAATAAAAGTAAAAGAATTAACCCAATCTCAAGCAGGAGCTCTTGGTTCAAATTTACAACTATAAATGTTTAAGTATATAATATTGTGGTGCAATTGGTTCAATTTATTTATTTATTATATTTTCACTCTAAATTTTTGTTTCGTGTTTTCTTTTCTTGTATAAACAGTTAAAAAAAAATACAGATTATATTTTATCTTTTTGCATGGTATGTAGAAATGTAGAGGGTCCATTTTTCGCTTGGGACTCCTAAAAACTCAAGACCGAACATAATTATTAACCTGTGTCTTATCATATTTGTGTCTATTGATATGGAAAAAAAATTTGAATTTATATATTACATTGCTCAAAGTAGAATTGTTATATAGAATGCTAACATGCTTGTAAAATGCTTTCATTCCTCAAGGGCAACATAATTTAGGATTGCAGAGATCATGACATGATAAGGAAAATGACAATTTTGTTGCAGGATTGATTAAAATGAACCTTATGCTAATTTCTCTATGAGAGCAATTGTAGAGTGCACTTAATTTTTGAACGCATACTGCAATCTAGTTATCAAAACACATCAACCATATATATATATAGATTATATAAAGTGAAGAAGTAATTGAAAAATTAAATATTGAGTTGATGAAAGGGACTTGAACCTAAGATCATTAGTTTGATAAACAATACTTTTATTACTTGAGCAATACCAATGTAAATAACACTTTTAAGCAATAGACACTACATGTTTTTAATTCAAAATCAAAATTTATATTTTATAAATTTAAAAATACATCTATCAGCTGAGCACACACCCACTAATATATATATATATATATATATATGTGCGCCCGTGTGTGGAGTGGAATAATAGGACACTTCACTTGGTGACTTAAATTAACAACAATTTTGGGAGCTTAATATCATAGAAAATTCTTTGTTATTGAAAAGATTAAAAAATATTATTTCAGTACCCATGACCAATGTGATGAAACCTAGTAATCATTTTTTTATTTTTACTTTTTATGATATATCGAACAGAAAATTATTTAATATTCTTAGAGTATCATCGTCGCATGTGCATGTAATACTTTCGACCAATGAAGTCACATAAAAGAAGATGAATGATATCGACCTTATCTCCCATCCAACTAAACAAGCTGAGTTAGGCTAGCTTCACTCATCCCATTACTAGTACTCTTATTGGGTTAAGAGCACTACATCAGTACATCGAGTCATTACTTTGGAAGTAATAAATAATTAGTTATGTAGAAGACTCTAGCATAGGGAGTGGACTCGAACACTTTACCTCCTAGTGATGTGGCCACTTACTAAATGTTGGATTTTTATTATGCTAAGCATTGTGTTATACTTTACATGATTCAATGGTTTGCCAAATTAAAAGTGAGGGGCAAAAAACAGGTGCAAAAGGGAGGGGAAATGATTCTGACTCAAGCTGTGGAAGAGAAAAACAGATCAAGTAAGAGCAACAATGGTGCTGGTCCCACAAAGAAGAACAAAATCAATCAAACCCTAAAACGGTATTTTCAAAACATCAATCTTTCTGTTAGAATATCTTTTGACCAAGAAATTTAAAAAAAAAAAAATTACAATAATTCAAAAGATTTTAATGGATTTTTCTTTTACATTTTTATTATGCAGTGTGAGAAACCTGTCTCGTATGACAGAACAGATGAGCAAAGCAATGCTTGATGGTGTTGGCATTGCCACCGGGACTGTGATGGCACCGGTGGTTCAGTCGCAGGTGGGGAAGGCTTTCTTAGCCATGGTTCCAGGACAAGTCCTCTTGGCCTCACTCGATGCTGTCAGTAAGTAATAATTCTATTATCAATACAGAAATCGATAACATATCAGAAGACAGAATATACATGATTTTACAAAATTTGTTAGTAGGACCCACTCTTAAAAAAATCTTGTCTGCAATCCATATATACATTTTGTATCCGATTTTTTGACTAGTTTATGTATTCTTAGATTTGTTCCTGTGAGTAAAGAGTACTTCATAGTTTTGGGATTCAAAGAAAAGAATATGAAGTAATCACATTGATTTATCTTGAAACTACAGACAAAGTGTTAGATGCAGCTGAAGTTGCTGAAAAACAAGCCCTCTCTGCCACCTCTGCTGCCACAACTAGAATAGTTTCTGAAAGGTAATAGACTTAATAGTGACTGAAACATGGTTTCATATAAATTACAGTAGATATTGGTGTACATTCACATTTTTGGTTACTTTACAAAAATAGAGAATAAAACACAATATTAGCTTTCTAAGTTGTCAGAATGAGAATTTAAAATCACTGCAAAATTGAGTAATTGTGTAGTAGTTCCAGAGCACCAACTTAGAATGCAACAATTTTTCGACAAAATTTGTCCCATTGAATCAAATTTTCCCATTTCCAAGCAGTACATAAAATCAATTTGTCTAGTTTATCAGCTCAATTCTTTCCCTTTTTTTTCCCAGCACAACTTAATGATATGAATTTTTCCAATACTTTTTCATTTTTTTCTCCTATTTTTCTCTCTAACTCCATTTGAATTTTCATTGCCTGGCTTTTACCATTGTTGAACAAACAGATTTGGAGAAAATGCAGGGGAGGCAACAGAAGATGTGCTTGCGACCGCAGGACACTGTGCTGGCACTGCTTGGAATGTCCTCAAGATTCGGAAAGCCATCAATCCAGCTTCATCGGTGTCCTCTGGAGTACTAAAGAGCGCAATCAAAGATAGGAAAACTTAAATTGTGTGTTGTCAATTTATGTATCTGAAACATAACATGCTAAACAGTGTCTCCTTGATGGATCTAGCAAAAATAATCCTTCCCTAATGTCATAAAGAATATCAGGAATAAAGACTCCACAGTAATTTATTCACAAAAAATTACTTGAGGTTGGAAGAAAGAGCAATAAAATCAATTCATAAAGAATGTATGAAATAAATGTTCAATAATGATCAATTTACAACATATATATATATATATATATAAGTGTTTGGAAAAGAGTAATAAACTTAAAAATATTATTAATCATTTCCACCATCACAAAACTTAGTTTATGTGAAAAAAAGGTTAAATTACACTAATCACTCCTAAAGTCTAGAAAAAACAAGATGAGCCTAATAAGTTTGGCATAATAACATTTATACAAGTTTGTGTCCAAATATGGAGAAACGTTGTTGTAAACTTAGGATATAGAGAACCGTTCGAAATCAAAGTGGAAGTTCCTTGGAAGCCCCAAGTGTGTGGAGAATGCCAAATATTTGGTCATGCTACAAGTTTATGTCCAAGCTAACCAAAAACTCAAGCTCCTAGTAAACTCAAACAAGAGTGGTAGGCCAAAGAAGTAGCTGAGACAAAGGAGGAAGGCAAGCCAAGTGAATGGGTTGAAGCGAAAAAGAAAAAAAGGCAAGGACGTCGTTGATGCTCCTATGGTTAACTTTGTTCCTACACCTCCTCCATCTTCATCAAATGCATTTGATATTCTCAATACTTGTGTAGCCAATGAGGAGGTTTCTTTTTGTGCAGATCTTAAGAGCATGCTTAATGCAAATTGCTCCTCTTTGAAAGTGAGTAACCCCTCAAAAGATATTCCAAATGAAGAGGCTTCAAAGGAAGAGAAAAAAATTGTCAGGCATGCGAGTATTATAAATGGGTTAGCCTGTAAACAATCTTCATGTCTCAAAGGAGCTCCTCAATCCCTTTCAGATGGAACATTCGTTGTTCCATGAACAAACCCATCTTCAAAAGTGGAAAATAAGAAAAAGTTTCTTGAAAGAATCGTTAATCTTAAACTTGTTCAAGATATCAAGTCTAAGAGATCAAGTTGTAAGACTCCTATGAAATCGGAGGCGTGTCCGTTGATTGTTGCTTGGCCTAACTGTTGGATTCTCCTTGTATGTTTATCTACTTATTAGATTTTGTGTAGAAGCTAGGCATGTTTTTCCCCTCCTTGAATGGCGTGTTGCCTATAGGTGTGTAATGAGTATCACTGTAAGGCCATCTCCAACGGTTCACCAGATTGATCATCAAATTTGAATTTGATGAAAAAGGACAGCTTTTATCGCTTCAATGGTTTCATCAAAATGATATCAAATTGAGAACGAGCCAAAACTTTCACCAAACTAAAGAGTCGGGGAGATTTCACCAATTTACTATGAGTTTACGTTGGAAGTGGGTCCCACCGGACAACCGCCTGGACATTTGGCCGGTTGTCCCACCGGTCATCTACTTTCTTGAACAACTACCATAACATAGAGTGCATAGTAAATGGTTTGTGCAACCATGACTTTTGCCTAACTTTGAGCCGAAATTGAGATGGGCTCCGGATACCAATTGAGGTGTGTCCAGGTGGAAATGCGTTCTTTGCCGGGTGGTGATTCACTTCGTATATTTGGTCGTTCAAACCATTTTTCGAAGTGAATGCGAAATTGGCTTCGAAAGAGGCTTCAACAACACGGTAGTTGAAAAGATTTTCAAAAAACAGTTTTTTTTTTCCCCTCCCCCCCTTTCTTTCTGCAGTCAAGTAGGTGACTCAGGTTTCCTAGTTTGAAACCCCACGCCATTCATCTCTCTCCTCCAAATATGATAACTGTGTTAGAAATGGAAAGCCCTTCTTTGCAGACATATTCAAAGTGATAATTGTGTCAGATTTTGATAAATAAAGTAGAACCCATGAATCCCATGAAAACAAAACTTATATTGATTTGAGAAATATAAGTGAAACAAACAATATATACATGAAACTTATAGGAGGATTATTAGTAATCCCATGAAGAAGTGAATATATGGGATATGGTGGTTTGAAGGTCCTGTGTCTGACATTAAACCAGTCAATCCAATTCTATGACATTCTCGTGCTTTTGCAATTCAGAAATGGTGAAAATCATTTTCCAGGAAAAGAAAATAAGAGAGAAAATGAATGGAAGTTGAGAAACAAACAATATATACATGAAACTTATAGGAGGATTATTAGTAATCCCATGAAGAAGTGAATATATGGGATATGGTGGTTTGAAGGTCCTGTGTCTGACATTAAACCAGTCAATCCAATTCTATGACATTCTCGTGCTTTTGCAATTCAGAAATGGTGAAAATCATTTTCCAGGAAAAGAAAATAAGAGAGAAAATGAATGGAAGTTGAGAAACAGGGGCATAGAACAACAACTACATACATGCTGTAATTTTTCTATGGAATTCTTGAGAGACAAAAGTCCTCTTCTGCAGCAAAACTCAACAGACAGAAACACAAGAAGTGGAAAAGATCAAAGCTTTCTCAGATTTTTTGGATTGCACTTACTGGTAGATCGGCCGGTCGATCAGGGGTCAACCCCCGGACGTCCAGTGTTTTGATAAAACACCGTTAGAGTGGCTGATATCAGATAGAGGAATTGGTCATATTTTTACTCAAATTTGATGAAATTTTTTATGAATTCTATTTTTTTGGTATAGAACTTATGAGTTGCCTACCAAAAAAATAACAACATTTATACCAACTCCCTTTTAGTAAGTTAAAGTGACTAAAATTTATACAAATGGAATGAAAATACGAAAATAAATAAGATAATATATATATATATATATTCCAATATAAAATAAATGACATCATTTTTCAACCATACAACTAATAATCTCTGAAGCATGGGTATTTCGAAAAATATGCCGTACCCGTACTGGTTACTTACTGGCGTATAATACTTCGTATGGTACTTCTACATATGTACGAGGTATATGAAATACGTACTCAAAATTTTTCTTCATAATTTTTGGTGTACCCAGACGTACCTAGTATATACCTAAGTCGTACCATACCTCAATCGAAATAATATTTTCTTCTACTATGCAAATAAAATTCATTTCACTAGACTTCTTTTTTATTTTTAGTTTTATACTTAGTATTTTAAAATTAAGTTATGATTTGTAAGTTATTTAATATAATGATATTTAATTTTGGTTTATACCTTTACTTTTAGCATTAAATGTTAATTGTAGATTGGATCTTAACAAATAAACCATTTAATCAATTTTTGCAATACTCCAAATTTAAAATAAATATATTTTTACAAATGTATCAAACTGTACCCTACTTTTTTTTACATTTTACTGTATCAACGTACCTATATCGTATCAGTATCAGTATTCGTACTCGTACCCGTACCTGTGCTTTATAGCTAATAATTATTGATAAAGATGAAGCTAAGTGATATGTGAATTAAAAACTTACTATAATTATGTCAAATTTATAGGACAATGTATTTTTTTCTAAACCTTAAGGTTAAATGTAATCTTTCATTTAAAAAAAAAAAAGCCTAAAACCTTAGATTAATGAAAAAAGAAACAATCAAATTTTAAACAAAATAGAAAACTAATCAAACAATATCAAAGACTTTAGATTAAACCATGAACAAGGACAAAACAAGAATGGTACTACGAAGGAATTTACCCTAAAATAAAAGCATGCTAAAGAGGTTTCAAAATGATTGATTTTTCCCAAAATTTGATAGGGTTGATAGCATAAATCATCAATCTTATAAATCTCATCAAGAACTTTTCAAAATGAGGTCTTCAGAGAATTATTCTGTGAGATCAGGAACTAAACAACCTTCATAAAATGGGTTCATTATGATAGTGTTAGGCCGCCATGTACTCATTTGCTATACTTATCACCAAAATTGATGCTTGAGGCAGTAGTCTACTAGCACAGAGAGATTTCACAGATTCGGCCATAGAGGATTACGTGGCTGAAAAGGTATGCAAAAATTTATAATTTCATTGTTTTTTTCCTTAAATTAGGCTTTTGATGATGTAAATTATGTTATGGTATAGAACCCTAAACTATTGAATTTGAATTTAGGAATTTTTTTTATCTCCCCAACTAATTTAGGGATTTTCAAAAAAAAAACAAAAAAAAATGGGGAGGGATTTTCAATTTAGGCATTTGGAAGTTTTAATTTGGGATTTTTATAATACATTTATTTGTGTTATTTTTTAGAGATTATTCTTTTGTAAAAAATCATAACTAAATTAGAGATTATGTCTGTTATTTTATTTTTTTTATTTTATTTTTTTCCTTCCCTTGGATTTCCCTTCAACCCTAATGTTGTGTTTGGTTGAAGGATTTGGAGAGGGATTTGGAAAGGAAAAGAGAAAAGATGTGTGAAACTAGGTGAAATATAAGTATATTTTATTCACATTTCACCTAACTTTTCCCTTTCCCTTTCCCTTTCCAATTCCCTTCTCAAATCTCCCAAATCCCCCAACCAAACACAGCGTAATTGATTTAGAGGGTGCTATAATGTATTCTCCAATATGTCAAATACCATCACAGAGGTTGCTTTGTTATTGGAAGTGCTTGAAGAGCAGCTGCATTACTCACCTTGTTTCATATTACCATTATTACTAGGTATTTAAGGCCAAGTTTGGCATCCCAAAATAAGTCCATACTTTTTATCTTTTTATCTTTTTTGGGTCACATCAATCAGCATCTCCTCTCTACTTTTTCTACACATAATTCAATAAAAGTCAAAAAGTGCACTTATTTAGTCTTCCCAAACTTGGCCTTCTTTTTGCAGAATCAATGTCATCATCATCCAATAACATGTGTTGCAATGGGGGAGCTAAGATTTGTGAGCAAAAATTGCAACTGTGGTAGTGTCCTCCGAGATGACGAACAAAGACAAATTGTATTTTGTTTTTGAGAAGAAAGAAGCTTAATCCTCATAAAGTGACAAGCAACTTTTGTATTTTGAATCGAAATAACTGTAAAGAAACACATTATAGAGTAAAAAAAATTGCAAACAAAATTAGGTTGATTAACATTATAGATTTTTTTGGGGTTTTATACACCATCTCCCAAATTGAATTTAGAGCTTTGTACAAAATTCATGAATTGAAATATTAATTTTTTAGGGTTTTAAAACAAAATTAAATTCAGTCCAAAAACCAAATCTATGTGAAACAGAATGTAATAAACAAATCCATGAAAAAAATCCCAAACAAAACATATAGCCTATGAATAAGATGGAAACTAATAATAAACATGAAAGATGAAGCAATAGATGAAAATACCCTGTTTGATTGACCCGACGGCGGGAAATATGCAATATGTGTGAGGTACTCTACGAGTGTCATGAACACAAATTGTTTTTTTCCCAATAACAAAATTACAAATAAAATGATGCCCCCAAAATGACAGAAACTGTTGCATCAAGGTCTCAGCATACTGGTCCAACCATGAAAACAACGATTAACTGAACAGGAAATATATTGCAGCATGGGCATATAACTGAAAATTCAAATACCAACTGCTACACAACCAGGAAAGACTAATAATAGATTCAATTTTCAACACAAATTGTTGTTGTACATGTTTCTACATTCTTCCAGCCATACTTAACTATTAGTGAACACGATCTGCGCAAACCGTTGCTTTAAATTCATCCAAAATATGAACTCAAAAAATGAGAATGGCCATCGGTTTTATTTCTTCCATGAGCACTTGTTTACACAAGGTTTACAACAATCAATCAAGGAATCAACAAACCAATACAGATTTATACATGTCACTACATGATCTTCCTCGGTCACCATAGAAGTGCTCCATCCTCCAATTCTTATTCTTTCTTTTTTTATTTTTATTTTTTTTTTGAGACGTATTCGAGAAAATCAACATCCATATCATTGGTTAAAATTTCCAGAGTCATATATATACACACATACATAATATAAAAGAACACAACTAAAAAAGGCCTAATTTCATATCTTCATGGATCCAGATGCTTTAAAATTGCATTTTCCCTTCGGCTCATAATATTCCCTATCACCGGGGTTGAATGATAAGTAATATTCTTAGAAATTGAAAGAAACAGCCTCCATATTCCCATCCCCATTCGATTTCCTTTAGCATTTAGACTTTTGTTGACCAAACCAACTAAAATTAGGGATTGATCTAGTGTTATGCCACCACAGTAACAGACCAGTTCCTGGTTGTTACCAAGCAGGAGTATAATGCCAGTCAGTTCCATTCATGTCAGTTCTAGACCAGTCCTGCCTTTCTTATCTCTGACCTTCATAAGGGGATAGAGTTAAGTTGGATTTTCGGGGAATAGAAACAGAAAGAGTGAATGAATTTTTACTTCCTTTTCTATTGCCTTTGCTGACGCTTTCTCTTCGATTTTAAATCAACAACAATGACAGAAATGTTGTCAGAACTGTTTCTCCCAAAAGCCATTTCAGTGAGACTATCAGCGACTGCTTGTGCTGCGGGAATCTCATCATCCATCATGCATCTGCGCCGTCTCCTTAAGAGGCGTCTAGCCACCTCTCCAACATCTTCGTTTGACATGACATCCCAAAGACCATCACTTGCCAATATTAGACACTCATCCTCATCGCTCCTTGTTGTGAAAGAGATTTCAGGAACAGGAACAACCCATGGCCTCAAAAACCTATCACCTGAAACCAACACACCTATTAAGCTTAACTACTTTCAAAATTACTCATATGACAAGGCATGAAAAGTAGAGCTATATAATCACCATTTTGTTCAAAATAGAGTGATTTTTGGAATATAGTCTGCTCAATTTTATTGAACCTCATGATGGGTTCATTTTGACATCAAATACAGGAAGACATCAGTAAAAGACTCAAATCCAAAGGAACACAAAAGAATGTGAGAAGAAGAAGAAGCAGAAATCTTGAGAAGATATGTTCCTCTTGAAATCTTCATAAATGTTTCTACTTCGCTGCAATTGTAACATGATACTCCATGGTCTATTGAAGCGTTAAACGATTTTGGATTTCCATACATAACAGAGAATCACCAAGGTAATACTTTAAGATTAACAACTTAGCATAAAACAAATAAGGCAAACTTCACTTTACCCCTATGGTTTACTTCATGTGCGGTTTGCCTTCCTATCATTTGGAAATAAGTACATAACCCGCTTATAGTTTGTGAATTAAATTGCATCGTTAGACATTTTGTCTAAGGTAACAAGTGTGAAATGTGTGCCTGTAAGGGGTTATGTGCTTATATCCAAATTTCAGGTGGTAAACTGCACGTAAAGTAAAGCAAAGGGGTAAAGTGCGTTTTGAGTCCTAAAAAAATGAAGAGAATGTGCGGGGTTTACACAATGAGATTACTTGTGTGCAAGGATAGGTAACCAAGTTAGTATACTTGCAGAGCTCTAGAAGGAGGGAAGTCTAAACGAGTAATAAAAAGGCTTATCTATATCATTTTAGCCCCCCCGAAAGCCCCTCGACCGTTGCGACAGGTAGACCGCTTGAGAGCCTTGCAAGCATTTTGAGAGTTAACAACAGGAGAGAGTGATTGAGAGACTTGATTACAACCGTTAGAGATTCACGTTAGCATACTCAATATCGTACTGATCAATTGCAATGGAGATCTAGATTGAATAAACAAGATCGATTCATGTGGCCCTCTTACTCCCCTTACTTGATACGATAGAGATCAATTGTTTACTTCAACTAAAATCGATGAAGTACTGAAATTACTTCAACTTCAATGGATGAACTTCTTGCTTACTTGCCAGGCTGCCACTCTGAACTTCACTACCTTACTATATTTTTTTAAAGTGGAATGAAAGTTAATATTTTACTTTTTCTTTAAAAAAAGCTACAGCTTACAAAATATTTTAGCTTTTCACTTGAGTCATCAACAGTACAAACAGTGCATTTTAGTTCATACACCACAGGAATTATGTGTTTATGTTCAAATGTTGGGGGGTAAACTGCATATTGAGTAAATCACATGAAGGTAAAGTGAGATTTGTTTGAATATATTGTATATATGGCATGATTGTGTATATTAGCCTAATATACACAATCATGCCATATATACAATATATTCAAACAAGATTGACCCAACAAAATACTCATTTTTCTGTGTAGTTACATCAAGGAGTACAGGTCCATCCTGGACATCTGGAAACTTCAACAAAAGCACACAATGATTCAGTTCCATTTGGTTTGTAGTAAAATGTTACAAAAACACAATAGATGGAAACAACACTGAAATTTGCATAACGGTGCTGAAAAGAACAAGTATCATTAGATGCTTTGATAATAACATAGTGGCAGGCAGGCTTTAAAATTGACAAACAGGACATCTGCAAAGAAGAGAAAAGATACCTATAGCTCTGGACATGGCAAGAACACCAAGCACCCTTGCGCCATTCCAGTTTATAACTTTCCCTCCCGCACTTTCAATCCTCATGAGTTCGTCTTCTCTATCAGGCTGTACAATTTAACAACAACAATTGTCTTTAAACCTGGTCAAAGAGATAAATGTCCAGCGAATCTGTCTGTCTGTCTGTCTCTCTCTCTCTCAGCCCCATTTGCTACATGCATGATAGTTACCAGAATAGCAAATGGAAGCACGAAACAATAGGGAAAAGAAAAGTGGGAAACATGGCCAGAAACTATATGCATACAAGAATTTTAAAGTACAACAAATGCTTAATTGAAACATAGTTTTTGCTTGTTTCCTCAGAGCATAAGTGCTTAATTACTTTTCCCAATTTTTCCATGTGTTTAGTTAATTTACAAAACCTACCTAAATTGTTTTCATCCCTTTTGGTCGCTTGAATCGTAGTTAAACAATTAAAGCAAACATTATGTACACAAAATAATAGATAGAGAGAAGTGAGACATTGCAAGGAGAGAGAGGGAGAGAACTCTGGTTTTGATATACCTTTTATAACTTTTGCCCTAATTTGGTAAATAACATTCAGATCTTCAAAGTTTAGGAAGCTGTTTTCTAATAAACCAAACCAAGCCATTATGTGAACACAGTTTCAAAAAGGAAAATGATATGCATGCCAATTAAAAGGTCGAAGTCAACTCATGTGGCGTAACAGGACTATGCAATGTCATGGGCCCATAGATGCATCTGCCAATGACCATTTTCCAAGTGAGTCAGTTTGGTGAGATTTTCGTCATGAGAAGCACTGCCTTTTCAAAAATTCTGAAAATAATTTAAAAGTATTTCCCAAAAGGGGGTATTTTTAGAAAATCTTCCCACAAACAGTTTTTTGAAACAATTTGTCAAACAAAATTTTCATATTAATTTTATCTTCCTGTTTAGGAGAACAAAGAACAGAAAATAAAAAAGAAATCAGATCAGACACACTTCAGTAATAACAGAAAACTAAAACAAGAGAAATGCTAGAAACCCCCAATTTTAGACCATAAACCCACCCATAATGATATGGCAAGGGAGTTGGGCCTTGTATCATTGAGTGTAACAAATCAAAATTGACATCTATTATACCACATCATTATGAGTCAAATTGTGAAAGCTTTTTGTGAGTCTCAAACATTTTTCCTAAAACAAATTCAATTATGGTAACTGTTAATTCAATTATGAAGAGAGCACACTCAATCCATCCATCTTAATCTAATATATTTTCATTAAATGCTCTAAATTTTTTTTATTGGCACCGGGTGTCCGGATCAAAACCCGACTAATTCCTAGAGATGCACAAACCCTCGACAATCAAGTAAAATCCAAGTTGAATTAAATTTTACCAAAGATATTACTATTGGGTAAATCTATAATTATAAAATTTTAAGTTATAAAGTTTATTAAATTTTTTAAAGTCTCCTTTCCAATGCTATATGTCTCTAGAAAGGTTTTCCAAAGTTTGTCAAATAGTTTTCACGAATTTCCTGTATGTCTTGTTGAAATTTATCAAATTATTCTCCTAGACACCATTCACATGAACAGAACTTGGAGAATTTCTAAACTCACCTTCTGATCAACAGTCAAGGGGATTGTTTCGGTCCCTCGGCAAAGCACTACCCTTGAGTCACCACAATTGGAAGTAATAATTTGACAACCTGATAGAACCACCACAACAGCCGTTGATCCAACCATTTCTGGTGCCAATGCCTCTGTCACTACCTCATTGTCAGCCCTCTCAAAACTACTAGAGAATGTTGCTTCCCACCTCTGGCGCCATTCAAATCCGTCAACTGTTTCTCTGTCCCACTCCTCTGCTATCACTTTGTGCATACGCTCCGCACAAAAGTTAGCCACCTATGAATTTTTTAAGCAAAGTTAATTAAAATACAATCAAGCCATCAAATGAGAAGCATGCAAATGCAAGGCAAACAAGTTAAATATAGGAAAAAAGAGATAATAAAAAATAATAACAAAAGATGTCAAAGGTTATAAATAATTGAAAAGCATAATGACAGTTTACCATATCAAACTTAGTCTAAAGTTTTGGTATGATTATAACTAACTTTAGACTAACTCCCCAAGTAACAACCTTTCATTTGTTACAGTTGTAGTTGAATCATTTAAAGCCACATACTCTAATTCCAATACACTAATGCAGCTCAATTTTTAAAAATAATAATAATAATAATATAAATAAATAAATAACTCCTGATCCTCATGGTTGGCAGCTCCAATAGATGAGAACTCCACCTCACCTAAACCCTCCATCCACCCATTACCAACACTCAACAAATGCTCAACAATTGTATAAGGAATATATGAGGAACCAATCATGAAAGGGTCTGAGTTAGAGCTAAGGAGATCCATGATGAAGTCACCTAATTCTAATATAGGGTTGCAAATGACCCGATTTGAGTTTTGAGTTGAATTTTGAGATGTTTGAGTTCCGCTTGTTAAAAAATTAGTCAAACTCAAATTAAAGCTGAATTAAGTTGAACTTAAAAATCGAGCCCGACCTCAAATCGTCCATTGTTTGAGAAACTCAAAATTAACTAGAGTCAACTTAATTACATAACTAAACCAAGCTGGAGCTCTGAAAGACAAACCTATGTACTGGAAAATGTTAATAAATCTTTTGCAACTAAATATTTTAACTGTATTATACATACAAACACAAAATTTATATAGAATTTTTATCCAAAATAATGTGATAGTTCTGAATCCTATCATTTTAAAAACAAAAGTTCAATTTACATTTTCCAAAATGTCATTATCACCTACAATTTTCCCTATATTGCTAAACACTAATCAATCAGATAAACAAAAGTTAATACTTAACCTAAGCACTAGATAATTATTCAGTAGTTTAACTATCAATAGATCTTAATAATTAGATTTAATTGTCCTCATAAAATCACCACTAAAAATAATTTTTTTTGGATGTTTTTTTACATGTCGCTAAAAATTGACAATTAATAACTTTTGTTTATCACAATTTTTATAAATTGTCATTAAAATTTACAATTAATAATATTTTTCTGTGAATTTTTTTCAAAATATTGCTAAAAGTTAAAGAGTAACAATTTTTTTTATGACGATTTTTTTCAACTGTCCCTAAAACTTAAAATTTAAAATTTAAAACTTAAAACTTAAAACTTATAATTAGTGACATTTTTATTAACAATAGTGGTTAATAAAACGTTATTACTATTGGATAATAAGATGACTTTTTAAGTCTCCCATAATTATTTACGTGATATCGATATGTAAAATTAAATTTTAATTTACTTTTTACCGTAAAAGTTGGAAGTACCTGAGAGCCACCATGGCCATCATAGACGCCAAAGAAATGGACGGGCGAGATCTCTCCAGAGGTTTGAGAACCGGGGCCGGTGCACCCTCCCACGTGATCGCACGTGCGCGTCATGAACCCCGGCACGACGGCAACGGCGTCCTCCATCTCCCTCCGCCTCCCGATCACCGAACTGAACCCCCACGTCACTCCCTTGTTCTTCCTCCCCACGCACTTCTGCCTCGGCGGCGCCGTCGCCTCCTCCGCCGCCATCAGGTCCGGCGCCGGCGTCCCCACCAGCGGCAGCGGCGCCACTAAGGTAGCCGGAATATCCCCCGAGCTGCTGCTGCTGCTGGTGGCGGAGATGTCGCCGGAGCTGGAGCTGCTCCGAACGTCGTCACTACCGAGTGTCGACGAGGCGGCGGAACTCGAGGAGGGTAATTCGAGGACCGAGTCGACTCGGTGATTGTCTTGTTCCTCTAACTGGTAGTTAGTTTCCATGGAAGACCTTACATTCAGCGCCACCACCTGAGCTTTTGAATGTTGAAAAGCTGAAGCACAGAGAGGGGCTTAGATAGAGAGGTAAAAGGTAAGATGAGAGAGAGAGGGTAGAGAGGGGATGATAAAAGATGGGAAATGAACCGCTAAAGCGTTGACACGTGTGAGTGATTGTGAGAGTCGATGGTGAGAAATTAATTTAGTACTTTCTGTCACTATCGCTAACAAGACTAGCACACAAAATCAATTACAAAACAATCACATAAAGTAATCATTCTTATATATATCAAATTATATGATTTATATTAAAAGATATAACTTTAATCGACAATGCTACGTAGCTCAAATTTTGTGCCTCAAAAGTGGCTCAAATGGTCAAAACGACGTCGTTTTGAGTACAGAACAACATAAAAATGGCCAAAACGACGTCGTTTTGGCCATTTGAGCCACTTTTGAGCCACAAAATTTGAGCTACGAGACATTTTCCAACTTTAATTGAGTTATTTCACTTGTAATAAAGTGTGATTGGTTTATGTGGACAATATGTATCCATAGATTTGTTGCAACATCACATACAGGTATACAATTTGAGTAATGTTGGGATGACCATCTCTTGCCCTTGTCATTATGTTTGAAAGTATGTGATTTGATTTAGTTTGAGTTTATACGTCAAACAAATTAACCTAGCATAAATAAAATTAGACTTGGATCTTCGATTTGAAATCCAACCATTGGTCCACCCGCAAACCTTTTAGCAATTATGAAAAAATAACAAAAAAATAAAATAAAATAAAATAAATAGTCTTAAATATTAGCATCAAGCCAAGTCCTTTGGTTTGTGAAAGGAGTCCCATTGGCCCAACTCACGAGCTCGCCTAGACTAAATTCGTTGGGTAGAACTTGTGGTTAAGGTTTTGGCTAACAAGTTGGGCCGACTTGAGCTCCCAAAAAAAAGCTTGTGGATTTAGTCCACGTGTGAGCTTGGTTTGCACTTTCGTAGGCCAACTGAGCTAGCCTCGATGCCGACCCTTAATTTTTAATGGTGTGTTAACTTAATTATCACAGTATTATATGAAAGATATACATAAGTGATGAGGCTTATTACACATATTATCTTAATAAGTAAGATAATAAATAAAATACAATATACAAATGTGATAAGTATAAACATTATTTATACAATATATAATCATTTTCTCAAAAACAAAAATAAATTTTTAGGCAAAATAATCATGTGTATTTAATTCAAAATTTCTCTAAAACATTACTAACTGAGCTCGAGTAGTTTATGTGGGGGCTGTCCAAATTGCACTCAACTTTTGTGAATGAATGAAGAAATAATAATGCTACATTTATTATATTTCAACAATATTATATTTATAATTTTATTTGTGAACATTTTATTAATGTAATAAGTCTCACCACTCTTGCATATATTTAGGCTAAGTTTGGCAACCCTTGAAAAATTCAAAAAGACAAAAAATATTCAAAAAGTTAAAAAGTTAACACTATTCAGCAAAAAAAAATATTAAAAAAAATAATATACACATATTAATACAAATAAAAAAATAAACTCATGGATTGGTACTGACGAGATGGTGAAGTTAGTGACCGAGAGGGAATTATAGTAAAATATTCACTAAATTGGATGGTAGAGATGGGTCCGTAGGGGCCACCATGGGTCCCGTTTTGATAATCTGAACCGTTGAATAAATAGAACTCGTTTAGTACTATATTCTTGTAAAAAATCATGTCTATCGAATATCTTTAAATACATGATCAAATCAGTTTTGTATAAAAATAGATGGTGTTATAGTTAACAGGTAACAAAAAAAACTAACACGATCAGATAGCTATTAATATCCAATCAACATGATTTTTTACAAACATATCGTACTCAACGAGTTCTACACATTGAATGGTTCCGATTAGTAAAACGGGACCCATGGTGGGCCTCAATGGGCCGAACAAAACTGACCAATTTATGCCTGAAAAGTAGAGAATCAGGCCAAGTTTGGTAACCTAAAAATAATCTATCTTTTTATCTTTTTATTTTTTTTCATCACATCACCTCTCTACTTTTCTGCACATCTTTTCGTAAAAAGACAAAAAGTGCACTTATTTAGGTCATCTCAAACAACCTCAATCTCCTACATTGCCCTCTCCCGCGCTGCCCTTTAGGCTTCCAACTGTACGACCTATTCCATCACTTTATTCTCTTATACACTTATTTATACAATTTTTTAATACACATTTTTTCATAAAAAGTCAAAAAGTTAACTCAAACATTCATATTTTTTTCCTCAACTTTTTAGTCTAAAAAGATAAAAAATACACTTATTTAGGACACCCCAAACAACCTTTTAATATAATACTAATAGAAATAAATTGTCATAATAATATTATTCATCTGAAAAAATATAATTACTATGATCATCTCCATCTATTATATTCGATGCAGCTTTTTTTTGCAGTCGAAAGTGCAGTTGGCCATTTGTGGGCTTATTAGGCTTATCTTAATAATTCAAATCATTTAATTTATAAAAATTGTCGAAAAGATTATTTATGTGAAAAATTAAATTGATCATATATCGTTAGATACATGCTCAGTTTGCATGTGTCTTAATAAAAATGGACGATATTTACAATTTTACTAATAGACTATTTATTTTTATTATGACAAAACTAATCAGATCATATATCTAACAATATCTAATTGATTTAATTTTTTATATGAATAATTTTCTTATTAGTTCTTATAAAATGAACAATTTAAATTATCAAGATAGATTCAACATGAGAACAGAGAAGGTGATTTTTGATAAATTCACTTTTATAGGTATATAGGTCATTAGATCTAATGAATTATTTGTTTTGATTTTAAGGATATAGTTAATGGAATATATAATGGTAAAAAATAAAAATTATTAATTGCTTGGTTAGAGTTTTTTAGAAATATTTTTCAAAAAATTCTATTTTTTATTTTTCGTATTTTTTTATTTTTACTGAATTTTTTTAATATTTTAAGTAATTTTTTTTTTAATTTTTACTAATACCTAACATAAATATATCTAAAAAATAAAAAAATTGTGAAAAAAACCTTTTAAAAATTTATTAAATACCAAAAATACAAATAAAATATGAGAATTCAGTATATTTTTTATATTTTTATGTATTTATTAATTTTTTAAAATATTTTTTTATAAATATTTTACTTTTTAGATATATCTAAGTAAGGTGTATCTAAAAAACTAAAAAAAAAATATTTAAAATTTTAAAAATATTCACTAAAAATAAAAAAACACAAAAATCAAATAACTTAATTTTCAAAAAATTTAATGAAAAAAATTTAAACCAAACACATTGATTATTTTTTATTTTTACTCTAATATTTTTTCTATCTCTATTTTCACACGTCACTATCAATCGTCGCCTATCGCTGTTTGCAACTCGCCAAAAAGTCGTTGATTGGTGACAATCAGCAGTGATGGAGAATAAATAGGCGAACAAGTAAACATGTGAACAAATAAACAAACAAATAAATAAAAGTTCATATAATATTTTAAATTATTATTGTCATTATAGATAAAAATAATTATTCTGTTTGATTTTTATTTTTAGAATACATTTAAAAAAAAAATTAATTTTTTGTTTTTTTTATTTTTTATATTTACTGAATTTTTTAATATTTTAAGCAATTTTTAATTTTTAGACACACCCAACATAAATACACTTAAAAATATTTGTCAAAAAAATATTTAAAAAATTCACTAAATACTAAAGATACAAAAAAAAAAAAAACTAAAATTTAATATATTTTTCATATTTTTGTGTATTTATTAATTTTTAAAAATATTTTTCACAATTATTTTACTATTTAGATACATCTAACTAAGATAAATTTTAAAAAATATAAAAAATTACTCAAAATTTTAAAATATTCACTAACAATAAAAAATATACAAAAAATAAAAAAATTTAATTTAAAAAAAATTAAAATCAAACACCGAAGAGAGTTGGGAGTAATTGTCTAAAAAAATTTAGGCCGTGTTTGGTTAGGTATTCTAAACACATTTTCACCCACTGATTTGAGTGTAGTGTTTGTTTTGAGCTTTCAAATTATAATTCCACACTTACTTTTGAAAACTCATTTTCAGACGAAAAAATTTGGCTAATTCGGTCGTCTTCCTGGACGTCCAACCGATTGATAGGCATAGTGTTCGGTTTTTTTTTTTTATATTGTAAATAAAAAATATTTTAAGAATTTTTTAAATTTTTATATGAGTTTGGAATAGAATTTTGGATTGTGTGTTTAGTTATGAGTTGTAAATTTTTGAATTAAATAATTAATCTAATTTCAAAAACTTAAAATTCCCACCAAAACTCTTTTTAAAACTTATAATCAAACAAAATTTTCACACTTAAATCATAATTTCAAAATTCACAAATTCAAAATACAACTCTATTTTTAAATAATATTTAGAAAACTCTACCAAACATTATCTTAAATTTGAACTTAAAATTGGAGTATCCTAAATTAAATATTAATTAACATTTTATGTCACATCAAATAATAAATAACAAAAAAAGATTAAAGCAGATGGTGATTGCATTCATCAAATATGAAAGGAACTATTAATTAAAGAGTCGTACTCAGCTGCTTTTCGCTGCACCGCCACGTATCGGTCACCATCTGGCGGTGCATTTGCCATGCTGCGTTGGGATCAATATTTTGTTGTCTCCCTCATTGAATTATTATTGCTGGGGGACAAATTTTTCTGTGCTGCAACATTTGTTGGTTATTTTTGACTTTTTAAAAGTTAGAAATATAATTCAAGAACATTAGAAAAGATTTGAAAAATTTTATAAATACTCCAATAAATATCAATTTTTATTAAGCGAATGTGTAAATTTTTTCTTAACTTCAATGAAGAAAATTTTATTATATTGTGTTGAAAAGATAATCTAAAGCTTTAACTCAAATTCGTAATAAAATGAGAGAGAGATTGAACAGAAATTATAATTAATTAACTAAATAAACAATTATAAAATATTACCTTTAGTAAGACAACTTTGAAACTTTTAAACCGACCAAGTTTTGGAATTACAAGGCTAATCTACACTTACAAAATGTAAGTGTAGTGCATAAAAATAAAGTGCATAAATTTAAAAATAAATGAAATTGATAAAGATGTAGAAACTAGATTTAGTCAAGGGTCTCCTTAGTCTTTGTTTTCATTTAAGCATTGTTTGTCATAACTTAAAAAAGTTAAAAAGTTAAAAAGTTAAAAAATCATTATCTTATTTAAGTCACATCATCTTATTTAAATCACATCTCTACCACATCGCTTCAAACATAACCCGTACCCAACCCATATTTCATAAAAAGTCAAAAAGTACACTTATTTAGGTCATCTCAAACCACCATTTATTTATAATTTTCTTCTGATGCCTTCAAAGCAGTTAGGCTATTTTCTCTCACCATGATCTCCTTCTTTCTCGCTACTTTTTGGAGCCATAATCTTCTCTTCGTGCTTATGTAACTGCTAATAATTGTTCCTTGTTAACTCCTTCTCCACGCACCTCTCATATGTTGCCCATTATCTTTACCAATTGAACTTGCATTCGCGGCTCACGTGAGTACCTTCAAAGGTGAGACTCTTCACTATATCATCAAATACTATTGAGTACCATTCTCCTGCCATGTGTCACTTTCGAATTGGATGATTTAAATGTAGCGCCAACAACATTATAATACGTCTCCGAATTTGAGTGATTATTGAACTGTCTTGAAGTATTACTCTATATAATTTATTACATAACACATGTCAAGTTATTTTTAAATTTTTTATAAAAATATATATATGATTGAGTCTCACCCTCAATTTATTAGTGTGTGTTAACACAAAATGATGCAGAGTATTAGTCAAGACCACCAAATAACTAGTACTTTTTTAAATATTTGCATAACTTATATTGTGACAGAAAAATTATAATTTTTTAAAAATTTGATTTTTGTAACAAAATAATTTTTAATTTTTTAATTTTATCAATCTAAATTATTCGTCTATTTTTGTTAAGTAAAATCAACAGACAAATATGATATTTTAGCCATTCAACTTAATATATGTGTGTATAAAATATTTAAAATATATTTTTTCAATGAGTTTAATGACTAAAATATCATTTTCAGTTGATTTTACTTAACAAAAAATAAGAAGATGGTTTAGATTGAAAATAAATTAAAAAATTATGATTCAAATTGATAAAATTTAAAACTCAAAGCTTATTTTGCTATAAGGGTCAAACTGTAAGATTTTTTTTTTTCTTCTTAATTTCCCCTATTGTGACACTTGCTCTGTTGTATTAGACTCACCTCCTCCCTTGAGGTTTGCAAAAAATAAAATTACTCCCACATTTTTTATATAATTTCATAGACTTCCCTTTTAATATCTTAAAAAAAAACTAAAACTAATGTAGGTATAATAGGTAGACACTGAAATAAATAAAGATAAATATATATTTTAGTTGAAAATTGATGACTGTTATTTTTCATTCATAAGATCAACAAATTACTAATGAAAAAAATATCTAACTGTTAATTAAAACCTCTAGGGAGGTTATTACAATTATGTCAAAAGTATGAGATTAATTATATATATATTTTCAAACCTCAAAAGAGGTGAGTGTAATTTACCCTAAAAAATAAATTTATTGGGACACTTCATGAATTTGCCCCAAAGCTATAATATAATTTCCCTTAAAAAATGGTCATGCTCAATCAACCACCTTTCCTCCATCCTTTCCTTTCTTAAAAGGAAAAAAAAAAAAAAAGGAGGAAAAAAATGATGACAATGACACATAATTAGATTTTTAATATAGACTTTGCATATTTTTACACATTTTCATATAACATTATACAATTTTTACACATACATAGACGCTAATGATTAGTCACTAGTTATTAGTGTTTCCTCTTTTGTTGTGTTTGGATTATAATCTTGTGAAGGAAAAATAAACAGTTTTTTTTTTTTTTGTTCATAATTTTTTTTTTCCCTTTACAAATTCATAATTCAAAACATAACGTGAAAAACACTAAAGCATGATTTATAAATTTTTTCATTTACAGGAAACATGAAATATCTTCTTTTTTTTTTATTACAAAAAAATCAAAAATAAAGAACAGTAAAATGTGTAGTTAGTTGACAGGGCAATACTAGAGACCACTAAAAGTGATATTCTAAAACAACTACTAATGATGTGGCACCCACTTTTTAAAAAAAAAAAAAAAATAGACACAACAACATTGTGGCAGTGGATGGGACCCACTGCCACATCATTAGTGGTGACACTAATTAGTGCTCTCACTCATTTTCCTAGTTGACGAAGGCCAAAAGTGTTACTGGAGTGTGCCCAGGTCGTAGCTGAGGAGGGCTGTTTTGGAGTGAGGAAGGCTGTTGAAAGAGGAGAGAGAAAAAAGAATAAATAAAATATGTTTTCAAAACAATTGAAAAATATTTTATTGCCATTTTTGGGCAAGGAAAAATGATTACCTAATATATTTTCATTTTAAAAATGTAAAGTAATAATTAATAGTAAGTACTATTAATCAGATTTATTATGAATTTTGTTTTATTTATTCGTTCCTTGTTTTGATAATAATTTTTTTTTCAAACATTTTAAATATGTTTTGTATTTGTGAAATGATCATTTCGGTATTAGTAATGATATTAAGAAATTTATCAAAGTGATAAATAATTGGAACACTATGACTTTTATTTATAAATTTTGATTTATTTTTAATTTATTTGTATTAACTGGTATTGAAATATGATGTGGGAATGATAAGTAATTTAATTGAATTTTTTAAAATATTTTTATAGTGATAAATTTATCATTAAAAATTAAAACAATTTACTAGTAAATTAGTCTATTCAAAAAGGTCCCATATTTAAAAGTTTTAAATACTAAAATAAAAGGTACAAAATAAAAAGTTACCAAATAAAGCTATAGTAGTTAAAAGTTACCAAATAAGTGCTAAGCTAGTAGTTATGCAAGGTGTACCATACATTCAACATCAAGTCAACTACCCAATCACTCAAAGTTAAAAAGATAAAGATATCAGGACTCTCGTTTATTTTATTTTTATCTTTTTTTGATGACCTAACTTATTAAAAAACTTCAAGAATAGAATATGGGCTACTTATCATTCAAGCAAGTATAGAATATGGGCTACTTATCATTCTAGCAAGGGAGGACTCGTTTGGAAATAAATTTTTTTAATAATTTTTTAATTTTTTAATTAAAATATAATGTAAAAAAAATTAGTATATTTAGCATATTTTTTAATTTTTTACGAAAAGATATACAAAAAGTAGAGAGAAAAGAGAATGTTTTATTTTTTGGTATAGGTTGTTAATTTTTTGATTTTTTTAGTGACTTTTTGACGTTTTGACTAAGAAAGTCACTTGCTTAGGCCTCGTTTGGGAACATGTTTTTTTTAGTAACTTTTTGACTTTTTAGCTAAAACATGATGTAAAAAAATTAGTATGTTTAGGATGACTTTTAAATTTTTTATGAAAAGATGTGTAAAAAATAGAAATTTTTTTTTTTGACTTTTTTATATAAGTTGTTGACTTTTTTATTTTTTTTTAATAACTTTCTAATTTTTTAACTTAAAGAGTCATTTGCCAATCGAGACGTTATTATGTAAGGGTCATTCAATTGCTCTATACATTTAATTGTAATAAAAATAAAAAATAAAAAAACCTGAATTCAGTAGAACTCTTTTCTTTAGAAAATATTTTTCTTTAAATAATTTTTATTACAAAATTGTGCACCAAAAAAAAAATTAACAGATAAATTAATTTTTAGTAAATTAAGTGGTCAATAAGAGATATTCTTTCTCCATTTATTTATTTATTTATTTTCTGAGAACTACTAGTTTGTAGTAAAATTTTGAATAAATTATAAATATACTCTTAGAGATTTTCTTAAAATATTAATTGTTCTTTGTAGTTTTAGAAATTACATTTTACCTCTAAGATTTTCTAATCACATAACAAATAACACATTTCATTAATTAACAATTAAGTCAATTAACAGTTTTTAATGATGTCAACATTACATTTCAATTAACAGTTCATATAATTTCGTTGTTGTATACGATTTATGTTAAATGACAAATTATGGCAGGAAGATATTTATAATTTCTAAAACTGCAGAAGACAATTAGTATTTTAAGCAAATATTAGAGGGTATATTTGTAATTTACTCTAATTTTTTTTAACAATTAAACCCAACACAAGGAGTGATTATTTGGTGGTCTTGTTATATTGCACCATACTATTTATCACTTAATACTTGTTAAATTATTTTCAAAAGTCAAAAAAAAATATATTGATTCTTACTATTTTAATCAATAAATATCAAGTTGAGATATCACATGAATTTGTTCTAGTATCATCAAATATTTTTTCCAAAGTAAGACCATCTCTGGTGGGAGAGGAATTAACAACCTACATAATAACAAAAATGTTAGAGACTCCAAATATTCAATAAGCATTCCATCAAATACTCACATTATAGATCTCACACTCATGAATGTAAAGTAGAAGGGTGTGTTTGGTTTAATTTTGAAAGGTAATTTTGTGAAAAGATTTTTGACGATTCAAAACTTGTTTGGTTATGAGTTTTTAACCTAATTTTGGAAATAGTATTTAGAAATTTGAAAATTCAAAACTTGTTTGGTTATGAATTTTTAAAACTAATTTTTGAGTTTTTTTTGGGTCTTGTAGTCAAAACATTTTTGCAATATTATAGTCAAATTTGTTTACTTCTGTTATATACCTAATAAACCAAACCAAACCAAGCTTTAAGTCCCATCAAATGGGGTCGGCTACATGAATCATTCTTCTTCATGCGGCCCTATCAAAGGCCATTTCGTTAGTCAAATTAAGTAGAACCATATCTCTATTTACAATGTTAGCCAACGTTAATCTAGGCCTACCTCGTCCCCTAACACTCATCTCTACTATTACAGCATCGTATCTCTTCACTACTACCTCTGTTGGTCTCTGTTGAATGTGACCAAACCATCTCAATAGATTCTCTCTCAACTTATCTTCTATCGGTGCTACTCCTGTCCATTCCCGAATACACTTATTCCTAATTCTGTCTTATCTAGTCTTGCCATACATCCACCTTAGCATCTTCATCTCAGCTATACTCATCTTATCTACATGTTGTTTCTTGGTTGCCCAACACTCCGTCCCATACAACATCGCTAGTCTAATAACCATTCTATAGAACTTACCTTTTAGTCTAGTGTGTATTCCTTTATCGCACAGTACCCCAGACGCACTTCTCCACTTACATCATCCGGCCTTAATCCTATGGGCCACATCCACATCAATCTCCCCCGCTGTTGTGATAATCGACCCTAAATAACGAAAATGTTCACTCTTAGACAATTCTTGGTTCTCAATCTTCACTTCTCTTCTGCTTTCATTGTTACTATTACTAAATTTACACTCCATGTACTCTGCCTTATTTCTGTTTATCCGGAAACCTTTAGATTCAAGAGCTTTTCTCTAAATCTCCAGCTTTGTATTAACTCCTTCTCTAGTCTCATCCACTAGCACGATATCGTCTACAAAAAGCATACACCATGGCACGTTATCCTGAATATTTCTCGTCAACTCATCCATTACTAAAGCAAAAAGATAAGGGCTTAAGATAGATCCTTGGTGTAACCCAACAGTGATAGGAAATTCATTTGTCTCTCCAGCAGGCGATCTAATAGTGGTCACCACCCCTTTATACATGTCTCTAATCACATCAATGTAACATTTTGTCATCCATTTCTTCTCTAACACCCACCATATTATATCTCAGGGCACTCTATCATATGCTTTCTTAAGGTCGATAAACACCATATGAATGTCTCTTTTCTTTTCTTTATACTTTTCTATTACTCTCCTCAAAAGATAAATCGCTTCCATTGTTGACCTGCCGGGTATAAACCTAAATTGATTCTCTGACACCTCTGTTATATCTCGCAATCGGCGTTCCATCACCCTCTCCCACACTTTCATTATATGGCACATTAGCTTGATTCCTCTATAATTGTTGCAATTCTAGACATCTCATTTATTCTTATATATTGGCACTAAAATACTCTTCCTCCACTCATCTGGCATGTTCCTAGTCAACAAAATTTTGCTAAACAACCTAGTCAACCAAGCAACCCCTTTTTTACCCAAGCATTTCCAAGCTTCAATAGGGATATCATCGGTCCTAAAGCCTTATTTGATTTCATCTTCTTAAATGTAATCTCCACTTCAAAGTTGCAAATCCTACGATAAAACCTATAGTTTTGGTTTATCGTATTACTAGTTATTTCTTCCCCTATTGCCGTATCTCCATGTTCCTCATTTAATAATTTCTCAAAATAGTTCTTCCATCTTTCCTTTATCTCTTCATCCTTTACCAATACCTTAGAATCCTCACTCTTGATGCACTTAACTTGATTAAAATCTCTTGTTTTTCTCTCCCATATCTTAACAAGTTTATATACTCTCTTCTCTCCTTCTTTACTATCTAGTCTAGTGTATAGGTCATCATAAGCTTTCAACCTAGCCTCTCTCGCTACTTTTTGACATCCTTATTAGCCAATTTATAGCTCTTAAGGTTTTCCTCAGTTATATCCTTCTGCCACTTTTTAAAGCACTCTTTCTTTGCCTTAACTACCGCTTGAACCTCTTCCCTCCACCACCAACTTTCCCTAGCGCTGAGTCCCGTCCCTTTCGACTCTCCAAGCACTTCCTTTGAGATTCTCCTCATACAATTGGCCATCAAGTTCCATATAGTGTTAGCATCATCATCCAAGTCCCAAGTACCTTCCTTATCCATTCTATTCTTAAATATTTCTAGTTTAGCCCCTTTTAGGTCCCACCATCTCGTCCTACGATGCCTACCATCCTTCCTAGCTTGGTTTTGCCCTCTAAAACATAAATCTAGTACCAAAATCCAATGTTGAGAGGTCAGGCTCTCTCTAGGAATCACCTTACAATCATTGCATTTTAGGCGGTCCATTTTTCTCACTGAGAAGTAATCTATTTGGCTCTTAACTGACCCACTCTTAAAAGTTATCAAATGCTCCTCCCTCTTCTTATACATAGTATTGGCCACCACCAAGTCAGAAGCCAACGCAAAATCTAAAATACTCTCTCCAGCCTCATTTCTGTCACCAAAACAGTATCCACCATGCGTCCTTTCTTAGCCTAGTTTATCTATGCCTACATGGCCATTAAAATCTCTACCTATAACCAGGTTCTCTCCTACGGGCATCTCCTGTAAGATCTCATCCATTTGCTCCAAAAAATCCATCTTAGTCTGATCATCTAATCCTACTTGAGGGGCGTATGCACTAATAACGTTCACTATATTCCCTCCAATAATTAGTTTAACTAACATAATCCTATCCATTTTCCTAATGACCACCATTACATTTTCCACCAGACCTTTGGCAATTATGATTCTTACCCCATTCTTGTGTCTGTCCTTACTACTATAATACTGTTTAAAACCGGTATCCTTAATTTCCCTAGCTTTCTCACTCGTCCACTTAGTTTCTCGTACGCAAGCTATACTAACTCTCCTCCTAATCATAACATCTACCAATTCCATCGTCTTACCAGTTAAGGTTCCTATATTCCAAGTCGCCACCCTAAACCTGTAGTCTTGGACTAGCTTCTTTACTCGTGCTGGTCCAGAAAAACGCGGAAACCTTTGCCCATTTTTCACTGCACCCAGGTGTCGATGCGGTGCCCCTTGCTCACTTTTCGAAACACCCAGAGGCAAGCGCAATGCGTTACTTGAGAGTAACGACCTAGCATTTAATCTAACTATAGGGCAAAGTTTCACTCCAGATTTTTTATTTTTTATGAACGTTTTAAAAATTTGAACACTTCTTTTCTGATTTTATTTCCACTCAATCTACATATATTTAAAACGTTTCACATTTAAATGTAATTTTTTTTTATAAAATTACCTAATAATGAGAAAAATATAAAACATAAAAATAAAAATTGGCCCAATTTAAAAATTAATACAATTTTAATGTTTTATGTATCTATTAAATTTATTTTTGCATTCTTCACATTTTGTTTGCTATTTAAGTCTATCTAGATCATATACACTTAAAACATAAAAAAAAATTATTGGCCAATACTTGAAAACCAAACAGAATCGATTTTATCAAAAGCCTAAACCAAACAAGTTTTGAGTTTTGGATTTTGAAAATTTCATTCAAAAATTGAACAAAACAAGTTTTGGATTTTGATTTTCGGATTTTGAAATGAGTTTGCAAAAATCCTAAACCAAACAAGTTTTGTGATGTCTTGGGTCATTAAATCCCTTATTATTGCGTAATTTAAATTTATTACTTCAATTCTGAACTATTATTTCGTCCCAAAACTTGTATTGTGTTTTAAAAATATTCTTTTCGAGCTATAATTTTCGAAATCCAAGCATTTGAAAGAGACGAGGAGTGGGAATCAGTTGAGAGAGGCATTTTGTCCAAAAGGATGTTCTGCATGTGTAGCCTTGAAGGCCCGCACGTGTTGTTTTTTTCAAAGAAAACTGCATTTCCTAGGGAGGTCTTCCACAAGTGTAGGGTTGAAGAAGTGCTAGGGTTTCCCTCTGGGTGTGACTGTACGTATGGCTAGGGCCATCTCACGCATGTGCGGCGATGCGTGTCCTAGCCTCAAAATTTGGATCTATCAGCCTTAATTTTGAACCCTTATCTCTCTCTAATTCCATTTTTCTTCATTCTAACCTATATTTCTCTCTCTAAAACCATCTTTCCTCCATCATCTCTCTACAAACCCACCCAAACTCCCACTTCTCTCTAAAATCTAACAAGATTTACTAAGATTTTGGTAAAGGTTCCATGTACCAAATCAAAGAGGGTGACAAGGGTTACGTTTTCACCAATCTAATTGCATTTTCTTCAACTTTGGATTTTAGAGCTTTTCTCTTTTCTCCTCTCCATTACTTTGAGGTGGGGATTTTCTAAATATTGTGTATGTTATTTAGCTTTATTATGTGTTATTTTGGTAGATCACTATCTAATGAGGTTAAGGTTTTTGATAAATTATTACCTATGTAGAAAAATGGGGTAACTTTCATGATTTCCTTAATGTTTTCAATCTTGAGGTTTTACATGTTATACGATACATGGGTTTTGAGAAATTTATTTTCAAAATGGGAGACTCCTAATTTTTTAGAAAACCCTTGATTCTTAGAATTGTTGAGAAATGTTGATAGGATAACACGTGATATTTTGCAAAATTCTTGGTAAACTCTTGAATTTGAAAAGAAAGGTGATTAGGGAATCCTTTAAAACGAACATTGTGATTCTTGATTAAGTTGAGAAAGAGGAGTTTGAACATGTGATTGTTACTTCTATGTTGAAATCATTGATATTATGAGTTATAATTGTCTCTTGAAATTAATATATTGCATAGAGATGATGGTTTTGGCAACCAATGAAGGGTTGTGTTGATTGTTGTAGAAATTGCATATGAGATTAGGTAAACTGAAACCTTTCCAAATTCATGCATAACATTAAATATTTCATAATTTCATGCTTTAATCCTCACATTGGATTTGAAAATTTGATTTTCAAATTGATTGATTGAGAATATTTGAAATGTGTTGAGATTAGGTAAATACTTGGTAAAATCCGGTAGGGGGTGTAATTTGATAATTAAGATGGCCTGAAGGTCCATAGTGAAAAACCGAAAACACGCACGGGGTAAGATTGCCACATCCTTCTGTTTAGGAGCTGGTAAAGAGGGTTTTTGGTAGTGCCTTGAATGGCCTACTTGCAGACATCTTACCTGGGGATTTCCAATGTTATATTTATCGCCCAAGAATTTATTAAACGATCATGGATTTTAATATTGTTTATTGAAAAGAAAGGCATGGCATGTAAACTATCAATGAAAGGCATGGCATTGCACCTCATGGTAATGTTAAGTTTCATGCACTTTATTTATATTATCTCTATAGGGCCTTAAACTCATCACTTAGTGGAAACCATTTTTCAAGTGACGACGGTGTACCTCTGCCGAGATGATGGCATAGAGGATCTTTTGGAGCACGAGCCTCTATCTTTTATTTGTTCTTTTTTGCAAGCTAAGGGTTAACATGTATAGCTTCTTAAGAACCATTTGTGTTATAACCAGGCTAAGCTTGGAACTTGTAGCCACTAGGGCATTATCTTGTATTTGAATGTATCACTCTGAGTTTTCTTCATCGCTCGAGCACAGGTTTGGTCGCTCGAGCGGTCTTTCGACCTTTCCAGTACTTTTGTAGGTCTATGATTCTGAGAGTTGTTGATCTTCACTCGAGTGAGAGTTCTTGCACTCGAGCGGTATCATTTATTATGTCTAGTCGCTCGAGCGACGCTTCTTGCACTCGAGCGATCTGTCTGAATTCAGCAACTATAAAAGTCACTTTTGGTCACCTCTGGATCACTTTTCTCTTTCTCTTCTCTCTTCTTCCGCCATTGTTGAGCTCTCAAGCTCTTTTTACTTGGTTTTCATCTATTTTTATACATTTTTGACCCTTAGTTCCATATACCAAAACGTAGAGCTTGGCGAGGGCTTCCTTTTAATTTGAGCAAATCGTGTTTGCGTTGAAACTGGATTTTCGGGCTTTCTTCTCTTCATTGCTTGAGGTAGGGATTCTTTTGCTCCTCTTCAATACTTCGTCTATAGATAGACATGTGGTAGATTTTATTGCACAAAAATACATCTATTGTGGATTTTTTGAAAATCATGAAAGGGGATCCAGAGTTTGGTCTTTGGGTTTCAAATTGATTAAATTGATTATTGTTTGATTAGTTAGGGAGTAGTTTAATGTGTTTATGTTAAGAGGAAGAGAAAGTCCTAGTTTTGATGATTTGACCTAACGAACTAAAAAGGGGTATAGTTGATCAAAGATTGTGTTTTGATAGTTTGAGTTGTGATCATTGTATTATTAGTATAAAGGATCAATAAATTATGGTATTGAGAATTTATTTGGATAATCATGTTAAGTTAAATTTGGTTATGGCTTGGAAATCCTTGGATGTGGTTCTATTGAAATGTGGAAAATTGTTTTTGGAAAATATCAGAGTTGATTTTGAAAAGAGAGAGAAACCATGGCATATTAAAAATCTAGATTTGAACTTGAGGTTGGATTTTGGAACTTTTGAATATTGTTATCATTATAGTTGTTGGACTTAAAGTCAAGGGAGTATCGAATTATCGAATTACATGTATCTAAATACTATGCTTAGAGGTTTTGTCCTTGGTCATCGGTGGAGGATGATATTGTGATGTTGAATAGATTATGTGTATGTAGTGCACTCGGAATTTTCGGTATTGGTTGAATAAATTATGTGTATGTAGTACACTCAGATCATCTGTGTTTGTTGAATTATATGAGAGTGAAATTGTGCTTGCGCTGAGAATAAATGGTACCATTACCTTCCAGCTAGCACTTGGAGAATTGGATGCACTGAGAATGTGGGGTGCCAATACCTTCCAACTAGCGCCTGGAGAACTTGGCATAGGTACCATTACCTTCCAACTGGTGACTAGTAAATTCGTGCAAGTATTGGGAAGCTGTATCATTGGCTAACCGTGCTTGAGGCAGGTAGAGCATTGTTGGGCTTCTCGTTATTATCTCAGTTCTCTTTATGTGTTTTCATGCATAGTGATGATTATTTTGTGAAGGATGTCACTTGTGTTATATAGTTATGTGACGAGTATTTTATATGTATCGTCTGGGATACTTCTATTCAGAAATTATAATTTGGAATTGGGCGTGAGTTCAGTAATTGGGATAAGTAACTGGATTTTACGGGTTTGTTTTTAAATACCTGTTATTGTTTGGAAAACGTAAAATAAAGAGGTAACATGAGAAAAGAAAGGCAAATGGTTTTGGTTGTTGGATAAATTGAATGATTTTGAGAAAACTATCTTCATGTATCAATCGACACTTATGTATAAGGCATAACATAAAGCATTCATGGTCATAACTATCTATATGTTGTTAAAGTTTAGGATCATGTTGGGATCCCTATTGGACTTTATGTCCATCCCATGTTGCTAATCC
Organism: Camellia japonica; assembly: GCA_030407325.1. Taxonomy (NCBI): domain Eukaryota; kingdom Viridiplantae; phylum Streptophyta; class Magnoliopsida; order Ericales; family Theaceae; genus Camellia; species Camellia japonica. Next base: position 48,778,243 of record JAPPVO010000013.1, on the reverse strand, counting down.
CTTTTCAGGTAAACATCGAAAAGTGTTTCAAGATCGATGATCTTCATTATTTGTTGGCCACGGGGCCTTTTAATTGCTGGCCGAATGCCATGATTGTAAAAAGGGTTGAACCCTTTCTCTTATATGTAATGATGTAAGCTTGTGGGTAATTCATTTAATTATAGCTCATGTGACATTTATTTTATATATGAATGAAAGAACCTTCATTGACTTATTTTTTTTATTAGGTTATTGGAACTTCTGTTTGCTAACTCTGAAATTGTTAATAATAAAGGATTTGGTAATGGTATCCGAGTAATAAATAGTGGGGCGTTACATTGAATTTCTTTAATCATTCCTCTATTACATGCTATAGATTTGTATCGTAAGGATAATGAATGTATAATTGCATGTGATTTCATTTTGTAAAACTTTTTTTTGGAAATCATGAATGAATCGAATAGAAGTTGTAAAACCCAAGTTTTGTATATTATTATTTTTGGATAGATTGGTAATTAAATTAATTTATATGGGTCACTTAGTAATATCAATGAATTAATTATGAGATGGCATTATTATTTCTATAACATAGGTGGGTAATTTTGCAATTTTGGAAAAAGAAAAGAATATTAGGTTAAATATGAGATGCCGTGGCTTTTAGTCTTGGAGAAGAAAACAAAAAAAAACAACACAAACAAACAAGGGGAGGCGTGATGTTGTGGAAAGGCAAGGCAACAAGGGTTTGAAAAAAAAAAATTAAAGAAAAGAAACCAAAACCAAAAGGAAGAGGGAGGATTCATAAGAGTGGTGGTTTTGCTTTATTCATCACTTAGGTAAGATTTATTTTATTGTATTCCTATCTATGATTTTAGTGTTAATATATCAATAGATGATTTTATGGGCATATATGATTAAATAATTATATTGATGTAGTCTATGTTGGGATTCTCGATTTTGCTCAATTTTAGAGTGTATTTTGTATTCCGTTTGGGTGGTTCATATTTTGAGATTAATATGTGATAGGTTAGGTTTAATGGTGGTGTGTTTGTGGGATACAAGATTGATTACAAGCAATTACAAATTTTTACATGTATATAAACAACAATAGAATAATATGGGTTGAGAATTTCCGAAACCGTGATGGCTTTGTTTTGATGCTAAATTGTGGGAGTTCTTAATAGGCAATTGGGTTAATTTATTTTATTGTTGTTACAATAAGAGATAGATGGGTGCACATAATAATTGTTTATGCGGTGTAATATTTTATTAGGTTTGTGAGATTGAGGTGGATTTTGGTAATTTGAGATTAGCTTGGGAAATATTATTTTAGCTGTTTGAGGTAAGTAACCCTCTATCACTGTTGGTTCATTTTTATTCCTATCAAATCGTTTAAAATCATAAATATTTATTTATAGCCTTCATGTTCTCTTAAAATAAAATATGGGTCAAGTATAAAACAACATCGAATATTATTATGAAAATTATTTGAATATTTGGTGAAACTACTCTGAAAATTGTACTAAACGTTTATTCTGAAAATATCGAATGTTTTATTTAAAAGTTGTGTATTGTTTGAATTTTGAACATCACTCTAGTTTGACTATGATTTGGACCCTAGCCAATGGGGGTTATTTATTGGCATAGAAACTAGTTTCTTTTGGGGCTTTACCACCGGCCTATGTGTGGTTCTGGGCCTTGTCACGGGCTAAGTGACCATAGTCACCAAGACTTGGGTTTTGTGAATCAAATCATTGAACCATCTGAATATCGAACCATCGATTTGAACAACGAATTACTTTGAATTATCGTGTTGGCTTTTCATTTAAAATGTATTGTACATTGTTTATTTTTAGTTATGAAACCGTCTTACAAATAATTGTTCATTTATTGAGCTGTAGAAAAAAATTATATTTATTGGTTATCGATTTATTTATTTATTTTTGTATACTTGATCCAGCTAGCAGTGATGGTTGGTTATTTACTGGGCTATCCAGCTTACCCTTATTTATTTTTTTTTCAGATTCTGAAGAGTACAGTTACGCGGGATTTTTTTTTTTTTTTTTTGCATGTGGGAGTGCCGAGAGTAGGACCATGATTTAAGTACTTGGATTATTGTTTTGTTAGTGGATTAAATTAGTGGACTTGGTGGACATTTTCATATAAGAACTATTTATTTTTATGGATTTTGGCATTATGACAATTAAGGATTTAATTTGAGTATTTTACATTGTGGGTTATGTGATTGGATTCTTAGCCTTGCATGCTCACTTATATGAGTGTGCGGCGTTGTCACGGAGCTTGGGGCGTGACAGAAGTATAGATGGTTATTTTTGAAAACTCATTTCAAAATTTAAAATTTAAAACTCAAAACCTAAAACTTGTCTGATTCAATTTTTGAATCAATTTTTCAAAACCCAAAACTTGTTTGGTTTAGGGTTTTGAAAACTCATTTCAAAACTAAAACCTGTTTGGTTTAGGGTTTTCACAAAATTGATTTTGTTTGGTTTTCAAGTATTGGTCAAATAATTTTTTATTTATTTATGTTTTTAGATGTATATGATCTAGATAAACGTAAACAGTAAACAAAATCTGAAGAACGCAAAAATAAATTTAATAAATACATAAAATATTAAAATTCTATTAATTTTTAAACTAGGCCAATTTTTATTTTTATTTTTTGTATACTAGCATAATACTCGTGCTATGCTATGATGTCCCGGGTGTTAGACTTGACTAGTTTTGTGTAGTTTGATAGCATAATTTACTTTCGGCGTTTGTTTATCGTATTGGGTCGTTGAGATCTTTTCTACTCTTACTTAACCTCTCTTAACGTTTCCGGGTTAAAAATTTTGGATTTTGACACTGGAACTGATTTCGGATACAAAATCAAATTATGAGTTTCTCGGAAAAAACGCTCATGCGGAATTGGCAACCGCTCGAGTAGATCAACACAAGAATTTTTGGGTTTTTCTGGATAGAAAATCGCTCGTACGAATTCTGTATTCTGCTTGAACGAATTTTGTGAATTTTTTTAGGTTCTTCTCTGGAGCAAACCGCTCATGGAGCATCAGAATCCGCTCATGCGAATTTGGAATTCCGTTCGTGTGGAATACAAATTGCCCATGCGGATTTCAGTGCATTTGTCTCAAATTTCGTATTTTTTTCATCAAAATTGATGCCAAAAACATGTTTTGTACACTTTTTCACTTCTCTCTCTCTTTACTCATCTTTTCTCTCCCTTCTCTCTACAAACACACCCCAATCCAAGCTTCTTTCTAAGATTTAGCTCAAATCTTCAAGAATTTGAGGGGACTTTTTACACCAAATCAGAGAGGGTGACGATGGCTACCTTTACGCTGGTTGAATCGGGTTTTCATCGTCATTGAGTTTTAGGATTTTCATCTCCTTCATCTTCTAAGCTTGAGGTATGGATAATCTTTGAGTTATATATATGTTTTTGCAAGTCTATGTTTGTTTGGAGAATTCCATATACGTTTGGATCATGATTTTGAGTTGTTGAACCCTAGATAATTGTACGAGTGAATTTTCTCTATTTTTCCCAAATCTGTTAAGAATATGAGGTATGTTCTAAAGGGTGGGTGTTATTTTGGAAAAATCTTTTCAAAATGGAACAAAAACCTAATTTTGGTGGAAAACCTAGAATTTGGGGATTTTGGAAAAAAGTTAAGGTATTGTGAAATTTATGCTTGGTGAATTGCTATGTGAAGAATTAATGGAGAAATTTCTATAATTGTATCAAATAAGGAATTTCCTGGAGGAAATGAGAATTATTGATTTTGAAATTTATTGTTGGTTTGTCTTGGAAAACCAAGTTTATAACATGATGTTTATCATGTGGAGAATACATTAATGCTGATGTTATTATATTATCTCTTGGAATTATATTACTAAAAAGTGGGTTGGCTTTTTGGCTTTTTTGGCTATTTTAGTCTGGGCTAAAAAGCTTGGTTTGGGAAAGACTTTTTGACTTTTTGGCTTTTTTAGTTTTTTTTGTGAGAGAAGAGTGTAATGATTATGGGTTGGATGTGATGTTTTGTTTGTTGTGGCTAAAATAGCCTATTTTGTCTTTTGTGGCAAAAATAGCCAAAAAAACTCCCAAACCATCTTCCCAAACGGTGCCTAATAGGGAGCCCTTGTACGATTGGTGTGAGTTCATTGTTTACCACTACAAAATGCCTCGCCAAGCCTCTTTTCGTTTTTATGACAAGAATGTTTTCCTCACCTACCCACAATGCCTATGCCCAAAAGAACAACTCTTAGAACTCCTCCAATCCCTTCTCCAACTAGCCTGTCAGCCATACTAAATACTTGTCGCAATGGAGCTCCACGAAGATGGAAACCCTCACCTTTATGCCATGGTTCAATGCACAAAGAAGATCCAAACCTCCAACCCAAGATTTTTCGATCTCACTGGAACCAATGGTAGAATCTATCATCCAAATATAGAAAAACTCCACTCGCCAACAGCAAGTCGACAGTATATACAGAAAATGGGTGAGTTCGTCGAATGGGGAGAATTTTCATGTCAGGGGAAAAGTCCTTCGAAGAACAGAGACGAACTCTTGAGGAGAATACTTGCAGAAGCAGAAATGGAGGAACAATTCTTTGCACTCTGCAAAGAAAGATATCCAACCGATTACGTTACAAAATACCCCCAATTAAAAACATTTTCGAGGGATCATTACAAAAGAGAGAGGCCCCCCATATACTAGCCCCTTTAATTCATTTCCATTCTTAAATGAAGAGGTAAAAAAATGGGCAGAAAATAATATTTTGTTTGTAAGTCGAAATTTTGTACAATACGAGTTATGTCAAAATTGTTGTCTCTCTGTTTGGAGGAAAGACGACTAGATTAGATTAGGGATACACAAAAATAGTATCAACAATTTATATACTGACAAAGAACTCTCCTCCTCCTTTGATAACAGGAACCAGAACAGCGGCCCATCTGCCCAATCTCCTTCTACCTCGAAGGACACTAAAGAACAGGCAAAACCTCCTTGGCCAAAAGCCTCGGATGACACAATTACTTCTCCGGCAGAATAAGCTTCAAGGACTACGATCAAGACGCCGTCTACAACGTCATAGATGACATCAAATACTCGACAGTCCCTACCGAATTAATGAAGAATTTAGTAGGTTACCAAAGCGACTTCCATGTATTTGTTAAATTCTAACCAGATCTCACTATTAGAGGAGGAATTCCATGTATTATATTAACTAATGGGGACAGTAGTTGGTTAGATGCAGTGTCTCCAAAAATGAGAGAATGGTTTGATATTAATGTAACCACTGTCATGATTAATGAAAATTTTTATTAGTTTTATTTATGAAACCACTCAAAGTTTTATTTACTTACTACATTTCCCTTATCATCAACTATTACATCTTGAGTCACATCACTATTTTTTACACTGATGATTACATTTCGTAAAACATTAGAAAATTCAACGGGGTCCATAACAACTGATCCTCTACGATCAACTTCCTCTTTGCTAACACCAACCTCCGAAATCGACAGACTAGGATCAACATCACTAGTGTCATCACCACCTCTGCGTACATCAATCTCAGATAAGCTCAGACGACCTCTGCGTTAATGAATAACTGAACCACTTTCCCCAAAACCTCCTAACAACAAATCTCTTCGCCTCTCCGGTAAACCCACAAACTTAGTCCATGTCAGAATCAAAAAGGCCTTCATTTGAGAACAATGCCAAACATCAACATTTTCATTAGTATATTTTTTAGATAACACTACAATAGAGGGGGCCCTCATTTGCGAATCTTTTGGCATATCACTCGTAGAATACTTTAGATACCCCTTCATTTTACAATACGTAATTCCCCTTTTAATATTCAAATTTTCAAGTCGATAGTTCATCATCCATGGCACCTGCTTGTCGTTAATTGAACAATAACCATTCCCATAATAGACTAACTCGCATTGACAATCCACAGGGAAAAGAAACCATGCCTGCAGACTGTCATTACCATTTAACCTCCGATCATAAACATTTACTCTGACCAACCCACTGGCATTGGGTGCACAAAGGGGGGAATATTTTATCAACCTTAATACTTTTTTGTTTGTATCTCAACCTCAATTGAGAAAATAAATTAGGCAAAGCAAGTTCAATACAACTGAAATCACTTGCTGAAACACCTTTAACAACACCAGTTTTTATATCATCCACCTCCATTAATCTGAACATTACAAATAAAAATACATAAAATTACAATTCTAAACAATTTTAAAGTACATTTGACTCCTTAAAGTAATTTTGCATTCTTTTCCACTAAAAGTAGCAGCCACTAAATATATGGCACCCTTTTGAATACTTCCAACATTCCCCAACAGCGTATCTTTCTAGTCCATCCAAACATCAACTGGGAAGAACCGGTCCACAACTTCTATCCTATGACGAACGTACTCTTTGTCCTTGCTACCAACGAGCTTAAATCTCATTTTCTTTAGCATCTAAAACCGGTCGAACTGGTCAGGATCAACAATCCAGGTCTCAAGATTATCTTCGCCAACTGCAATAAATATCTTGTCAGGTGTGGGGACGGAATCTGACGAACTATTATCACTTATGACGAAAAACAATATGTGGTGGACCACAGCTTCATCTTTAGCATCTTGTCCCAATTGAACATTCCCAATTAATTTTATACCCTTAACCACGATCTTATCTGATTGACAGTCACATCTCTTATTACCCAACTCAATACCATTTAGCAATCTCGCCACACCTTTATTATCAAATTTAACATTCCTTAATTGTTCATCGTACAATTGTAACTTCCTTACTCCTCTCTTAGTCTTCTTAATATATCAAGAAATATTTTGAACATACCGTCTGTGGATATACACCGCCTTAAAAGGTGCACGACCACGGTAACTACGCTTATATCCATTGGCCGCCGGTATGGCAGAGAGGAATATACTTTTGCAGTGGGATAGCTATTGTGATGAACTTGTTTTTGGTACCTTGTTTCGACCCTCTTTTCCAATCTTTTTTTGTTGTTGATTGTTTTGGTATACAATGTTGTACTCCTTGGAAGAGTATCCCGAAAATTATAGGCAGTTCACTCAAATGTGTGTAGATCATTTTTTGACGTGGCAAATAGGACTGTGGAAAGAGAGGTGGCGTTCAGCTCCGACGAAGTTTGTTCATGGGTACGAGGAGCAGAGGGAAAAAATATCAAAGCTAAGGTGTCTGAACCAAAGGGTTAGCAAAGGTAAGAGAATTTGCAGAATTTGTAAGATAAAAGATTTGGAGTGTTTTATAAAAAATGGAAGGAGGTATGAGCAGCCAGTATCGGACTCCCTTTGCGTACCGCCGGTCAAGGACACCAGCGGCTAGTGGATATAAGCTTAGTTACCGTGGTCATGCATCTTTTAAGGCGGCGTACATTCGCAGACGGTATGTTCAAAATATTCCCCAATATATTAAGAAGACTAAGAGGGGAGTAAGGAAGTTACAACTGTACGATGAACAATTAAGGAATGTTAAATTTGATAATAAAGGTGTGATGAGATTACTAAATGGTATTGAGTTGGGTAATAAGAGATGTGACCGTCAATCAGATAAGATCGTGGTTAAGGATATAAAATTAATTGGGAATGTTCAATTGGGACAAGATGCTAAAGACAAAGCTGTGGTCCACCACATATTGTTTTTCGTCATAAGTGATAATAGTCCGTCAGATTCCTTCCCCACACTTGACAAGATATTTATTGGAGTTGGCAAGGGTAATCCTGAGACTTGGATTGTTGATCCTGACAAGTCCGACCAGTTTCGGATGCTAAAGAAAATGAGATTCAAGCTCGTTGGTGGCAAGGACAAACAGTACGTTCGTTATGGGATAGAAGTTGTGGACAGGTTCTTCCCAGTTGATGTTTGGACAGACTACAAAGATACACTATTGAGAAATGTTGGAAGTATTCGAAAGGGTGCCATATATTTAGTGGCTGCTACTTTTAGTGGAAAAGAATGCAAAATTACTTTAAGGAGTCAAATGTACTTTAAAACTGTTTAGAATTGTAATTTTATGTATTTTTATTTGTAATGTTCAGGTTAATGGAGGTAGACGATATAAAAATTGGTATTGTTGAAGGCGTTTCAGCAAGTGATTTTAGTTGTATTGAACTTGCTTTACCTAATTTATTTTCTCAGTTGAGGTTGAGATACAAACAAAAGAGTATTAAGGTTGATAAAATATTGATAAAATGTTTCCCCTTTTTGCGCACCTAAGGCCAATGGATTGGTCAGAGTAAATGTTTATGATCGGAGGTAAGATGGTAATGACAGTCTGCAGGCGTGGTTTCTTTTCCCTGTGGATTGTCAATGCGAGTTAATCTATTATGGGAATGATTATTGTTCAATTAACGACAAGCAGGTGCCATGGATGGTGAACTATCGACTTGAAAATTTGAATATTAAAAGGGGAATTACGTATTGTAAAATGAAGGGGTATCTGAAGTATTCTACGAGTGACATGCCAGAAGATTCGCAAATGAGGGCCCCCTCTATTGTAGTGCTATCTAAAAAATATACTAATGAAAATGTTGATGTTTGGCATTGTCCTCAAACGAAGGCCTTCCGATTCTGACACGGACTAAGTCTGTGGGTTTATCAGAGAGGCGAAGAGATTTGTTGTTAGGAAGTTTTGGGAAAAGTGGTTCAGTTATTCATGAACGCAGAGGTCGTCTGAGCTTGTCTGAGATTGATGTACGCAGAGGTGGTGATGACACTAATGATATTGATCCTAGTCCGTCGATTTCGGAGGTTGGTGTTAGCAAAGAGGAAGTTGATTGTAGAGGATTAGTTATTATGGACCCCGTTGAATTTTCTAATGTTTTACAAAATGTAATCTTTAGTGAAAAAAATAGTGATGTGACTCAAGATGTAATAGTTGATGATAAGGGAAATGTAGTAAGTAAATAAAACTTTGAGTGGTTTCATAAATAAAACTAATAAATTTTTTTATTAATCATGACAGTGGTTACATTAACATCAAACCATTCTCTCATTTTTGGGGACATTGCATCTAACCAACTACTGTCCCTATTAGTTAATATAATACATGGAATTCCTCCTCTAATATCTAGTTGGAATTTAACAAATACATAGAAGTCTCTCTAGCAACCTACTAAATTCTTCATTAATTCGGTAAGGACTATCGAGTATTTGATGTCGTCTATGACGTTGTAGACGGCGTCTTGATTGCAGTCCTTGAAGCTTATTCTGACGGAGAAGTAATTGTGTTGTCCGAGGCTTCTGGCCCAAGCAGTTTTGCCTGTTCTTGAGGGTCCTCCGAGGTAGAGGGAGATTAGGCGGATGGACCGCTGTTTTGGTTCCTATTATCAGAGGAGGAGGAGTTCTTCATCAGTATATAAATTGTTGATATTATTTTTGTGTATCATTGATCTAATCCAGTTGTCTTCCATCCAAACGGAGAGACAACAATTTTGACATAACTCGTATTGTACATTCGACTTACAAACAAAATATTATTTTTTGCCCATTTTTTTACTTCTTTATTTAAGAAAGGAAATGAATTAAAGGGGCTAGTATATAGGGGCTTCTCTCTTTTGTAATGATCCCTTGAAAATGTTTTTAATTGGGGGCATTTTGTGACATAATCGGTTGGACATCTTTCTTTGCAGAGTGCAAAAAATTGTTCCTCTGTTTCTACTTCTGCAAGTATTTCCCTCCAGAGTTCGTCTCTGTTCTTCGAAGGACTTTTTCCCTTAGATAAAAATTATCCCCATTCGACGAACTCACCTCCTTTCTGTATATACTGTCGACTTGCTGTTGGCGAGTGGAGTTTTTTTATACTTGGATGATAGATTCTACCATTGGTTCCAGTGAGATCGAAAAATCTCGGGCTAAAGGTTTGGATCTTCTTCGTACATTGAACCATGGCATGAAGGTAAGGGTTTCTATCTTTGTGGAGCTCCCTTACAACAAGTATGTAGTGTGGCTGACAGGCTAGTTGGAGAAGGGATTGGAGGAGTTCTAAGAGTTGTTCTTTTGGGCATGGGCATTGTAGGTAGGTGAGGAAAACATTCTTGGCATAAAAACAGAAAGAGGCTTGGTGAGGCATTTTGTAGTGGTAAACAGTGAACTTACACCAACCGTACAAGGCCTCCCTATTAGTTAAAAAACCTGGTGTGAACAGTGTGAGTGGTGTGACTGGGGGGGCACTGTATTAATACTACCAGCGCTCCCCCTCCCGCTAATCTGGGCCGTCCATTGATGTACTTATGGACACGTATATGGATGAGGTTAAAAGGAAGTCACACCCGGGCCAGGTGTGAGTGGTGTGAGTACTTTTGATTCCTTTGCTAGATAGTGCTATACACGTGTTACTTTTCTGGTGGTTTACGTGGTTGTAAAGTAAATATTCCTACAGAATGATAGACATAAAGCAAATACGGGAAAATAAATGTGTTTGAATTATTTTGAATGGGGAATCTTCGTACTTAATCTCGCGGTCCAATTTTGCTATATATTTGGGAATTTGATCACAATGGAGGATTGTGTGGTTGGATTGAAAATTGGAATTGTACTGATGCATTCTTATATTTTGCATTGTCATTTCATTTAATCATTGTCATAATTGATTTTGAATCTTTCATTGAAAAATTATTGCCTTGAGAAATCAATTATTTTGTGAAACAAGATCATTTTTGTTTTGGTGTAAATACGTTAGTAAGTCCGGATAAGGGGTGTAGTTGGGATTGATTAAGTTAGCCTGAGTGTCCATGGTGAAAGACTGAAAACACGGGCGGAGGAGGTACCACGTGTCTTCCGGTTAACATCTGGTAAAGTAAGGATTGGTAGTACTTGTTATGCCTACTTGCAGACACCAACCTAGGGATTACCTGAGTCGTATTTATCACCCCTTAAACTACATTGAAGTTATTAAATTGTTGTGTCTTCAAATTGCATTATGCACAAAAGTTTCAAAAGATAGAGATATATGTTTTTGAATATGACATGGTATATGCATTCATTTCAAAAAACTGTATAAAATGTATATATTTTGTTTAGATTTTCTTACTGGGTTTTGTACTCACCCTATGGGATTTTGTGTAGAAAAAGATGTGATTCGGCTAAGTTAAAGGTGAGGAATGTATTTTTGAGAGCACAAGACTCTTTTCTTTTGTTGCAATTATTTTGGCAAGCCAAGGACTTTACATGTATGGGTTTTGAAAACCATCATTTTGTGTAACCGAGCATAAGTCTTGGAAAATTGTAACCCTTGAGGGCTTTGAATTGTACTTGATATATTGTGCCACATGCTATAGATTCATATTCTAAGAATATTGAATGTATAACCGCATGTGGAATATATATATATATATATATTTGTAAATCTTTAAAGTTTAATGAATACACATGTTAGAGATTGATGATGATGTAAATGTTGAGGCTTTATTTTCTATATACATTAAACAGTGGGAGCTGTTGATTTGGAAACAAGATAATGAAATTGGAAATTATTGGGTCTTTATTGCGTTTTTCTTCGAGGTGTTACATATGCATAGAATTTTATAAAATAAAAGGCCAAAATAAAAATAAAAATAAATTAAGACATAAGTTTTTATAATTTAATTAGTTTATTTTATCTTATATAATCTAATTCATTTATGGCATAAATGACTCAAAAGAATTATTGTGCATGTTAATTTAAGTTATTTAAAATATAAGAAATTAAAAATTATTTTTGATTATAAAAATTAAAATTAAGAATATTTAGACATGTTTTGTTTGATTGAATATAAATTAATTTTAAAAATTAAGTAGTGAGTAATTCTTCACAATTAGCTACTTTTCGTTTCAAAATAATTGAATATAGATATTTTCACATACTTAATTCCATTATCAAATAGAAACTTGATATTAATTCATCTAGAAATATTTGTATTTAAATTTGTAATTCACATGAATAAAGGAATCATCCCCACATTATGGAAGAGAAGTTGCATGAGTTAAATAGTGGTAAATTTATCAATTTAGTACCTAACAAATTTGTAATAATTTTTATAAATAAAATAAGTTAATTTATAATAGAAGTCTCCAAATATATGAATTTATTTTCTATTGTGTTTTTAATATACTTTCTAACATGATTTGGATATCTCATGTTAACAATTTTTCTTTATTTTTTTCAAAATTTGTATAATTATTTGTCTTCATTTTTTTAATTAGCAATAACTAGTACTATACACGTGATTTTTATACTTAATAGAAGAAGAAGAAAAAGAATAAAAACTTTAATTAGAGTCAAAATAGAAAAAAAATAAAAAAATTCATAAAACAAAACTTAATTATAACATAAATGGAAAAATGCTAATTGAAATTGTATTTTTTTTTCCGAATAAGATTCCCCCCCCCCCCCCCCTCCCCCTATTCTGTACTATATACTAAAATGTGTTGTTGATCATTTTTGTCTTTTTTTTTTTTTTTACAAAAAAAAAAATGAAAATTATAAAAGCTCTAAAATTTCTCATACTCCAATAGAATTTTACAATTTTCATTGGAAGTTAGCTAAAAATTTCATTTTATTGAATAAAAATAAGCATACAAAATACTTAAGGTATAAAAGATAATTTGTTTGATACATTTCTATTTTTTTATTATTTTAAGAATAATTATTTCATCGGAATTAAACTAGATTTTAAACCTTTTTATGTTATTGACTAAAATTATACAAAATAGTTAAGATATAAAAGATAGTTTCTTTTTGTACAATTATTTATTGGGATTAAATGGGATTTTAAAACTGTTTATTTTATTGGAATGAACTTGGAGAGGAATTTTGATACATCCCATCTATCTATAAAATATTATTTTTAAATAATAATAAAATAAAAGATAAGACAAATATCTATATATGAGCATTTTTGGAGCTTAAATTTCAAATATTTTCTTAATAAAATTTATTTTCTTACCAAAAACACGGGAAAAAAAAAAATGGCATGCATTTGATCTTTTGTCATAAGCGTCCATCTATCCATCATTTATATAAATATGATCAATTGACAATTATAAAGAAAAAAAACACAATAAAAATAACTTTACCATCAATTGATTAATAATTTTTTTTTTGGTTGAAAATAAATCACTTTAAATATATATAGTTAACATGTTGCCTTATTCCTATAGTGATTTCGGTTTTGACCCGACCCTTGTTGTATCCCGGACTCGAGTTTCATGGTTCCATATTGTTGTTCATGTCTTTTCCTCCTTATTCTTACTAGAGTCTGGCTATTGGGTTGTATCGAGCATGTTTAGAATATGTTGGTTGCTTGGTTTTCAAACTTTTGTTGTCCAAAATTTTGCTCCTCCGCTCAAGCGGCACTCCTTGCGCTCGAGCGGGCTTTGTGAACTCTCAGTACTTTTGCAGGTCTGCAAAACTACTAGGAGAGTACATTCTACGGTCGAGCGGTTATTTCTACACTTGAGCAGGCTCAGCTCGAGCAGCCCTTCTTGCGCTCGAGCATTGGTCTGTTGTCTGCAAAACTACTGGATGTGTGTATTCTTCGATCGAACGTCACCTCTTGCGCTGTGTCAGATGCTCGAGCGTCAACTCTTGCGCTTGAGCGGACTGTGCGTATATCAATTTGTAACAACCACTTTTTACATCACTTTTTCATCTCTTTCTCTCCCTAAAACATTTGAAAACCCTAGATCTTGAGCTTCTCTTTCTAGAACTCACCTTCTCTCTACATTTTCACTTAGATTTGTTGGTTTCTCTACCCTAGTGTCTTTGGAAAAAAAAGGTAGAGTATCTCAAGGGCTCCATTTGATCTGAACAAAAGTCGTTCTCAGCGTCTTTGAAGTTTTCTCCTTACGTTGCTCGTTTTTTAAACTTGAGGTAGAGACTTTCTAGACTCTCCTATGATTTTTAGCTCAATTATTTGTTGATTGTGTAAAAAATGTTGGAATTTGGAAGATTTTAGACAAACCTAGGATTTTGGTTTAAAATATAAATAGGGGTTTTCAAAGGAAGGTATTGAAAATAATAATGGGTGCAGATATGAGGATGTGTTGTGTTAAATTTGTTGATTTTGACACATGCATTGAATTTGAAAGAAAATTGAGTTTTGCCCTAAAATGTTTCAAATAATTATTTTGTATTAATAATGAAATTTGTATGGAGAATGTGAAATTGAATGGATGTTTATATAAAGGGTGGAGTTGGATACTTGTTATCTCTCACATATGAAAATTTGAATAATTTATTTGTTTTGGAGATTGTATAGCTGTTTAAAAATATCTGTTTTGGGCTATCGGTGGAGGATAGCTATGATTGTTGTAGAAATTGCATAAGGATTAGGTGAGTTGAAACTAATCTCTTATTTGTTGTCATTGAAGATGACCGTGTTTTAATACATTGTATATGTATGATGTTTGGGAAGAGAAAGATGATGTACTCCATGTTTGGGAGAAGAAATGGGATGGACTCCATTGAATTAAGTTGGCTTGTTTGTCTAGGATGAAAGTCTCGAAAACCGCACGTATACATGGGTGTCGATTCTCACAGACGAAATTTTCGTAAAATGGCAAACTTGAAGTGTTTATGTAATGATTATATTGGTTAGAAAACTATTGAGTTGTAGCCTCAGTTGGATTGTATGGATAACAATGAACTTGACTCATGGACTAAGGTGAAATGAATTGTCATGAAATGAATTAAGATAAAATGGCTTGAAACATGAAACTTGGCACATTATGATTTGTAACAATACGAATGATTTTATCATGGGCGTTATATATATATATACACACTGCATACTTATATCTTTGTTAAGATTCATATATTGTGATAGATTGTCTCTACTGGGCTTTGGCTCACCCTACTTGGGAAAACCATTTTCAGGTGCTGATGATATGCCTCTGTCAGGAACTTAGCTTGGGAGGACTGTGGAGCCAAAAGCTCACTTTTGTTCATTATGTATTTACCTTTTTGTACAAGCCTAAGGCTTTATTTGTATTGAGCTTCTAACTCATTTTGTTGTAACCAAGCACAGTCTTGGAAAGATGTAAGCCATTAGGGCATATGAATATTTGTTTAGCTTCCATTCTTTATTTTGTCTTGTAACGCATGTTATAGATTCAGGATAAACGATTTATGAATGTATATCGCATATGTCACCTTTTGTACATTAACTCTGATGAATGAAAGCTTCACACTTTATCTATATCACTTTGTACTAGTGTTTGGAGTTAGAATATTATGATTATTTTGAGGGCATTGCAATTCCATACTTTAACTATATGTTCTTGTTAGTATGACAACAAAGTCTCATAACTAATCATCCCTATCAACATGATCTCCATTATCCCTATCAACATGATCTCTATTGTGATATAGATCTCTATTCACAAAGTATTACTATAATCAAAATATAAATAAATAAATAAAAAAACCATTAAATCAAAGATATTTTTCATTCAAAAAGAAGATGTTCTTACTTTTAAATTTAAAGAGTTATAGAAGAAAGTTTTTTTCCGGTGTCTCTCAAATTTGAATTTTTAAATGGATTAGTATATTTTTCATTTGAAAGTTATAAATCAAGGGATATTAATATTTTTTTTTCTTGAATGAGAGCTAACCAATAGATTTTTTTTTAATTATTTAAAAATATAAAAATTCTAAAAATTCATGTTAAAAACTTGGAACTCCCATAACATTTTTCATTATATATATAGATTTCTCAATATTAAGTAATTTTATAAAAAGTTATATATATGTGTGTGAAATGCTTTAAATGTATGTAGGTTGAGTAGAATAAAAATGTTAAATTTTTTAAAACTTCCATAAAAGTAAAAAATAGGGAGTGAAATTTTGTAGATGCATCAAAAAAGTAAATTTAGATTAGGTATATGAAAAAAATAAATAAATTTTCCAAAAAAGTTTTAACAAGAAGACAAAAAATACAAGACCCAAAAAAACTCAAAAACTAGTTTTGAAAACTCATAACCAAACAAGTTTCGAATTTTCAAAATTTTAAAACTATTTTCAAAATATACAACTTAAAATTAGTTTGAAAACTCATAAATAAGCACTTGTTTGGCATAAAAAGTTGGGAGATTTTTTTGGCTATTTTTAGCCCCAAAAAAATGAAATAGATTAAAAAGTCAATAAAATAAAATGCCATATCCAAATTATAATCATTTCATTTTGAAAAATGCTTGGGAGCTCTAATTAGAGCCACTACTAATGATGTGGCAGTGAGTCCCACCCACTACCGCAGTGTATATTGTGCCCTTTTTTTTTTTCAGTGGTGATTAAGAGCTCTAATAAGAGCACCAGTGACGTAGCAACCTAAAAAAAAAAAAAAACAAAGGTCAAAACATCAAATCGCATACTGGGACCCACAGATTAGAGCTCTTCTAGAGCTCACAATTTAAAGGTCTAAAGCATTTTTTTTTTTTTTTTTTTTCAATTTCTAGCTCACTAGTGGTGGATTTAGAACTCCTTATTTAGAGCTCTAAATCATTGCTGTTTCATTTTTTCTCTTACAAAAATTACAAAAATTAAAAAATTCATCCCAAATGACTTTTTAGCCATAGGCTAGAATTATCAAAAAGTTAAAAAGTCAAAAAATCAACCCACATCCCAAACAAATCCTAAATAAGTTTTGAATTTTCAAAACTCTTTTTACTAAATTATATTTTAAAATTGATTTCAAAAGTAAACCAAACATATAAGTATTTGATGAAATATAGATCTCACACTCATATTATAAGTCTTAAGGATTATTTGAGAAGTGTTAGATCAGTATATTTTCTGATTTTTTATGAAAAAAATATAAAATGTGGATTAAAATGAAAATAATGTGCTAGAAACGTGATATAACTCAAATAAAAAATGTTATAATCTAAATAAAATTATTATAATCCAAATAAAATAATATATTAAAATAGTATATATTATTTTAACACATAACAAACAAACTCTTAAACTCACGTAAGTGTTGATAAAATGTTTAAAGCAATGACACAATTCTTTGATTTTGAAACTCTAATTAAACTTTAATGATATAATAGAAAATAAAAATAAATAAATAAATAAAATTAAGGTCAAAATATCACATCACATTAAGATTCATCCCCATTAAACTCATTAGAAATTCTCGAACTGAAGTGTCGTTTGGCAAGGGCTCTTTGGGGCTTTTTTGGCTCTTTGAGCCACAAAAGACAGAATAGGTTTTTTGAGACACAACAGACAAAACATCACATTCAACCCATAATCATTACACTCTTCTCTCACAAAAAAAATCAAAAAAGCTAAAAAGCCAAAAAGTCCTTCCCAAACCAAGTTTTTGAGCCCAGACTCATATAGCCAAAAAAATTAAAAAGTCAAAAAACCAATCAACTTCCCAAACAGAGGCTCAATCATTTTTCAAATTTTTAATAAAATATTTAAAGTCTCCACCATTTCTTCACACATAATAAAGGCTCGTCAGTGTACGTAGGCAAAATTGTACACCAAAGGAGATTAAATTTGAAACCAAATTTGCTACCTTCTTGTAAACAAACACGTCAACTTTTGTTGTGTTGTATCTAAAACGACAAATTATTGCTTTGATTATAATAATGACATTAAGGGACATAATAGAAAGTAGATTAAAAATTAATTTTTAAAATTTTATTTGAAAAAATATATAAAAAATAAAGAGATAATATAATTCAAAAAATTAAAAATTTTAAAAATTGACTTTTAATCCAATTATCAAAATAAGCTAAAATATGGATAATTGCTTCCCCATGTATGTCAATAAAACAAATTATATATTCATAAATTTTTTTTTTATAATTTCAATTATTAATATTTATAAAAAAATTTACAGATCTTTAATTATTTTTTTAAATCCCTACTGGTCTGATATTTCTCCATTAAAGTACATGACATTGTGCACAACACAATATGAAATAATTTCCTCATATGCATGTTTCTTTGGAGATGAAAGTTGTTGGAATTATGGTTTTTATAGGTGTCGTTTGGGAAGTTGGTTAGCTTTTTGGCTTTTTGGTTTTTTTGACTATTTTAGCTTGGAGCTAAAAAGTCTGGTTTGGAAAGGGCTTTTGACTTTTTTGGCTTTTTAAACTTTTTTGTAAAAGAAAGAATGTAATGATTATAGGTTGGATGTGATGTTTTGTCTTATTGTGCTAAAGAGTCTATTTTGTTTTTTGTGGCTATTTTAGCCAAAAAAACCCAAAGAGCCTCTTCCCAAACAGAGGCATAGGCTTATTTTGAGCCAATTTTGAGTGGGGCCCACACATCTTTCGGCTCAAATTGGCAATGGACTTTCGGTTCAAAGCATCTGCGACTGTATTGGCTTTCCCCGGATGATACAAAATCTTTAAATCATAGTCTTTGATTAACTCTAACCATCTCCTCTGTCTCATGTTCAATTCTTTTTGGGTAAAGAAATATTTAAGACTTTTATAGTCTGTGTATACTTCACAAGTCACACCAAACAAATAATGACACCAAATCTTTAAAGCAAAAACCACAGCTGCCAGTTCAAGATCATGAGTCGGGTAATTCTTTTCATGTGGTCGGAGTTGCCGAGCAGCATAAGCAATTACCTTTTCATTTTGCTTTAATACACAACCCAAGCCTTTATAAGAAGCATCACTATAAATCTGGAACCCATCTGTTTCATTTGGCAAAGTCAGGATTGGTGCAGTTACTAGTCTAGCTTTCAGTTCTTCGAAGGTGGAATCTCTTTGATCATTCCAGTCAAACGCGACATTTTTCTGGGTTAACTAGGTCAATGGCATAGCAAGTTTTGAAAAATCTTTCACAAATCTTTTGTAGTAACCTGTAAGTCCCAGAAAACTTTTAACTTCTGACACATTTGTCGATCTAGGCCAGTCCACAATAGCTTCAATTTTTTGTGGTTCAACAGAGATACCATCCTTATTGATTACATGCCCCAAAAATGCCACACTGTCAAGCTAGAATTCATATTTGGACAATTTTGCATACAATTTCTTTTCTATCAGAATCTGTAAGGCAGTTCTCAAATGATTCTCATATTCTTCCCTGCTTTTGGAATAAATCAATATATCATCAATAAAAACAATAATAAATTCATCTAGAAATTGTTTAAACACCCTATTCATTAAATCCATGAACGCTATAGGTGCATTAGTTACCCCAAATGGCATTACCAAAAATTCATAGTGCCCATATCTAGTTCTGAATGCAGTATTCTCTATGTCTTTTGCCTTGACCTTTAACTGGTGATACCCAGATCTAAGGTCAATTTTAGAAAACACCCGGGCTCCTTAAAGTTGGTCAAACAGGTCATCTATTCGGGGCAATGGATATTTTTTCTTTACGGTTACTTTATTCAACTCACGGTAATCAATACATACTCTCAAAGATCTGTATTTCTTTTTAACAAATAACACTGGGGCTCCCCAAGGTAAGGTACTCGGATGGATGAATTTCTTATCTAAGAGTTCTTGGAGTTGAACTTTTAATTCTTTCAATTCAAAAGTCGACATCCTATACAGAGTTTTAGAGATAGGTTGTGTTCTAGGCACTATATCGATGGTAAACTCAATTTCCCTATCAATTAGGTTTCCGGGTAGGTCATTAGGAAACACATCAAGAAATTCACAAACCACAGGAATAGCTTCCACACGGGTACTATCCGAAGACATAGGCATTACACTGCACAAGTAACCCAGACAACCCTTTCTCAACAATTTCCTGGCTTTCATGAATGAAATCAAGTGTGGTGGAGGTACTACTCCGTTCCTAGTGCAGGTGGTTTAAACATGACAGTTTTATTCACACAATCAATAGTGGCACAGTATTTCGACAGCCAATCCATGCCCAATATACAATCAAAGTGATCAATGCTCAAAGACAGCAAATCAACGTACAATGTCATATCACCAATCAAAACATCACATGTAGGATATTCATGGGTGCACATCATAGAACTTCCCAATGGTGTAGACACAGATAATATGCAATTCATAGGTTCTAATGATCTAGCCAACTTCCGAAGCATGCGATACAAATGAATGCGTAGAACTAGAATCAATCAGTACATAGGCATTCTGTGCACAAATAGAAATTATACCTGACACTACTGGCTCAGTATTCTGTACGTCCCCAGATACTAGAGCAAACACTCTTCCTTGCCTCAGTGTTTCATTCCCGGTGTTATTCCTAGCACTGGCTCTTGCATTGGGTCTTGTTATAGGAGTAGATCTGTCCGAACTTGCTGCTGGATGGTTTACATTGTCAAACCTCATTGGACAGTCCTTAATCATGTGACCAGTTTTGCCACAGCGAAAACACGGGCCCGATGCATGATGATACATGCTTTTATGTTTCCTTCCACATTTGGAACAGATTGACATAGACCTACTACTTTGGCTTGGGCTGCTTGAAGATCCAGTATTTTACTTTTTGTTTGTGAAGAAGGGACGACCTTTTCGAAAATTAGACCCAAATCTTTTGCTTCTCCATTCTGTTGTTGGTGCCTTGCCTTGTTTCATTGCTGCTATTATGGCTTCCGTCATTATCACTCTGTTTAAAACTTCCACATAGATAGGCAATTTCAAAACGCTTACTCGGTCAAACACTTTCAGATCCAGTCCGGCTTCAAATTTTCATGCCTTCTTGTAATCAGTATCCACCATATGTGGAGCAAATCGAACCAACTCAGTAAATTTGGCCTCATACTCAGCCACGAACATCCTGCCTTGTTTGAGTTCTTGAAATTCAGAAACTTTCTGATCCCGGAAACATTGAGGGAAGTATTTATCATAGAAGATTGCATTAAATTGTGCCCATGTCATACATCCATTACTGTTTCAGATTAGCAACACCACCTTTAGGCTTCATCTTTCAGAGTATAGGTGGCTAGAAGAACTTTCTAAACCTCAGAGCACAAGAATACTTCAAATAGCTTCTCCATTTCAAGTAACCATGTCTCGGCTTTTAACGATTCAATGCCACCTAAGAAAGTCGGCGGTTTCATCTTCAGGAACCTCTAAGTTAAATTTATGAGATCATTGTTATCCGGCTCCACTTAGATCGGCGGGGGTAGAGGAGGTAAGGGTTGTTGCCTTTGTTGTTGTTGAGTTATTACCTCAGTTAAAGCTGCTAGCATTTGTTCCATGTGGCTCATTCAAGCCTCAGATGATTTGGCTGTTCCATCACTTCTTATATTTGCCATTTGCTATAGGTAAATGAAACATCATAAACGTAGGCAAATAGTCCTTTTTACATTATTCAGATTATTTGTTTCCATATCATGTGATCATAACCAGATTTATGCTTTTAGTTTCAAAAACACACAATCACACATGCAAATGGAATGCTCCTGCTTCTTACTAGGACATCCTAAGCTCGTATGGACTCGTGTGTGTGGTAGAACACGTGCTCTGATACCACTCTATCACGACCCAAACCCGCCCCTATAGGTTTAGCGTTGTAACCAGCCAGTAATCCTTGGATTACCAAAGGCCTCATAACATAATAATGTATAATCAGGGGCTGCGGAAGTAAATACATAAAATATACATAGTCCATCGAGCTGTAAAGATATCCATGGGACAGATAATCTTAAACTTTTATAAACATACGAGTGACGTCAAAAGATACAACATTTACACGTCACTTCATGTACATAAAAATAGAGAAACTTGTTCAGGGAGCAAAAAAACAAAATCTTATGCAATCATAACAATCCAGCCACTAGACTTGACTTAATCTGGAACCTCCTCGGGAGGCGCAAAGGTAGGCTAACAAAAACTGAGACGCTAGGTCCTCAACTATGAACCTGGTCATATGCCTGATCACTTACATACATAATATAAATAGTAAACGAGAGCCCAGTGAATAATAACAGAGTAAAGGGTTAAATGAATGATGTCCCATGACTAAGCTAGTTCACATTCGTATTCTTATTCAAATCATATGCAGAATTCAGAATTCATGCTTGATCATACATGGTTTCATCCATTAGCGCTAATAAATCACATATAGAGTATCATAGATTATACTTGTCAGTTCCATAAAGGAACCTTCGGCCTGGTATCGATAACTTGTCAGTTCCATAAAGGAACCTCTAGACTAGGAACGGATAACTTGTCAGTTCCATAGAGGAATCTCTAGCCGGGTATAGATAACTTATCAGTTCCATAAGAAACCTCCAGTCTGGGAACAGATAACATATTTATCATAAACACTTATCGAAAAATTGGACAATCATTCATAACATTTCATAAAACAAATCTTATTCATAGACAGAAAATAATTTTAACTTGAACCTAACTTTACTAAGTTGTTACTCACAAATAACCAGTGGCTCCAAATAGACGAGTAGAGTAGGCAATTCACTTAACTTGAGGCGTGTAACCTACATAACATGACAGACACATACATTGGAACACATGCTTGGATTGTACATAACTTATTTCATTTGTTCTTAGTGTGATCCTAACCTTTATCCTCATCATAATGTCTTTATCTTGGCCTAGGAATGCCTAGGATGGAATGAGAATGCAAAAATTGTATTTGAAAACATTTTTCAAAACCTGTTGAAAATAGGGTCCATGCTCGAGCGTGGCTTTTCTCGCTTGAGCAGACATGCAAAATGTGAGGGTCCGCTCAAGCATAACTTCCTTCACTCGAGCGGTCTGCAAACTTTGAAAAAGTACTAGTTGCTTGTTTTTTTCGCTCGACACTCGCTCAACACCTGTTCGAGCGTGAGAGACATGCCCTCGCTCGAGCGTAACTGTTATCGCTTGAGCGTGCTGCAAAATGTAAGAACTTCTAGGGCATGCATTTCATGCTCGAGCCAGCCCTTGATCGCTCGAGCGGAAATATAAGACACAGAGTGGTCGCTCAAGCGTGGAATCCGTCGCTTGAGCGTGGAAGCAGAATTCTGGAATTTCCAGAATTGCTTCCAAATTTCAAAACTCAATCTTAAAGCCTTAAAACTCAATTTTTCTAGGCCAAAACTTGAGGGAACACTTAGAAACTCATAGAACATCATGAATTAAGGATCATTTCAAGAAATCATGGCCTAATAGTTTGCCAATTGTGCAAAAATTTAACTTAAAATTTACGAATGTTCCATGAACAAGACATGCATGAATTTCTTTGAACTTAATCTTCTCAAAACATGATCAAATGCTACAAAACAACATGAAACTTGATGATTTCCAAAAATTAAGGTGAATTGAAGACATGCATAAGGGAATTCTTGGAGATTAAACTCAAAATATGAGAAAATATGCATGCATGCATGGTATGGCTCAATACTCTTCATTTCTAACCCAATTCTTACATTAATCAACTCAAATCTCTAGAGTTCATGTCTTACACTTCATAGTTGTCCAAACAAAGGGTTGGATTCTTACCTAAACTTGTCAAGATGAGAGCTAGAAGTTTGGTCCTTGAGTTCCGAAGTCCAAATTCACAAGCTCTCTAGCAATCTCAATAATTTGAGCTCAACTTTTCTTTTTTCTCCCTCTCTCATGTTGGTTGTGTGTGTGTGAGCTCAAAATGTGTTGACATGATGGAAAAGAGTGAATAAGAGTACACAAGAAGCCTTACATAGGCTTGTCTAATGGTAAATAATTAAGACTAATCAAATGAGCCATTAAATTAACGTTCCGAACCGAATTTCAATTGGACCTACCATAAATATCTAAAAATTCTAAATAA
The DNA here is from genome assembly GCA_030407325.1 of Camellia japonica. NCBI lineage: Eukaryota > Viridiplantae > Streptophyta > Magnoliopsida > Ericales > Theaceae > Camellia > Camellia japonica. The sequence goes on along the minus strand of JAPPVO010000013.1, from coordinate 48,754,507 downwards.
CACGCAAATCAAGTCAATTTCTGAATCGAATGTCGATAAGGCCTTCAATTCACAAAATGAATAAAACATGAACAGATCTTTCTACGTTAAACAAATATAAACACAAATAGAGCAACACATGGTACAAATTTTCACGTTAATTTCTTGTTAGGCATGATTAAGCATGGATTAACGTTAATCATGGGTCGGGGTTGTTACAAGACCTGTTCAGTTTAAATACCATATCTGTTCAGGTTGTTTGCACCTGTTTAATTCAAAAACTTATATGTTCGGATCTGTCCAATGGTCACGAATCTGCCTATAAAAGTAGACCTCCTTCCAGCATTTCTGCCATCTAGAAAATTTTATTCTCTTTCCATTTTTACACTCTACTTGCATTATTTTTCATATTATTTTTAGGAAAAATTCTGAGAGTATAGAACACAGGTTCTAGTTCGCCATGCAGATTGTTTGGAATGTTACTACAATCTGTGTAAAGATCATTGTATCCTGAGAGATAGACGCCATTTATCCGTTAACACTGAAGCGGGGCGAATCTGTCTTAAGGACAGAGTGTCACATACTCGACTTGATCTAATTTTGTACTTATTCATTTTGGTACATAAATTCTGTAAGTAATTTATTTTTATTTGTTTGATTTGTTTCAAGTTATTTATTTTACATAGAAGATTGATCCAACAATTTTAAGACATATTCGAATTATTCTGTTTGTACAGAATTTTTCGTTTGTTTCCTTTTCTTCTATTCTTCTTCTAATAGAAATTATTTTATGTGGTTTTACAAAATAATATTCAGGTTGAAAAATACAAATAGTAATAATATACTGTTTGACAAATAGAAGTGATATAGTGTTTATTTTCTTTGACAACTAGTAGTAATACACTGGTTATCATTTACAATTCAAAATATTTATTTGTGAAATCGATCAAAAATTAATTTTGATTTTCAAAGATAATTTTTATGTTTTCATTAATTAAAATTTTGGTTTCGGTATTTTAATTTTTAAAGTGTTACAGAAATATTTTCTGTGTGGAATTAATTGGAAATAAAAGTTACAATTCTTGTTTCTTTTATTTTTACAAAATTAAATTTTGTGCTTATGGTTTAATTTTTTGTGTAGTATAAAATTCTAATTCTAATTTTGTTTTATAATTTAGAATTCATAGCTACTGAAACTAATGCTCAAACAAGTACTGGTATGGTAGATGCAATTGCTTTAACCCGTCCTCCTATTGTAACTGTGCCAGTAAATCACGGTGAGAAGCTAGAGAGTTCTTAAGAACTGATTTTAAAAGATGGCAGCAGAAAATGTTATTCTATCTTACTATTCTCAACCTGGCGCGTTTCCTCCGTGAGAATGCTCCTACTCTAAAAGAGGATAAAACCGACCAGCAAGTGGTTATTACGGTCGATGCCGGAAAACATGCTGATTTCCTTTGTCGAAACTACATCTTGAACGGACTTGACAACACATTATATAACGTCTACAGTCCTATCAAGACGACAAAAGAACTTTGGGAGTCTTTTGAGAAAAAGTACAAAACAGAAGATGCTGGCTCGAAGAAATTCACGGTAGGCTAATTTCTGGACTTTGTGTAATGGTTGATTCTAAGACTGTAATCAGCCAAGTTCAAGATCTCCAACTCATTCTGCATGACATTCATGCAAAAGGCTTGTCTCTCAGTGAATCCTTTCAAGTTGCTTCCTTAATTGAAAAATTACCACAAGGCTGGAAGAAATTCAAGAACTACCTCAAACATAAGCACAAAGAAATGACTTTGGAAGAATTGATTGTGCGTTTGAGGATTGAGGGGGACAATCGCAATTTAGAGAAATGGGTTGGTAAGCATCCAGTGGAGTCTAAGGCAAATGTGGTGGAACATGTTTCAAAAGCAAAGAAACGGAAGTATTCGGAAGAAAATTCCTCACAAGGGTCTAAAGGAATGGAAACTAAGAAGTATAAATTCAATGGCAAATGTTACATTTGTGACAAAGAGGGACATCAGACCAAAGATTATCGTACAAAGTGCAAAAGCAAAAAAAAATCAAGCAAAAAACTTACTTAAGCCAATATGACTGAAGTGGACAAAATTCCAATGGTGTAATGACATAAATCTTTCTACAATTGTTTCCAAGGCAAACCTAGTCAGAAATCCTAAAGAATGGTGGGTGGACACTGGTGCTACTCGCCACATCTGTGCTGACAAAAAGATGTTCACATCTTATTCTGTGGTGGACAACAATGAAAAACTTTTTATGAGCAAGTCCTTGACTTCTAAAGTTGAAGAACGAGGAAAGATTATCCTGAAGATGACATCTGGAAAGGAACTCACTCTCAACAATATGCTGCATGTACCGGACGTTCGCAAGAATCTAGTCTCCGGATGTTTGCTGAGTAAAAATGGGTTTAGACTAATTTTTGAAAGTAACAAGTTTGTACTTACCAAAAAGGGGATGTATGTAGGAAAAGGTTACATATCTGATGGCCTTTTCAAACTAAATGTAATGACTGTTGTACTATCTGTTATTAATAATAATACATCTTCTTCTTACTTACTTGGATCTTCAAATTTATGACATGGTAGACTAAGACATGTTAATTATGGATCTTTGGATAGAATAATTAATATAGAATGTTTACCTAAATTTGACATTGATTCAAATCATAAATGTGAAATTTATGTTAAGGCAAAATTAACTAAAACTCCTTTTCATTCAATTGAAAGAAGTACAGAGCCACTTGAATTAATTCATAGTGACATTTGTGATTTTAAATCAATTCAAAGTAGAAGTGAAAAAAAATATTTTATTACTTTCATAGATGACTATACTAGATATAGTTATATTTATTTAATTCGAACCAAGGATGAAGTTTTGGAAACTTTCATTCAATATAAGAATGAAGTTAAAAATCAACTTGATAAGAAAACTAAAAAACTTATAAATGATAGAGGTGGTGAATCTATGAATCACCTTTTGGTGAGTTTTGTAAAGAACATGAAATAATTCATCAAACCACAGCTCCTTACTCACCTCAGCAAAATGGAATTACTGAAAAGAAAAATAGGACTTTAAAAGAAATGATAAATGCCATATTAATCAGTTCTGGATTACCTTAGAACTTGTGGAGGGAAGCAACACTTTCTGCTAATTATATTCTTAATAAAGTATCCCAGAAGAAAGTAAATCAAACATCTTATGAAATGTGGCATGAGAGAGTACCATCCTACAAATACTTAAAAGTGTGAGGGTATTTGGCTAAAGTGGTTATTCCTAGTCCTAAAAAGACTAAGATAGGTCCTAAAACTATTGATTGTATATTCATTGGTTATGTCAAGAATAGTAGTGCATATCTGTTTTTGATTCATAAATCAGAACATTCCGAAATGCATTTAAATACTATTATTGAATCTCAGAATACATCTTTGTTTGAACATCTGTTTCCAAATAAGACTGGACAAGAGACTAGTACTAATAAAAGATCTTATGATACTATTTCTAGTCATGATCAAGGATAAGATCAAGAACAAAAGCAAGAGGTAGATCAAAATAAGGAAAAAGAACCTAGGCATAGTAAACGTACTAGAACCTCAAAATCTTTTGGTCCAGATTTTTTAACATTTTTGTTAGAAAATGAGCATTTAACTTTTCAAGAAGCTATGTCCAGTCCTGAGACTCCTTTATGGAAAGAGGCTGTAAATAGTGAAGTTGAATCCATCTTGCAAAATCACACTTAGGATTTGGTGAATCTGCCACCAGGTTGTAAACCTCTTGGGTACAAGTAGATTTTCAAGAAAAAAAATGAAAGCAGATGGATCAATCGACAAATATAAGACAAGACCTGTGGTTAAAAGAAAATAAACGAAGAGAAGATCTTGATTACTTTGACACATATGTTACTAGAATAACATCCATTAGAATGCTAATTGCCATTGTATCTTTGTACAATCTAGAAATTCATCAAATGGGTGTTAAAAAAGCTTTCTTAAATGGTGAGCTAGATGAAAAAATTTATATGGAACAACCAGAAGGATTTTCTGTTCCAGGAAAAGAAAAAAAAAAGTATGTAAATTGGTTAAATCATTATATGGTTTAAAACAAGTGCCAAAGCAATGGCATGAGAAATTTGGCAAGGCAATGATGTCAAATGGATTTAAAATTAATGAATGTGACAAATGTGTTTATATTAAAAACAAAAACCAAGGTCATGTTATAGTATGTCTTTATGTGGATGATATGCTCATCGTAGGTAGCAATAATGACATGATTAAAACTATCAAGAAAATGTTGAATACATATTTTGACATGAAGGACATGAGAATTGTTAATATAATTCTTGGTATGAAAATTACCAAAATATCAGAAGGATATGTTTTGTCACAATTACATTACATTGAGCAAATACTTGACAAATTTAGCAAAGATGATAATCATCTTGCTAGAACACATGTGGATGTTAATTTGTTTCTTTCTAAAAATGTATAGAAAATTATTTCTCAATTAGAGTATGCCCAAATTATTGGAAGCTTAATATATTGATGAACTGTACTCGCCTTTAAGTAGATATATGAGTAATCTAGGAATAGAACACTGGAAAGAAATTATGAGAGTTCTCAGATATCTCCGATTTACTCGTAACATTGGGCTAAATTATATTACATATCTAACAGTACTTGAAGGATATTGTGATGCAAACTGGATATCAGATACGAGAGACTCAAAATCCACCAGTGGGTATGCCTTTTGTAACAACCCGATCCGTAATTAACTACTAATCCGTAATTAAGAATGTTAATTAAGTGATTAAAGTAAATTATGTGTTTATTGCGTATTTTGTGTGCTATTTAGCTTTCTATCTGTTACTCGTAGAACTATCTGTCTGGAATTCTGCTTTGATCTGAAAATTGAAAGCCTTATCGACATTTGAAACTGAAACTGGCTACATCAATATGTTGTTTGGAATTTTTAGAATCATACGGCAAATTTTATTAAAAACTAATTCAGTTTAATTAATTAAGTTGTGTTTGGTTGGCCAAATGTTCTAATTATTGTATAATAACATCATGACTATATATATGAGCCCTTAAGCTTATTCTTGAGCTCAATTTGCTTCATTTAAGTGCAAAAATCTGAGATTTGCATTTTAGAAAGAGAGAACTTTCATTTTAGAGAGAGAAAGGAAGATGTTGAAGAGGAATTGGAGGTTTTGTGTTGAGTTTATCAAGATTGTGTAAGAATAAGTGTGTTTGAAGACTCTAGGTAAGAATTCAACCCCTAATTTATGAATCCAAGTTATCAACATGAAGATTATGTGTTTAGATGTGTGAATTGAGCTTAGAATGAAGAATTGGGTTGTAATTCATACATGCAAGCATACATAAGTGTTAAGTCATCATTTTGATCATGAACTTCATCATTTGTGTTGAATTTGGAGCATAAGATGTACATGCATGTATATTTTACCAAGTTTTGAGAGTGAATTCCATGTTCATACAGTCTTGAAGAAAATTGGGAGAATGATTTTACATGCATGCATAGACATGAAGAGTTTTGCCATGTTAAGTTAATTTTGAGCATCTAAGTTGTTATCGTAAGTTATTTGGTACATGCATGTGTAATTCATCATGTTTTAAAGTTTAAATTCATGTTTTGAAAGGGATTTCTCTCATGTATGGAGCTTTTGAGCTCACTTTTGTTTAAAATCATGGTGTTGGAGAAAAAGGGTTTATAAAACTTATATACATGGAAGTTTGAACTCAATTTTGGTAAATTCATGAGTTTTGAGCAAGAAGAGTTAGTGAAAATCATATGTTTACGTTTTGGAAAAGTTTTCAAGCTTTAAAGACAAGCTATGCATGAGTTTTACCTTTGAATTTGCATTTTGGAAGCTCAAAACCCTGTTCTGAAAACCCAGAATTTTTGTAGGCCGCTCGAGCGAACATTTCAAGCATCCAGTAGTTTTGCAGTCTATTACAGACCACCAAAGCAACCACTTGGTGGCTCGAGCGAACCCTTTGTATTTTGTCTGACCGCTTGAGCGAAAGAGTTGTGGCTCAAGCATATTTTTCATCCATCCAGTACTTTTGCAGGCAGAACAGTCCGCTCGAGCAACCAAAGGTGCGCTCGAGCGACCAGGCCAAATTCAGCATATTTTTGGAAGACATTCAATATTCATATTTTTGTTCCCATCCTCTTTTGAACATATTTAGGCATGAATTATGAGTCATTAAAGAATAATAAGCTAAGGAATGACATGAGTAATTGAATTAGAAAATATGAGACAAATCCGAGATTTGAGAATGTGATTCACGTGTATAAGTTATGAGAATGGACTGAATAAGAAACCAATGTAAAGGAAGCTAAGCCGTAATGGCCAAGTGCATATGTAATGATAAGCTATGTTTGTGTTATGTACTTTTGTGTTTGTAGCTCAACGTTCGACGATTGATTGACCATTTTTGGAAGCCCACTGTGAGTAACGTTATTGTAAAGATATGTTCATATCAATTATATTCCAAATATTATTTGATAAGTCATGATTTCTGAAATGATATTTGTTTACGTGAACGAATGTCCTATGTTTGAAATTTATTATGGCATCCATAGATAGTCCCAAGTCATAGGGGACGGTATGTTAATGCGGGTCCGTGACATATATGTGATTATGAGATCTCGTTAGCCACTTATCAAAGTGGTGATGTGTTTAATCGGTATCCAGAACCGATTACTCTAGTCGGATGACGATGTGATATATTCTATGGGATGTACCATTATTATGTTCGGATATGAGAATTGATTTTGTTATAACCTGTTTTATGAATATAATATGTTTGGAATTTGTTCACTAACCTCTTTACATTTGCGTTATTCACTGGGCTTTAGCTCACTGTTTGTATATATGGATATGTAGGTGAGCATGTGTAGGACCTGGCCTAAGGGCTTCTGTCTGACTTCCGTTTGTCAAGCCAACCATTGTGCCTCACGTGGAGGTTCCTGAAGTGTCGAGTGTTATAAGTTCTGATTGTTTCTGTATATAAGACTTGAAAGTTTTCGTTGACTGTACCTAAGATGCTATAGTTATATGTGTGGGTATAACGTGAGATATATTTCTGGATATGTATATGAAGTTTTAAATATTCTGTTTCATATAAGTCTACACAACTCATTAGACAATTATATTTATGTATTTTCTTCCGCTAGCTCCTTATTTTGTTACTCTATTTTAGAGGTCATAGGTAATCTTAGGATTACTGGCCGGTCACGACGCTAAACCTATAAGGGCGGGTTTGAGTCGTGACATCTTTACTCTTGGTGGGGCGGCTGTATCTTGGAAATTTTCCAAATAGACTTGCATTACTAGGTCTACTATGGAATCAGAATTTATAGCTTTAGATAAAGTTGGGGAAGAAGCTGAATGGCTTCGTCACTTCTTTGAAGATATTCTAATGTGGCCAAAACTGATGCCTACTCTATGCATAAATTGTGAGTCATACAAAAATTGGTATAGCATAGAGTCATATGTATAACGGTAAGTCACGACATATTCGTCGTCGACATAACACCTTAAGACAACTACTCTTTAATGAAATTATTTCCATTGAATATGTGAAGTCTAAAGGCAATATAGCGAATCCACTAATCAAACAGTTAGCAAGAAAGCTAGTTGAGAATTCATCAAGGGGAATGAGACTTAAGCCTATTAAATAAGAGTTACCACAACGGCAACCCAACCTAGTTGAATAGAGATCCCAAGATTTAGGTTTAAAGGGACAACCGAATTGTGTATGACTCACAAGCATCACTGGGGAGTCAAACTCCTACCCATTTCTGTGATGAAATAGTGATGTCTGCAGCGTTTTAGGTTAAGTAATACTTTTAATGATTTTTATATTTAGGAATATCTAATGGAGTATGGAATGATATTCTTCATAAGAATCACCTATATAAGTGTGAACTGGGCCGGTTCTATGAGATTTATGAAGGGCTACAATTCTCTAGAGCACTCATGAAAGACCAGGTTGTTCAGGGCCAAAATGAACACAATAGTGAGAACTAAACTGTGTCTGGTAATATATTGTGTGAGTTCTATTGTCTTGGTTTACACAAATGACTGAATAGTTCAAGACGTCATGTTCACTGGTTAGTTAGTAAATCCGATATTGTCTCACAAGGGAAGGTTCAAAGCCAAAAATTACATATCCTTTGCAGAATATTTCCAATTTCTATACTCTTTGCAATTAGATCATGTTGCTGCATTTTCTCTTCGTCAAATTCCATTTATGTGGGCGCTTATTTTGGGCCAACTTTGAACCCAAATTTGAGGAGGGCCTACACGTCTTTTGGGGTAGGTTCAAAGAGGTGACGTGTTCCTTATCGCATGGCAAGTCACACAGTGTAAACGGTTCGTCAAAACTATTTATGAGTGAATAGGAACTTGACGTCGTTTTCGGGTTCGTGAAAAGGGAAGTTGAAGAGTTAAATGTGAGTTTTCTTTATATGGTTGTCCCACATTAGAAACTTAAGAGAACTTATGTGTGTATATAAGTTCTAGGTGGCAATACTTGGGTTGGGCCCCTAGGGGCACCCCAAGTATGTAGAAGGGAGGAGTTAGGGACAAAGTGAACATTGGCTCAAACCACCACACACGCGCGGGCGAGCCGCCGTCGCCGTCCGTCCGACCGACTGAACAGAGTCGTGTCGGGTGCGAGTGTAGGTGTAGGTCGGGTCGGTCATAATATTAAAATTTTGGACAAAATTTATTTGAATTTTTCCAAAAATTCTTGTAGGAAAATTTATTTATTTTGAACGAAATTTGAATTCCAAATTTCTGTCCTATCATTGCCTCCTCTAGTTCAAACAGACAGATTCAAATTTTGAACTGAACAGGTTCATTTTCTCTCTAGACCTGTTCAGTTTAAATACCATATCTGTTCAAGTTGTTTGCACCTATTTAATTCAAAAACTTATCTGTTCGGATTTGTCCAATGGTCACCAATCTTCCTATAAAAGCAGACCTTCTTCCAGCATTTCTGCCATCCAGAAAATTTTATTTTCTTCCCGTTTTTTACTCTGCTTGCATTATTCTTCATATTATTTTTAGAGAAAATTCTGAGAGTATAGAACACAGGTTCTAGTTCACTATATAGATTGTTTGGAGTGCTACTACAATTTGTGTAAAGATCATTGTATCTTGGGAGATAGACGCCATTTATTCGTAAGCACCGAAATGGGACGAATATGTTTTAAGAACAGGGTGTCACACACTCGACTTGATCTAATTTTATACTTATTTATTTCGATAAATAAATTCTGTAAGTAATTTGTTTTTATTTGTTTGATTTGTTTCAAGTTATTTATTTTACACAGAAGATTGATCCAACATAAGTTATTCTATAATGCAAGATATTAGCAAAAATTATAATTAAAAAAAAAAAAACAAATCTTAAAATTGGACCTTGTAATAAAATAAATTTTAAGTTTTTAATTTTGTGAATCTTTTTTTATGAATCTAAATCCTAATCTTTTGACTTATTCTCAATCTAAATAATTTGTCTATCTTCATTAAGTAAAATTGATGAAAAAAATAATATTTCAGTCATTAAACTCAACCAAAAAAAAAATGATATTTTAAACATTTCATGTACACTTATATTGAGTTTAATGATTAAAATACAATTTTGGTTTATTTTACTTAACAAAAATAAGCAATTAATGATTTAACTTGAAAACAAATCAAAATATTAGAGTTTAAATTAATGAAATTCAAAATTCAAAATTTATTTTGTCATAAGAGCCAAATCCTGATTTTTTTTTTTTTTTGTTGTAATTTCCTTATCCATATGGTGGTTATTGATCATGAAATTGTATCAGAAAAAAATAAAATGTGAAAAATAAATTTAAATTTTAAACAATTTTTGTTTTTAAATCTTAATAACAGTTTTGTGAGCTGTTGTTTACATGTTCTATCTCTAATTTTTTTATTATTTTATTTTTATTACTACTTTTATGGAGTAAATCTTGAATGAGTAATGTTAGGGATCAGGTAAAAAATATTATGAAATATTTCATGAAAATTCCTCATCTTTAATTACATATATAATAAAATATCACACACTGGGCATAGGTCGATTGCGGCCACGGAATCTCTAATCCGCTATCTTTCCGCCAAATTGGTGGATTAGAGAAAATCAATCTACATTCGTTTGCCAATCCGGCGGATGTGGATTGAGCGGATTGACGGATTGGCGAATGAATGCCAATCGGTTTGGCGGTTTAAAATTTTATAAATTTTTAACATAATTCAACTTATGCACTTCCTCGAAAAGAAAAACAAATTACAGTCAATAACCTAAAAAAGTATTACAATCACTGCATGTCTCATCCAAAGAAAAAAAATTTGAAATTTTAGAATATTACAATCACTGCATGTCTCATCCATATATTACAATCACAGCATGTCTCGTCCACATAAAATATTACAATCTATGGTTCTTAAAATATAAAAATAATTCAAACCACCAAAACCATGAATAGAGCAGTAGTAGAGATTGTATGTCTCTGTATTATTACATCTATATCTGTTTTTAAAAACAAAAACCAATCAGTATGTATCATCTTTTTTATTTATTGTTTTTACAGTTAGATTTTAAAATAAAAATATATAGATAAATAATACATTTATTTTTTTCAATTCAAAAGTTAAAAACTTTTTTTTAACAGAATATTTAAACTCTATTTCAATTGAAAACACAAATAGAATTTCTAAACAAATTGAAAATACAAAATCTTACAAATTATTAGGGGTGCTCGATGTTTGGCGGTTTGGTTGCAGCCAAAGAAACTTCAAATTCGCCATCCTTCTAAAACTAGGCGGATTAAAAAAAATCAATCCGTAAGAGCATCAGTATCAGAGTCGCTACAACAACTTTGACGCTGTTGTAGAGAGCCAAACTGTAAATATGTTGATACATCAGAGTCGCTATGGGCTTCGTTCATTTTGACAAAGTTACAGTTCCTCCTCTGATGAAGCGAGGAACTGTTCACAAGGTAATTAATTTTTTATTATATTTTCTTTCTCGCGCTTCTTTCTCCTGCCAACAAAAACACTATCTCTCATACCATCATTACTGTCAACACTAGCCATCACACAAATTTCATTCTCACCATCTTGGATCACTTCATGTTTAAATGATTGAATCGAAATGGCTTCCTTGTATGTATGTTGTGGGTAGCAAAACTGAACTGGAGCAAAGCTAGAGTCATCCCCCAGGATGTCCTATGAGAAGAAGAAAAATGCTGAAATTTTGCTTAATCAGTCGACCGCCCGGTCCTGTGTTGCTGTTATTCTATTGTTGCTCTTGTGCTGTCTTAGGTCTTATTTTATATATGTTTTAACATCATTTTGCACTCCAAATATATTTAAATTGAAAAAGATAAAAGAATAAAAAATAATATTTTAATGAAAAAGAATTTTAAAATAGAAAGTTTGATGGAGTGTATATATAAAAAAGAGGCTAGTTAAAATACAAAGTGGATTTGGGATTATAATTTGACTCAAAATTTGCTAAGGCTGATGCGGATGATCTAACTGTCTGCTTGTCATCACGCATCCGTTCAAAATCCAGCGGATTGGTTTGGTTCGGTTGGTTTGGACGGATCGATATATCCGTTACTTATTCCTACACACTAATCAAAAAATAAAAAATTATTACAAAATATTTCATAATATTTTTTTATAATCCCTAATATTATACATCAAATCCACATAATTATCCATCTGCAAATCATGTGTATGAAATATGTTAAGATGCATCGCCAAGAAATATTATCCAGAAGGGGTGGATGTGTTTCTATAATTCAATGTGGCTTCCTTTGAAAACATCTAAAAAAAAGGATAGTTTTAGGTGATTTGACAAATTTTTTTTGTTAGCTAACGAAAATTTTAGGTGATTTGACATATTTATTTCTCATCAAAAACTTAATTTTAATCACTTTAAAAGGTAATTAAAAAAAAAATCTAGAATATGTCAAATGAAAAAGGTTTTTTAGCATTAATTTATTAAAATAACTAGTAGTAGGTTTTATTGGCTGAACTTATTTGTTCATAATTTTTGAGTAAATTTTTTTTTTTTTTTTTTTAACGTATTCATCCTTTGTTTTGATAATGGGCATTTATTCATAAATTCATTTTCACCTACCACTTAATCTAAATTATTTTTTTATATTTCAGTAAGTCATATGGATGAGTTAGTTATTAAAATACGCTTGATAATAATAGATTGAAATGCGCATTAATATTTACAATGATAATGTGAATATTCTATGATGTGAACATTTACACTGTCAAATTTATTTAATTATTTTTATTTTATAAAAGTACATATTAAAGTGAGATCTTATTTAATAAATCTCGTTAATTAGGTTTCAAAAATATAAATTTCATTAAAAAAAATGTACAACAAAAATTATGAATTTTTAAAGTTTAATATATAAAAAGTACAAAATAGTCCAAAATAGTACACACCAAGTTGCTAAAGATTCAAAAAATTATTTATAAAAGTAAAATTGTCCATAAAATGAACCTAAGGTTGGTGTTATCCCTTATAGGCACAACATCGTATTGTGAACCTTTGAATGTGACATGGGTAAGCCCATAAAGGATATGGCCCACCACCTAAGGTCCAATCCATGATTCAAATACTAAAGCCCAACACTCGTGAAATCCAGCGTTACACCAAACACTAATGACATCTAAACACTTGGCAAGTAGAAAATCACCCACATCAGCAGACAAAGATCCTGCAAAGTTATTGCACCACACATCAGTCATTAATGAGTTTTCCTGCAGCATTTGTTGCGATAACCCTTCCCTGTCGAGACAGAACGGCCTCACCATAAACAAGGTAAGCTAGAGCATAGACTTTCGGCCAAGGTGACAGGTCGGAAGGGACAACGAAATGATTAGCAGAGGATATAAGCAGACATCGAAGACAAGGAAAGGGTTAAGCTTTTCTATCACTAATCTATCTCTACATTCCATCTCTCTTACTAACTTGCTCATCGGAGGGTTCACTGGGGGACTCCCCGTTCTACGTTGAACTCTTGTGCAGGTCTCTCTGTGGGCTTGGTACCTCGGGTACCGGTTTGGGAAGTGTGGATCAATCCGACCCGTTCCATCTGGAACACGCTATATTATCAGTTGGCGCCGTCTGTGGGAATCATTTTGCTCCGTGCGCCAGTTGTGCTCATTGTTGCCAGAGACCCCTTCCTAATAACCCCTTCTTACCAACCACAAGGTGGATGGTCACAACTAGATCCATGGCTTCTCACCACAATGTTGCCAACCACCAAGCTGACCCTCCGAATTCAAACAACCCGTCGCAGTACTTCACAGAACTTACCAGCAGCATCAATCGCTTAGCAGAGCAAAACCAAGCCCTGATCAATGCTTTGCTTCAAAGAGACCTTCCCGTCCCTCCTCCTCTACCTCAAGATATCCCACCCAACCAAGAACGAGCCACAAGCCATCCTATCCAATAGCCCTACCCACCCAACTTGGAAAGCTTGTGACCCCCTCCCCCAGATATAAATCCGCGACCTCGGGCCCCATATCCATCGGTCCAGGCACCCACCCCCGAGGGAGAGACCAGTAGTGTCCAGCCTCCGTTGCATTCCTGTGGTGACAACGTTCCTCTCTGGGACGCAGAACTCCGAGCCATGAAGCTCCAGCTCCAAGGAGTCATGCAGAACATACAGAATAAACCATCTACCACAGCCAACTCATCGTTCGTTGCCTCCATCAGGGACAAACCCTTACCTCCTAAGTTCAAAATGCCCTCGCTCGACTCTTTCGACGGCACAATGGACCCAGTTGACCATTTGGAAACTTACAGGACCCTCATGGTCCTCCATGCATTTCCTAACGAGATCATGTGTCGGGCTTTCCCCGTAACACTTAAGGGGTTGGCTCGACTCTGGTTTAGTCAACTGCCAACAGACTCTATCTCTACTTTCCAGCACCTAAGTGACTCCTTTCTCAGCCATTTCATTGGTGCCCAGCGCCAACGGCGTTCGGCAACCCAGCTCCTCAACATACGTCAGACCGAGGGGGAGTCGCTGCGCAGCTTCGTCACCCGCTTCAACACCGAAGCCCTACAGGTAGCGGAAAACGACGACAAGGTCATCCTCACGGCTTTCATGGCCGATCTACGATCATCTGATTTTCTTGTTTCCTTCTCCAAAAACCCCCCGACCTCCATGGAAACCCTACTTTCCAAAGTCCAAAAATACATGAACGCCGAAGATTCCCTAGCCGCCCGACAAGATCCCACAGCCAAAAACCCGACCCCCAAAGAGAAGAGAAAGGACTCCGAAACCAGAAACACCCAGTACACTCACCAAACACCTCAATATACCGACCGACCAGCTCGAGCCGACCGGTCAGCACCAACTCGACCGCCCGGCCAGTTCGAACGATACACACCCCTCAATTCCCCCATGGAACAAGTCCTGAACCAGAACCAACAAGATTATCCCCTAAAATGGCACCAACCGTCACGGCCTCCTTCCAACCGGCGAGACTAGTCCAAATATTACCGCTTTCATCAAGACCACGACCATAATACAGAGGAGTGTGTTAACCTCAAATACCAGGTCGAGGGCTTGATACGTTAGGGACGTCTCAGTCGGTTCACGGCAGCTCGCCCTCAACAAAGGCAAAGGACTGAACCTATCAGAAATAACCACCGGCGCACCCCTCCTGGACAACTCGCACAACCTAACCAAGGTCATGATAGACCTCCACAGTAACCCCGGGCACAAGGCAACCCTGTCCCCCCTGTTGGAGAGATCAGAGTTATTACTAACGAGCTTGCTTGTGGAGGACCATCCCGCTCGGCTCAGCGGGCAGAACTCAGAAAAATAAGGCAGGGCTCAGATAAAGAAGTTGCCACATTGGACCGCCCTTCCAAATAGCCCAAGCAGTGGATGAAGCCCATCACCTTTACGGAGACCGACTGCACAGGCATCCGTTACCTCCATGACGACCCCCTTGTCATCTCTGCCCTCCTTTCCAATTACAAAGTTAGACGGGTTGTCGTCGACAACGGCAGTTCTTCAGACATCATCTTCCTAAATGCCTTTTGTTAGCTCAAGATCGAGGAAGAAAGTCTGTTCCCTCTCCAAACCCCATTGGTCGGTTTCACTAGAGATCGGGTGACCTCCATAGGCTCTATCGATCTTCCCATCACAATCGGAGAATACCCGCGGCAGACCGCAAAGTTGCTCACTTTCCTCGTCGTCGACTATCCATCTGCTTACAATATTATCCTCGGCCGCACTGCCCTAAATGCTTTCCAAGCTGTCACATCCACTTTCCATCTTGCCGTCAAATTCCCCACTGACCTTGGGGTCAGCACGATGAGGGGAGAGCAGACCATGGCCAGAAAATGTTACGTCGCTTCACTTAAAGAGGTCAAGCTAAAGGAGGCTATGATCATTGAATGACTCGACGTCAGAGACGACGACGAGTTGGTCAGAGGGGAACCAGTGGAAGAGCTTGTCGAGGTCCTCATCGATCCCACCAACCCAACAAAAATAGCCAGGATCGGCAGTCAACTATCCCCTCAAGCCAAGGCCGATCTTACAACCCTCATGACTGAACACAATGATGTATTTGCCTGGACCCATTCCGACATGCCGGGTATCGATCATTCCTTCATCGCTCATCGTTTGAGTATCGAACCCCATTTCTGACCTTCCGCCAGAAACAGCGCATCGTCCACCCGGAATGCAACGCTTTTATTGCCTCTCAGGTAGATAAGCTACTGGAGGCACAGTTTGTCAAGAACGTGGACGACCCCAAGTGGCTGTCAAATGTGGTCTTGGTCCGTAAAAACAACGGTAAATGGCGACTCTGTGCCGATTACTCCGATCTCAATCGAGCTTGCCCCCAAAGATAGTTATCTCCTTCCTCGCATAGATCTGCTTGTTAACGCCACGGCCGGCCATCAAATGCTCAGCTTCATGGACGCCTTCTTTGGGTATAACCAAATTCTGATGCACCCGTCTGACCAGGAACACGCCTCCTTCATCACCGACCGGGGAACCTACCATTATCGTGTCATGCCATTTGGGTTGAAAAATGCCGGAGCAACTTATCAATGGTTGGTCAACGCCGTCTTTCATCATCAGATAGGCCGGAACATGGAAGTATACGTCGATGACATGCTAGTCAAGAGCAAACTCTCCTCTGATCACCTGGCCGACCTACGAGAGACCTTCGGCACCTTACGAAAGTATCAAATGAAGCTCAATCCGGAGAAATGCACCTTCGGCGTAGGATCTGGGAAGTTCTTGGGTTTCATGGTCAGTCAGCGGGGCATCGAGGCTAACCCCAAAAAGATCAAGACCTTGATAGAAATGCAGTCATCCAAAATGGTTAAAGAGGTTTAGATGCTTACTGGCAGAGTCGCCGCCCTCAACCGCTTCATTTCCCGCGCAACGAACAAGTGCTTCCCCTTCTTCAAAGTTCTTCGGCAGGCTTTCGAGTGGATGACCGAATCCGAAGAGGCTTTCCAACAATTGAAGCAGTGCATGGCCAACCCCCCCTTACTCTCCAGGCGCTCACGGGTGAGCCCCTTTTTCTCTATTTAGCCGTATCAAGCACCGCAGTCAGTGCAGCCCTCATCAGGGAGGGCGGTTCAGTACAGCGCCTAGTTTATTACATTAGCCGGGCTCTCAGGGGCGCAGAACAGAACTACCCATTGCTAGAAAAAATGTCCTTGGCCTTGGTCACCGCCTCAAGACGACTCCGTCCTTACTTCCAAGCCCACTCCATAGTGGTCCTCACTGACCAACCTTTGAAAAAGATAATGCAACAACCAGAGCTGTCCGGCAGACATATGCAATGGTCAGTCGAGCTCAGCCAATTTGACATCTTCTACTGACCTCGAACGGCGATCAAAGGGCAGGCTGTTGCCGATTTTATCCTGGAATTCACTAATCCCACTCCAACTACGGCCCCCTCCCCCCCGCCCCCGCAATCCCACACTGAGGCAGAAGACCCCCACTCTTAGACCTTCAACGTCGACAGATTATCCCGCAAAGAAGGCAGTGGGGCTGGTCTCATCCTCACCTCCCCCGATGGTGGTTATTTCAAGTATGCTCTCCGTTTCTTGTTTGACGCAAGCAATAATGAGACTGAATATAAGGCATTGATAACAGGTCTCCGCCTAGCCAGAGACATTGGTGTCAGCCATATCCAGGTGTTCAGCGATTTCCAGCTCATTATCGGACAAATTACGGGGGAATTCGATGCTAAGGAAGACACAATGCAGGCTTACAGGGATATTGCACTCCTCCTTGCTAGCCTCTTCAACACTTTCTACATCAAGCACATCCCTCGGACGGGGAACTCCAAGGTAGATGAAATGGCTCAATTAGCCTCTGCCGACCAGTCAGATCTCAGTCATGGCATCCGCCTTGAATACCTGGCCCACCCTGCCATTTCCCCACAACAGCAGCAAGTCCACTTCCTCCAAAATGAGCCTATTCCATGGGCGGCAGATATCTTGCTATTTTTGACAAATGGGGAATTGCCTGCCGACAAATACCAGGCCACCAAAGTCAGGGCCCGGTCGTCCAACTACATTCTTATCAACGGCCTCTTATACAAACGTGGCTTTTCACGCCCATACCTGACATGCCTCAATCCTGCTCAAGCGACCTACGTGATGAGGGAAGTCCACGAGGGTGTATGTGGTAATCATTCGGGTGCCAGGTCATTAGCCCACAAAATACTTCGCACCGGTTACTTCTGGCCTACTCTCAATCAAAATGCCACTGAATTTGTGCTTAAATGTGATAAGTGCCAACGCTTTGCCAACATCCCTCATGTCCCTCCTACAGAACTGATCACACTTTGCAGTTCTTACCCATTCGCCAAATGGGGGATCGACTTGGTTGGCCCATTGCCCACCGGCTGAGGCCAAACCAAATTCGCAATCGTCGCCATTGATTACTTCACTAAATAGGTGGAGGCGGAACCCCTTGCCACAATTACCGAGCGGAACACAACCAGATTCATCTGGTAGTCGATCGTGTGCCGATTTGGCATCCCTCAAGCCATCGTCTCCGACAACGGCAAACAATTCGACAATGCCAAGTTCAGGAAATTCTGTGCAGAACTTCAAACCAGCCATGTTTCTCTTCCCCAGGTCATCCCCAAGCCAATGGGCAAGTTGAGATTACCAACCGTTCTCTTCTGAAGATCATCAAAACTAAGTTGGAAGCTGCTAAGGGACTCTAGGCTGAGGAATTACCAAACGTACTCTGGGCCTACCGCACTACCGCCCGAACCCCCACTGGGGAGACCCCTCTTTTGCTTAACATACGGCGCTGAGGCGGTCATCCCAGTAGAAATCGGTCAGCTTACCCCGAGGGTTCTGCACCCGAATCCAGAACTAACTGAAGAACTGCGTCGGGCAGACTTAGACCTAATTGAAGAGCTACGAGAGACCACTGCTGTCAGGCGGGCCTCATATCAACAGAAAATGAGAACACACCACAACTGCAAAGTCCGACCGAGGGAGTTCGCCGTGGGGGACCTTGTTTTGCGCGAAGCAACTCTTGCCACCAAAAATCCGGCTGAAGGCAAGCTGGCAGCCAAATAGGAGGGACCTTACGTTGTTAAGGCCAGACCTCGTCCGGGCACTTACCGACTTCAAGACATGGAAGGTCGAGATCTCCTCCATCCATGGAACGCGGAGCACTTGAAGCGTTATTTTCAATAAAGCCCTATTTTTGTATTGATTAATTGTTGTATGTTCTTTTCGACAATCTACACACTTGGATGTTTTTGTCCTTTTCTCACATGGTGTAAATTTGTGATCAATGGGCCATGCTTTAAATGACAACGATCTTATATCTCAGTTATCTGCGTGGTATTTGAATAACACTCTGCTTGCAGCCTCAGCTAGACTGAGTTACTTAAAGCCTCAACCAGACTGAGCACGAAAGGCTCAGCCAGACTGAGTTACTTAAAGCCTCAGCTAGACTGAACACGAAGGGCTCAGCTAGACTGAGTTACTTAAAGCCTCAGCCAGACTGAGCACGAAAGGCTCAGCCAGACTGAGTTACTTAAAGTCTCAGCCAGACTGAGCACGAAGGGCTCAACCAGACTGAGTTACTTGACGCCTCAGCCAGACTGAGCACGAAGGGCTCTGCCAGACTGAGTTACTTCAAGCCTTAACCAGATTGAGCACGAAGGGCTCAGCCAGACTGAGTTACTTGAATCCTCAGCCAGACTGAGCACGAAGGGCTCAGCCAGACTGAGTTAATTATGGCTCAAGCCAAACTGAGCACGAATGAACAGTTCGGCGAAGGCCATTCTTACAACTTCATGATTGTAGCATAGTTGCCATACTTAGTTAAAATCCAGATCTACAAGAAATAAAGACAACAGTACGAAAAAGCACAACTCATAATTTTATTTACAAACTTACACATAAATTCACTACAGAAATTACACGACCAAAAAAAAAACAACAACAACAATAACAACAAAAATTTTATTTACCAACAACAACACGCAAAGCGCAAAAATTTTACATCAATAATTCATCCTCGCTCGAGGCCAGGTCTTCCTCGTTAACCCCTTTATCTAGGGGGGTCTGGGCCATATCGTCTTCATCTATTCTCACATTGCTGAAGTCCAAGTCTAGGAACAACTCTTCTGCTTTACGTTTAAAAGTCTTCCAGCCGCTGTCCCAGAACTCAGCCATCTCATTCTTGTAGAAGTCCGACCGCTGGAAGCTCTGGATCACTTCCTCTTCACTCCTACTTCCAGCGGTCGCTCCCGACGGGCCAGCCCCCCTATCCCCCTCTCTTGCCAAGCTACTTGCGATAGCGGCATCAATAGCCATCTGGAAATTGGCGGACCCCTTGAACTGCTCTACCGCTGTAACACATAGGTCGGGCTACGCCGCTCTCTCAGATGCCAACTTGGCCCTCTCCTCTTCCAAGGTCTTCTCCAACCCTACCCTCTCAGCCACTAACTTGGCCCTCTCGTTCGCCAGCGCCCTCTCCAACTTAGCGATCTTCTGATCTGCTTCTTCATTTTCTTTGATCAACTGAGCGTGTAGATCTTCATTACAGACCATGGCCTCATCCCACTTTTCATTGGCGACGGTGCAGGCTTTCTAGGCCTCTTCCAGCTTTTTCTGCTCACCAGCCAACTAGAACTCGAGCGACACCACCCTGCGGCGTTCCGTCTCCAGTTCTAACTTGGTCGCGAGTAGCTCAGTATTAGCACAGTCTGCTGAATATCCCTGTACCATTGCCAACACCTCCATCTTCTTGGCATTCTGGGCATACTTCAGCTCCCTAACACACACACTCCGCGCGGCTTTCCTCCAGCCCCTGGTCTCCCTCCTTAAACTTTCAAGCTGGGCCTTCACCTCCTCTAGCTTTGCCTTCAGTGGCCTAACTTCGCCTTTTGCGCGCATCGCTTTGTTCAGTAAGGCTCCTGCTAAGGCCGTTGTCTCCATCTGGGCCGAGCACAGCCCCCTTAACAGTTCGACTTCTGTGAAACTTGCCATCGAACGCACGGCCGCGTCCTCCATTACTCCCAAGAGCCGATCGGCAGCAGTCCTGGCTTTACTTCCTTCTTCCTCCAGTCGCCCGAACACTGCTGGAGCGTGGTAAATGAGGGTCTTCAACTTGGCCCTCCCTCGTTCTCCTTGGGGCACAGGACCCCCCTTGGGCTGTTGCTCTATCTCCTGCTCAGAGCTAGTCGCTCCACCTTCTACTTGTGTTTCGGGGCCTAGAGCACTCTCCATCTCCTTCGCTGTTCCCTCCAACTCCACTTCGGGGGTCCCCTCTGCCATCCCATCCTTCATCCTCTTCAAGGCTGGCCCCTCCTCCCTTTCATTTACTCTCTTCTTCTTCTTCAGCACAGCCTCCACTTCCTTTTTGCTCTTCTCCTTCAGAGGATCTACTAGAGGTGGTCGTGGCTCAAAACCGCTCAGGTCCTTCTCCCCCAGGGGCTTCGGGCGCGATTGGACTCTTTTCCTGATGATCGGTTTGGGCAGGCGGCCTAACTTCGCCTCTTTGTACTAATCAGCCTTGGCGAAAGTGGTTCTGTCCTCTGCCTCTTGCCTCTTCCTCCTCGTCTGTAGTTCTGCCAGCGCAAGATCTCTACCGATCGGCTGAGGGCCCAGCCTTGAGGCAAACAAGGCTGAGGGTTGAACGAGGTCGTCCCACTTGGCGCCCTCCTTCTCCCTCCATGCCTTCACCTTTTTCACCATCTCCTCTACCTCCACCTCCAATCTTGGCTCAACCGACTTGGTTGGCACCTTCTACACCGTGCGCACTCTTACTCCCCCGTTGGAAGACACATAGAACCAACGCGGCCTCCACCCATTCACTGACGACGGCAACCCCGCCACCAGACCCTTCCCTGCCGCCGCTTGTAAAGTGACCCAAGTCTCTTGCTGGCCCGAAGCCTTGTAGCATGCAAAAAACTCATCCACCGTCATTGCAACCCCCTCGTTCGCCCTTGGCCACGAGCTTGCACAGGCCAATAAAATCTTCCACGCATTGGGCATTAGTTGACCCGGAGCCACCTCCAGCCAATTCAACACGTCCACTACTATCCGAGGAAGCGATAACCTCAACCCCCCTTTTAGCGCCTCTTCGTAGAGGGCAAACTCCCCCGGTCGGGCGTCGGATGGCCTCTCATTCGCCGTCGGCAATTTCAACTCTATCTGCGCGGGAATCTGATACCTCTCGCGTATCTCCTCCAACTCCTCAGCCGTACACGTCGATTTATCGGCCTTTGTGTGCCAGTGGTCTGGCCCCACTTGACTAATAGGTTTCGCGACCGCAATCATCGTCGTAGGACGAGCCCGCACTGCCTGCTTAACTACCCCCCTCCTTTCGCTCCGCACGGCACTATTCCGCCAACTCCACCGCATCGTCATCACCTAACGAATCAAGCCTTGTGGTTACTATTTCCTCTTGGGCCATTTCTTTAGTGTATTTGCGAATGGCTTCGGACACGGGTACAAGAAAGTTCACAAAATGTTGCAGAGGTGTATCACTAGAAACAAACGAGTTTACTTCTGGGACGTGCTGGTTTTTTGCACAAAGATAGGTAAAACGGATAAAACCAAACGCCCAAGGCTTGCTTGTATTCCAAGGGTCAAGGTCAAATTTTGCCAGTTTGAAAATCTTCAAAAAAATTTCAAAACCGCCTTTTCAAACACTCTATATTGACCTATCCCTTCGTTTCTTGCTCAATGCCTAACCTTCCCCATTACGGGATTCCGCCACGTGTACGACCACGATCCACTGCCCCCTTCCCCTACCTTGTCTTTTCCACTTCAAATCACCACGTGCCCTGCCACTCCTCGAGCCCCGCACACCGCCACTTCTCCCTCCACGCGGTCACCCTTCGCGGTCGGCCTTCCTCACGGTCGGTTCCTCCGCTCGGTCGGTGTTCGCCCCGCCGGTCTCTCACAACCCTTGTTTTTTTCATTATTCCCTTCGTTGGACTAAAGCTGCACTTGGGAATGAGGGACTACTGACATGGGTAAGCCCATAAAAGATATGACCCACCACCTAAGGTCTAATCCATGATTCAAATACTAAAGCCCAACACTCGTGAAACCTAGCGTTACACCAAACACCAATGACATCTAAACACTTGGCAAGTAGAGAATCACCCACATCAGCAGACAAAGATCCTGCAAAGTTATTGTACCACACATCAGCCATTAATGAGTTTTCCTGCAGCATTTATTGCGATAACCCTTCCCCGTCGGGACAGAACGGCCTCACCATGAACAAGGTAAGCTAGAGCATAGACTTTCGGCCAAGGTGACAGGTCGGAAGGGACAACGAAATGATTAGCAGAGGATATAAG
This sequence comes from Camellia japonica, assembly GCA_030407325.1. Lineage (NCBI taxonomy): Eukaryota > Viridiplantae > Streptophyta > Magnoliopsida > Ericales > Theaceae > Camellia > Camellia japonica. The sequence continues at coordinate 48,731,583 of JAPPVO010000013.1, read as the reverse complement.
CAGGCATCGAAGACAAGGAAAGGGTTAAGCTTTTCTATCACTAATCTATCTCTACATTCCATCTCTCTTTCTAACTTGCTCGTCGGAGGGTTCGCTGGGGGACTCCCCGTTCCCCGTTGAACTCTTGTGCAGGTCTCTCTGTGGGCTTGGTACCTCGGGCACCGGTTTGGGAAGCGTGGATCAATCCGACCCGTTCAATCTGGAACACGTTGTATTATCAGAAGGCGTGTCTCAAATTTATTTTTATAATTTAAATCATTCATAATGTAGGGTTTGTTGAGTATATCATTCATGAAAAAATTCAAGCTAATTTGATATCTGTAATTTACAACAAGACCACATTTATGTTTAGGAAAAATAAATGGTTAGCATGATTTTAATAATTTTTTTAGGTTATTATTCGGCTTAATCATGAAGTTAAACTTTTCCGGTTAAATTCTTTTTTTATATAAACGATATACTAAACGAACCCTATTATATGAACAACTCGAATCATTAAAATATGATCCGAATAAACCACACGGGGCTGTGACAACATAGGTGTTGTCACAGCACCAACCCCCAATCCCCATAAAGTACTTTAAACATGAGAATTAGGATTTGATAGAATAAATATCCAAATAATAGAATTTATTACAATACAAGAATATGTTATAAACTAATTGTGATACAAGTATTTGAAAGATGATTTCCTAATAAATTTCCCTTTTGATAATGAGAAAATTGTGACATTTTAGATGAGTTTTTTGTTTGTGGAATGATAATTTGATACTAATAATGATATTAAGAAATTTATCAAACTAATAAATAATTAGAACATTTTGATTTTTCTTTATGAGGTTATATTTATTTTTAATTTATTTATATTAATTTTATTTTAAAATATGATGTCAGAAGTATAAATAATTGAATTCAATATTTTAAAAATATTTTTACAATAATAAAATTATGGGTCGCTTTTATTCAGCTCCTTAGAAAATGTTTTGTATTAGTTTAAGAACAATTAAAATATATTTGTTAGTTACTGTTATTTTGGACAAAACTACTCTTAATTTAGTTTCGACCCCGCTACGTAGCTCGAGACTGTGGCTCGAGACTGTGGCTCGACACCAAAACGACGTCGTTTTGGTGTCGAAAACGACGTCGTTTTGATGTTGTTGTTGTTTTTTTTTTTTTTTTTTTTCTTTTTTTCTGGTTTTCGTTTCAGTTTCAGAAGAAGAAGAAGAAGGAGGAGGGAGAAGAAGAGAAGGGAGGAGGAGGAGGAGGAGGAGGAGGGAGGAGGAGGAGGGAGGGGAGGGGGCCATAAATCTGCTGGAGGAGGAGGCAGGGCGAGGCGCGGTGGCGGTGGCGGTGGCGGTGGTGCGACGATCGGCGAGGAGCAGCGACGAACGAGGAGCAGCTACGGCGGGACTGCGACGCCGGGGTGGGGAGCTGCGACGACGCCGGGGTGGGGAGCTGCGACGCCGGTGAGCTCCTCTTCTCCTCTTCTCCCTCTCTCCTCTCTTCTCCTCTCCTCTCTCTTCTCCCTCTCTCTTTCTCTCTCTCTCCTCTCTCGAGCCATTTCTCGAGCCACTCTCTCGAGCTCTCAAACATTTCCGATTTAGTTTTATTATTCCATCACCTTTTACTGCCATTATCACTGTCATTTTTGACCACCACTTATGGTCGCTAGTGACCATCGTTAGTTATTGGTGACTCTTCAGTGAAGTGAAATTTTACTCTACTAAATCAATAAAATTTCATTGATTTTCAAAATTGAAATATTTTAATTAATAGCTAAAAGTATAGTGAATTTTTTTTTTTTTTTTTTGAGTTAACACAGTAATATAAAAGAACTTTCATAACTTTGAATATAAGAAAGATTTCCAATTAATAGTTAAAAGTCATAAAATTGAAAGTCAATTATGGTTTAAATCTCTTAGTTAATGAAAATTTACTGGTCTTTTAGTCTAAGGGGTTGTTTGGGGTGTCCTAAATAAGTGTACTTTTTGTCTTTTTAGACTAAAAAGTTGAGAAAAAAAATATGAATGTTTGGATTAATTTTTGACTTTTTATGAAAAAATGTGTATTAAAAAATTATATAAATAAGTGTATAGGGGAATAAAGTAATGTGTAGGCCGTACGGTTGGAAGCAGCGTTGCAGTGGGTGTGTAGGAGATTGATTCTCTACTTTTTAGGCATAAGTTGGTCTGTTCTGTTCAGTCCATGGGGGCCTACCACAAGTCCCGTTTTACTAATCGGAACCGTTGAATGTGTAGAACTCGTCGAGTACTATATGTTTATGAAAAATCACGTTGATTGGATATCAATAGCTATCTGATCGTATTAGTTTTTTTTGTCAATTGTTAACTATAACACCATTTATTTTTTATACAACACTGATTTGATCATGTTGTTAGCGATATCCGGTAGACGTAATTTTTATAGGCATATAGTACTAGACAAGTTCTACATACGGTTCCAATAGGTAGCTCGAATTTGAAGGCACGAATTTGGCTCGAGTTCAGAGAAGAAGAAGAAGAGAAGAAGATGAAGAAGAAGAAGAGAAGGAGGAGGAGGACTAGAGGGGCATAATCACAGGGGGAGGAGGAGGCGGAGGTGGGCCGGAGGCGACGGCGGTGGTGCTGCGACGATCTCCTCTCCTCCTCTTTCTCTTCTTCTCTCTTCTTCCTCTGCTCTTCTCCTGTGTTCAATGAAGAAGAAGAAGAAGAAAAGAAAGAAAGAAAAGGAAGAGAAAGAAAAAGGCAGAAAAAAAAAATTCGAAACCCAAAACGACGTCGTTTTGGGTTTCGAGCCGAATTCGAGTTACGAGTCATTTTCCTTCTACATATTGAATGATTCGGATTATCAAAACGGAACCCATGGTGGGCCCGCACGGGCCCAACTTTTCCAATGTCACTTAGTGAATGCTTATAAAATAATTTTTTTTTCCCTTTCTTGGCAGTTGGTTTGACTGATGGGCCGAAAAGTTGAATTATTTTTTAATATTTATATATTAATTTTTTTATATATTTTTTTTGATAAATAGTAATAGTTTTTTAACTTTTTGAGTAACTTTTTAACTTTTTGTCTTTTTTAGTGGATCCCAAACCAGCCCTGAATCTAATAAAATTATACGAAGTGAGAGAAATTTTATTGACCTTGGTTAGATAAATTCATGAACTTTTAGTCTAGGTCAAGGTTAGTAAAATTTCTATGACCATTGATTTCAGTAATTTTACGAGTTTTATCTAAAAATAATAATTAAGGCCTTGTTTGGCATGATTTAAAAAAAATCAAAAAATCAAAAAGTTACTATCCTATTTAAATCACATCATCTTATTTAAGTCACATCACCTCTCTAACACATCACTTCAAACTTAACTCATACCCAACCCATATTTCATAAAAAGTCAAAAAATGCACTTATTTAGATCATTCCAAACCACCCGTTAGATTTTTTGATACGTTTTTTCATCAAAAATTAGTTCCAACTCACTTGAGTCACTATCTACCTTTTTCAAACACGGATTGTTTTCTATTGAAGTTTTGGTCTATTTTATGTCATTATTCAATGATAGTGAACAATCCAATGATATGATTAGTTCGGATGATAAACCATCTCGTTGGTTCTCACATACGAATCCAGTGAAAACGTTACAGAGATAGTTATATAAAGAAGATAACTATGTATAGAGAGAGAGTGAGAGAGAGATGTAAAGATCTAGAAATAACAAAGAGAACGGTGGTGGTGGTGGTTGAAACCAATGTTTAGGAAACCAAACTAGACCTAGTTCTACTCAGGATGAACCTCTAAAACCATTTGATACCCAAAATTGGCTTTATTTGTGAGAATTGGAAAACTTGTCGAATTAGTAGCGGGTCATTATAATCGGCCGAATTTGAAGAATTGAAGATTCTTCCAAAAATATATTGTGGAAATGACTTGAACATAGAACTAAATGCATAAGAAACAAGCACTCTAACCACGAAACCATCAACATAATTGTTGACAATGTAATAAGTATATATACTATATATTCAATATTATCTTAATTATTTTTACTAAAAATCAATGTATAAAAAACATAAAATAAATTCTAAGAATTTTTTTTTTTGTAATTGTTTATTATTTATTATTTTTGTAATTTTAATATCTATATTTTTTAGGAAAAATTTGTGAATGTCGAACTTTGTATAGTAGGAGAGATCCAAGATTTTTATTTTTATTTTTTATTAGCTAAGGTCCCTCAATATTTTCATAGAGAAAATTCAACTCAGAAAAATTTCTGCCTCGTCTCAGAAAAATTACAAAATTTCTCTGGTATTTTCATAGAGAATTTCAAAATTTTTCTATAAAAATTAAAATTTTTCTGAGTCGAGTAAAATTTCTCTAAGTCAAATTTTCTCTGTAGAAATATTGAGAGATCTTAACTACTATGAAAATATTGTATGTCATTTATCTTATAAAAACTTAATATCAAGGACCTTAAAAAAAAATTCCTATTTTTTATATTTATAAATTTTAATATATTTATGATATAATTATGACATCACGATCCAATTCTAGTTCACCTACGATTGAATTACTTACTTGTCCATCCGATTACTTTTTTAGTTCGCTCACTGATCTAATTTTCAAAACATTAGTTGAAACAATGAAGGTAGCATTGCGCACTTAGTAGATATTGCGATTGTTGTTGTGTGAGCGAGAGAAAATGATAGAAAAAGAGACACTGTAGAAAGATATCAAGAATGTTTTATATTTGGATGGATAGTTTGGTCCATTTAAATCAATTTTTTTTCCTTATTTTTCTACAATTTAAAATATTAAGGACTTTAATTAGCAATAAATTATTATTATCCTTTAATTTTTACACAAACTTATAGAGAGATATCCCCCTAATTTTCTGTAGATTTATCACCATCTTTTTTAATAAATAAATCTGATTCACAATCCTTAAGGTCCGTTTGATTTAGTTTTAAAATTATGATTTGAGTATGAAATTGTATTTAAATTTTGAATTTTTGAATCATAATTTGAAAAGAAAATTTATTTAGTTATGAGTTTTGAAAATAGTTTTAGGAAGATTTGTAATTTTTTATTATTATTATTGATTGATGTATAGAATGTAAGAAAATATTAGAGAATATAAGAGGATAAAGGAGACACGTGAGAGAAAAAATAATTGATTAATAATCATAAAAGAAAAAAAAAAGAGAAAAATTTTTAAAATATATTTAATTAATATATTCCTTTTAAATCATAATTTTAAAATGGGGTTGAATTTTTAAAAATGAACTAAACATTACCTTAATTTTTCCAAGGATGCTGAATTGTAGAGTGCAATAATCCATTGGGGATTTAATTGGAGCAAATGACTGCTTTAATTTTGTGTTTGGTTGAAAGATTTAAAGAGAGATTTAGAAAAAAAAAAAAAAGATGTGTAAAATTAAGTAAAATGTAAATATATTTTATTTATGTTTCACTTAACTTTTTCTCTTCTTTTTTTAAATCTCTCCTCAAATCCTCTAACCGAACACCACACAAATGAAGAATCCAACGCACACAGAGAGCGTTGCGTTACGCATTCGATAAAAAGTAGTAGGGCCCACGTAAAATACTAAAGGTCACTTTTTATTTTTTACTATTTAATCTAAAATTCATAAAAATATAAATTAAGTTAAAATAATTAATAAAAAAAATCACATCACATTTATAATTATTTTATTTTATTTTTTTATAAACATCACATTTAATTATAAAAAATTTAATTATCTTTTTAAACATAAAATTTTAACATATTAAAATAATTTATTGAATTTGGCCTCGTTTGAGAACAGACTAATTTAGTAATTTTTTGACTATTTGATTAAAATATAAGTTAAAAAAATTAGTATGTTTTGGATGACTTTTTAACTTTTTATGAAAAGATGCGTAAAAAATAAAGAAAATTTTTTTTTTTAACTTTTTAATATAAATTATTAATTTTTAACTTTTTTAATATTTTTTAAATTTTTTAACTAAACTGACCTATTGTCAAACAAGGCCTTAGCAACATTCCAAACCATCACTTTATCTTTCTAGGTTATAATGACCTTTTATGATTTAAGTGTTCCCACGTGGAAATGTGTGTATCTCGTATTTGAGGTTTAATTCGCATCGTACGGTAGATATTGATTGGTCGCCCCAGCAGGAGGGCGGTGCCGACGGACCAAGGGATTGTCACAGCCAGGGCCGGCCCTGGGTGAGGTGACTAAGACGGTCGCGTTGAATTTTTAATTTTAAATAAAATTTAAAATTTTTAATTAGGAGCGTGTATTCTATCATGTTATTTTATAATTATTTTAATATTAGTTTAATTTATTTATTTTTATATTGTCGTGTGGTGTTATTTTGATTCGTATTCGATTGATATTTAATGTGAAAATTTTCACTTTTAGTTAAAAATAATTTAGCAAGTGTATTGAGGGATTAAAATTTTTCTCATAAGTTGAATTTTATAAAATTTATTTCAACTAAATGAAATTATTCATAGAATGTTTGATTTTAATTCAATTGCATTTTTCTAATTAAAAAATTGTACCTATTACTATATATTTTTTATTAGATTAAGTCTAAAATAGGTAACAAAAAAATATATATCTTAAATAAAAAAAAAAGATATTAGCCTTAATTATTATTTTACATACTTTTTTATTCAGTTAGATAGTGTTAAATAAAAGATTAAAAAAATGTCATGGTATCCCTTAGTGAACATTTAAATATATACCTAATAATTCATGTTAGTTGTGTCATACTTGGATTCATGTTGAAAATAGTCAACCTTAACTTACTAATTTTATATATTACTTGAGTTGTGTCGAAAATTCTCATCCTTACCCCCAATTAATTTTTGTTCTTATGGCTTTAGTAAGCTAAAAAATAAAGATACGATTCAACTAATTGAAGTTCAACTATTATATATATATATATATATATATATTTGTTATCTAAATTTTGTTAAATTGTAATGCAATAGAAATAAATTTTTATCTTTTTTGTTTTATCCAAACAATTTTTTTTTTTTTTTGGATAATGATATATGAAGGGTCCAATTTAAAAAATTCGCCTTATGCGTCTAATAAGTTAGGGCCGACCCTGGTCACAGCAGTGATTTGTGTGTTTCAGTTTACGTTGTATTTGGTGAAAGGATTCCAAAATATATATATATATATATATATATATATAATTAGATAAAATATAAATATATTTTATTTATATTTTTTGCTTTTTTTTAAAAAATTTCTTCTCAAATCTCTTAATCAAGTACAACGTTAATATTTTTGTGTTTCGGTAGAGATTTTTTTAAATCTTTTTTTATAATTTGAATTGTTCATATTATACGGTTCATTAAAAAAATTATCTATATAAAAATTTAAATTGATTAGAAATTTATGACTCTATAAGAATATCTTCAATGATATTTGTTATCATAGTATTACCATTGATATAATTTGGTAATTAATAGTAGTAAATTACCAAATTATAGCAATGGTGCTTCAATTGTTACATGCTATTTTGGCAAATCTCAACAAATTTTCATTTTGAACTTGTAGGTGTTGTTTGAATATAGTTTTTTTAGTAATTTTTTCTTCTTCTTTTGTTTATGTATGGGAGGAGAAATATTCGTCGTCTTATGTATGCCTTGCTACCAAACTCTCCATGCTCCGAAAGAACTCTGACTCCCTGCGAATAGAACCAAAGTAAGCTACTCGGCGGGTGGTTTGTCGAAAAACCCCTCTGACAGTTAAGTTAGCTTTCTTGGAGAGGAATAAGGGTACCTAGAGAGAGAAGAACTAAGTTGCCAAAGTTTGCTTACCCTTCTAGAGTCTAATCGAGCCCCTTATCTAGGCTGGCCAGGCAGCCTCAGATTGTGCGTGCACTACCTTTATCGTCCTTTGCTGGACGCATGATTATACTGCCCTCTCATTGCCTTACATGTGTAAGCGTCAATACTACCAAACAGTATTGGCCAAATCGCCAAACAGTATTGACGCGTGCTTAGAGCGGATTCCTCTCCTTATGCCATTGGACCATGTGGAGTGCCTCAACGGAGCAGTTACTTGTGGCGTCCCCAAAATGCCAACTTAGATCAACCATGCACCGAACTAAGTCATGCCAACTCTCCGATTGGCTCTGTTCTCGGTCAGTGTCACAAGGACATTGCACTCTTGGACAGGTCAACCCATCGGCCACAGCTTGGTCATAGACTGCAGCCTGTCTTCATTATGCTCGGTCATTGCTTACGACTCAAATCATGTTTAGCTTGGACTGCTCTTGTGGTTCAAGCATGGCCTATTTCGGCATTAAGCCGAAGACCGCATAGGTTTAGCTTGGCCCAACACCACGTCCCGTGTTGGGTTAGCTCGGCCGAACACTATGTTTTGTGTTGATCTAGTTCGGTCCAACAACATGTCCCATGTTAGTTCAGTTCAGCCCAACACCATGTCCCGTGCTGGTTCAGTTCGGCCTAACACCATGTCCCGTGTTGGTTAGCTCAGCCCATTGTTTGGTATAAATATCCTTTTCAGTTTATTTTTTGTCTTTTGTGACTTTTTTTCAATTGTTTCTAAAAAAAAATTATATATTTATATTATACCCGACTAGACAAATATAAAAAATGAAAAAATTAAAAAATTGAAAAAAAAAATTAAATATAATTCACTCCACCAAAAAACATACTACTACTACTACTACAATATATATATATATATATATTATTAACTACATTAAAAAATAAATTATCACCAACTACTTACCAACAACTATCCATTATTCACCTACCCACACGATTTTCTATAATTTTCATATTCGTCCACCCACCTACAATGAACAATTTTACTAAAGTCTTCTTGAATGGAGATTTTGATGAATCTTCATCATCTGATGATGATGTAATGATGATACAACTATTAACAGTGCAACAACAAAGAATACAAGCGTTAATCCTAAACCAACTAACCATACATGTTGGTTCCATAAGTGGTCGTCGATATATTAATCGTGAGAGAATCAAAGGCGAAGAGCAAATTTATAGAGATTACTTTGTAGATAATCCTGTCTACCTAGAAGAATACTTCCGAAGACGTTTGCAAATGAGGCGGTCATTATTTCTTAGTATCTTACATGATATTCAACAAGTCAATGAATACTTCATCCAAACCCATGATGCCATTGGTGTTCCTAGATTATCCAGTGTACAGAAGATGATTACTGCACTTCAGATCCTGCAATACGACGTACCTGCTGATACTGTGGATAAGTACATCAGAATCGGCAAAACTACGGCAATTGCCACATTGAATGCCTTTACCAGAACGATTGTTGCTATCTATGAAGGCGTTTACTTAAGATCTCTAAACAAGGCAGATGTCGCCAAATTATTGCAAAATGAAGAGCAATGCAGGTTTCCTAGAATGTTAGGGAGTTTGGATTGTATGCACTGGCATTGGGAAAAATATCTAACCGCCTAAGCTGGTGCTTACAGTAGACACTACCACAAACCAACAGTTGTAATCGAGGCAGTCGCCTCCCATGATTTATGGATTTGGCATACTTTCTTTGGCATGGCTGGCTCTCTAAATGATATTACTGTTATTGACATGTTACTTTTATTTTTTAAATTAACTAGAGGACGTGCCCCTGCTACCAACTATACCCTTAATAATCACGTGTACACCATGGGATATTATCTTGCTGATGGTATCTATCCTCGTTGGGCAACGATTGTGAAAACAATATCTCAACCTCAAGGTTTAAAAGACAACTATTTGCGAGGATGCAAGAGGCATGTCGGAAGGATGTCAAAAAGGCATTTGGAGTGCTCCAAGTACGTTTTAATGTTGTTAGAGTTCCGACGAGAGATTGAAGTGAGGAGGATCTATACTACATCATGAAAACGTGCATTATTTTGCACAATATGATCATTGAAGATGAGCGTAATATTCCAGAAAATGAATGCAGTGCAACACTACTACAAACTGATACCACTAATACCCTATGTCAAGTGTCACGCGATCCAAATCAGGAGTATACTGAATTTATGTTAAATCGCCAAAGGATTAGATCTACTAAAGCCCATAATGCAATTCGTAATAATCTAATTGAACACTTGTGGTTCTAATCTGGAGAGTTAGATTAAGTTTTTATTTTGTCTTTTTATAATGTCATTTAATGTCTTTTTATTTTAATAAAATTGTCTTCATTTGCAACTTTATTGCCTTCATTTCAATAATATATGTATTTTTTCATAATATCATTGAAAAATTAAAATTATACTAAAAATAGTCAACATTACATTGCCAAAACAAAATTACATTAGAACATAAAAAAATACTCAAAATTAAATGGACCACTACATTACATTGCAAAATAAAAATTACGTTGCAATAAAGACTAAAAATTACATTAAAAAATAAATGACATTACAAAATAAAAAAGTACATTCTCTCGTAGTTATTCATCAGAAGGCAGAGGAAAATAGTAATTTGAGTTGCTCACATGTGCGGAACATTTTGTGAAAATCTCATTTTTGCGCATTATGTAATAAGCTTTCATTTGAGGGTTCAAATGTGAAATGTCCATCATCATTATCAAATGTTATTCATTTTTTATCTCATGTTCTTTCATCTCCTACGATACTTGAGCCCTTTTTTCTTTTCTTTTTATTTTTCTTATTTCCTTCTCAGCAAGGTGTTGGTTAAATGTCTCCAACAAATTGTTAAATTTGTGGACTTCAGTTTCAACGATTTGGCTTTTTCGAAATAATTCTTTTGCAGATTTCCTACCTATAGGCCTTTTACCCCTGGTAGAGACACTACCCTCACCAATTGGATTATTACCAACAGTTGAATTGTTACCAACACTTGGACTGTTGTCGTCTTCAAGAGAAATGCAGTTATTCATACGGAATTCGGGGGCTGAATTAGGGAAAAACGGTGTATATATCATTGACTTCACTGTGTTTGTAGAAGTTACATCTTACCACCTAATATTGTTTTGCAAGATTGGCCAACAATGTTCAAAAGCAAAATGTTTGTTTTCATCTTGATAGTATAAAAATTTTGCATGAAGTATCTGTATTAATAAAATATTAAATTAATTAATTAGTTAATTTTTATATGAAACAAAATAAAAAAACTAACATAATAAATAAAAATGAAATCTTACTATATCAATTTGAGACATCCCATTTGGATGTAAATTTTCAACTTACACTAAACACTTAAGAAATTTGCTACAATATTTCATGATTACACCCCATCGAGATGAGATAGACACTTATGTTCTTAATTGATTATTTTGAAGTGAGCAATAATTTTCAAAAATTCTTGTCCAAAAATTAGCGCGCAATTGTAAATTGCCAGCAATTGGGTCTTCAGTAATGTGACACTAAGCTCTACAAAATGCCACATCTTATTGAGTAGTGAATGATTTTCCTCTCTTTGTTTTTTATGAACCTTCTATATTGATTGTGTAAAAAAACAAACAAGAAAAATATTATGTGAATTGAAAGTTGTGAATTCAAATTTTTATTGGTTGTTTATATTTATAGGGAGTAAAAATATGACCCTTTTTTTTCCGTTTAATTTATAGCCGTTAAAAAGAGCCGTTTCAAACTTTTGAGAGAGGAAGAAAAAAAGCCGTTGCTCAAACCCATGTGCATTCCAATGACAAAATCCAACGGTTTCAGATGAACCCTCTGGAATAATCTTGAGAAGCCATCTCTCAAGTCTGCTCTCTCTTTATCTATCTCTCTTCATTCCAGAACCACTTTCTCTGACCGTCTTCATCTCTCTCCTTTGTCTTACCGTCTCCATTCTTCCTTACTCACTCTCTTCCTTTGTCTCTTATCTTCTTCATCACCATTACCGCCACCATAACCACAACCACAAGAACCACCACCACCACAACCAACATAACCACCACGACATCCATCGCCGAACTCCAACCCTCAAATCCCAAATTTCCTTCTTTCTTCTCCAACTCTCTTCTCTACAACAACTCTCTATCTTTTACCTTCTTCTCACCGTCTTCCTCTTCGATCTCTCTCTCCCTTCATTCTAAACCCTCTTTTCCAACGATCGAAACCCTAACCCTAACCAAAACGATCCTCTCTCTCCCTTTGTTCTAAACCTCTTCTCCAACGATCCCTCTCTCTAAAAAATGATCCAAACCCAAAACCCTAATGAAGACCATCCAAAGAAGACGAAGAAGATCAACCCAAAGCCGTAATGAAGATGATCCAAACACAAACATGAAGAAGATGAAGCAAATTCCTCTTCAAATTGCAGGTACTTTTTATGATATTATCTTGTTGAAATTCAATTTTTATTTTTAAAATTGATTGCTTGAAATTGATTCATTCATGCTACTTGAAATTCTTTTTTTTTTTTTAGCTTCAGATTGATTTATTGATTCTGAAATTTTTAGCTCCAGAATTTATTTATTTTTGGGTGGAATTTTGGGTGAATTTTGCATCTACTTTAGAACTTTTTGCTAGGAATGATGATAAGCAAGGGAGGGACGGAGGGAGGAAACGGTTGGTTTTGGTGACTTGGCAACTTTGGCAGTTGCCAAAACTTGTGTCATATTTGACACAAGTTTTGGTATTTGCTAAAGATAGCAACTACCAAAACTTACCATTGCAGAATACTTTTGGCCCACATCTACTATAAAATGGCTTGTCATACCATTGGAGATGCTCTAGTAAGAGTATATTTATTTTTTTTAAAAATAAACAAGTAACATGATCTTAATAATTTTTTTTTAAAACAATTTGAAATATGATCATGGGGTTACTGATTTTTGATGAACTTGATTTTTTATAAGAATGATATACTTGACAAATCCTATAATATAAACGATTCGGATTATTAAAAAATATTTTAAAAAAACTCCCACCGAGACACCACAAATCCCTTACAACAGGTTTCCCAAATCTGTCGAGGACCGACTTGGGAATGGTTCGGTTTAGAAGTAGGATAATTCTATGCATACTAGGCCTTGTTTAAAAATATGTTATTTTCGTAATTTTTTAGTTTTTTAAGAAAATATGTACAGAAAAATAGAGAAAGTGATATAGCAGTTTGTTTGACATTTCCTAAATAAGTGCACTTATTTAGATCACATCACCTCTCTATTTTTCTATGTATCTTTTCATAAAAAGTCAAAAGTACACTTATTTGGATCATTCCAAACAATTCCTTATAATGACTTTTTAATTTTTTAGTTCAAATATTTAGTTCCCAAACAATACCTAAACAATCTTACTAGAAGTACAAGAAGTCACAGGTGATTGATTGTCCAAAATAATAATAATAATGATATTTAAACATCTTGAGAGGGGAGATTTGTACCGTTAGTACGGCCGAGCTACGGTAGCACGGGTCGTGACGGACCTCACGGCGCCGCGCTATCTCTTCTGCTAACACGACCCGTGGATCGGTTTTGCACGGTCAAGGAGATCGTCCAGCCAGGTGTGAATTGAGGCCTGACCGAGCTGTGGCTAGGATGACATTCGGCAGAGCACGTAGTGGCGTGTGGCAACCAAGCTAAGGGCTCGGGCTAGACTAAGGGCGCGGCGAGAGCCGGCATGCCCCTAGCCGGTCAGCCGAGATAGATGGACTTCGGGCAACCGAGATCGAAGGAAGAACGGGGGGAGGCCGGCATGTCTCGCAGTCGGTTAGCCTGGATGCACCGGTCGAGAACAGCTCGGCCATGACAATCAGATATTTGCCCCTTTGCCGAGGGATAGATTGGCAGTTCCTAGCTCGGTTGTGCGCTTGTGGAGTCAATTCTCCACAAGGGATAGGCCGGTCGTGGTACTCCGGTTAAGTATGCCACCTGGGCCAATGGCGTGAGGAAGAGGAGATCTGCTCCAGGCACGCGTCAATACCGTTTGGCAGTTCTGCATGTACTGGTTGGAGGACTGAACCTTTACACGCGTAAGGTGGTGAGAGGCGAGCACTGCCACCTGTCCAGGGAAGGACAGCAGAGGTAGTGCGTGCACAATCCCTGCGGCTGCATGGCTAGCCTAGAAAAAGGAATAGAAGGGGAACGTTAGAGGTATGCGATTTGAACAACTCCTACTCTCTCTCTCTAACAGCCTTCTTCTTCCTCAAGTGATCTGACTTGATCGTCGGAGGGTCTATCCGGCAAACCACCGCCGGATAGCTCACCGTTTCTGTGTTGCCAGGTTAGACGCCGTCACGAGAAGCTTGGAGTCCAAGGAGTACGGAAAGCGGAAGATATTTCGCCTCCGTACACATCTAATATTATTTGAACATGTATATTAACTATAAGATTGTTAATAAGTAGACGAGGCATTGCTCATTTTGAATAGTTCAACATTATAAAAGAGCACACTTGTAAGAATAGATAGCTAATAACTTAGGAATATATATGAGATATTAATACTCAAGTATTTACAATAACTAACAAATTATATATATATATATATATTTATACGGCCCGCTTCAATTTCAAACTAGAATCATAACTATAAAATCACAAAGTAAATCATAAAACAGTTTGTCTATTTAAAGAAACAAGACCAAACAGTGCATTACAAAAACCAAACCAAACCATGTGATTTGGTCTGGATTGGACCAACTTGCAATTTTTCGATTTTTTTACTCAGCCCTATTACCATGCTACCGGCAAATTGTTTGTTGCTCTTCAGCAGATTCATGTGGCCTTTTAACTCAATTTTTATTGTTCAATACAATAAAACTCTGTATTTTTTGTTTGATTTATGACAGACAACATGATAAATGTCATGTGTCCAATGATATGAAACATTGCTCTAGGACCATCAAATAATCACTGATATAATTTTTATGTGTCAATTGTGCCAAACATCAAACGGCCCTATTTTGATAAATTACATTTTTAATCATTATAATTTGATACAAATGTTATTTTAATTCTTATTGTCTTAATTTAAATAATTTGTTTCTTATATTTTAAGCTCAATTTTAGTTTGGTCATTTCATTCAAATTGAAAGCTAAATTAAATATTTTGAGATTTGCTAGTTTTTCTGAGGAGTACACACACAAAAAAATAATAAAATTTAGATGAAATGACCAAATGAAAATTGGGCTTAAAATGTAGGGATTGAATTGTATAAATTAAAATAATAAGGACCAAAAACAAAATTTAGGTTAATTATAGAGGTAAAAAGTATAATTTACCATAAAAAAATAAGTTTAATTTCTCCTTTTTTAAAAAAACTATTGTCAATTTTTTATTTCATTAATTTTATCTAATTGGTTTTTAAGATTTTTTAATTTCATTTTATATAATTCAATTAAAGACAATCCATCCGAATTAAAAATGGTGAAAAGCTAACTTATCAACCGAGTATTTTATAATTCGAACAATTTAAATTATACAATTAAATACCTATCTTTTTTTTTCTTATTTGCATAATATTACGACTCATACTCTATGGAGCCCCTTGTTATCCATGATAGAGCTCGGGACTGGACTGTTAATCCAGTCATCAATACCAATCTCGCGTTTGTTTTCAAAATGAAAGTCCGGATTGAGAGTTTGTTTGGACTACGAAGGCCCTGTGACAAGTGAATTAGTAGTCGGGGCGAAGAGATAGTATTTAGAAATAATCCGTTTAAATTAGAGTGTAACCAGTGGTTAGTGCATTTTTTTTTTTTTTTTCAAAGCTGCCGCGCATTTTGACATTAATATTTGGTTTTTTTTTGGTTAAGTAAAAACCAAGGCTTTTATTCGTTTTATTATTTTATATAAAAATAATTTAACAATACTCACATTAATAACTTGTAAAACCCAAATTTTGTATATTATTATTTTTGGATAGATTAATAATTAAAATAAATTATATGAGTAATTTAGTAATCTTAAGAATTAGGTTTTCAACCCTTTAAAAAGAAAAAGAAAAAAAAAAAGAAGAGAGGCTCGTGGATGTTGCGGCTGAGGAAGGTGAAAGCAGCAAAGGTTTGAAGAAAAAAAAAAAGTTAAAGAAAAGAAAACATAAACCCTTTTCCCTTTCTTTCCTCTGCTTCTTCATCATTGGTTCGATTGATTTGAGTTCTCAATAATTGAAGGCTTTAAAGTCAACCCTTTTTAGCATAATCTTTCTTTCACTGAATTCTTGGTTTTTTGGGTTTTTCCATGGTGGCAAAATTAGGGCTATTTCAAGGTTTGCGAGATTGAGGTGGATCTTGGTAATTTGAGTTTAGCTTGAGAAATATTATTTTAGTTGTTTGAGGTAAGTAACCCTCTATCACTGTTGGTTTATTTTTATTCCTATCGAACTGTTTAAAATCATAAATATTTATTCATAGCTTTCCTGTTCTCTTAAAATAAAATATGGGTCAAGTACAAAACAACATCGAATATTATTATGAAAGTTATTTGAATATTTTGTGAAATTATTCTGAAAATTGTACCAAATGTTTATTCTGAAAATATCGAATATTTTATTTTAAAGTTGTGTATTATTTGAATTTTTGAACATCACTCTAGTCTGACTATGATTTGGACCCTAGCCAGTGGGGGTTATTTATTGGCACAGAAACGAGTTTCTTTTGGGGCTTTACCACCGGCTTATGTGTGGTTCTGGGCCTTGTCACGGGTTAAGTGACCGTAGTCAATAAGACTTGGGTTTTGTGAATAAAATCATTGAACTATCTGAATATCGAACCATCGATTTGAACAACGAATTACTTTGAATTATCTTGTTGGCTTTTCATTTGAAATGTATTGTACATTGTTTATTTTTAGCTATGAAACCATCTTACAAATAATTGTTCATTTATTGAACTGTAGAAAAATTTATATTTATTGGTTATCGATTTATTTATTTATTTATTTGTATACTTGATCCAGCTAGCAGTGATGGTTGGTTATTTACTGGGCTATCTAGCTTACCCTTATTTTTTTTTTCAGATTCTGAAGAGTAGAGTTGCGTGGGATTTTTACATGTGGGAGTGTCGAGAGTAGGACTATGATTTAAGTACTTGGATTATTGTTTTGTTAATGGATTTTATTAGTGGACTTGGAGGATAATTTCATATGATAAGAATAATCAATTTTTTTATGGATTTTAGAATTATGATAATTAAGGATTTAATTGGAGTATTTTACATTGTTGGTTATGTGTTGGACTCTTAGCTTTGCATGCTCACTTAAATGAGTGTACGGCGTTGTCACGGAGCTTGGGGCGTGACAATTTTGTGGTATCAGAGCCAGGTTGTAATTTTAAAGGTTGGTATAGAATAGTGGTGAGATTGGGTAGATGTAGGATTGGGAACACTTATAATTTGATATAATGTTAATTTTATTTTATTATTATTATTATTTTTTATGTTATAGGAGCTTGAGAATAGAATAACATGAGGTTTTATTATTGATGCATTTAGGTTGCGATGGAACATGAGGAGACATTGGCAAATATGGCTAGGAATACACGCCAGGGTCAAATGAATCGACGGACTGGTAATAACAATCGGCGAGGGAACGTGACTAATAATGGTAGTAGTTCTCAAGCAGTCAGAGGAAATCAGGGGCAAGAGTTGGGACAACAAGAACAAGCTGCAATCCCCAATCCAATTAGAATGGTTCAAGTGCTTCAGACTTTGGCCGGGGTGGTGCAACAACAAACCACCATAGGGAATAACTTGACTAGACTTATAGAGCAACAACAACGGATGCAGCCAGGTGTTGGGCCACAACCGAGGCCACGTTGTAACATTACTGAGTTTAAGAAGATAGCCTTGGCATTTGACAGAGCCACAGACCCTTTGGAGGCTGAAAAATGGTTGACAGAAATGGAAAAGTTATTTCCCGTTTTTGAGTGTACGGATGATCAGAAGGTGACCTATGCTACGTTTATGCTACAAGGGATAGCTAATGATTGGTGGCAGATGGAGAAGCGCATACACGAGCATGATCCCAACCCTTATACATGGGAAAGGTTTAAGAATGCGTTCAATGAGAAATACTTCCCTAGGAGTGTTCGTCTACAAAAACAGAGGGAATTTTTGAAGTTAGAGCAAGGGAATAAGACGGTTGCAAAATATGAAGCTGAGTTTACGAAGTTGTCCAAATTTGCATCAGCATTTGAAGTAGACGAGGATAGCAGAGCACGAAAGTTTGAAGGTGGGTTAAGAACGAACATTATGCAACAGGTGGTTCCTTTCGAGTTACCTACTTTTGGAGCAGTGTTGAATAAGGCTTTATTGGTTGAGAGTGGCCTCACTAGAGCCCAAGAAGAGAAAGAAGAGAATTATAAAAAGAGGCCTAGTTCTTCCAACTTCCAAACTAACAGTTCGAAGGGCAATGCTAAGAGACAAAACATTTTTTCGGTTGGGAGTTGGGGAAGTCGAACTACGAGTACTAGTGTTGATAAGAAGAATGATCGGGTACAATGCACTAGGTGTAATGGATTCCATCGGGACAATAAGTGTCGTTAGAATACTGGGGCTTGTTTCTCTTGCGGGCAACAGGGGCATAGGATAGCTGATTGTCCTAACTGGAAGGGGCATGAGATTGAACAGAAAACATGGACAAATAAAGGAGCATCAACAGACAAAGGGTCTTCAGGAAGTCAAAAGAAAAATGGAGGTCATAATCCAAAGACTCAGGGTCGAGTGTACGCACTCACGCAACAAGATGTTCAGACTTCCAACACGGTGGTGTCAGGTACTGTTTTAGTGTCTTCTGTTTATGCACATGTGTTATTTGATTCTGGCGCTACAAATTCATTTGTGTCTATGGGATTTGTTGAGAAACCATGGATGAAATGTGTCTCTAGAGAGATCGACTTATGTGTTGAAACCCCAATAGGAGGTGTTATGGTTGCTGACTTAATTTGCAAATCTCGTGTGGTTAGTATAGATAACAGGAAATTGCTTGTTGACTTAACTGTTTTAGATATGCGGGACTTTGACATAATTCTTGGAATGGATTGGTTGGCAACCAATTATGCTTCTGTTGATTGTCGAGGCAAAAGGGTAGTATTTCAGATTCCTAATCAACCAGAATTTTGTTTTGTGGGTAGTGGAGTTAACACTCCTCTTCTGGTAATCTCAGCTTTGCAAGCTAGACGGTTGTTAAGGAATGGTGGCGAGAGCTATTTAGCTTCTGTGAGAGATACCCGTGAGACTGAATTGAAGTTAGAGGATATTCTAGTTGTGAAGGAATTTCCTGATGTTTTTCCTGAAGAGTTACCGGGGTTGCCACTAGATAGAGAGATTGAGTTTGCCATTGAATTGATACCCGGCACGGGTCCTATCTCCAAGGCTCCATATCGGATGGCCCCAGCAGAGTTGAAAGAGTTGAAGGAACAGTTACAAGAGTTACTAGATAAGGGTTTTATTAGGCCTAGTGTTTCTCCTTGGGGTGCGCCCGTTTTATTTGTGAAAAAGAAGGATGGTAGTTTTCGCCTTTGCATTGATTATCGAGAGTTGAACAAGGTGACAATCTGAAATAAATATCCTTTGCCTAGGATAGATGACCTATTTGATCAGTTGCAAGGAGCACAAGTCTTTTCTAAGATTGACCTTCGTTCTGGCTATCATCAGTTGAAGGTTAAGGCGGAAGATATACCTAAGACAGCCTTCCGAACTAGATATGGGCATTATGAATTTTTAGTGATGCCGTTTGGGTTGACCAATGCGCCTGCAGCTTTTATGGATTTAATGAACAGAGTATTTAAACCCTTCTTAGATCAGTTTGTGGTAGTTTTTATTGATGACATTCTTGTGTACTCGAAGAGTAAAGAGCAGCACGAAGAACATCTGAGAATAGTGTTGAAGATATTAAGGGAGAAGAAGTTATTTGCTAAATTAAAGAAGTGTGAATTTTGGTTGGAGAGTGTAGCATTTTTGGGTCATGTGATATCTAAAGATGGGGTGTCTGTTGACCCCAAGAAAGTGGAGGCGGTGGTGGAGTGGAATCGGCCTACTAGTGTCACTGAAATTCGTAGCTTCTTGGGTTTAGCAGGATATTATAGAAGGTTTGTTGAGGGATTTTCCCGAATTTCTATGCCTTTAACTCGTTTAACACAAAAAGGGGTTAAATTTGAGTGGTCTAATGATTGTGAGAAGAGTTTCCAAGATCTAAAGAGTCGATTGGTGTGTGCTCCAGTACTTATAGTTCCGTCCGGAGATGAAGGTTTTACCATCTATAGTGATGCATCGAAGATGGGCTTGGGTTGTGTCCTGATGCAGAATGATAAGGTAGTGGCATACGCGTCTAGGCAGTTGAAGCCATATGAGCAGAATTATCCTACGCATGATTTGGAGTTGGCTGCTGTGGTGTTTGCATTGAAAATCTGGAGGCACTACCTATATGGGGTGCAATGTGAGATATTCACTGATCATAAAAGTTTGAAGTATATTTTCACTCAAAAAGAATTGAATATGAGGCAAAGGAGATGGTTGGAGCTATTAAAGGACTATGATTTGACTATCAATTATCATCCAGGAAAAGCCAATGCAGTGGCGGATGCCTTGAGTAGAAAGGCCCCGAGTAATTTGGCTACCTTGATTACTGACCAAAAGAATATCTTGGAGGACTTGCAGAGGTTGAATATTGAGATTAGATGGCATAACCATGGAGTGCAGTTGGCAAACCTTAGGGTTCAACCCACATTGATTGATAGAATTAAAGATGCTCAGGGAAGAGATCCCCAGTTGTAAAAACTTAAGGCTGAAATGGAAATAGGGCTACAGATGGAATTTTGTATGCATAAAGATGGAACCTTGAGATTTGGAGAGAGGTTGTGTGTGCCTAATGATTTAGAGCTCAAGAGAGAAATCCTGAGAGAAGCTCACAATTCAGGATATACTGTACATCCAGGGAGCACTAAAATGTATAAAGACTTGAAGAGGAACTTTTGGTAGAATAATATGAAGAGGGAAATTGCTCAGTATGTTGCTCAATGTTTGGTATGTCAACAAGTGAAAGTTGAACATCAGAGACCTGCAGGTAAGTTACAACCTCTTCCTATTCCCGAGTGGAAGTGGGAACATATTACCATGGATTTTGTGACAGGGTTGCCTAGGACCCAAGGTGGTAACAATGCTATTTGGGTTATCGTTGATCGATTGACCAAATCCGCTCACTTTCTAGCTTTTAAGGTAGGGTTCTCCTTAGAGAAGCTTGCAAAATTGTGTATCAAGGAGATTGTGAAGTTGCATGGTATTCCGGTGACCATAGTGTCTGATAGAGATAGCAAATTTGTATCTATGTTTTGGAGGAGTTTGCATACAGCTTTGGGCACTAGTTTGAATTTTAGCACTGCCTTTCATCCTCAAACTGATGGACAGTCAGAGAGAACTATTCAAACCTTGGAAGACATGTTGAGGGCTTGTGTTATCGATCTTGAAGGTTCTTGGGATGAGCATTTGGCCTTAGTGGAATTCTCTTATAATAACAGTTATCATGCGAGCATTTAGATGGCACCATATGAGACTTTATATGGACGAAAGTGTAGATCACCTATTTGTTGGGATGATGTGGGTGAAAGGAAGTTGTTAGGGCCTGAGATTGTGCAACAAACAGTGGACAAGATCAATCTTATTAGAGAGCGACTTCGCACGGCACAGAGTAGACAGAAAAGTTATGCAGATAACAGGAGACATGATTTGGTGTTTGGGGTTGGAGACCATGTATTCCTTAAGGTATCTCCTATGAAAGGAGTAATGAGGTTTGGTGTTCGTGGTAAATTGAGTCCTAAATTTGTTGGGCCATTTGAGGTTTTAGATCGAATTGGTGAGGTAGCTTACAGACTTGCCCTACCACCTTCACTAACTGGAGTTCATAATGTTTTTCATGTCTCAATGTTAAGGAAGTATATACCGGATCCTAGTCATGTGATTGATCATGCACCGTTGCAGTTTAAGGAGGATTTGACTTATGAGGAACACCCTATACAAATTGTTGATAGAAAGGAACAAGTTTTGAGGCGTCGAGTCATCCACTATGTTAAGGTTCAATGGAGCAATCACTCAGAAAGAGAAGCAACTTGGGAACTCGAGGATGAAATGAAACGAAAGTATCCACAACTTTTTGAGACTTCAGGTATGTCAAATTTCGAGGACGAAATTTCTTTTAAGGAGGGAAGGATGTAAAACCCAAGTTTTGTATATTATTATTTTTGGATAGATTAATAATTAAAATAAATTGTATGGGTAATTTAGTAATCTTAAGAATTAGGTTTTCAACCCTTTAAAAAAAAAAAAGAAGAGAGGCTCGTGGATGCTGCGGCTGAGGAAGGTGAAGGCAGCAAAGGTTTGAAGAAAAAAAAAAAAGTTAAAGAAAAGAAAACATAAACCCTTTTCCCTTTTTTTCCTCTGCTTCTTCATCATTGGTTCGATTGATTTGAGTTCTCAATAATTGAAGGCTTTAAAGTCAACCCTTTTCAGCATAATCTTTCTTTCACTAAATTCTTGGTTTTTTGGGTTTTTCCATGGTGGCAAAATTAGGGCTATTTCAAGGTTTGCGAGATTGAGGTGGATCTTGGTAATTTGAGTTTAGCTTGGGAAATATTATTTTAGTTGTTTGAGGTAAGTAACCCTCTATCACTGTTGGTTTATTTTTATTCCTATCGAACTGTTTAAAATCATAAATATTTATTCATAGCTTTCCTGTTCTCTTAAAATAAAATATGGGTCAAGTATAAAACAACATCGAATATTATTATGAAAGTTATTTGAATATTTTGTGAAATTATTCTGAAAATTGTACCAAATGTTTATTCTGAAAATATCGAATATTTTATTTTAAAGTTGTGTATTATTTGAATTTTTGAACATCACTCTAGTCTGACTATGATTTGGACCCTAGCCAATGGGGGTTATTTATTGGCACAGAAACTAGTTTATTTTGGGGCTTTACCACCGGCCTATGTGTGGTTCTGGGCCTTGTCACGGGCTAAGTGACCGTAGTCAATAAGACTTGGGTTTTGTGAATAAAATCATTGAACTATCTGAATATCGAACCATCGATTTGAACAACGAATTACTTTGAATTATCTTGTTGGCTTTTCATTTGAAATGTATTGTACATTGTTTATTTTTAACTATGAAACCATCTTACAAATAATTGTTCATTTATTGAACTGTAGAAAAATTTATATTTATTGGTTATCGATTTATTTATTTATTTATTTGTATACTTGATCCAGCTAGCAATGATGGTTGGTTATTTACTTGGCTATCTAGCTTACCCTTATTTTTTTTTCAGATTCTGAAGAGTAGAGCTACGCGGGATTTTTACATGTGGGAGTGTCGAGAGTACGACTATGATTTAAGTACTTAGATTATTGTTTTGTTAATGGATTTTATTAGTGGACTTGGAGGATAATTTCATATGATAAGAATAATCAATTTTTTTATGGATTTTAGAATTATGATAATTAAGGATTTAATTGGAGTATTTTACATTGTTGGTTATATGTTGGACTCTTAGCTTTGCATGCTCACTTAAATGAGTGTGCGGCGTTGTCACGGAGCTTGGGGCGTGACATAATTATCATCAAAATAAACGCAATTTTTACTTATCCTCTTACTAATAATTCTTTTCATCCTACTTCTGAAAACAAATGGACTCTAAAACTAAACACACATTCCTTTCCGTCCCACATTCAAAATATTGAGTAGGAAAAATAAATGCTTGGTATATGATTTAAGTTGTTTGAATTGTAAAAATATATTTTTTGTAACAGTTACTTTATTAGGCAATCATTTTCAATTGAATTAAAGACTTTGTGAATTAAATAGATAAAATTGATAATTTAATGATACAATATACAAAAAGGAGGATAATATATGAGATAAAGATATTAATTCAAAAAAATTTAAAGCATAAAGATAAAATTAATCTAAAAAATCAAACTTAATTATTGAGATGCCCACAAACTCACTTAAACACTAATTAAAAAAATAATAATTTAAAAACAAGGGGAGAGAACCTCCCAGAGGACAGATCAAACATGGCCAAATTAAGGATCTACGTAGGTACGGGCGAGATCTTCCACAAGTCTGGGGGGTAGGAATTGGGTTTATGAAATGACTTAATTGACCTCTTGAGTAAGAATTATTTGAAAGACCGGGCACCTTGTTTGTCAAATGGCAAACGTGACTTATAAGTAGTGTTTGGTGACGGTATTAGTGTTGTCTTTAATAATATACGTGGAAGGTAGAAATCTTCTCTATAGAAAAAGTGAGGTGAAATGCTCTTTTCTTTACTCTGTAAAGAGAAATCAATTCATCAGTGATCACTCCTGACCAGAGATGGTCGGAAAGACCCTCCGACGATTAAGTCAGAATGATGACCGGTCATATAGTACTCTTTTGGGTATCATTCACATAATTGATGTTACTTTATTTTTTCTCATAAAAAATAGTGTAGCTCTAATCATACAATGCGTTTTTTGGTGTCATTTTTTACCAGTTGAAAGTCGATAATTATAAAAAAAAAAAAATTTAAAAAAAAACACATCTTCCTTACTTCTTAATAATAATTTTTTTTTCTCAATTTATTTAAGTTATTTAAATTACCCCTACAATTTTAGCATATGATAAAAATAAAAAATAAATTATAAACAACTCCATAACATGCGTTACACACTCTTATATGTCAGATATCGTACATTATATGAAAATACTTGTCAAATTCCACTTGAACAATGATGCGTAGAAGGTTAAAATCCCCTTTTGATTAGCATATCATCTAAGGATAATTTTGTCATTTTAACTTACAAGTTTGTTGGCTGTTTAATTTATTTCCCTAGGTCCAACTTTCTACACTTTACTGGATGCTACTTTATTGGATGTTGAGATATGAAAATCACAACATGATTTGGTTGATTTGGTTAATCATGAGAGCAAGCATGATTATTAGTGCCTAATTATAGTAGAATATTAGGTGAAGTATGCACTTGCATGCTTTGCTAAGCTGTAAAGTCATTATTTTAGTTCCTTTTTCTAATAGTACTTAGGTAATACCACGTGTTGCACTATTATGTAAGAAATGATTCGGATAAATATTTAATTAATAATAATTTAAGACAATTTAATTTTCTAATAGTACTTAGGTAATACCACGTGTTGCACTATTATGTAAGAAATGATTCGGATAAATATTTAATTAATAATAATTTAAGACAATTTAATTTTGACTAAAACGCTATCAAAAACGTCTCGTGTTGACAACGAAGTAAATATTTTATAAGCCTTATATATAGGAATAATCAAAACACGTATATGATGGATAAATTAATTATACAATTATCTTTGTATATATTATAATGCAAAGTAATGCATAATATATGCATATATACTTCAATGATGATATCTTCAACAATTGTTTAGAGGAGTAGGAATTTTATTGATAGTTAAGGCTTGTTTGGGATGTTCTAAATAAGTGTACTTTTTGATTTATTATGAAATATGGGTTAAGTTTGAAGTGATGTGATAGAGAGGTGATGTGACTTAAATAAGATGATGTGACTTAAATAGGATAGTGACTTTTTGACATTTTGACTTTTTCAAAGGATGCCAAACTTAGCCTTATGCTGTGTTTGGTCGAGGGATTTGAGGAGGGATTTGGAAAGGGAAATGGAAAAGGTAGGTGAAATGTGAAAAAAATATACCTACATTTCACATAGTTTCACACACCTTTTCCCTTTTCCTTTCCAAATCCCTCCCCAAATCCCCCAACCAAACACAGCGTTAATAGATTGCGACATTTGCTTCATAATAGTTGTTGTATTACTACTAGGCTCGAAACATCTTACAAGAATTACGATATGATTATAACTAATGCTTGAAGATGAAATTAGAATTACTTAAAATACTTGTGTTCTGGCAATTATTTTTCTCAAAAAGAAAAAATAAAAATAAAATTTAAGCATTACTCAAATCGAAACTATAACAATCTCTTAAATGCAATGAAGTATGTAGAAGGAGTATGGAAGGCACAGAGCTCTTACAGCCCAAACCACAAAAGATCATTGTGCATCTATAGATCAGTCCAAAAAGGCCTAAGTTAGTTTCAACTTAGCCCAGAGGCATAATATATAGAAATGACTTTCCTTGACTTAATCTTATAGTTTCAACATAATTACATTTCGCTCTCTTAAGATTTAATTCAAATAAGTAACTTTTTCGTTAATAATTCGTTAGTTATATAAATAAAAAGTAATTACTTAATTATGGCCTATTGTAGTTATTATTTTGGTTATGAGAGGTTTTTAATTATGCCTCAAGTGATATTTGGTGTTAGTTATGACTTATTTATAACTCATTATGGCGTTAGTTATGTTCTATTGTGGTTATGACTAGATTTTTGGTTATGTTTGACCTTAGCTCAAATTTACATCTCAATTCGAGAGGCCCGTGGGATTATTATGGGTCTTGTTTTGATAATTCAAACTATTTGTTAGAATATTTTATGTTAGTGTGTTAGTAGTGAGTGTGTTAGGTGAAGTGTAGTGTGGTAGGTAAGTGTGGTAGGTGAGTGTAGTGTGGTAGGTAAGTGTGTTAGTAGTGTGTTAGTATATTCTCTTCCTCTCCTATATATAGGAGAGTCATTGTAATCAATCAAATATCAATCAATAATATCAATACATTAATTTACTACATGGTATCAGAGCTATAGGTTAAGCTCTTGGTGTTCTTCGCCTTACCGGCGGGCGGCAACCTTGCCTTGGCCGTCCGCCGGACCTCAACCTATTCCGCTTGTGGTTCTACACATACCTGCCTTTGATGACCAGACCCCTCTTCCACTGCCCACCATTGTATTCATATAGAGAGAACTGAATGTCTTCAACCTTTTCTGGGGACATCCTAAACTCCCCTGCAAGTATTTCAATCCATTGCCCTCTTGGCTTTTGCATCAAATTTTCTTGGTGCTGTTGAGTGGTTCCATCTGGTGTTATGAGCCTGAGGTTCACTGGAACTTCCCACCCATAACTTGGATCTTTCAACATCACCACAAATACAACCTCGTATGCTACTCCATGTAAGAGATTTGCTGTCTCAAATTTGCCATGAATATCTAGCCAGCAAACATTTAACAGCTCCGCAACGTCAATAGACTCATTACTGGTTTCATTGAGATAAGGCCAGTGCCAATAACGGTTGTCTTGAGCCCAAGTGATTGAGAGATCCCTTGCATATAACATGAAGCAGTTGCTGTTTGTCTTCCTTTTCTACCCAATACTTCTTCCTCTTTTGGTTTAAGAAAACTCCAGATTGGAGCTGATCATAGAGCATATCTATAGAGGACTTGTCAATTGCTTTCTGGCCATTGCACAGTCCTTATTTGTCCCTCAAGGCCCTCAACACGCCTTTTATGGTCCTCAGGGCTCATATCCTCCTCCAGGGTCTTACATGCCTCCTCAAGCTCACCACTCGACCCTGTCAGCAGCAGGTACAGGTTCTGAATTTCAGCAGACAGCTTTGCAAGAACTTTGCAACTCTTCAATTTTTTTTGCAAGTTCTTTTTATGTTTCTTTCCATTCTTATGCTGCTCAAGTATTTCCAAACTGGTGCAATCAACTCTACACAGTTCGCACCATGCAGCTTGTGGAGGTCTTTTGTTAGGAGCTGTGCTTCCCTGTTTCAGTGCAGATGTCTGAATTGCTTCGGGTTCCTCATGATTATCAGCTGTATGTGCTGCTTCCTCTTCACCCTCTGCCTTCTCATGAGCGGAAGGTTTTGGGTGTGAAGATGATGATGCACCATTTGGTGGAAAGTGCCTGGGACCGCCCCTACCCAAAGTGGTTCTCTATGCTGAGCAGTGAGCAACAGTCCTTGTCATTCAACCTTCTTTTTATTATTAAACACTTAGTTGGTGAGCCTCTTTCACACCCATGTTCCCCACTACCCACATATCCACCTCTTTTTTTTTTTGTTTTTAATATTTCCACCTTTTCTTTCACATTATTTTTACTCTTTGTTTCATATCTCATTCATACCATATCGATTTGCACACCAAACCTTACCTTATTTTATTCATCTCGGGGATCAACCCCGATCACATTTTTATACCAAAAAAAAAAAAAAAAAAAAAAAAACAAACAAATCAACCACAACCCACACAACAACAACCAGCCTTATTTTTTCGTCTCTTCAGCTGTTCTCTTCTTCTTGCCTTTGTCTTGGGCGGCCCTTGCCGGTGCTGCCTCCGTGTTTCCCTCGCCGCCGAGCACGTTCACTTCCCGTTGCTCCTCAACCGTCACATATGGCGGCCCTCCAAATCTGAGCATCACGGTGGCCTTCCGCTTCAGTTCCTTGTTTTCTGCCTTCAGCATACATATCTCTACTCGGGCATCTGTATACATGCGCTGGAGCAGAGCCAGTTGGGCTTTTACCTGCTGCACCTCATTTGTTCTACTCTGAAGCCGGTGCGACAGGTTGTTGACCGCCGTCATGGTCTCAACGCATGACCTTAATGTATAATAATTGGCCTCAATATCAGATTGAGCAGCCATTATCTGCTCAACTGCCACCATCGGATAGTTCAGCGGTGCAAAACCAGGGGGGCTTGGTCCAAGGGCACTTGGTTGCGGTTCCAGGGCAACTGCCCCGGTTATCTCTCTTGTGCACTCATTGAGGTCGGGAAAGAGAGTAAGACCCCGGGAAGAAGAGGCTATGTTCTGGGTAGCGGAACGGGAAGAAGAAGCCATTTTCTGGGCAGAAGTGTTACAGAGTATATCTCTCAGCAAAATGAAGAGGTTTTTCAGAGTTTTCAGCAGATGTTTTGTTCTGCATAAGCGGCTGCCTCGCCTTGGTTTAAATAGGCAAGGCAGACACGCGTATCACCCGCCTCTCCACGCCAGACGACAAATCGGCGCGCCTTTTGATGGCTCGACTTTTGATGGCTGTCGGGCACACCTTTTGATGGCACGTCTTTTGATGGCACGCCTTTTGATAAGAGTGGGCACGCCTTTTGAGGGTGCGACTTATATGGGTCCGACAAGACTCGGTAAACTGTCCCGACTTTGATTCCGGTTAGCTTCTATATGGGTCCGACAAGACTCTGTAAACTGTCCCGACATTGATTCCGGTTAGCTCCTATATGGGTCCGACAAGACTCTGTAAACTGTCCCGACATTGATTCCGGTTAGCTCCTATATGGGTCCGACAAGACTCGGTAAACTGTCCCGACATTGATTTCGGTTATCGTTTACAACGGTCCGACATGACCCAGTAAACTGTTTTCTACAACGGTCCGACATGACCCCGTAAACTGTTTTCTACAACGGTCCGACATGACCCAGTAAACTGTTTTCTACAACGGTCCGACATGACCCAGTAAACTGTTTTCTACAACGGTCCGACATGACCCCGTAAACTGTTTTCTACATCGGTCCGATATGACCCCATAAACTATCTTCTACAACGGTCCGACATGACCCCATAAACTGTCTTCTACAACGGTCTGACACGACCATACAGTGTCTCCTATCTACTTTTATTTGTCAGATTATTTTTTCCTGTTTTATTACTCTCTCCAAACTCAAGTTGGTTGGTTCCTATCCCCCTTGAGTTTGAGGGGGGCTGTTAGAATATTTTATGTTAGTGTGTTAGTAGTGAGTGTGTTAGGTGAAGTGTAGTGTGGTAGGTAAGTGTGGTAGGTGAGTGTAGTGTGGTAGGTGAGTGTAGTGTGGTAGGTAAGTGTGTTAGTAGTGTGTTAGTATATTCTCTTCCTCTCCTATATATAGGAGAGTCATTGTAATCAATCAAATATCAATCAATAATATCAATACATTAATTTACTACACTATTCATTTTATAAGGCTCTTAATCTATACTATTCATGAAAAATAAATTAGCTCGATGCGATAATCGTAACTTTTTCATTTTATCGCATTTGTCTTAAAAAAATAGATAACAAATATATTTTTAAAAATAGACCATTTAAATTTTTAGAAACAAACATAACAAAATGAAAATGTTACGATTATCGGATCGACTTAATTTTTGTATAGATAATACATATTAAGTATCCTACAAAATGAATGGTCTGTAGTGGCCTTCACAGGCCCCTCAAGTTTCTCCTATTTAAGATGCGAATTTAAGAGAAACCCAATCCTTTTTGATATGTCTTAAGTGGTGTTTCATTGTGACTTTTTGTGTATCTTTTAATTATGACTGAAAGTTATGACAATTATAGTATCAACATCATAAATTATCATAATTTGTATATAATATACACCTCAAAAAGGAATGTGTATTATAGGACCATAAAATGCTACTATATATAAATTAATACAATAAAATATGCAAATATCAAACAAATTAATAATATATACAATTTAAATAAAACAAAAATATTAGCGTGCGAGATTGTGAGGTCTGTAATCGAGTTGTGTAGTCCATGTGCCTCTTTAAGTGAAGGTTATACATACTGGACGAAAGTGACTTTAAAATCCAACCTAATGCTCATGGCCAAATATTTTTAGGAGTCATGTTTATCGGGAGAAGAATGAACTGTCCCAGTGGAGGTTGCCTCAACACATGTAGTATGATAAAAATGGCTACTTGCGTGTAGGTCCTAAATGTCCTAATAAGTGGACTTATTGTACAACAGATTCTATGAAAAGATTTGTCATAAAAAATGTCATTAATTGTAAGTTTTAGCGACAATTTATAAAAATCATGACAAAAAAAAGTCACTAATTGTCAATTTTTAGCAACAAATATAAAAAATTATTTTTAGCGACAATTTTACCAAGACTTATTTTCAATCGGACTTGATGGAAATTAAGTTTAACTATTAGGATCTATTGATAATTTATCCCAATATATATATATATATATATATGTGTGTAATCATAGAATATGATCACGTAAATTGTTGAAGAGATTTAACGAAAAGATCGACTTGATCCATAGATTTACAAAATAAAGCACCATTAGTGCCATATAATTGCTGGATTCCGGCTGAGGACACTTCAATGATGAAATTAGGAAGGGTTCTTTGAAATAGGCAAAGAACAACCGTGTGGTGTTTTGTTTTAAGAAATGAGACATGTTTGGTTTGTGTTTGAGAGATGTGTTTTAGAGATAAAAAGTACGAAAACATGTTTGGTTTGGTTTTTTTGGGAAATTTGTTTTGGAAAATTGTTTTGAGAGAGAGTTTTGGAAAAAGTGATTGATTTGATGTGTGTGTGAGAGAGATTTGTTTGGAAAACTTGTTTGGTTTGTGTGTTTTGAGAAATTTTTTTGGGAAAATTTGTTTGGTAGAGAAAATTTCTGAAATTTGTTTGTAGAGAAAATTTCTGAAATTTTTTTCAGAAACACAAACCAAACCTACCCGTAATGGTCTCTATTATATAGTGGTTGTTGTCTTACCCTAATTATTTTGTTTGGCGAGTTTCTTGGTTGATTGGACCATTTATGTTTTGGGTCAAGCCCAAACATACTACTGTTGTGTGTGATTTGATCCCCACACATAATGTATATGTTTCCCTCATCAAACAAGGTCATATAAAGCCCTTTATATAAAAGTTCTTGAAAGTTTGTCCTTTCATTCATCAATGGAGTGAGATTCCAATTTCTCAAGACTTGGTCTTCCTTTCTTACTTCTTATTTTATTTTATTTTAAAATTATTTTGTGATGCAGCTATTGCCAAATTGTGTTTCCCAGAAACACTATAATGAATGATTTTGAATCTATGGAGTATTGATAACCATGACGCATGTCAAATAGTAGCCAAATGGCAGGTGTCTTATGGTGATTTTTTTATTTTTATTTATTTAGTTTTGGGTTCAACGGTAAAGGCAGGTTTGGGCTAGTTTACAGGTAGCTCGACTAATCCCTTTCTTAGTTCGGTTAAAGGCAAGACATTCATGCTGGGATTAAGAAATTCACAAGAAATTTCTTTTTTGTAACCTAACCTTAAGAGTTGAACCTGAACAATTGTATGAGAAGTATACCCACCAACCATTCAGAACAGATTGTCTTATGGTGATTTACATCTGGAGTATTTCAACCCTTTTTGACAGAATCTCTAAATTCATCTATTAAATTTCTTTATACATTTATATACTGTTAATCTTGTATATCTTGAAGAGAAATAGTTGTATTAAATATAAAATATAAGTAATAATAATAATAATAATAATAATAATAATAATAATAATAAATAATGGGTGCTGAGAGAAATTTACAAGTTATCTCATTGGCATGCAAATTATCAACTCAATTCTTATCTTATTAGCTCTTGTGATTTTGACAAAAAAGAACAAAGAAAAAAAAAAAAAAAAAACCATATATATAGTAACAGAAGAAAAAAAGAATTGAGATCCTTTATAATTAAATTATGAAATTAATTATAAATGAGAGAGAGTAATGTGATAATTTATAGTGATTTTTTAATTTTTTAACTTTTTTAAGTAATTGGCAAACCAACCTTAAATATTCTAATTTTCTTTTCTCAAACTACAAAATAATAATAATAATAATAATAAATCGTATAACAAATGATTCATTTAACATAAATTACAACTACGCATGTGACTCACTGACATATTAATTTAATTCAAAATTAATTTCATAATCTGATGAGAGAATTTGAATTCGGTACGAATCAGCTACATTTAAGTGGCAAGCTTTCTTTAGTAAAAAGATGGCCAAGTGTAATCCATTGTCATTCATAAGGAAGGGGATTCTCTCTAAATGAGTGTCGCAAGCTCTCAGATTCTACCAGCTTATTATGAAGACTCAGTGCCATTTTGGGAACATAGTAAAAAGCCACGTTTTTGGATAAAATGTCCAAAAACGTGGCTGCCAAAAATGCAAGAAAATCCCTTTGGGAAGTGTCAAAAACGCAGCCCTAAAATTACAAATTAGGGCCTATGAAAATAAATAAATAAATAAATCTCTTATGTTGGGTAAGGGTATTTTGGTCATTTTAATTTGATTTGACACCATAAATAAATAATAAACTAAAAAGCAAAAAGTCAGCTTTTTACCAACTTCCCAAATCACTTACAAAAAAGCCAAAAAGCTTGGTAAAAAATCAAAAGCCAACTTTTTACCAATTTTCCAAAATAATATCTAAAATATATATCTTTTAAAAAAAATTTAGCAGATTATTTACGTAAAACATCAGATTGATCAAATTGTAGTTACATAATCGTTAACATAACCTTCAAAATAATAGATGATTTATTCACAAAATCATATTTGTTAGTTTTTATTTTTATTTTTATCTTTTTTTAAAGCTAAATCTGATTTGATTATGTAACTATGGTTATCCGATGATTTTTTAGACGAATAATTTGCTCGAAAGATCTTACAAGTTAAACGATTTTAATTACCAAGGTAAGTCCAATAATAAGTTCATCAAGACTTAATAACACGGTCCAATTAAATCTCTCAAATAGAGACAAGTTTGGTCTCATTCATAACTCCAATAATCATTGGATACAATGTACCATGTAACATTACCACGTGATGTGCTAAATCAATCACCAAACACTGTATCTCTCGTATTATTACACAAAAACATCATTAAATATAATGAATTTCACCATATAAACAAACCAAAAATCGAAGAAGACATGCACCACATAAAAAAATTCTTCTAAAATCATCTCTCTTTCACATACACAACAATGGCATACGAGGATGCTTTCGACCTCGACCAAGCTTTGACAATAGAGGGCAATTCAATCCATGAGACCAAAGTTACAGATCCTTCACCACCAACACAAGCCCAGAAAATGAGTTGTTTGGCAACCGTTGCCGCTTCGGCCACCGGAGTTTGTACGGTGTGTATGGAAGGGTTCAAA
Source organism: Camellia japonica (assembly GCA_030407325.1). NCBI lineage: Eukaryota > Viridiplantae > Streptophyta > Magnoliopsida > Ericales > Theaceae > Camellia > Camellia japonica. The sequence goes on along the minus strand of JAPPVO010000013.1, from coordinate 48,697,763 downwards.
AGAGGCACAACTGGTAAACAAGTCCCATCATGTGGCCATGTCTACCATAAAACTTGTATTGCCAAGTGGCTCTCTAAGCATAATTCTTGCCCTCTCTGCCGATGCGAAATCTCCGGTGACCAGTGATGTTTTTCTTTTCTTTTCTCTTAGTGAGGTAGTAGGTTGAAAACAGTTTGAATGCAATCTTTGGATGATTCATTGATATGCATCACCCAAACAAAAGGTGAATGCTTGATCATGTAGACAGATTCATATAATAAAGAGAGATGGTTTATATTATCGAATTATTTTGCCAAAATTCTTTTACCTTCTATATACCGCTTTCTGTCTCACATGATAGGTTTTATTATTTTCTAAATCAATTCAATATGATAGATCGACATATAAATGGCTAAACAACACATTAAGTGAATCAATAATGTTGTGTCTAAAATAAATATTGTGAAAAGTGTTGAAAAATGATTTTATAAACCTTATTTTTTACTATCTTTGAGTATTAATTAAAGTGGAACTCAAGCGCTAATTTTGACTGGTCCAAGTGGGTTCATGTTTAATATCGCGTAGTAAATAATATCATGTATTTGGTTGCTCAAAATCATTTATGAATGAATGAGAATTTAACGAGCATTTGAACTTCATAAAGATGGAAGTTGGTTCTTACACATTTGTGAAATGTACTTGTCACATATATTGAGGTTTTTTTATGAGTATATAAACTTTAAGTGAACACACTTGGGATGGGTTCCAAGTGGCATCCCAAATTTTATAAAGAGGGGAGTTATGGATAAAGTAGGGTTAACCCAAAACCATCACACACGCACGCACATCACTATCGGCCGAGGTTGAGTCAATCCATACTATTATATTTTTTGGATAAAATTTGTTTTATTTTTTTTAAAATTTCTTGCAAGAAATTTCAAATTTTCAAATTCGAAATTTTCAGTCACCTCCCTTCTCACCGGTTGCTTTTCCGATCAAACCTTTCCAGCCATGAAGGCCTATCCGAATAGGCACCTTTGGGTCTATAAATAGCCTCTCAATTCCAGCAATTCATTCATTCGTTAATTTCGATTTTTTCACTTTCCTTTCTCGTTCTTCCATATTTGTTTTTCGCTCTTCATTGCTTCTTGCATTTTTCTACAAATAGTTTTAGGAAGAGCCTATGAGAAAGAGAAAGTTACAACACTGGTTTGGTTCGCTAAGTATGGATTTGTAGTGTTGTAAATTCAAGATATAATCGTTGTATCCTGAAAATTAGATGCCGGTAAACCTCAAAGTATCGGAGCGAGATCAAAATCTATTTTAAGGAAATTATATTCAACACAAGTCTCGAGTTAAAGTTCTACAATTTTAAGCATTAAATTCATAATTTAATTTTGATAATTATTTTTTCAGTTACATTTAAAATACACACACATTATACAGAGGACCATTGAGTTTTAACAAAAAATATACAAAATTTAAAATGTGTAAATCAAATTTATTCTGGATGTGATTTACACTACACTAAATATAACTTTACAATATAAATTAAATTTTTGTGAGCACTCTTTTTCCAAGTACATAAACATATTGGCTAAATAACTAATGCATCAGTCTTATTTGGTTTTCTTTTATCAAAAGGAAATAATATTATTAAAGAAAAGAAGTATAATCTGATTAACAAATAGACCGTGGTGTTGAAACTGCATAATAATAAAATAACAAAACAACATATCTCGATTAAGTTGGCACATGAACCTTTGCAAAATCATCTGCAAACACCGAGAAAAACAAAGAAAAAAACCAAATTGTTGGGAAGTGACCAACAACTTACCGAGAACAAATCATGTGCAAACATGGAGAAAAAAAATAAAAAAATAAAACCAAATTGTTGGCAAGTGGCCAAACAAAAAAGACCAACAATGAACAGAGAACATAAACAGAAACAGAATATAAAAAAACTAAAAAAAGAGTCCAAACTGAAACAAACGAGTCCGGATCCTCACCAATCACTCACTCCAATGGCTCCTGCGGGGGACGGCCCAGATGAGACCATGTCACCCGCAAGGAAATGAATGGCTCAGAGAAGAAGGGAATGAAATTCAGTGTGAATGTGTGTTTTGAAATTTTTTTGTTTAAAGAAATAAATCGGAGTCATCCATGTTCTTGTCGGTGACATGACTCTATCTAGGCCGTCCGTGCAGCGGAGAGTGACTGAAGATGATCCAGACTCGAAACAAACACCCAAAACAAAACAAAACAAAAACACGAAGCAGCAGCAATGAAGGCAGCACAAACAGGGACAGACTGCTGCATCTGAGTAAAGAAAAACAAACATAAATGCAGTAGCTCCCAATAACTTGAATCTTGAATGCTTTTTGGGAGTATGTCCCATAGTTCTTTCTACTTTGTTCTTTAGTTTGAATAAAATTTAATTTACCAAAAAAAAATTCTTCAGAACGAGCCTCCCCTTCAGTGCCGGCCCTGGGCCAACAAGGCCATGGGCTAGGGTTCTCAAAATAGATCCAAAAAAAAAGTCCCTTCTATTATGGTTTAGTGTAATATATTAGGTATGTTTTAAGTTAAAAAAAAATTAAAAAATATCCAAACTAACTTAAAATAAATTGACCCATTAAAAATTTGAAAGGCCCATTAAAAAAAATTAACATTGTTATCCATTGAAAATAGACCCAAAAAATGGATCATCCTATTATAGTTTATTGTAATATATTAGGCATATTTTAAATCAAAAAAAAAACTTAAGAAAGATCCAAATTAACTTAAAATAAATTGACCCATTAAAAAATTGAAAGACCCATTTAAAATAATTAGCATTGTTATCCATTGAAAATGATTTTACAAAAAAACTAGATTATGCAAGTATGATTGATTTATTTGCTTCTAAAAATGCAAGAAAAGTGAAGATCAAGCGACACTTATTAATTGTTATAATGTAATACTAAGTATTTTTTATGATTTTGACACAATTTTTTATTTTTTATCTTCATTTTTTTTCATTCAATGAAAAAAAATATATAAAAAGCCCAAAAAAATTTATTAATTAATTATTGACTTTAAACCTTGAAAATCACATAGCCGGGCCTGCTCCCCTTAGCCCAAGCATACATATTATATACTCTTGATTTTTTGTAACATCGATCACCTCTGTCCCATTTCAACTGTGTATCAAATTTGTCCTTTTTATGGTTGGTTATTTTTTCACTTTAATCCTTTTTTTTTTTTTCACTTTGACTTTTTATGTTTCAAATTTCTTCTAATTTACTTAAAAAATTAAAGAAAATTTACCCATAAGTCCTAGTTTTTGAAACGTTGAACCATTTAGTCCTAAAAGTTTTCTTATGTTCCATTTAGTCCCATTTTTACATCAGCATGATGTAAATAATGTAAATAATCTGATGTTTCATTCTATAATTTCAAAATTTATTGAAATCTGATGAACATTAGATGTTTTTCATCCTATATTTTCAAACATTATTGAAATTTGATGAACATTAGATGTTTGAAATCTAATGTTTGTAACATGACTCTGATGTTATTAACATTGTATCTGATGTTATTAAAATTGTAATGGGACCTTTCAGTCTATAAGAAAACTTTTAGGACTAAACAGTGCATAAGTTATTAATTTGGGATTTATTGGTGCATCTCCCAAAAATTAACTTATTTTCAAAATTAGACAGAAAATTATACACATATATTTTATTATATATAACTCATACCCTTTATACCCAAACTCTAATATTATAATATTTTTTTTTATGTGATGTAGCCGTTAATACGTTATTTTTTGTTTAATTTTGAACAAAAATTAGTAATAAGGCCTCGTTTGGCAAGTTAACATTTTAGCTAAAAAGTCAAAAAGTTACTAAAAAAGCCAAAAAATCTATAACCTATACCAAAAAGTCAAAGATTCTTTTTTTTTTCTACTTTTTGCACATCTTTTCGTAAAAAGTAAAAAAACTACCCTAAACATACTAGTTTTTTTTACCTCATATTTTAACCAAAAAGTCAAAAATTTACTAAAATAGTCTGTTCCCAAATGAGGTTAAGTTGAAAAAAATTTAAAATATGAAAGATCAAAATGATAAAAAAAACTTCAAAGATTAAAATATAAAAATTGCCAAACATAAGATGAGCAAAGTATAATTTACCCACCTTTATATATTTATTTAAATTTATAGACTTAGGGTTGTTTTGAAAATTGACTTTTTCAAAAAAATAATTTATTAATTTTTACGGACAAAAATATTAAGAAAATAATTAATTTTTTTATAATTTTTTTGATTAAAATTATGATTTCCTAAAATAAGCGATAGTATGGACCGACTCCTATGGAGTGTTTTGGGAAGTTGGTAAAAAGCTGATTTTTGACTTTTTATCAAGTTTTTTGGCTTTTTTGATAGTGGTTTGGGAAGTTAGTAAAAAGTTAGCTTTTTTACTTTTTGGTTTAATATTTTTTAAAAGTGTCACATCACTACAAAATGACCAAAATACCCTCAGCCAGTTGAAGAAATTTACCTAAGCTGAGGGTAGTTTTGTAAAAAGCCAAGTTGCGTTTTTTAGGCTTCCCAAATGGCTGTTTCAGCTTTTTTGCACACTCAGCGTTTTGGATGCCAACCCAAAAACGCAGCATTTGTAGTGGGTTCCCAAAACAGCACTATATAAGCCTCTTTTGGGGACAACCTAAATAAGCTCATTATTTAATTAAAACTATTATATTATTATCATATTTTTTTCCATGTCTTTTCATAATAGTTATAAGACATCCAAAATAACCCATAAGATGTCTTTTGATGGGTTGTGTATGGTATTTGTTCCCTACTAATACATTAAATATATAATTTATTGGGATAATTACAAAAAAAAAAAAAAAAAAAAAACTCACTCAAAGTTTGACCCTTTTAATAAAATAAATTCTGAATTTTTAATCTTATCAATTTAAATATTAAACTTTTGATTTGTTTTCAATATGAACTATTTGTCTATTTTTGTAAAATAAAATTGACAATATTTTAATTATTGAACTCAATGAACGGATACATGAAATGTCTAAAATACCATTTTCATTAAGTTTAATGATTGAAATATCTATTTTTCCATCGATTTTTACTTAACAAAAATAGACAAATGGTTTAGATTAAAAACAAATCAAAAGTTTATGATTTAAATTGAAAAAATAAAAAATTTAAAATTTATTTTAAAAGATTCTGTAAATTAAAGCAATGTTATGTACACTTTCTAACATATTAGTAAATTCTCCAAATAGTTGAATATTCAATGTTAAAACTTTTAATATGTGAGGATCATGTAAATTTAATGTAAAATCAGGAAAACAATTAAAATAGACAGGACCTTTAACCAAAAGTCCAAAGGATAAACCTTTATTAATTCAAGGCAATACCACTGCAACCAATATTACTGTTCCAAAAATGATTCAATGGAAAGATATCAACTTTCCTGATGATTGGGTTACTGTCAATGAAAATTATTTCCAAAATCAACAATCTTCTCATAGTCAAGATATTCAACATATTCAACAATTTACTGATGGATCTGTTCATATTAGATTTAATAGAACTTACAGTCAATCTACTAGACATAGTACATCTAGTTTACCAACAGAAACTAATGAAGATGAAATTTTTAATACCCCGTTATTCACTAGAAAAGGCAGAAAACTTCACCTTAATGAATCCACCTCTCAATCTCATCATAGTAAAATGAAAGGAATAGATAATTCATTTACCTCTCAAATTAGTAAACCCGTTTACTCTACCCACACACATATCAAGAAGAAGATACTGTTTCTCAAGATTCACTTACTTAAACAGATTTCGAAGTTGTTCCTCCTATTAATCCACAATTATTAACTCTTAGTAAACTTTTTACTCCAGATCTTAATAGGCTTCATGCTAAATTTAAATCTAATGCAAATAAGTTGAAATGACAAAATTACAGAAATACTTACGATACAACACAACAATCTAAAATTACCAAAATCTGGTATAAATTTATGATAGAACATAATATTGAAATTAAATTCTTTGATTATTTAGAAAATTACTACCAAAACATAAATGTAATTACAAAAACCAAATGGAAAACTTCTTCTAATATTTGTTGTCTCCGCTAGTCATCCTCCTTTAGAGAAAATACTTATTGAACATAAAGGCACTGTTTTCCCAGCTTCTCCATTCAAACTCCCTGGTGATGAATCCTCTAAAGTTAAAAAAGTAATTGAACAAAATAACTATACAAATCAATGTTTAAAAACTATTGGCAAACAACTTGATAAGATTGAAACTTCTTTTGACGAATATTCAGCTAGTCCTACTTCTGTTAGTAAACCTTTAGATGAACCTCTTATTAATCTTCCTAGTAATAGAAAATGATTAAGTTTAATACTCAGGACCATACCACTGTTGATGTTATTGAAAAAATATTTAATCAATTATCTACATCCACTAGTAGAGACACATCTACCTCTAACACTAAAGGAATTATTGTCTTAACACAACAACCTCCATTAGAATTTCCTATTCAGTCTGACACATCTAGTGATAATGAGATTAATCATCTAGCACAACAATTTCAACCTTTTCATCTTAATAAAATCACATATTCTAAAGCTACAAAAGTTAACCCTACCACTCTCACCAAAAATTGGTATACTAAACCTACACCTCCTGATCTCCAATTTGAAGAAACAAATTGTTTGCTTTTTGGCTTTTCGAAGGGTATTTTTGTAAATGCGAGCGTGCCAGCAAGGATCAATCAGTCCTTACAGAAATTATAATTGCCAACCAATTATCAGACGATTGTATTTTAGTTCTTTCAGCCTCAATGAAGAGGACTTTTACTGGTGGCTTGACTTAGGAGAAATTAAGAGAAATAACAGTTAATATGAAGAACAATCGAAGTATTTCATTAACATGAACACTTACAATGGTCCAAACTCGGCCTCGAAGAGGTTTACAGCAACAGTCTACTTGGATCTATTTGAAACTACTCCTATGAATCGAAGTGCAGTGCAGGTATTTAAAGTGCAGAAAATTAAAGTACAGGAAATGTAAAACTGGAAAAGAAAATATGAAGTAAAGACTGGTTTGTATGATCTGAGTCTGGGGGTTTTTTCTGGGGACTTCCTTGCTATTTATACTCCTCAAGGATGACCATCGAACTGCACTTCAAACTGTCGAACCGCTCCTCCATGATTGTTGATCATGCTGCCTTAGAAGTAGTTCCACTACGCCTTTTCTTGCAGTTGAACTTCCCTCTTGGATTTGAATTTGAATATGAGCAACCGTTGAAGCCACGTCATCTTGTATCTCTTTATTGATCCTGTGCTATTCAGATCACGTTAGAACCAATCTTCACTGCCACGTGTACGATCAAGATCGAAGACTTGGGTAGTCTCCCCATACTATCCTTGCTTTGCCACGTGTCGAACTGTAATTGGCTTTTACAAAATATGTAGCCAACATTACCCCCCGCACTAATATACCCAATACTTGGTGATATTAGTGGATCGCAGCCTTTCCTGCGCTTTTAGAATGTGCATAGAGTCTATCTTCTGGAAACACAACCGTCATCTCTTTGGTGGTCATTTGTATTAACTCTTTTTCAATTTGTTGAACGTCCCAATACCTTAGCATTCGAACAGACCATGGCTAAATCAATTTCCCTTTCCATTGATCAAGCATCCGAAGAGCCATTGAGTAGTGCTGTTTCCCCTCGAAAGAACCTCCACGCATTCATTAGCCACCTTTACCCGCCTTTCTATATTCAGGTCATAGAAGCCTTTTCAAATTACCAACCTTTGGACTACGAACACATTGTCCTTAATCCTTCGATTCAACAAGTTGCAGACACAGATACAAGAAGTTCTTCCTCTAACTCCCCCTTGTACTTCGAACGAACTGTTCTCAAACCTTTGATTTGGCAAGTTGCAAATATGGATTTAGGAAACTCTTCTTCACAAAATTCTGCATGGGATGAAGATATAACTTCTTCGTCTTCTGGGGGTTCTGGCTGGATAAACTAGTCAACACCTGAGACTTATGATTTGAAGGAACGAATCAACCATCATTTTGTCGAGTTTACTGACCCTTTGGAGTTTCCTTCCTACGCTCGAAGCTCAGTGGTCTACCCTTACATGCCCATTGACCATCGACGTAGTTTGGAGGAGAATCTGCTTGTAGCATGGTACACATCTTCCATGCCTACAAAGATAATGCATGCTACCCGGCACCTAGAAGAAGCACAAGGGTACAATCCATCATTCTTAGCCAAAAAGGCGAAGATTTGTGTAACATGCCCGGGAGGGTACCCGCGCGCGTTAAACAGTTCGAACTCCCGAGATCTCTTTGATCTCAATGTCTCACGAGTGCAATGTGAAACGTAGATGAGAGTCCAGATTTGGCAACTTTTATTGAAAATCCATTTTATTGCAATTTTGTCAAAAATGGACTGCGTCATCATAACTCAGAGTCGCCACCTAATATTTTGGGAAATTAGGAAACCCATGACTCGGTGCCAAGGCCACTGTTCGTCGTAACCAAGGATGCTTGGCTCGGAACCTTAGGTATGAGAGGGGAAGGTCAATAATGAGCACCCCCGCTCACCCGATCAAAAGATCGGCCTCTACTAAACCATGATATGACTTTTATTTTCTTTATATGTTCATGTTCCGATTATTATAAATCCTAAAATTTACTATGTGAAGCATACAAGTATAGACTAGTTTGCTCAAATTGGAACAATTCAATTTCATGTTCGTTTTTCGAAAAGGGTTTGATTTTGCCACCATCAAGTGGGCTTAAAGTTTGTAAATTTGCCACTACAAAGTGGGCTTAAAACGTACATTCATTGAATCATTCCAATTCAGGCAACAAGCCTTCATCCACAGGCATTCAAACAGTTTATCACTTAAGCAAATAGCCTCATGGTAGGATGCTAATACATAGTAAGAAAAACACACACAAAATGAGATGCTAAAGCGTAAAAACTCACAAATTGACTGACGTCCCTCGAACAGCTACAAAACAAAAGTTAGTAAAATATGCATGATCTTATATACAGGATCCTAATGCAATTCACTCATGAGATGCACTAAAGATTTGGCTTCTAGAATATGGCACGTGAATCATCTCAAAACATAGAATCATGGGATAATCAATTGAAGCATACAGATGCGAGTTTAGCCAAATCTTATGCATGAGACATAAATGTAAAGCATGGATATGCATGGCATGTCAGATATATACATACACACAGTTAGGGAAAGCGATAAAAGAATGGGATAGAAAGAAGCGGGGTGGGGGAATTATTACAACACTTCAAATATTACAGATCCGAGAGAGGAGGAGGGAGAGAAACATAAAATAAATTAAAACCTCACAAACACTCAAAATAAAAATAAAAATTTTAAACCCAGAACATCCGTGTATCTTCAATCCAATCCAACCCATATAAACACATCTTCCATGTAGACCCCACCAAAATCATCTTCAGTTATCACATCTCCAGACTTCATGCATCCAATGTAAGCACTTCTTGACCACGGCGGCTTTCAAGAAGTTCAACTCATCTTTCTCCTTTTTCAATACTTCTTCTCCCTCCAAACCCATCCAAACAAAATAAATAAAGCAGAACCCCAGAAAACCAACCTACAAAACAATCAAGCCAACCAACCAAAATCCAGAATAGAAGTTATCAAAAACACACACACTTTCACTCTCTCTCTACTCTCTCTGTCCGTGTCTCTCTCTACATCATTACACAATCAATTTAAGAGTTATAAGTTTGAAGAACTAGTCTTTGACCGTTCATCTACAAAAGAAAAGATTGGAGAGAGAGAGACAGAGAGGATTGGAGTGGTGGATCTGCGACTGAGATCCCAGCAATGGTGAGCTTCGAGCCTGTCTGTACAGAGAGAGGTTTGTCCGAGAGAGTGAGAGAGAACGAGAGCACTTGCGTGTGAGTGTGTTTCGTGTATTATCCGAGAGGGAGGGAGAGAGAGAGAGAGAGAGAAACCCCGAAGCTCAGTGAGCTAGAGCCTGGAGTTTTACATGGTCTTGTGCTGAAAAAATCAGTGCATCTCGTGGTCTCTCCCTCATGTGCTGGGTTTGCCTCCCTCTCCCGTGTGTGTGTGCATGGGTTTAAAGAGAGAGTGCTACCGTGTGTGTATCTGTGTGCCTATCCATGAGTGTGTGTAGTGTGTATGGTGTGTGAGTTGTGTGTGTTGAGTGTGTGTGTTGAGTGTGTGTTGGGTGTGTGTTGGTCTCTAGAGAGAGAGTGCCGTGGGTGTGTGGGTGTGTGTTAGAATGTGTTACTGTGAATGGCCGTGCGTGTGGATCATGGTGGTGCTGCCGTGGGGGTGGATCATGGTGGTGCTGTGAATGGCCGTGGGTGTCAATGGGTGGTGCATGGGTGAGTCGTGTGAGAATGATGGCCGGTGTGCTGGGTGTGTTTCCGCTGGGTTGGTCTATGGCCGTGGCTGTGTGCGAGTGAAGGTGGGTGTGAGGGAGTTTAGAGAGAGAAGAGGTGCATGCATGGGTTTGGGGTGGTGTGGTCGGGGCATGGCAGTGGTGAGCATCATGTGGTGAAGAAGAAGACTCGGTGGTGGTGTGGTGTTGAGTATGATGGGTTAAGGGTGTGCCTGGGTTTGGTGTGTGCTCTCTCTCTAAACCATGGGTGTCATGTGTTATAGCAGAGAGTGTGCCGTGTCCATGTATGGTGAAAAGAGAGAGAGATCCCGAGGTGGTGGGTGGTAGTGTGCTCCACCGTGTCTGAACATGGTGGGTGTTGTGCATGTGCTAGCTGTTGTCCAGTGTGTATTTTTTAATTTGCATGTCAATCTGTCGGTTTGCCGAGAGCCCCCCATTTTCTTCACCCACTCCCTCTCCTTTTCTCTTTTTATCATTATTGTCTTCACCTGCTCCAATATTCTCCTATTCCACCGAATTATATCACCCACTCCACCCACTACTCATATATATTTGATTTTATTATTTTTATTATTTTTATTTTTTTTTTGTTTTTATTATTTTTTTATCACATACCAATTTATATAAACACACCTAAAAATTTGTACAAACACACAAAAATATTTTAATTTAACCAAAATGAGTGAGTTTCGGGATTAAAATTTCAATTTGATTTTTTGGTGAAGATGGTCAAACTAAAATGCCCAAGTCTTAGGGCCGGTCAAAATGGGGTGTCTACAGTTGCCCCTCTTTGACAGAGCTCGAAGTCATGAAATGACGTGAGTGAATGTCAAAGTCCGAAGACGACCCTTTTGAGAAGGCCGTAAGACTTGGGCAATTACACAAAATGCAATGCATGTGGTTGAACCCGAAGGTTGCCTACGTATCCCTTTGCAAGGAATCAAACCAGCGTAGTTCAGGGGCAGAATGCAAATGATATACACAAAATGCAGGTTGAAAGTTGGACTTACACGCTTCGCGAAGCCGGTTTGCTTGAAAATTCATGATTATGCAAGAGAGGGAAGACCTCAACCAAAAGAAATCAACATCCTAACGCGTCTCACGCGAGAGGAGAATGGGTGGTGTAAACAGACAGGCGCACCTGCTGTTTTTAACCAAGTGAATCAACATCCTAACGCGTCTCACGCGAGAGGAGAAGGGGTGGTATAAACAGACAGGCGCACCTGCTGTTTTTAACCGATTTTGAAGATTGGACTTATACGCTACGCGAAGCCGAGTTGGCAAGTGGACTTATACGCTACGCGAAGCCGATTTAACGATTGGACTTATACGCTTACGCGAAGCCGGTTTAACGATTGGACTTATACGCTACGCGAAGCCGATTTAACGAGTGGACTTATACGCTACGCGAAGCCGATTTAACGAGTGGACTTATACGCTACGCGAAGCCGATTGAACGAGTGGACTTATACGCTACGCGAAGCCGGAGTGGCAAGTGGACTTACACGCTACGCGAAGCCGATTTAACGAGTGGACTTATACGCTTACGCGAAGCCGATTTAACGAGTGGACTTATACGCTTACGCGAAGCCGATTTAACGAGTGGACTTATACGCTTACGCGAAGCCGATTTAACGAGTGGACTTATACGCTTACGCGAAGCCGATTTAACGAGTGGACTTATACGCTTCCGCGAAGCCGATTTAACGAGTGGACTTATACGCTACGCGAAGCCGATTTAACGAGTGGACTTATACGCTACGCGAAGCCGGTTTAACGAGTGGACTTATACGCTTACGCGAAGCCGGTTTAACGAGTGGACTTATACGCTTACGCGAAGCCGATTTAACGAGTGGACTTATACACTTACGCGAAGCCGATTTAACGAGTGGACTTATACGCTTACGCGAAGCCGATTTAACGAGTGGACTTATACGCTACGCGAAGCCAGTTTAACGAGTGGACTTATACGCTTACGCGAAGCCGGTTTAACGATTGGACTTATACGCTACGCGAAGCCGGTTTAACGAGTGGACTTATACGCTTACGCGAAGCCGATTTAACGAGTGGACTTATACGCTACGCGAAGCCGATTTAACGAGTGGACTTATACGCTTACGCGAAGCCGGTTTAACGAGTGGACTTATACGCTTACGCGAAGCCGGTTTAACGAGTGGACTTATACGCTTACGCGAAGCCGATTTAACGAGTGGACTTATACGCTTACGCGAAGCCGATTTAACGAGTGGACTTATACGCTTACGCGAAGCCGATTTAACGAGTGGACTTATACGCTTACGCGAAGCCGATTTAACGAGTGGACTTATACGCTTTCGCGAAGCCGATTTAACGAGTGGACTTATACGCTTACGCGAAGCCGATTTAACGAGTGGACTTATACGCTTCCGCGAAGCCGATTTAACGAGTGGACTTATACGCTTACGCGAAGCCGGTTTGAAAATTGGATTTATGCAATGTAATGCAATGTCATGGAATGCTGGCTATGTTTGCAACTTTCCCTATTCTCCAACAGGGTGACAGACTAGGTTGGTTTAGTTTCCAGAGTTGAGGCGCATACAAGCTATCTCAACCTATGGGGCTGCCATACAGATTTCAAGCCGGGGATACACCCCTGGGTATTTAAACCAGACTTTAGTCTCGGAAATCCCAAACCTTTTGCGTTCTAGGCATCGCCATTCGAACTCTAGTTTCCACCGTCTCAGTTGATCTCCTAGGAACTCATTACAAACACAGTCAGGTGACTATTTCAGACCGATTGAAGTCGTTCGGGCACGACAAACACCAAAGGAATTGCACCTTTAGAGGATTTAAGGTCTCCTAGACCAGGGAGAGTGTACAAGATGGTGCGATGCGTAAGATAGCGCGATTGAAATTGATGCACAAAGCAGTGCGGTGCCCAAAGTAGGGCGATGGAAATTGATGTACAAAGCAGTGCGGTGCCCAAAGCAGGGCGATTGAATTTGATGCACAAAGCAATGCGGTGCCCAAAGCAGGGCGATTGAATTTGATGCCCAAAGCAGGGCGGTGCCCAAAGCAGGGCGATTGAATTTGATGCACAAAGCAGTGCGGTGCCCAAAGCAGGGCGATTGAATTTGATGCCCAAAGCAGGGCGATTGAATTTGATGCACAAAGCAGTGCGGTGCCCAAAGCAGGGCGATTGAAATTGATGCACAAAGTAGTGCGGTGCCCAAGGCAGGGCGATTGAAATTGATGCACAAAGTAGTGCGGTGCCCAAGGCAGGGCGATTGATGTACAAAGCAGTGCGGTGCCCAAGGCAGGGCGATTGATGCACAAAGTAGTGCGGTGCCCAAAGCAGGGCGATTGAAATTGATGCACAAAGCAGTGCAGTGCCCAAGGCAGGGCTATTGAAATTGATGCACAAGACAGTGCGATGGAATTGAAATTGAAATTTGAGTGGTAGGTGCACGAAGTGAGATTATTGTGCGATAGATGCACAAAATGAAAGAATGAATTGTATGTTCGAACCAAATACCGTATATATATACCATGTACGAACAAAATACATATGAATACGGCAATATACACAGACAAATAACAGACCTATACACAGACATAGACATATACAGTATATATACAGGTATATATGACACAGACATATACAAACATATACACAAACATATACGGATATATACACAAATATATACGGATATATCTTTTCTGGGCTTGCTGTTTTTTTTTTTTTTTTTTTTTTTTTTTTTTTTTTTTTTTTTTTTGGAGTCTCTGTAATCGGGGATGTCCTCCCCTGACTTCAATAAAATCAGTTTCTTTTTTTTGCTCATCAATGGCGTGACTGGCATATCACTTTGAACTTGAAAACATTTTTGTTTGATTGAATTTGAGAGTGATTGAATTTTGAACTATGAATTGAACATTGATTCTATACTGACCTGAATAAAAAATGACTTAACGAAAGAAGAACGAAGCAAAACGATCCAAACACACTTATATACACTGACTAGTATAAATACACCGACTGGTATAAATATACTGACTGGTATGAATACACACTTATATACACTGACTGGTATGAATACCTTGACTGATATGAATACACACTTATATATACTGAAGAGTTGACTCGAGTGGTGGAGAAGACAGAATCACTAACTCAACTATGCCCCTAATTCATTGCCTTGATTTTTTTTCTTGATTTTTTTGTAAAAATGTTTTGATCAACATGAGAGTTAGATTAGCATACTTATTCCATTTTCTGTTTCAAATCATGTAAGCTAAACTGTGAGCACTGAAAATTTTCCCTTTTCAAATCCAAAGAATGGTCCAAGTTTTGCAAAAATGGAACAATTTTCGAGAAAAATTAGTCAGCTTCATTCAAATTAATCAAAATCTATTTTTGCAAATGGTCACTACTCAACTAATATGGAATCAACTATTGGGGTGCATAGTCCCAAGCCAGATAATCAAAGGTGATATCTGAACCAAGCCAACCGAACCGAGCCAAACCAAACCGAATGAAGCCGAGCAGAACTGGACCAAACCGAACCGCCGAACCGAACCGAACCAAGTTGAATCGAAACCAACTGAACTGAGCAGAACGAAGATACACCAATGAAACACGGATAGGACAACCAAGTGGACTAAAGATACACCAATCAAACATAGACAAAATGAATGAGTTGAAAATTATTGGGGCCGAACTTCAAGATGAAGCTACCTGCGTATCCCAAAGATAGGAATCAGGCCATCGTAGTTCCGGCTGAGGGTCACTCGGGTATTGACACTCTCCTTTTGTGCTCTAACTTTTGCCAAAGCCGCCCTTTCGGGTTTTCAACCTTGCGAGC
Organism: Camellia japonica; assembly: GCA_030407325.1. Lineage (NCBI taxonomy): Eukaryota > Viridiplantae > Streptophyta > Magnoliopsida > Ericales > Theaceae > Camellia > Camellia japonica. The sequence continues at coordinate 48,682,471 of JAPPVO010000013.1, read as the reverse complement.
TTCTTTTTATTTCATTTTCATTTTTTGTTTTTCATTTTGTTCATTTCATTTTTTTTTTTATGCCTTTTGAGTTTCTATTTTTTTTTGTTTTTCTGCTCTAACTTTTGCCTGGGTCGCCCTTTCTGGTTTTCAGCCCAGCGAGCCTCTCAAGGGTTACTTTCATTTTAACTTGTCCATGTTGATTGGATATGAAATCTCTAGGCCATCTATAAGAACGACTGCTACACTTGACCAGTAGATATGATGATGTAGGGACTAGGCTAATTGGGTTCGAATTTGCCCCTAGTGTTGCCCCTAGTGTAGTGGATAGGAATTCGACTGTCCTTCAATAATAAAATTCATTTTCTCAAATTCTGGGTTTGGCCTTTCTGGGCGGTCTTCATTGGGAAACGATTCAGTTTTAACTCTTTGATCACATCCAACCTTTTGCCCCTAGTTCAAGGGCTGCTTCAAATCTTAAATCACATCCGACCTTCTTGCCCCTAGTTCAAGGGTTGTTTCCAATCTGAATCACAAGTCCTACATAGTTTTGGCTAAGGTTCATTCGGGTATTGACACTCTCCTTTTACGCTCTAACTTTTGCCAAAGTCGCCCTTTCGGGTTTTCAACCTTGCGAGCTTTTCATTTTTCTTTTTATTTTTTCCTTTTTTTTATTTTTATTTTTATTTTTTTTTTGTGCTCTAACTTTTGCCTGGGTCGCCCTTCCGGGTTTTCGGCCCAGTGAGCCTGTCAAGGATGATACCTTATTGCCCCTAGTTCAAGGGCTACCTCCATTTCAGCTATGCAAGCCTCACACTTTTACCCCTAGTTCAAGGGCTGTTTTAAATCGAAATCACATTCTCTGCCCTGAGTTCAAGGTCTGTTTCCAATCTGGATCACATCATTGCCCCTAGTTCAAGGGCTCTTTCCAATCTAAATCATATTCGACCTTTATTGCCCCTAGTTGAAGGGCTGTCTTCATTTGAATCACATCATTGCCCCTAGTTCAAGGGCTATTTCCAATTCGGCTATGCAAGCCTTTACACTTTGATTGATCATGGGAGACTTCAAATCACGGTTTGAAAGCTAAGGAACTGAGGAGGTCGGACCACGAGTCAAGAGGGATCCTATGTTGTATAATCAATTCCAGGCATGTCTTCGTAGGACCACGCAAAAAACAGTTTTTGACATCTTTTCACAAAGTGACTAATCACTCGTACTCTTACGAAGATAAGATAGAACCAATTCGGACCAAGCTAGGATCATTTCCAGTACCCACATTAACAAAAATGATTTTATTCATCAAAGGCTTAGCACACCTCTCTTCCTCTCAGTTGGTCAAAATTTGCAAATCCCGAGGAAATTCTTCCTCTTTGTTTTTATCAGAGTTTTGGAAAACGTTTTGAAAAACTTTGGTCAATGCGATGAATTAAGGCACAAAGAAGTAGGCAGACTCTATGGCATTTTGTTTGAATTTGTTTTTTCTGTTTATTGAAAAGAGACTATGACTCAGCAATGACAACAGACTCAAAAGAAAATGACAAAGAAGACCCAGACAGGACAGAAATGTCTAGGTTAGCACTCTCGAAATCAACAGACTCTGACTCACTAGAATGACTCGGGTCTGATTCCAAACTTGGTGGAATCGAACTTAGACGCAATACTCAATTCAGAACTCAAAAAAAACCATTCTCAAATTGCCAATCAACGTGTGGGCCAGCCACAACATTCAAAATAAAGCTCGTGTAATTAACAGGTAGTCACTCCCAATCACAGAGATGGTCGACTTTGTGGGATATCGGCATTTATTTTTTTTTTGATTTTATGTTTTTGTTATTTTTTTTTGTTTTTGAAGTAATGGTGCTAAACTGAACAACCTAAACCACTCATTCGAATTTGAGAACCCCTGTATAGATCCAATACATTGCACATAACACATAGCAGGAAAGAGAACAAACACCCCTATGGAGGGTAGGGTTATCCTGTCCTAGCTTGAAATGATCTAGGGTTTTACTATTCAGACAAGCGGTATCACACATCCTAGCAATGGGAAAGCATCATGTCCTAATTTGGAAGGTACTATGGCTCACTATATGTACAAGGTTGGCTTTACTCTAGGGGTTGAAGTCAAGGTGACGTTACCAAAGAGTCCTTTGGGTCATAACCAATAAAGATCCCAGGAAATTAGAAGAGTCAAATAGCCTCTCTTCGGAGTCTGAGAACCTTAGATAGCAGAGCTAGATAGCAAAGCTACCCTTTTGACAAATCTCAAGAGGTTACAACACAAGGCTTCTAAAGTAACGTAGAGATAGGTGCAGTGTCACAAAAAGTATGCCTATGTGCCCACCAGTATCTGGGCAACACAGGAACTTTAAGTGCACCAATGCATGCAATGCAATAAACATATAATTGAAAATAAAAGTCATATCATGGAGTTCGAGTCAAGGTTTCATAAATCCCCAGCGGAGTCGCCAGAAACTGTAACATGCCCGGGAGGGTACCCGCGCGCGTTAAACAGTTCGAACTCCCGAGATCTCTTTGATCTCAATGTCTCACGAGTGCAATGTGAAACGTAGATGAGAGTCCAGATTTGGCAACTTTTATTGAAAATCCATTTTATTGCAATTTTGTCAAAAATGGACTGCGTCATCATAACTCAGAGTCGCCACCTAATATTTTGGGAAATTAGGAAACCCATGACTCGGTGCCAAGGCCACTGTTCGTCGTAACCAAGGATGCTTGGCTCGGAACCTTAGGTATGAGAGGGGAAGGTCAATAATGAGCACCCCCGCTCACCCGATCAAAAGATCGGCCTCTACTAAACCATGATATGACTTTTATTTTCTTTATATGTTCATGTTCTGATTATTATAAATCCTAAAATTTACTATGTGAAGCATACAAGTATAGACTAGTTTGCTCAAATTGGAACAATTCAATTTCATGTTCGTTTTTCGAAAAGGGTTTGATTTTGCCACCATCAAGTGGGCTTAAAGTTTGTAAATTTGCCACTACAAAGTGGGCTTAAAACGTACATTCATTGAATCATTCCAATTCAGGCAACAAGCCTTCATCCACAGGCATTCAAACAGTTTATCACTTAAGCAAATAGCCTCATGGTAGGATGCTAATACATAGTAAGAAAAACACACACAAAATGAGATGCTAAAGCGTAAAAACTCACAAATTGACTGACGTCCCTCGAACAGCTACAAAACAAAAGTTAGTAAAATATGCATGATCTTATATACAGGATCCTAATGCAATTCACTCATGAGATGCACTAAAGATTTGGCTTCTAGAATATGGCACGTGAATCATCTCAAAACATAGAATCATGGGATAATCAATTGAAGCATACAGATGCGAGTTTAGCCAAATCTTATGCATGAGACATAAATGTAAAGCATGGATATGCATGGCATGTCAGATATATACATACACACAGTTAGGGAAAGCGATAAAAGAATGGGATAGAAAGAAGCGGGGTGGGGGAATTATTACAACACTTCAAATATTACAGATCCGAGAGAGGAGGAGGGAGAGAAACATAAAATAAATTAAAACCTCACAAACACTCAAAATAAAAATAAAAATTTTAAACCCAGAACATCCGTGTATCTTCAATCCAATCCAACCCATATAAACACATCTTCCATGTAGACCCCACCAAAATCATCTTCAGTTATCACATCTCCAGACTTCATGCATCCAATGTAAGCACTTCTTGACCACGGCGGCTTTCAAGAAGTTCAACTCATCTTTCTCCTTTTTCAATACTTCTTCTCCCTCCAAACCCATCCAAACAAAATAAATAAAGCAGAACCCCAGAAAACCAACCTACAAAACAATCAAGCCAACCAACCAAAATCCAGAATAGAAGTTATCAAAAACACACACACTTTCACTCTCTCTCTACTCTCTCTGTCCGTGTCTCTCTCTACATCATTACACAATCAATTTAAGAGTTATAAGTTTGAAGAACTAGTCTTTGACCGTTCATCTACAAAAGAAAAGATTGGAGAGAGAGAGACAGAGAGGATTGGAGTGGTGGATCTGCGACTGAGATCCCAGCAATGGTGAGCTTCGAGCCTGTCTGTACAGAGAGAGGTTTGTCCGAGAGAGTGAGAGAGAACGAGAGCACTTGCGTGTGAGTGTGTTTCGTGTATTATCCGAGAGGGAGGGAGAGAGAGAGAGAGAGAGAAACCCCGAAGCTCAGTGAGCTAGAGCCTGGAGTTTTACATGGTCTTGTGCTGAAAAAATCAGTGCATCTCGTGGTCTCTCCCTCATGTGCTGGGTTTGCCTCCCTCTCCCGTGTGTGTGTGCATGGGTTTAAAGAGAGAGTGCTACCGTGTGTGTATCTGTGTGCCTATCCATGAGTGTGTGTAGTGTGTATGGTGTGTGAGTTGTGTGTGTTGAGTGTGTGTGTTGAGTGTGTGTTGGGTGTGTGTTGGTCTCTAGAGAGAGAGTGCCGTGGGTGTGTGGGTGTGTGTTAGAATGTGTTACTGTGAATGGCCGTGCGTGTGGATCATGGTGGTGCTGCCGTGGGGGTGGATCATGGTGGTGCTGTGAATGGCCGTGGGTGTCAATGGGTGGTGCATGGGTGAGTCGTGTGAGAATGATGGCCGGTGTGCTGGGTGTGTTTCCGCTGGGTTGGTCTATGGCCGTGGCTGTGTGCGAGTGAAGGTGGGTGTGAGGGAGTTTAGAGAGAGAAGAGGTGCATGCATGGGTTTGGGGTGGTGTGGTCGGGGCATGGCAGTGGTGAGCATCATGTGGTGAAGAAGAAGACTCGGTGGTGGTGTGGTGTTGAGTATGATGGGTTAAGGGTGTGCCTGGGTTTGGTGTGTGCTCTCTCTCTAAACCATGGGTGTCATGTGTTATAGCAGAGAGTGTGCCGTGTCCATGTATGGTGAAAAGAGAGAGAGATCCCGAGGTGGTGGGTGGTAGTGTGCTCCACCGTGTCTGAACATGGTGGGTGTTGTGCATGTGCTAGCTGTTGTCCAGTGTGTATTTTTTAATTTGCATGTCAATCTGTCGGTTTGCCGAGAGCCCCCCATTTTCTTCACCCACTCCCTCTCCTTTTCTCTTTTTATCATTATTGTCTTCACCTGCTCCAATATTCTCCTATTCCACCGAATTATATCACCCACTCCACCCACTACTCATATATATTTGATTTTATTATTTTTATTATTTTTATTTTTTTTTTTGTTTTTATTATTTTTTTATCACATACCAATTTATATAAACACACCTAAAAATTTGTACAAACACACAAAAATATTTTAATTTAACCAAAATGAGTGAGTTTCGGGATTAAAATTTCAATTTGATTTTTTGGTGAAGATGGTCAAACTAAAATGCCCAAGTCTTAGGGCCGGTCAAAATGGGGTGTCTACAGTTGCCCCTCTTTGACAGAGCTCGAAGTCATGAAATGACGTGAGTGAATGTCAAAGTCCGAAGACGACCCTTTTGAGAAGGCCGTAAGACTTGGGCAATTACACAAAATGCAATGCATGTGGTTGAACCCGAAGGTTGCCTACGTATCCCTTTGCAAGGAATCAAACCAGCGTAGTTCAGGGGCAGAATGCAAATGATATACACAAAATGCAGGTTGAAAGTTGGACTTACACGCTTCGCGAAGCCGGTTTGCTTGAAAATTCATGATTATGCAAGAGAGGGAAGACCTCAACCAAAAGAAATCAACATCCTAACGCGTCTCACGCGAGAGGAGAATGGGTGGTGTAAACAGACAAGCGCACCTGCTGTTTTTAACCAAGTGAATCAACATCCTAACGCGTCTCACGCGAGAGGAGAAGGGGTGGTATAAACAGACAGGCGCACCTGCTGTTTTTAACCGATTTTGAAGATTGGACTTATACGCTACGCGAAGCCGAGTTGGCAAGTGGACTTATACGCTACGCGAAGCCGATTTAACGATTGGACTTATACGCTTACGCGAAGCCGGTTTAACGATTGGACTTATACGCTACGCGAAGCCGATTTAACGAGTGGACTTATACGCTACGCGAAGCCGATTTAACGAGTGGACTTATACGCTACGCGAAGCCGATTGAACGAGTGGACTTATACGCTACGCGAAGCCGGAGTGGCAAGTGGACTTACACGCTACGCGAAGCCGATTTAACGAGTGGACTTATACGCTTACGCGAAGCCGATTTAACGAGTGGACTTATACGCTTACGCGAAGCCGATTTAACGAGTGGACTTATACGCTTACGCGAAGCCGATTTAACGAGTGGACTTATACGCTTACGCGAAGCCGATTTAACGAGTGGACTTATACGCTTCCGCGAAGCCGATTTAACGAGTGGACTTATACGCTACGCGAAGCCGATTTAACGAGTGGACTTATACGCTACGCGAAGCCGGTTTAACGAGTGGACTTATACGCTTACGCGAAGCCGGTTTAACGAGTGGACTTATACGCTTACGCGAAGCCGATTTAACGAGTGGACTTATACACTTACGCGAAGCCGATTTAACGAGTGGACTTATACGCTTACGCGAAGCCGATTTAACGAGTGGACTTATACGCTACGCGAAGCCAGTTTAACGAGTGGACTTATACGCTTACGCGAAGCCGGTTTAACGATTGGACTTATACGCTACGCGAAGCCGGTTTAACGAGTGGACTTATACGCTTACGCGAAGCCGATTTAACGAGTGGACTTATACGCTACGCGAAGCCGATTTAACGAGTGGACTTATACGCTTACGCGAAGCCGGTTTAACGAGTGGACTTATACGCTTACGCGAAGCCGGTTTAACGAGTGGACTTATACGCTTACGCGAAGCCGATTTAACGAGTGGACTTATACGCTTACGCGAAGCCGATTTAACGAGTGGACTTATACGCTTACGCGAAGCCGATTTAACGAGTGGACTTATACGCTTACGCGAAGCCGATTTAACGAGTGGACTTATACGCTTTCGCGAAGCCGATTTAACGAGTGGACTTATACGCTTACGCGAAGCCGATTTAACGAGTGGACTTATACGCTTCCGCGAAGCCGATTTAACGAGTGGACTTATACGCTTACGCGAAGCCGGTTTGAAAATTGGATTTATGCAATGTAATGCAATGTCATGGAATGCTGGCTATGTTTGCAACTTTCCCTATTCTCCAACAGGGTGACAGACTAGGTTGGTTTAGTTTCCAGAGTTGAGGCGCATACAAGCTATCTCAACCTATGGGGCTGCCATACAGATTTCAAGCCGGGGATACACCCCTGGGTATTTAAACCAGACTTTAGTCTCGGAAATCCCAAACCTTTTGCGTTCTAGGCATCGCCATTCGAACTCTAGTTTCCACCGTCTCAGTTGATCTCCTAGGAACTCATTACAAACACAGTCAGGTGACTATTTCAGACCGATTGAAGTCGTTCGGGCACGACAAACACCAAAGGAATTGCACCTTTAGAGGATTTAAGGTCTCCTAGACCAGGGAGAGTGTACAAGATGGTGCGATGCGTAAGATAGCGCGATTGAAATTGATGCACAAAGCAGTGCGGTGCCCAAAGTAGGGCGATGGAAATTGATGTACAAAGCAGTGCGGTGCCCAAAGCAGGGCGATTGAATTTGATGCACAAAGCAATGCGGTGCCCAAAGCAGGGCGATTGAATTTGATGCCCAAAGCAGGGCGGTGCCCAAAGCAGGGCGATTGAATTTGATGCACAAAGCAGTGCGGTGCCCAAAGCAGGGCGATTGAATTTGATGCCCAAAGCAGGGCGATTGAATTTGATGCACAAAGCAGTGCGGTGCCCAAAGCAGGGCGATTGAAATTGATGCACAAAGTAGTGCGGTGCCCAAGGCAGGGCGATTGAAATTGATGCACAAAGTAGTGCGGTGCCCAAGGCAGGGCGATTGATGTACAAAGCAGTGCGGTGCCCAAGGCAGGGCGATTGATGCACAAAGTAGTGCGGTGCCCAAAGCAGGGCGATTGAAATTGATGCACAAAGCAGTGCAGTGCCCAAGGCAGGGCTATTGAAATTGATGCACAAGACAGTGCGATGGAATTGAAATTGAAATTTGAGTGGTAGGTGCACGAAGTGAGATTATTGTGCGATAGATGCACAAAATGAAAGAATGAATTGTATGTTCGAACCAAATACCGTATATATATACCATGTACGAACAAAATACATATGAATACGGCAATATACACAGACAAATAACAGACCTATACACAGACATAGACATATACAGTATATATACAGGTATATATGACACAGACATATACAAACATATACACAAACATATACGGATATATACACAAATATATACGGATATATCTTTTCTGGGCTTGCTTTTTTTTTTTTTTTTTTTTTTTTTTTTTTTTTTTTTTTTTTTGGAGTCTCTGTAATCGGGGATGTCCTCCCCTGACTTCAATAAAATCAGTTTCTTTTTTTTGCTCATCAATGGCGTGACTGGCATATCACTTTGAACTTGAAAACATTTTTGTTTGATTGAATTTGAGAGTGATTGAATTTTGAACTATGAATTGAACATTGATTCTATACTGACCTGAATAAAAAATGACTTAACGAAAGAAGAACGAAGCAAAACGATCCAAACACACTTATATACACTGACTAGTATAAATACACCGACTGGTATAAATATACTGACTGGTATGAATACACACTTATATACACTGACTGGTATGAATACCTTGACTGATATGAATACACACTTATATATACTGAAGAGTTGACTCGAGTGGTGGAGAAGACAGAATCACTAACTCAACTATGCCCCTAATTCATTGCCTTGATTTTTTTTCTTGATTTTTTTGTAAAAATGTTTTGATCAACATGAGAGTTAGATTAGCATACTTATTCCATTTTCTGTTTCAAATCATGTAAGCTAAACTGTGAGCACTGAAAATTTTCCCTTTTCAAATCCAAAGAATGGTCCAAGTTTTGCAAAAATGGAACAATTTTCGAGAAAAATTAGTCAGCTTCATTCAAATTAATCAAAATCTATTTTTGCAAATGGTCACTACTCAACTAATATGGAATCAACTATTGGGGTGCATAGTCCCAAGCCAGATAATCAAAGGTGATATCTGAACCAAGCCAACCGAACCGAGCCAAACCAAACCGAATGAAGCCGAGCAGAACTGGACCAAACCGAACCGCCGAACCGAACCGAACCAAGTTGAATCGAAACCAACTGAACTGAGCAGAACGAAGATACACCAATGAAACACGGATAGGACAACCAAGTGGACTAAAGATACACCAATCAAACATAGACAAAATGAATGAGTTGAAAATTATTGGGGCCGAACTTCAAGATGAAGCTACCTGCGTATCCCAAAGATAGGAATCAGGCCATCGTAGTTCCGGCTGAGGGTCACTCGGGTATTGACACTCTCCTTTTGTGCTCTAACTTTTGCCAAAGCCGCCCTTTCGGGTTTTCAACCTTGCGAGCTTCTTTTTTATTTCATTTTCATTTTTTGTTTTTCATTTTGTTCATTTCATTATTTTTTTTTATGCCTTTTGAGTTTCTATTTTTTTTGTTTTTCTGCTCTAACTTTTGCCTGGGTCGCCCTTTCTGGTTTTCAGCCCAGCGAGCCTCTCAAGGGTTACTTTCATTTTAACTTGTCCATGTTGATTGGATATGAAATCTCTAGGCCATCTATAAGAACGACTGCTACACTTGACCAGTAGATATGATGATGTAGGGACTAGGCTAATTGGGTTCGAATTTGCCCCTAGTGTTGCCCCTAGTGTAGTGGATAGGAATTCGACTGTCCTTCAATAATAAAATTCATTTTCTCAAATTCTGGGTTTGGCCTTTCTGGGCGGTCTTCATTGGGAAACGATTCAGTTTTAACTCTTTGATCACATCCAACCTTTTGCCCCTAGTTCAAGGGCTGCTTCAAATCTTAAATCACATCCGACCTTCTTGCCCCTAGTTCAAGGGTTGTTTCCAATCTGAATCACAAGTCCTACATAGTTTTGGCTAAGGTTCATTCGGGTATTGACACTCTCCTTTTACGCTCTAACTTTTGCCAAAGTCGCCCTTTCGGGTTTTCAACCTTGCGAGCTTTTCATTTTTCTTTTTATTTTTTCCTTTTTTTTATTTTTATTTTATTTTTTTTTGTGCTCTAACTTTTGCCTGGGTCGCCCTTCCGGGTTTTCGGCCCAGTGAGCCTGTCAAGGATGATACCTTATTGCCCCTAGTTCAAGGGCTACCTCCATTTCAGCTATGCAAGCCTCACACTTTTACCCCTAGTTCAAGGGCTGTTTTAAATCGAAATCACATTCTCTGCCCTGAGTTCAAGGTCTGTTTCCAATCTGGATCACATCATTGCCCCTAGTTCAAGGGCTCTTTCCAATCTAAATCATATTCGACCTTTATTGCCCCTAGTTGAAGGGCTGTCTTCATTTGAATCACATCATTGCCCCTAGTTCAAGGGCTATTTCCAATTCGGCTATGCAAGCCTTTACACTTTGATTGATCATGGGAGACTTCAAATCACGGTTTGAAAGCTAAGGAACTGAGGAGGTCGGACCACGAGTCAAGAGGGATCCTATGTTGTATAATCAATTCCAGGCATGTCTTCGTAGGACCACGCAAAAAACAGTTTTTGACATCTTTTCACAAAGTGACTAATCACTCGTACTCTTACGAAGATAAGATAGAACCAATTCGGACCAAGCTAGGATCATTTCCAGTACCCACATTAACAAAAATGATTTTATTCATCAAAGGCTTAGCACACCTCTCTTCCTCTCAGTTGGTCAAAATTTGCAAATCCCGAGGAAATTCTTCCTCTTTGTTTTTATCAGAGTTTTGGAAAACGTTTTGAAAAACTTTGGTCAATGCGATGAATTAAGGCACAAAGAAGTAGGCAGACTCTATGGCATTTTGTTTGAATTTGTTTTTTCTGTTTATTGAAAAGAGACTATGACTCAGCAATGACAACAGACTCAAAAGAAAATGACAAAGAAGACCCAGACAGGACAGAAATGTCTAGGTTAGCACTCTCGAAATCAACAGACTCTGACTCACTAGAATGACTCGGGTCTGATTCCAAAACTTGGTGGAATCGAACTTAGACGCAATACTCAATTCAGAACTCAAAACAAAACCATTCTCAAATTGCCAATCAACGTGTGGGCCAGCCACAACATTCAAAATAAAGCTCGTGTAATTAACAGGTAGTCACTCCCCAATCACAGAGATGGTCGACTTTGTGGGATATCGGCATTTATTTTTTTTTTTGATTTTATGTTTTTGTTATTTTTTTTTGTTTTTGAAGTAATGGTGCTAAACTGAACAACCTAAACCACTCATTCGAATTTGAGAACCCCTGTATAGATCCAATACATTGCACATAACACATAGCAGGAAAGAGAACAAACACCCCTATGGAGGGTAGGGTTATCCTGTCCTAGCTTGAAATGATCTAGGGTTTACTATTCAGACAAGCGGTATCACACATCCTAGCAATGGGAAAGCATCATGTCCTAATTTGGAAGGTACTATGGCTCACTATATGTACAAGGTTGGCTTTACTCTAGGGGTTGAAGTCAAGGTGACGTTACCAAAGAGTCCTTTGGGTCATAACCAATAAAGATCCCAGGAAATTAGAAGAGTCAAATAGCCTCTCTTCGGAGTCTGAGAACCTTAGATAGCAGAGCTAGATAGCAAAGCTACCCTTTTGACAAATCTCAAGAGGTTACAACACAAGGCTTCTAAAGTAACGTAGAGATAGGTGCAGTGTCACAAAAAGTATGCCTATGTGCCCACCAGTATCTGGGCAACACAGGAACTTTAAGTGCACCAATGCATGCAATGCAATAAACATATAATTGAAAATAAAAGTCATATCATGGAGTTCGAGTCAAGGTTTCATAAATCCCCAGCGGAGTCGCCAGAAACTGTAACATGCCCGGGAGGGTACCCGCGCGCGTTAAACAGTTCGAACTCCCGAGATCTCTTTGATCTCAATGTCTCACGAGTGCAATGTGAAACGTAGATGAGAGTCCAGATTTGGCAACTTTTATTGAAAATCCATTTTATTGCAATTTTGTCAAAAATGGACTGCGTCATCATAACTCAGAGTCGCCACCTAATATTTTGGGAAATTAGGAAACCCATGACTCGGTGCCAAGGCCACTGTTCGTCGTAACCAAGGATGCTTGGCTCGGAACCTTAGGTATGAGAGGGGAAGGTCAATAATGAGCACCCCCGCTCACCCGATCAAAAGATCGGTCTCTACTAAACCATGATATGACTTTTATTTTCTTTATATGTTCATGTTCTGATTATTATAAATCCTAAAATTTACTATGTGAAGCATACAAGTATAGACTAGTTTGCTCAAATTGGAACAATTCAATTTCATGTTCGTTTTTCGAAAAGGGTTTGATTTTGCCACCATCAAGTGGGCTTAAAGTTTGTAAATTTGCCACTACAAAGTGGGCTTAAAACGTACATTCATTGAATCATTCCAATTCAGGCAACAAGCCTTCATCCACAGGCATTCAAACAGTTTATCACTTAAGCAAATAGCCTCATGGTAGGATGCTAATACATAGTAAGAAAAACACACACAAAATGAGATGCTAAAGCGTAAAAACTCACAAATTGACTGACGTCCCTCGAACAGCTACAAAACAAAAGTTAGTAAAATATGCATGATCTTATATACAAGATCCTAATGCAATTCACTCATGAGATGCACTAAAGATTTGGCTTCTAGAATATGGCACGTGAATCATCTCAAAACATAGAATCATGGGATAATCAATTGAAGCATACAGATGCGAGTTTAGCCAAATCTTATGCATGAGACATAAATGTAAAGCATGGATATGCATGGCATGTCAGATATATACATACACACAGTTAGGGAAAGCGATAAAAGAATGGGATAGAAAGAAGCGGGGTGGGGGAATTATTACAACACTTCAAATATTACAGATCCGAGAGAGGAGGAGGGAGAGAAACATAAAATAAATTAAAACCTCACAAACACTCAAAATAAAAATAAAAATTTTAAACCCAGAACATCCGTGTATCTTCAATCCAATCCAACCCATATAAACACATCTTCCATGTAGACCCCACCAAAATCATCTTCAGTTATCACATCTCCAGACTTCATGCATCCAATGTAAGCACTTCTTGACCACGGCGGCTTTCAAGAAGTTCAACTCATCTTTCTCCTTTTTCAATACTTCTTCTCCCTCCAAACCCATCCAAACAAAATAAATAAAGCAGAACCCCAGAAAACCAACCTACAAAACAATCAAGCCAACCAACCAAAATCCAGAATAGAAGTTATCAAAAACACACACACTTTCACTCTCTCTCTACTCTCTCTGTCCGTGTCTCTCTCTACATCATTACACAATCAATTTAAGAGTTATAAGTTTGAAGAACTAGTCTTTGACCGTTCATCTACAAAAGAAAAGATTGGAGAGAGAGAGACAGAGAGGATTGGAGTGGTGGATCTGCGACTGAGATCCCAGCAATGGTGAGCTTCGAGCCTGTCTGTACAGAGAGAGGTTTGTCCGAGAGAGTGAGAGAGAACGAGAGCACTTGCGTGTGAGTGTGTTTCGTGTATTATCCGAGAGGGAGGAGAGAGAGAGAGAGAGAGAAACCCCGAAGCTCAGTGAGCTAGAGCCTGGAGTTTTACATGGTCTTGTGCTGAAAAAATCAGTGCATCTCGTGGTCTCTCCCTCATGTGCTGGGTTTGCCTCCCTCTCCCGTGTGTGTGTGCATGGGTTTAAAGAGAGAGTGCTACCGTGTGTGTATCTGTGTGCCTATCCATGAGTGTGTGTAGTGTGTATGGTGTGTGAGTTGTGTGTGTTGAGTGTGTGTGTTGAGTGTGTGTTGGGTGTGTGTTGGTCTCTAGAGAGAGAGTGCCGTGGGTGTGTGGGTGTGTGTTAGAATGTGTTACTGTGAATGGCCGTGCGTGTGGATCATGGTGGTGCTGCCGTGGGGGTGGATCATGGTGGTGCTGTGAATGGCCGTGGGTGTCAATGGGTGGTGCATGGGTGAGTCGTGTGAGAATGATGGCCGGTGTGCTGGGTGTGTTTCCGCTGGGTTGGTCTATGGCCGTGGCTGTGTGCGAGTGAAGGTGGGTGTGAGGGAGTTTAGAGAGAGAAGAGGTGCATGCATGGGTTTGGGGTGGTGTGGTCGGGGCATGGCAGTGGTGAGCATCATGTGGTGAAGAAGAAGACTCGGTGGTGGTGTGGTGTTGAGTATGATGGGTTAAGGGTGTGCCTGGGTTTGGTGTGTGCTCTCTCTCTAAACCATGGGTGTCATGTGTTATAGCAGAGAGTGTGCCGTGTCCATGTATGGTGAAAAGAGAGAGAGATCCCGAGGTGGTGGGTGGTAGTGTGCTCCACCGTGTCTGAACATGGTGGGTGTTGTGCATGTGCTAGCTGTTGTCCAGTGTGTATTTTTTAATTTGCATGTCAATCTGTCGGTTTGCCGAGAGCCCCCCATTTTCTTCACCCACTCCCTCTCCTTTTCTCTTTTTATCATTATTGTCTTCACCTGCTCCAATATTCTCCTATTCCACCGAATTATATCACCCACTCCACCCACTACTCATATATATTTGATTTTATTATTTTTATTATTTTTATTTTTTTTTTTGTTTTTATTATTTTTTATCACATACCAATTATATAAACACACCTAAAAATTTGTACAAACACACAAAAATATTTTAATTTAACCAAAATGAGTGAGTTTCGGGATTAAAATTTCAATTTGATTTTTTGGTGAAGATGGTCAAACTAAAATGCCCAAGTCTTAGGGCCGGTCAAAATGGGGTGTCTACAATTTGTTCTTCTGACTGGCTTGATTATATTAATGCCTTTGTTCCTTCCACTCTCATGCCGTCTCCCATAATAGAAGCATCCACACCTTCTTCTCCATCTTCTGAAGCAGAAGAATCTATACCTTCTCCTCCACCAACTCTTTGCTGGACAGAAAAACTGAGGCTTGCACTCCCCATGAATGAAGTTTTTTCACCTTACAATCCTCCATCATTTCCCACTCCAGTTGAGCGGAAACAAGCTCAACTTCTGCTTGCAGCTTTCTCTCACTTGCCTTTCCATGTTCTTGAGGACACAGTCCCTCTCAAGAATTTTCAATGGGCTTGTGATATTCTGACTAGGAGCCATGTCCTTAATCCCCTTGCCCAAGCAGAACTTCACATGTTCCTGGACCAACTTCCATTGCTCCTTTACTAGCATCGAAATTCTAAGGCTACTACACAATCCTTAGACCAACTTTCGTCCCTTCAAATTCATGCCCAGTACGAAGCAGAGAACTTTATCGAAGAATTCGATGATTTCAAGAATAAAGATTCTACGTATTGGGATGATTTGGTCATAGACGAATTGGAACAAAAATTGAGAGAGGAAGCCTTCGAAATAAAGGCTGAAGAGCTCTACTACGAAGTGAGAGCACATCAACTCATGCAGTCAACATTAGAAGAAATAGAGGATATAATAAAGACAGAACAAAATTTCATTGGTCACTGTTGGACCAAATTTCATGATCTTGTCATTTACTCCATTCCTTACTTTTATGAGCTTGAGTTTGTACCCAGATAGGGTTACTTGATGTAATTGCCTTGGCTTGAATACAAACAAAGTTTTTCTGTATTTTGACACTGTTTGACCTTGTTTCCTTTTGTCTTTAAAAGCCAATTCAGAGCTTCGAATTGAACAATCTCATCCTTCGAATCTGGACTCAATTGTTTTTTTAATGAAACACTAAAAAGAACCAACATGTCTTTTTCCAATTTATGGAGCAAAAGTTGACAATTCTGGCTGATATCATCTAGAATTAGTGCTTCGAATTCAACAACTTTACCTTTCAAAACTAACTATAACCAATACATGGTCATGGTTGATATAGTCAGTCAATTTTAAATTGACCACTTCTGCTTCGAAAGAGCAGTCCATGCTGTCCTTCTTATAGAAACCAATGATTGGTTTTGATGTTTCGAATAGCAATTCTCTTTAAAGAATCCTAAGTTTTGCTTCGAAGGCCATTATTTTCATTAATACCCTCAAACAGGTCTTCAAACCCTTTGAAGTAGACCAATACTCGAGCATTCTAGTATCTTTAAGTATGTAGTATGCTTCGAAGCCGGCTTCTATATTTCGAAGCCGTTGTTGTTTGATTTTTGGCGCCAAAATTTGGCTTTCGAAGCCAAATATCTTACTTCGAAGCTGGCATCAACATCCAGAATGTGCTCTTCCCTCCAAAAACTATCAGATTTGGATGAGACTCCTCGTATTCATACTTTTAGTACTTAGCGGCTTACGCAATATATCCTTCAGACACAAAAAGCTTTAAATCCTTTTGTTTCGTGTTCTAGAAACAAACCCTCATCAGTTTCCCACTTCCCTCTTATTCCCCTCTTCATTTTCCGAAAAGCGTACTATCAATGGCTTCTTCTTCACCAAAAGTGCCAATCATAGAGCGTGTGAGCTCATCTGTGGCCTTTAAAAGGCTTATTGATGCAGAATGTGAGAAGTACAAGGCTGGGGAGGAAAGCGCTATCGATGGGCGTATCTTTGTCCCTCGTCGCCATATGCAACAAGACTACGTGCTCGGGCCCATATTCAAAAGGATCCTTACTGATCTCCCGCCTTGTATCCACGTCTAGAGAACCAATGTCTCCTTTATGAGGGTGGTCTCGACTGGAGGAGCTGGAGAATCAATCGCCCTCATCGATGCTGGCCCACGATGAGACCGGAGTGGCAAGAATGGTACGACCGGGTTGTCCCTGCTAGGACACTGGACCTTCAAGAGCTCTGTCTTCTCGATGCTCTTCGACTTTCTAGGGTAACTATCTCAGAAGACCCCTTTCTAGTTTCTGGAACCCCATTTTCAATTTCTTTCAATTTAGATGTGGGATGATGGCCCCTACTGTTCTTGATATTTGCCATTTACTAGGAGTATCCCCTATTGGCACTCCCATTACACCAGACTTCCCTGATTTAGCTGTCCCTTTCTCCCTCCCCTCTCTTAACTCATCTTACAGTGATTTTGTTAAAGCTGAGAATAAAAAGGAGGGCCTGGTAACTGATAGGGAATTCTTTTCCTTCTTGTTATATTGGCTCTGCAAATTCTTCTTTTGCACTTCTTCGCAAAGAATCATGCCTGAATTTGTCCCTCTTGCCAAAGCCCTTGTTTTGCAGAAAAGGGTAGTCCTGGCCCCATATGTTCTAGGCCACGTGTATAGAGTTTGCTCCCTCTTTTGTGAAAAACCCTTAGATGCTAATCAAGGAGGTCCATTCTGGATACTTCAGCTTTGGCTTTTTGCCTATTTTACTGAATTACAATCCAAATGTCTTAAATTTTCTGGGCTACACTCTCTTACCCATGGCATAAGACTGGCCAATGCTTCACTTTCTCCCTCTACCTTTGCCTTCTATTTCTCTTTCTTTCATCAACTTCCAGTTACCTTTCCTATTCACCATTTCCGCCCCTTCGAACCCAGCATTGGTCCAACTTGGTTGAATAATTTCCTAAGTGACAGGCTCTGTGCCTCACCTGCTCACAAGGATATATGGGCTTCCCTTTTGATTCCTAGAGAGCTATTTATCGGGACCACGAACCCCAGAGCTTATAAATGCATAGCTGAGCCGTATTGTCCTGCTCAGTTTGCTAGACAATTTGGCTTCACACAAGGGGTCCCAATACCTCTCTGCAGCAACACCAACCTGAGCCTCACTAGGAGGGATTTGAAGGTCCGGAAGTCGAGGTTAGAAGAGGCAACCTTCAAGTTTATAGATGACTTGGCCAATTTTGAATACACCCCTTTCGTTCCTCAAGGTACTATATTGAAGAGATACCAAAATTGGTGGGCGAGCAATATGGAAGTCTATTTGGCCATTTCACCTCAAAACCTACTAAAGGTGTTAGATGTATCCAAGCCCAAGGGAGCTGGGATTGTCATTTCTTCCACTGTTTCAGCTGCAGAACCTGCTACAACTCACTCTATTCCTGCTGTCTCAACTCCTCCTAAAGTGGTTCGAACTGCTTCGAAGAAAGGTATATGCCTTTGTTCTTCTTTCCTTCGATCTTCTACGTAATGCTTGTTATCTTATCCTTAATTCTTCTTCTGTGAAGGTGGTCAACAGCAAAAGAAGAGGAGACTCCTTGAGCTAGAAAAGGAAAAATCTGATTTTCAAGTAGGGGAAGAAGAAGAAGAAGATCAAGAGCAGGAATCTCTTTTGCAAAGAAAGAAAAGAGAGACTGATTTGGCTCAAGAGGAGACGACTGCTAGGGAGGCAGAGGAGGAACTCATCCTTGGGGAATCAGGATTTCGGACTAAAGAAGTTGAGAAGACAATGGAGGAGCGGACAATACCAATTCAGAGAAAAAAGAGAAGAAAGATTACTATCTCTCCTGATGATTTCGCTGAAGATTCTGATTCTGAGACAATCGCCCAAGCAATAGAAAAGAAAAGGAAAGTGACTGCCTCAGCTACTGGCTTGGCTGAAGATCCCATTCATGAAGCAGCTGCTAAGGCCGTAGAACAAGAATATTCCAAGGCCATAGTTGTCTTCGAAAGGGCTGAGAAGAGACGGCAGCAACAATTTCTAAGAGAGGAAGCTGCTGCTGCTGATGCACTACCAAGGGAAATGGCAAGAGAGCAGCAGACTGCCGAACATTACTCCCTTCGCAGCTCTCCCATCAGTGCTAGTGCTTCCGGAACAAGTAATTTTCTTCATGCCTTTATTCTTTTCTTGTCAAATCTTCAATATTGAGATTCAACATTTCTTTATATTTCTCTTTTTGCAGTAACAATCAATGATCCTGTCCCTCAATTCACTCCTCTTCCGAGCCTTGCTTCTCCCGCTCCTTCCAAGGAAATCCCAACTGCTACTCAGTCTGCGATGGCAGTTGATTCCTCTATCGAGGGTGCTGGTAGTTCTCCACCTCATAATTCATCACCTTTGCCTACTTCCAGCCCTTCCTCACTTGATTCGTTGGTGGCTAAGACCATAGAGACTGCCAAAGACGCTCCATCTATTTCTCCTATCCCCATGCAGTCCTCTGTGCCTTCCACTACAATTTTTCCTGTGCCCTTCATGTCTATGGATGAGGTAGACATCTTTGAAGCCAGACTAGCTAGTCTCTTCGACATACCCTCTACCTCTCCAACATTCAATGCTGAAGCTGAGCCATTAGTCTTGGCTGACTCCTTGCTAGAGATTTTTGAGAGTTCTTCCTCCAGCAGCAAGCCTTCTGCACCTTTGATAGATATAGACATATGCCTAGAACTGCTAATTCTTTCTCAAGGATTCCCTTCGAGGCTCTACAAAGGCCAATAATCAGAAATGGATTCCTTCAATGCTGCAAAATTGCTGAGCAGTCTGGCATGAATGCTTCAAGTCATCTATCTCAGGCAGCAGCTACTGTTGATTTCTATCTTAACATCTGTCATGCTGCTAAGGCTGCGGATGAGAAGCTGGCTAGGGACCAGAGTTTTGTTTCTCAGTGCATACCGAAGTATCAACTCTGAAAGAACAACACTCTCTGCCTCCCACTTTCGAGTCCAGCTGCTGGAGAAGAAAGCTCAGCTTGAAGAGGAGCTAGCTGCAGTAAACCAAGCCTTGGTTCGAACTGACACTAAATTGCAAATCACCAACCAAGAACTGGCCGATCGAAAAGAAGACATGGCTACAGCTATTCAACTAGTTCCCTCACTTAGCAATAGGAAATCTACTGTACAAAAACAATTAAGACATTGTAATGATTTCTGGGCCAATTTGTGGCACAATGTACTTAATTCTTTATAAAAGAACAAATTTTGTCTATCATTCGAGCAGTCTTGTGTTTTTGTATTTAATATTTATTTTATTCCTTGTGTTTCCCAAATGGTTGGAAAATAAGGCTTCAAATATCTGCCATTAATCTTTTTGGGATGTACATACCCATTCAGATTTCTCAAATGGTATGCTCCAAAAGGCAGAACTCTATGAATTTGATATGGTCCTTCCCAGTTAGGTGACCATTTGCCAAACTTATGGCTTTTAATTCCTATTGGGAGTATTGTTTTCCATACCAAATCACCTTCATCAAAGCCAATGTGTTTGACTTTCTTGTTATAATTCTTGGCTGCCTTCTTCTTTTGGAAAAGAATGCTATTTAATGCCAAAATTCTGGCTTCATCTATGCCTTCTAACTCCAAGCACATACTTTGATGGTATTGCTCAGGATCTAACTGATCTTGGCATCTTACCCTCAAAGATTTGACATTAATTTCCACAGGTAAAACTGCATCATGCCCATATACTAAGGCATAAGGAGTGACTCCTGTGCTTGATCTTGGGGAGGTTCTGTAAGCCCATAAGACATCCAACAGAAGGTTATGCCAATCCCTGGGATTATCCTCCACAACCTTTTGTATTCCTTTTTTCAAGGACTTGTTGGATGATTCAGCTTGACCATTGGCTTGTGCATAATAAGGTGTGGAATTAACAAGGCTAATTCCAAACTCTGCCACAAAAGACTTCACCATTTTCCCATCGAATACAGTCCCATTATCCACAGTAATGGTTTGTGGGATGCCAAATCTATGGATCAAGTCTTTAATGAACCCAATGACCTCTGTTTGATCTACAGCCTTATATGGCTTGGCTTCGACCCACTTAGTGAAATAATCAGTGGCCACTAGAATGAAACAATGATGCTTCGAAGAAGGTGGGTGTATTTTTCCCATCATATCCATGGCCCATCCTCTAAATGGCCAAGGCTTTACTACTGCATGTAGGTCAGTTATGGGCACATGCCTTATTGTGCCATGCTTTTGACATGCCTGGCAACCCTTTGCATATTCTATGCAGTCTTTAAGGATAGTTGGCCAATAGTAGGAATGCCTTCGAAGCAACCATCTCATCTTCACACCAGGTTGATGAGCACCACAAATGCCTTCATGAACCTCAGCCATAGCTGTTAATGCTTCTTTTGGGCCTAAACATTCCAGCAATAAGCCATCTCCCCCCCTTTTGTAGAGAGCATTGCCATATATCATATATTGCATAGACTGCAATTTGATTTTCCTGCTGGCCTTCGAAGATGGACCAGCCAAGTATTGCATTATTGGATGCCTCCAATCTTGTTCTTGTAAGTCATTGTGATTGACTTCCAAGACCACATTCCTTTTATTCAAAGGTTGTATTAATCTTTGATATGTTGTTTGGCTTATGTCCCTTTGGGTATTATCCCTTCTCTTGAAGTTCGAAGCTTTCTGAGCTACATCATTAGCCTATTGTTCAAGAATCTTGGAACATGAGTTACATTTGCTATTTGAAACTGAGAAAGCAAATGCAATGCAACAACATAGTATGGCAAAATACTTATGCTTTGACACTTGAAAACCCCTTTCACTTGGTTAACCACCAATTGAGAGTCTCCAAATATGTCAACTGCATGTACTTGTAATCCAATAAGAATTTCTAGTCCCACTATTAAGGCTTCATATTCAGCCTGGTTATTGGAACAGGTGGCTTCATCCACTCTGAAACCATGTGTGGTTTCTACCCCTTGTGGAGACTTAATCACAATACCAATTCCAGTTAAACCATTGGCTTTCGATCCATCGAACCACATCTGCCATGGCTCAACACTAGCCATACCAAGCTCCATTATCTCTTGGCTCTCTGTTTGAGATGGATGGTCTGCCAGAAAATTGGCTAAGACTTGCCCTTTTACTGCCCTTTGAGGGACATATTCTAGATGAAATTCTGATAAGGCTAGTATCCACTTGCCAATTCTTCCCCTCAACATAGGTCTGGATAACATGTATTTAACCAAATCTGTGGTTGCAATTACCAAGACAGTTGTAGGTAAAAGATAATATCTTAATTTCATTGCAGCAAAATACAAAGCAAGACACAGCTTTTCAACAGCTGAATATTTACATTCACAAGAATTTAAAAACCTACTAAGGTAATAAATAGCTTGCTCCTTGCCTTCTTCATTGTCTTGGGCCAAAAAAGCTCCCAATGAATCTTCTGCTGCAGCTATGTACAACTTCAAGGGCTTGTTCCCCTTTGGTGGCATCAGCACTGGAGGGTTGGCCAAGTAGGCTTTGATACCTTCGAAAGCAATTTGATGCTCTGCTGTCCACACAAATTCCTCTTCATCTTTCAGCCTTAACAAGGAAGAAAATACTTTAGTTTTCCCTGCAGTGTTAGAAATGAACCTTCGAAGAAAGTTAACCTGTCCAAGGAACCTTTGTAATTCTTTCTTACTTGATGGAGGCCTGGCTTCAATGATGGCTTTGGCTTTATTCTGGTCAATCTGTATTCCTTTCTTGTGTACCACATAACCCAAGAAGTTTCCAGATGATACGCCAAAAGCACACTTAAGAGGATTGAGCTTCAACTTGAACTTCCTCATTCTTTCAAAAGCTGCTTCTAAATGAAACAGATGCTCCTCCATGGACTGGGATTTCACTACAATGTCATCAATATAACACTCTAGATACCCTCCAATGAGGTCATGAAAGATAGTGTTCATAGCCCTCTGATATGTAGCCCCAGCATTCTTCAGACCAAATGGCATTTTAACCCATTCGAAGGTGCCAATATTCCCAGGACATCTGAATGCTGTCTTGTGGATATCCTCCTCTGCAATGCAGATTTGGTTATAACCAGAGTGCCCATCCATCATTGATAAAATCTGATGTCCTGCTGAACTGTCTACCAGCAGATCCACTATAGGCATAGGGTACTCATCTTTGGGAGTTGCTAGATTTAAGTTTCTGAAATCGATGCATACCCTCATTTTGCCATTCTTCTTAACTACAGGCACAATATTAGATAGCCATTCAACATACCTGGCTGTCCTAATAAAGCCTGCCTTGAGTAGTCTAAGAATTTCTTCCTTGACTTTCTGAATTACTTCTGGACTCATTCTTCTTGGTTTCTGCTTGTATGGCTTGAAATTAGGCTTCATAGGGAGCCTATGTTCCACTAATGACCTATCCAATCCTGGTAGTTCATTGTAAGACCATGCAAAGCAATCTTTGTATTTCTTTAGAACAACCAACAACTGGTCTCTGTCCAGAGCATTCAAACAAGCACTTATATAGGTGGGCTGCTGCACAGAACCTTCCCCTAAATTCACTTCTTCTAAGGGGTCTTGTGTCTGAGAACTCATTGAAGCTTCTTCTTTGGTTTCTTCAACCTTCGAAGCAACCTTCTTACCTTGTTCTGCTCCTAGGTTCTTTAATTCGACATCTCTGCCCTCTTCCTCATAGACAAAATCTGTCCACAAGGCATCTTCTTCCTGTATCTCCTGGACTTTTGTTTCAATGTCCAATGCACAGTATTTCCCAAGGGTCAAAATTCTGACCTGTTGCTGCTCTTGTTCACAGCCAATTATCATGGCTTTTCTCTCTTGCTTCTGTACTTTCTGGACTATTGCTTTTACGTCCAATGTTGAGAATTTAATCAGAGCCAAAGACTTGGCTTCTTGTTCTTCATCTCTTTGCCTACAACCAGGCATCATTGTCATCTTTAACGACAACCTCTTCATCAGCACTCTCTTGGACTAAGTGCTTCAGGTGTGTCACTTCCTCATCAGCCGTCACTTCGGCTGAGCCATCAGCTTTCCTCAGTATACTGAGTGGTGTCACTCCCTCAATATACAGCTTGGCCTCTGCAAAGTCTGCACAGGCTATGAAGGGTTGAGGATCTGCATCAATCTCCTCTGTCTCTCCATTGCCCAAAGCCATCATGATCTTCTGATGCAAAGAGGAAGGCACACATTTGTTAGTGTGGATCCAATCTCTCCCAAGTAAAGCATTATATTTAGCATTGCTGTCGATTACGAAGAATGCTGTCATGCAGTCCCTGGTTCCCACACTCAAGTTAATGGGTAGAATCCCTGAGCCATCTGTTTATCTCCAGCAAAGCCAGCGATGGTTGTGCTGGTTGGGATCAACCTGGGATTCTTTTTCCCTAGTTTCTTCAAAGAAGATTTCGGTAATAAGTTCACTGCTGCCCCATTGTCTATCAGGACTCGATTCAGTTGTATCCCATCGAAGAAAGCCTTGATGTACAAAGGCTTGACATGTTGTGTCATGGAATTCGAGGGATATTCAAAAGGATATGAGAGGTTGATGCTCACCTCTTCCTCGCTCTCACATTCAGTTTCCATCGGGATAGCCATTCCAGGACCATCCTGTACCATACTCACTTGCGATTCCTCACTGGAGACAGGAATAGGATCCATGTCTTGGTCCTCATCCCCAGCCTGGAACTCATGAGGCAATATGTGTACCATATTGACTGATACTGGAGGAAATGAGCCAAATTGGATGGCTGGCTGTACCTTCTTCCCCTCTTGGCTACCTTGCTTGGTGTCTTCAGCAGCATCCTCCATGCTGCACTCTGGCACTTCATTGATAACTGATCCCTTCGAAGGATCTTTCTCAACTGGTTCTTCAGTCAGAAATGTTTGTTCAGCCATGAAGGCTTCGAACATTTCTTCTTCTGCCATTTCCTTCTTTTGGCTCATGCCAATCTCTTCTTCTGTTTCGCTGTCACTTTCCATCAGGGCCTTCTCCAACCCTGCCAAACTAGACTTCTCTCTGGCCTTTAGTTCAGAATGAACCTGGGCCAACTGTTCTCTGCTACAAACCACTTTGCTTTGTAGAGTCGGTTTTGGAGTATGGTCTGACTTCGAGTCTTCTTTCCTTCTGTCTTAACCAGTGAAGAACTCTCTCCACTTTCTTTCAAATCTTGCTGGTACTGGGTGTACCTGCGCTGAATTTTCCTCCTTTGTGATCTGGAAATGACTGGAACCATATCTGGTTCCTTTGTCTTTGGATGTTTCAGCAATACCCAGTTGTTCGGAGCCACCAAAGGAGGCTTGACCATCCTGCCTTGGTTTCCAACATCCCTTTGGGCAGGCACCTCCCTAGGCTTGTTCTGCATTACAAACCAATCTGGGACCCCAGGTACCCACGAACTTGCTGACTCAGATGTTGAACTGCTTTTTTCAACCTTCGAAGCCATCTTCGAAGCTGGCTGTGAAGGTAAGTGCTTGAATCTGGTCTCATGTTTCGAGCCTGATTCTGGCCTTCGATGGAGGTGGCCACTTTCTGCTCTTCGTGAGGTTGGTCTAGGGGGCCAATCTCTGGCTTTAGTCCCATAACCTGAACTCCTCTCCAATCTTCTTTCAGAATGGCTGCTCTCCATTCTGTAGTAGTTAGGTGGCCTAGACTCATACAAGGGCCTCTTGCCTTTATCACGCATTCTGTCTACTGCAGGCTCAACCACTAATGGTCGCTGCCTATCACTAGCCGGATACGGCCTTTTGTTGTAAGCATTGGTTGACTTAGGACGTCTCTGAACATCCCTATAGTATTGCTTCCCATCAATTGGAAGCCCCTTCAACCATTTGTAGCTCAGTCTGCATCTGGGACACATCCTCTGCATTACAGCTGCTTCCAGGGAATCGTCATCCAGTGCTTCTTCATCAGAGTGTTCTTTCTGATGTGAGAAACCTTGTCCAATAACTGGTGGGTTTCTAGTATCCTTCTTGGCAGTTGTCTGGTTGGCAATATGCATTTGCACATTGACCTCTTCCAATTCCTGCAGAGATAAATTCTGAAAGTTTGGTACAACCACATTAGCTGCGCTTTCTCCAACTTCTGGAAACGGGTTACTGTCAATCCCCATGGCCTTTTCTGTTTTGGCTGGGAACTTCAAACTTCCTTTCCGAATTTGCTCTTGGATCCTGTCTCGAAAAACAATGCAGTTTTTAGTCGAGTGAGACCAAGAGTTATGCCATTTACAGTATACTTTTCCTTTAAGTTCATCTGGAGATGGCAGTTTTACTCCTTTTGGTAACTTAAGGAAATTGGCTGCAAGCAAATGATCAAAAATGTCATCTGCTTTTGTTAGGTCGAAAGAGTACTTTCTGTGAAAGTCTTTCTTTTTAAACTGCTGGTCGATGGTTGTATCCTTATGAATTAATGCTTCACAGATTACAGGTTCTTTGCCCACAATCTCTGCTGCATCGATCTCATAATTTGGATCTCTATAATATGTCTTGTACGAGGCATTATTTCGATCTTGTTCCTCCTCTAGTAATGCTTCATATCGAGACACCTTATAGGTTAGTTCGACCAAATCCCTGAATTCAGTTGAGTCAAACTTCTTTCGAAGCCTGAACTCTAAACCGTTTTGAGCCAATCTTACGAATTCTGGCTCTGGTAGGATGACTCTACATTTATTTCGAGCCCTTTTAAATCTGGCAATAAACTGAGTAGCCTTTTCTTCAGGCCTTTGACTCAATCTTGCCAAGTCTGCCATGGAAACCTCTGGCTCCGATTGGAAGAATTGGGCATGAAATGCCTCTTCCATTTGTTGCCAAGTTTGAATGGAGCCAGGTGTAAGGTTGATGTACCATACAAATGCTCCCCCAGTTAGAGAATTTGGAAACAATCTCAGTTTCATATAGTCATGATTAGTGAATTCACCGCATTGAGCAGCAAATCTAGCAATATGCTCTACTGTTGACTGATTTCCAGTTCCATAGAAGAGGGTAAAATCTGGTATTCTGAACCCTCTTGGGTATTCATGTACCCTATCCACCCATTCTGGGTATGGTTTTCTGTATACAGGAGTCTGGACCCCCCGAGCCATCGGTCCACACATCTCCCTAACAATATCAGCAATTTGGTCCCTAGGGACCATATTTTGTGCCTGCTGAACCACTACTGGAGGGACAAACACAGGATTTGGTGGACAACCTTGTGCTTGTGGTCCTCTTGGTCCATAAGGTGGTAAATTTGGGACTGGTTGCCCCTGTGGTGCAGGTTGCTGTTGGGGTGTGGGTAACCCCTTTGAGCCTGTCCTGCGAAAGGACCTGCGAAAGGTGCTGGAACAGGTGTTGTGTCCCTTCCATTTGTGGGAAAACCCTCCAACCCCCGGGTATAAATTCGAATAAGGGATTATTATACCCCCTAGTGCCAGGTATGGCTTCGAACATGGGATTTGTAACCATTCTTATGCCAGTTTCTTGTACTTGGCCAGATCCACCAACTTGTGTGGCTTCACTGTTAAATACTGAGGCATTTTGGCCTGCTATAGGCCTCGAAATGGGTTCATACCAAGACTGAGGTGATGGTCTTTCATAGTTCTGAGTACTAGTTTGACCATTAGGCTGTCCATTAACTTGCATAGGCTGTTTATCTCTAGCCAATCTTTGCTGAGGGACATTTAAAACTCCTCTGTGTGTCTTGTGTTTGTTGGTTGGTGGTTATTCATTCGATCCAAAAAGGATGTCGCCCACCTTTCCATTGTGTTCATTAATTGTTGTCCCATAGCATCTACTAAGCCATCCCATGGATTTGTTGGCTGGGTAGATGGAACAGTGGATGGTCCAATTCCTTGGTTTCGTCCAATATTATGAACGTATGGTTCTTGTCCCGAAGTACTGGTCTGTTCGACCATAGGTTCGGATAATATGGGAGTTTCCACAGGATGTGTTACCACATTATCCTCTGGATTAGGTATCTCTACCTCTCCTTCTACGCCTTCTTCCAGACGTTCATTTTCTCCTTGTCGTCTTCGTCTAGCCATTTTAATGAGTCCCACTGGGCGTGCCAAAAATATATGTTGGCTTTTTGGCTTTTCGAAGGGTATTTTTGTAAATGCGAGCGTGCCAGCAAGGATCAATCAGTCCTTACAGAAATTATAATTGCCAACCAATTATCAGACGATTGTGTTTTAGTTCTTTCAGCCTCAATGAAGAGGACTTTTACTGGTGGCTTGACTTAGAAGAAATTAAGAGAAATAACAGTTAATATGAAGAACAATCGAAGTATTTCATTAACATGAACACTTACAATGGTCCAAACTCGGCCTCGAAGAGGTTTACAGCAACAGTCTACTTGGATCTATTTGAAACTACTCCTATGAATCGAAGTGCAGTGCAGGTATTTAAAGTGCAGAAAATTAAAGTACAGGAAATGTAAAACTGGAAAAGAAAATATGAAGTAAAGACTGGTTTGTATGATCTGAGTCTGGGGATTTTTTCTGGGGACTCCTTGCTATTTATACTCCTCAAGGATGACCATCGAACTGCACTTCAAACTGTCGAACCGCTCCTCCATGATTGCTGATCATGCTGCCTTAGAAGTAGTTCCACTACACCTTTTCTTGCAGTTGAACTTCCCTCTTGTATTTGAATTTGAATATGAGCAACCGTTGAAGCCACGTCATCTTGTATCTCTTTATTGATCCTGTGCTATTCAGATCACGTTAGAACCAATCTTCACTGCCACGTGTACGATCAAGATCGAAGACTTGGGTAGTCTCCCCATACTATCCTTGCTTTGCCACGTGTCGAACTGTAATTGGCTTTTACAAAATATGTAGCCAACACAAATATTAGTAATCAATTTTCTGTTTCGGCCAAAAAACTATATGAATGGAATATTGATGGTCTTAGTGAACACCAAATACTCCTAAAACTCAATCATTTGTCTGTGGTCTCTAATAGTTATCTTAATAATTATCCTGATTATACTCAACCAAAAATCATCCTCTTAATCACTACTGGATTTACTGGTACCCTCAAAGCTTGGTGGGATAAATAGCTCACTTCTGATCAACGAGAATCCATCCAATATGCTGTTCAAATGAATGATGAAGGTTTTCCCATTTTTGATGAAGAAATAGGTTCCACTATACCTGATGGTATTAATACTTTAATATATACCATAGTCAAACATTTTATTGGAACACCTACTAATATTCATTCTCGTATTCATGATCAATTAAGCAATTTAACCTGTCCTACTTGAAGTGATTTTCGATGGTATAAAGATGTTTTTACTTCTAGAGTAATGCTTAGAGATGATTGTACTAAGTCATTTTGGAAAGAAAAATTTATTAATGGATTACCCAGCCTTTTTGCCCATAAAATTAGAGATGTTCTTAGTCAACCCTCTGGGATTATTGAATATGACAACTTAACCTATGGTGATATTATTAACACTATTCAAAAAGAAGGCTTAAAAATGTGTATTGATCTAAAAGTTAGTCAAAAAGCTGCTAAAGATAAACACAATGCCAAATATGAATTATGAAATTTCAATGAACAATATGGTTTACCTCCCGTCGCTCCTTCATGAAGAAAACTTAGTAAAAACCAAAATAAAAAATCTTCCTACAAATATTCCCATAAGGGAAAAAAGAAATATTACCCTTCTAAATCAACAGATAAATATTATACTAACCCCAAAAAGAAATATTCTAAAAAATCTAAAAAAGGGTCAAAACCCACTCCTGATGTTACTTGTTACAACTGTGGTAAAAAGGGTCATTATTCTAATAAATGTAAGGTTAAAGACAAACTTGAAACTAAACTTAATCAATTACAAATTACCGAGGAAAATCAACAACAAATATTTGATATATTTAAATTAAATATTTCTCCGAATCAATCCCCTAACCAATCTAATACCTCATCTGACAATGATATTACCTCTAGTAGCACTTCTACTTATTATTCTCCTACTAATAATACAGATAATGATATTGAATTAGGATGTAATGATACTTGCTGTAAAACAATTAATGTCCTAAGTAAATCTTAACAAGAAGAAACTGCTCTCATTGAATTAATTGCTAAATTAGAAAACCCTGACTTAAAAAGACAATATACCAATAAATTAAAATCCTTATTAACAAATAAAGATAAAAAGCCTAAACATGATAAACCAATTATTAGTTTAAACAAAACTTTGGATCGGTTCAAAAAAGAAAAACATAAAGAAGTTACTTTACAAGACTTACAAAATGAGATTAATCAAATCAAATTCACCATCAAAGAATTAAAAACTAAAGATAAAGCTTTGGAAGATGAAATTGCCATATTAAAAATCAATAAAAGCCTTGATGATTTTCAACAATCAAATAAATCTGGTTCTGAACATGAGGATGGATTTGAAACTGATCTTGATAAAGTCCTCTTTGATAATCGAACCACTACACACAATAGTGATCAAGATAGTAAACGTTTAAATATAATTCATCATATTAATATTCAAAAATGGCATTCAAAAATCAAATTAGTTATTAATGATTTTGAAAAGAAGTTATTGCATTAATCGATACTGGTGTAGATTTAAATTATATTCAAGAAGGATTAATTCCAACCAAATATTACCACAAAACTACTGAACAATTAAGTTCTGCCAATGGAAGTCAAATGCATATCAAATATAAATTACCCAAAGTACATATTTGTCAAGATAATGTTTGTTTTAAAACATCTTTTGTTTTAGTTAGAAATTTAACTGATAAAGTTATTTTAGGTACCCCTTTTATTTTCCTATTATATCCCTTTACTATAACTAATCAAGGAATCACTACACAAGCTTTTGGTCATACAGTTACTTTTAAATTTTTGTTACCTCTTGAGGTCAAAGAATTAAATCAACTAAAAGATTGTTCTATTTCTCAAACAATCAATCGATTAACTAAACAACTTAAATTTCTTAAAGAAGAAGTAAACTGTAAGAGAATTGAAACTCAATTAATTGATCATCTTTTAATCTCTAAAATTGATCATTTTAAAACTCAATTAGAAAATACTATTTGTTCTACTTTATCCAGTGCTTTTTGGCATAGGAAAAAACATGCAGTTACACTCCCATATATTAAAAATTTTAATGAAAAACAAATACCTACTAAATCTAGACCTATTCAAATGAACCATGAGTTAGTCGAAATGTGCAAACAAGAAATTAATGAACTATTAAACAATAAAATTATCAATCATAGTAAGTCACTTGGTCTTGCCCTACTTTTTATGTTAACAAAAATGCTGAACTAGACAGAGGAGTCCCTCGTCTTGTCATTAATTATAAACCATTAAATAAAGTTTTAGAATGGATTCGTTATCCCATCCCTAAAAAAAAAGATTTAATTAAACGACTTAGTCAAGCCATCATTTTTAGTAAATTTGATTTAAAAAGTGGATTTTGACAAATCCAAATTCATCCTAATGATCGTTATAAAAATGCTTTTACTACTCCTTTTGGCCATTACGAATGGAATGTTATGCCCTTTAGATTAAAAAATGCTCCTAGTGAATTTCAAAATATTATGAATGAAATTTTCAATTTTTTTAGTCATTTTTCTATTGTCTACATAGATGATATCCTTATTTTCTCAAAGTCTATATCTGAACATTGGAAACATCTTGATGCTTTTTTCCACCTAATTAAATACAATGGCCTCGTTATCTCTGCCCCTAAGATTAAACTTTTCCAAACTAAAGTCCACTTCTTAGGGTATGATATTTACCATGGTACAATTCTTCCCATTAGTCGATCTATTGAATTTGCCTCTAAATTTCCTGATGAAATCTTAGATAAAAATCAGTTACAACACTTTTTAGGTTCCTTAAACTATATTGCTGAATTCTATAAAGACCTTCACAAAACTTGTCAACCCCTCTTTGATCGGTTAAAACATAATCCTCCTCCTTGGTCTTCTCTCCATACTTCTATAGTTCAACAAGTCAAAAAATATGTCAAGACTTTGCCTTGTCTTGGTATTCCTGCTGAACAATCCTTCAAAATTATTCAAACTGACGCTTCTGATATTGGTTATGGTGGTATCTTGCTTCAGAAACTCACCCCTCAGTCATATGAATAAATTGTTCGTTTCTATTATGGTGTATGGAATAAAGCACAGAAAAATTATAGTACTATTAAACAAGAAATTTTATTTACTGTTTTATGTGTTAGTAAATTTCAAGATGATATCTTAAATCAAAAATTTTTACTTCGTGTTGATTACAAATCTACTTAATATGTTTTAGAAAAAGATGTTCAAAATCTTGCTAATAAGAAAATTTTTACCCGTTGGCAATCTATTTTAAGTATTTTTTATTTTGATTTTGATATTGAATATATACCTGGTAGTCAAAATTCTATTCCTGACTTTCTTGCCCGAGAATTATTACAGGGGAGATAGAGGATGGCAACTCCTTTTATTTCCTATCATAAATTACATGTCACCCATTACCGATTACTCATTCACCAAACTGCTCACCATATTGCTTGCCTCAAGTTAGCCAAAAAATCCACTAAACGTGCTCAATTTATTCGTTTTCATACAATTCATAGTCTCCGTCATTCACTTGCTCACTACATTAACTGTGCTGATTATCATTTAAGCAAGCTCGATATCCTCAGTGGATGCTAATTTCAGTCTACCTGTTTTATTCACAGATGTCTGCCCAGAAACCCTTGAGACCTTCTAGCAAGGCTCTTGTTTCTTCTAGTCAACCAATTCCTCCTTTGGACCTAGTCACCAGATACCATCCTGCTGAATTAGTCAACCGTTACCAAGTCTTTGGTAATATTCCTAAACCTAGTTATACCTCTACATTAGCCACTGATCCATTTGCGCCTTCATCTCAGTCAGTTACGCCTTACCCTCCTAACCCTATTAAATCTGCTCGTTCTGATTATGTTCAATCTCATACCACTAATCTCTTTTTCAAAGAACCCAGTCACAAAAACAATCAGACTGTTCTTGACCTGGTCAAATCATATTTTCCTCCTGGATGGAATTTTGTTCCTCTTCATCCAGAAAAGTCAATTACCTATTACAAAGACATCCTGTTTAATCATTAGTCCATTGTTATTAAACTCATTTATGATCGGACTTACACTAGTAAGATTGTGTACCATTCATTGTACATTCACAATATTGTCTCTCTGAATGAATGGGGTCCTCATTTCCAACTCCGTGACTTACCTGGTCATACAATACAATATAGTTATTATGATTATATTGATGCTTGGTTCAAAGTTCTCTTGTATCAAAATGAGTCGAACTGTAACAACCCTCGTCACTGTTTACTGATTACCTACTGATTACTGTTTACTGAGACTGAACATGATTGATAATTGAATTGATTAAAGTACCGAACTGACCGACTGAGATCCGAAACTGAATCGATTGACTGTAACTGTTTAAATGCACAATCTATCTGTTTGACTGCCAAATTATCTGTTCTCGTCTTATGCATTAAACTGCAAATTGAAGGCCTTATCGGCGGTCGAAGCCAAAATTGATTAACGTTCTGTGTTCATCATAATTAATGTGATTTTATGGCACATTTATCTGAAAATTGATTTAGTATGGTTATATTAGATTAAAAAATGGATAAAATGTAATGTTTGACTTATTTACCAAAACGCCACTTAGTGGCCACTACTCTACATTTGTTGAGACTTGTATTCATGGAATCAAAAACACTTCATCAGCTCATTTGTGGCCTCTCAACCGAAATTAGAGAGAGAGGGAGGGAATTGAGAGGGATTTTGGCTATAATTTGATAATCC
Organism: Camellia japonica; assembly: GCA_030407325.1. Classification (NCBI taxonomy): domain Eukaryota; kingdom Viridiplantae; phylum Streptophyta; class Magnoliopsida; order Ericales; family Theaceae; genus Camellia; species Camellia japonica. The sequence continues at coordinate 48,649,074 of JAPPVO010000013.1, read as the reverse complement.
TTGAGGAAATTGAGGCAAATGTTGGCAAATTGAACTTCAAGGCTAGTAATTGAAGACTTAGGTAAGAGAATGTAACCTTTTATTAATGTCTTTGAACTTGTTCATGCTTAGTTCTTGAGCCTCTAGTGATTTGAGCCTTGAATTGGTCCATATAATGTTGAATTAGAACTAAATTGTTGCATGCATGTGCATATTGGCAAGTTTTGAGGTTGTAATCCATCATTCCTCACATGCATGTTCATAATCTTGCAATGGTCCATGTTTTCAACTTGTTTTTGGAACATTTGGCTCACTAGAGCATCAAATTGAAGCTTTGAAATGATTTGAATTCATGCATGTTTGCATGTTCTTCATGTTCTTGAAAATGGGTTTGAATATAGTTTTAATTGACTCACCTTTGGGGCTTGAATTCATAAATTGAGCTTTGGAAATTGTTATACATTGAATTTAGATACGTTTTCCAGAATTTGGGCCCAAGAGGTCGAGTTTGGAGTGATAGAATGCTTGGTTTGAGCTTGGGAGGCAAATCTGGAAATTCCAGATTTGACTTCCTCGCTCGAGCGAGCACCTTTGTCCAGGGCTCCGCTCGAGCGACCATCGAGCGACCATCGCGCGTAAAATCACAGCATCCAGTATTTTTACTGTTTCGACAGACCGCTCGAGCGAAGCCTTTGATTTTGGAAGCTCGCTCGAGCGAGGCTCCTATTTTCAGCAAACTTTGCAAAATGTTTGCTAAGTGTATTTTTGTATCCTCATCCCATTCTAGGCATTCTTAGGCCTAGTTTAAGGCATCTTAATGAGGATATAGATGTAGAACACACCGAGGCAAATTAGGGATTAAGTTATTGATCTTCCCCAACTGTATAGCTTAGTGTGTGTTCATCCTGTATACTGTGTAGGGTTGGCTTACCGAGGGGACGCTCTAGCTTACTGTAGCCCAGAACTCTGTGAGTAACAACTGTGTAAAGATATGTTCAATGATTACTTTCTAATCACTAAACTGTACTGGTTACTGAACTATTTACTGTTTACTGAAATGTATATCGAACTGTTTACTGAAATGTATACTGAACTGCTTATCGAACTGAACTGTTTACTGAATTGAACTGTTTATTGAATTGAACTGTTTATCGAACTGAACTGTTTACTGAATTGAACTGTATTCTGATCTGTATTGTGGCATCCTTGGCACCTACTGTTTACTGTTCCTGTGACAGAGAGATCTCTGTCGGTTCCCAAGTTTGGAACCACTACTGTTTACTGTTGTGATGGCCATTCTGTATTTCTGATATGGAACAACGTGCTGCACGGAGCTAAGTGCTACAGAGTGAGCCACCTCTAGAGTCTGTGCGAGACACCTCTTGAATCCATAAGTACTGTACTGTTTTCTGAAATGGTACCGTTACTGTTACTGATGGCCATCATTCACTGTTTGGTCTCTTAAGACCCGGTCTTTTAAGACCTACTGTTTACTGTACTGTTATGCTAATGGATGTACCACATATCACTGTTTTAACTGAACGATTATTATGGCCTGAAATATGAGCCACAAACTGATTGACTGATAAACTGACTGAAATGACTGTTTTTAATACTGAAAGGACATTTATTCTTAACCCCCTTTACGCATTGTGTTATTCACTAGGCTTTAGCTCACTGCTCATATATATATGTAGGTGTACAGGCACCAGACCGCAGCTAGGAGCGTCAGGCAAGCTTTAATTTTGTCAAGCCAACCACTGTGCCTTACTGCGAGATTCCGAGCCTATCAAGCTATGGCTTAGGAGCTTAGGGGTGTTTTATTTCCCCGTTTGTCTCTGTAACTGTTTTGTTTACTGTATAGACTGATAGCATCGTACTGTACTGTTTAATAGGGATTAAGTCCCAGTTTTGACTGATTGTATATTTTGTGCATACTATTCTGTACTGAAAGTATAAATGTATGAAAAATCTTTTTGCATACAGACTGTCAGCTCATTGGACATTGTTTATTTACTGTATTGGCTTCCGCCATGCCCCTGTACTCTGTATTACTGTATTACTGTCCAACAGGCCTTTGGTAGTCTCGGATTACTGGCCGGTTACGGTGCTAAACCCATAGGGGCGGGTTTGGGTCGTGACACGAACAGTCACTCTTGGTTCCTCCAATTTGATCATAAATTCAAGTCAGAATTCCCCCTCTTGGTTTCGTCGCTGGTGGACTCAATATGGGGCTATTAATGATATCTTCCCCCCCATGATGATTGAACAATTCAATTATTTTTCTACTGTTTTCTCGTTCAGTCCATAACAAAATAAATTTCCTCCACTGCTCATTTTTATATCCAAATACAAAGTCCCGTGGATATTTAAATGGCAATATGATATTTCTGATGATTTAATCTTTTGCCGACACTCTGTTAAATGGTGGGATAATTTCAAAATTCCACGCATCATTGAACAAGTTCGAACTGAGTTTCCAGTCAACCTCCATACTCCTACTCCTACCATGATTAAGGCTCAGCAGAACTCAACTGCTTCAATAACACAAGGAAGCCAACTTCCTCCAGTCAACCTTGGAAGCCCAACTTCTAGTTCTTCCAAGCCCAAGTCAGCAAAGCCCAAAGTCAAATCCAAGTCATCCAAAGATGAGCTTCTGCAGATAGCCCGTCTACTCACGGCCAAAGCCAAGTCACAATCTGATGAAGACAGTTTAGAAGAAGGTTCAAATGGTGCACACTCTTCTTCCGGTTCAACTAACCAGGATCCTTATGGGCCCCAGTTCCAAGATGCTCAGGACCCATATGCTTAATTCAGTCATTGGATTCTATATAGCTATAATTATAAGCTTTAATCAATACTTTTCTTTTGAGAGAAGCTGCTGATATATATATCTATATTGATTCCCCTAGTCATATGCCTCCAATGAATAGTGAAAAAAGTCAAATTTACTGTTCACTATTCATCAAAAAGTCAACATTACTATTCATCATTCATCATAATGCATCCAACCGACAAATTCAGAACAGTAAAAGGCAGCCATCACTTTTTGTCACTCACCGAAAGTTGCAGCTGGCTCCCATGTGCCTCTTTCAGTCAGATTCCCTCACAAGGCTCACAGTAAACTCCTTATGTCTATAAAAGAGCCTCTTCAGTCAAGAATAAGGCAGAGTTAGAAAAATTTGAGTCCTCATTCTCATGAAAAATAACTATCTCTGTAACTTTATATTTTCAAAATTCGTTTTCAAGTTATGTATTTTGAAGAACTGTTTGCTTCATTCCAGTAAACAATTGTAAGTTTTAATTTATGTATGTTGTATTTTAAGTTTTAAATTAAAATGTTTAGTGCTGTTTCTCTTTCCTGCTTCCGTTAAAAGGGTCAAACTTTAGTTTTTTTTTTTAAATTTTTCCAAATTTGTTTTACAAATAAGGGGACCAAATTGGGGGAGAATAAGAGGAATATAGTAAAATCAAGGCCGCTCAGGCCAAAAATCCAAATTTGAATTTTTGTTGTCCGTAAGTCCAAGCAATAAAATACTTTGTCCATAAGGACAAATTAATGTAAAAAAGACCAAACTACCCATTATATATATGTTAGTACATATGATCATTCACATATGTTTTTGAGCCCCCTCTTTCTACTATCTCTCTCTTTCCCCTACTCTCTTTCTTCACCGACAACCACCACTGTCCCAACTCCTTCGTCGCCGCTGCTTACCACATCGTAACCACCACCACCACCACGATTTCAGTGAGGAAGCTAGTGTTTTCGATCTCTCCAGCACCGATCTGCTCCGATCACAACCGTTACCTCCACAGCGGATTCCAATCCCTTCACGGCAGTGACTTAGTCGCTCACTACTGCTCCCTTGCTCCGATCGCAACTTTGTAGCAGTAATGCAATTGAAGACACTAGCGCGATAGAGGACGCTGACCAACTGACGATGTTGGAATCCGACGGCGCGACCAACAACAGGGTAGAAGGTTAGGGTTTCGTACTAACCCATTACTTCCAGTCTGTCCCCTCCTTAATCTTCATTTCTCTCTAAATCTCTCTCTATATATATATATACACATATATATATTTTGATCGGCGAAAGTCAGTAGTTAGTTATTAGATTAACACTTTGGGAGAGTTGAAACTCACATCCATACACCTTACAAGAAAATCTTGCCGTCTCATCCCACTTCTAGGAGTGGAACCCAAGACCTCCTCTTAGGAGAGACTTGGTGGCCAAGAGACTAACCAACCAGGCTAAAGCCCATTGGTTTTTTCTCTCTCTCTCTCTCTATATATATATATATATATATCTGTTGTGTTTGTATTTGTGTTTGCTACTTAAATGAGATCTTGGTTTTTGATATGTTTGTTCTTTGATAAGTTGAATCTCTCTCTCTTTCTCTGTTCAATTTTTTTGTGATTTTGTGATTGTGTTGTTAGATCTGTAACTCCAAATTTGTGTTTTTTTGGTTCTTTGATCTTTTCAACAGATTAATTGCAATGCGATTCGTAACCTCTATGTTTCTCGAATGATTTTCAAATTTCAATCGAAATGTGTTTAGTAGTTCTTGATTGTGCTATTTTAATTAGTTCGCTTCTGACTGAAGCTCTGGTTTATTGTATTTTGATTTTGGTTTTGAGTCGCATGAAGTTCAATGTGAATTTCAATAACAAAGATTTAAATTTCAATAGATAAAAAAAATACCAAATGACTTTTCACAAATAAAAAAATAAACAGATAGGAATTGAACAGATAAAATTTTTTGGTACTGGTCATTGTTGAGAAGGCATAAGAGAGATAGAGAGAGAAAGAGAAACAAAGATTTAAACAGATTCAAAAATTTTTAACAAATAAAAAATTTGAACAGATAAAAATAATTCAATAGATTAAAAAAAGTCACAGAGTGTCAGGGTTTCGTACCAGCTTATTCCTTCTAGTCTGTGCCTCCTTAGGGGTTGTTTGGGATAAACTAAATAAGTGCACTTTTTGACTTTTTATGAAATATGGGTTGGGTATGGGTTGGGTTTGAAGTGATGTGGTAGAGAGATGATGTGACTTAAATAAGAAGATGTGACTTAAATAGGATAGTGACTTTTTGACTTTTTTTTATTATGCCAAACCAAGCCTTAGTCTCCATCTCTCTCTAAATCTATATATATATATATATTTTTTGATCGACGAAAGTCAGTAGTTAGTTGTTAGATTAACACCTTGGGGGAGTTAAAACTCACACCCATACACCTTGCAAGAAAATCTTGCCTTCTCATTCCACTCCTAAGAGTGGAACGTAATACCTCTCCTTATGAGAGACTTGGTGGCCAAAAGACTAGCCAACTAGGCTAAAGCCCCTTGGTTCTCTCTCTCTCTCTCTATATATATATATATATATCTGTTGTGTTTGTGTTTGTGTTTGGCACTTAAATGAGATTTTGGTTTTTGATATGTTTGTTCTTTAATATGTTAAATCTCTCTCTTTCTTTGTTCAAGTTTTTTTGTGATTTTGTGATTGTGTTGTTAGATCTGCAACTCCAAATCTGGTTTTTTTTTTTTTTGGTTGTTCTTTGATCTTTTCAGCAGATTAAATTAACCTCTAAGTTTCTCGAATGATTTTCAAATTTCAATCGGAATGAGTTTGGTAGTTCTTGAAGGTGCTACTATAATTAGTTCGCTTCTGATTGAAGCTCTAGTTTATTGCATTTTGATTTTGGTTTTGAGTCGCATGAAGTTCAATGTGGATTTTAATCACAAAGATTTAAATTTCAAAAGATAAAAAAATAAACAGATATAAAAAAATATATAGGAATTGAACAGATAAAAAATTTGGTGGTGGCCATTGTTGAAAAGGTTGAGAGAGAGAGAAACAAAGATTTCAACAGATTCAAAAAATTTCAACAGATAAAAAATTTGAACAAATAAAAAAAATTCAACAGATTAAAAAAAATTCACAGAGGGTTAGGGTTTCGTACCAGCCCATTCCTTCCGGTCTGTTCCCTTTTTAGTCTCAATCTCTCTCTAAATCTCTCTCTCTCTCTCTCTCTCTATATATATATATATATATATTGATCGGCGAAAGTCGATAGTTAGTTGTTAGATTAGAACCTTGGGAGAGTTGAAACTCACAACCATACATTTTGCAAGAAAATCTTGTCCTCCCATTCCGCTCATAGGAGTGGAACCTAAGGCCTCCCCTTAGAAGAGACTTGGTGGCCAAAAGACTAGCCAATTAGGTTAAAGCCCCTTGGTTCTAGCTCTCTCTCTCTATATATATATTGTGTTTGTATTTGTGTTTGGTACTTAAATGAGATCTTGGTCTTTGATCTGTTTGTTCTTTAATATGTTGAATCTCTCTCTCTCTCTCTCTCTCTCTCTGTGTTAAAGTTTTTTTGTGATTGTGTTGTTAGATCTGCAACTCCAAATCCGGTTTTTTTTTTGGTTATTTGATCTTTTCAACAGATTAACTGTAATGCAATTCATAACTTATATGTTTCTCAAATGATTTTTAAATTTCAATTGGAATGTGTTTGGTAGTTTTTGAAAGTGCTATTATAATTAGTTCGCTTCTGGTTGAAACTCTGGTTTATTGCATTTTGATTTTGGTTTTGAGTTGTATGAAGTTTAATGTGAATTTCAATCACAATGATTTAAATTTCAACAGATAAAAAAATATCAAATGACTTTTCACAGATAAAAAAATAAACAGATAGAAAAAAAAAGAAGGAATTGAACAGATAAATTTTTTTGATGGTGGCCATTGTTGAAGAGGGTTAAGAGAGAGATAGAGAAAGAGAAGCAAAGATTTCAACAGATTCAGAAAATTTCAACAGATAAAAAAAATTTAACAGATTAAAAAATTTAAACAGATAAAAAATCTGAACATATAGGAATTTTAACAAATAACAAAGTTTAGCAGATAAAAATAATTTCAATAGATAGTTAATAAAAAGTCAAACAGATAAAAAAAATAAAGGAGTAAAATTGAAATAAAATGTTTTTTAGGAATTCTCACAAAACTATTTCATAAAGTATGAACCTCTCATTAACAAAAAATATCTATTGGACCTTACCTTTTTATATTAGATTTATCACTAATTAACCTTGAAATCAATACTGTTCCATTCAAAAAAAATAACATTTGACAGCTTATATTATCATTATAAATTGTACTTAAAAAAAATTACACAACATAATTTGTTAAAACTGAATTTAACAATGACCGATGAGAGATCTTCCTAACTCTCAACTTTTGACATATAATATACTAGTGTATGCCCATGCCTGAAGGCACGGTGCAATTAATAATGAGATTAAAATATAAATCAAAATAAAATTATTAAAACATAATGTTAAGATTTTTCTTTTCAATGGTGGTGGACAGTCACAGAGTGGAGGTGGCGGTGAGTCCCTTAGTTCAACACCCATTTCAAAAACTTTTTCAAATTTTCTTAAGTTTTGTGAGTAAATTTAATTTCTACTATAATACTATTATATGTATTAAAAATTCAGCTCATTAAATTTATTTAAATTTTTATTAAAAAATTAAAAAAATTAAATGTTAGTATTTTATGATGAAATATCTTCAAATTATTCTAATATCAAAGTTAATATTTTTTATTAAAATTATTAATTTGATTGAATTTATATTAAAAATAATACATGATATAGCGGTTTGGTTTGATTTTTTAAATTATTTTTTGATTTTTTTGAAAAAATAGAAATTAATTTGACAAAAATAAATTGCTTGGTTTGATTTTTTTAAAATTGTTTTAAAGGTATTTCATTTATTTTATTGGATTTTTTTTTTTTTGTATTTTACTCATTTTTTTGTACTTTTTAAATGCACCTAATCTAAATATATTTGAAAAGTAAAACAAATTGACTAAAATATTAAAAAATTCTAACAATAAAAGAAATTCAAACAAAAATCTGTGCATTTTTATTTGGATTTTTGTTTTTTTTAATGAATTATTTTTGTATTTTACTTTTTAAATGCATCTAATTTTGATATATCTAAAAAGTACCGAAAAAAAATGACTAAAATATAGAGGAAAAAAAAAAAAAGAGTAATAACAAACGAAAACCAGTCTAAAAATAATTTCTGAAAAATTAGACCAAACAAATATATTTTCAACACCCATTTCAAAAATTATTTCAAAATCATAAAAAATCAACACTCATTTTCCATTAAGGAATTAAATCCATTTCATAAATCAAACTAAAATCAAAACCCTTTTTATAAAGACCAAATATTATTTCAGATCCAAAACTTTTTAAAAAATTAAATCCAAACCCTACATTAAAAAAAAATCTATATAAATAAAGAACAAACAGAACTTTAAAAAAAAAAAAAAAACCAAACACATCTTAAGGTTAGAAACACACAACCCAAAAAGGCTCTGGTGCCACTTATTCTCTCTCACCAAAAGCCATCATCATCATAAAAAAAAAAAACCCCAAATACATCTGTCTCGTCATCATCATCAAGAGTTTAGGGTGATGATTGAGACCCCCTCCAATCACCCCCCATCACCCCCCACACACGTGGCGGGTGGTGATTGAAGGAGAAGGGAAAAAAAAAAAAAAAAAAAGAAAGTGACCAATCAGGTGAAAAGGGGGTCAAGGGGTGAGAAAAAAAGGGGTCCAAGTCATTATTGTTTTTTTTTTTATTATTTTTAAATTTGAAAAAAAAAATGTGACTTGTATAGTTGTTTCCATATACAGAAGTAGACATATAATATACCAAATTCCATACCTTCCCAAGAAAGATGCAAGAAACTGGCAATGTGAATCTTTCACCTTGCTAACAGTAGCCTTTGCATCTTCTAGTCCATGTGAATGCACTCCCATGTAAACTATATATGATTGTATTTGATATGTTAATAAGCATCAATTAGATGGAAAAAAAAGAAGGGGAAAAAAAAAAATTTGTCCATAAATTGGATATTAAAAGAAATAATAAAAAATATAATTATGGGATATACATTGAATTGCAAGGTAAAAATTTTCAACCATACTGGGTTTCAAAATTTAGAGGAAGCCAAATTACTAGTTTGACTGCAAAAGCCAGCGTTTGGAAGAAAAGAAAGAAAAGAATAAATAGAGCAAGGAAGGGTGAGAGTTTTGAAAACGATATTTTTGGTTTCTCTTAATCCAAAATTTCTTTTTTGTAGAGAGTGGATGAGTTTGTTTTGAAATTTAAAATGTAGAAAGGTGAGGTGCGACAGATAAGATAATGATGGGTGGTTGCAAAGTTTGTGGCGCTTGGGCGGAAAATTCAAGTAGGGTGAGAGAGAATATTTTCATCTCAGCTGTCCATCTAAATATAGAAATGAATAAGGACCATTAAAATGTTCTAGTAGGACAATTGTCTCTAACATATTTTCAAAAATCTTTATGCCTTATTATATAGATGGTCATAATTTGTTAATTTAGTAAATTTATATTTTAATTTAATTATTTTAATAGTATTGACTAATTTAATAATATAAATCTAATAAAAAAATGTGTAATCTAACTAGTGTCTGAATCGTTCCAAAAATGAAAAACTAGTGTCTGAATCTCATCTGTTTAGAAATGGAGAATTTGACGACCAGAGCTCTTGAAGCTTCTGGAGATCCTAAGAACTTCTCTGCACTCAATTGTATCGATCTTTCAAGCCCTGAAATTCTTAACTCTGTTTCTTCACTCAAACAGGTACTCTCTCTCTCTCTCTCTCTCTCTCTCTCTGTATATATCTGGTTTTTTGATTGATTGATGTAATACGATTATATATGGATCGATTATCACACTCAACTTATAGATTTTGAGTCAATCTTATAACATCGTTTAAAAAATTAAGTAAAAAATTAACTTAGGATGTTTTGGTATCATGGATTTGAGTAAGAATTTTTGAAGGACAAAAGTGAAATTCTAGTATGCTAAGTGTGATTAATACAACAATGGTAGTTGAGCTCTAATTTTAATTTTAGAGCTCGAAAGAGAATTTTAATTTTAGAACTCTAAAGGAGCTCTATGGCAAGAAAAAAAAATAAAAACAAAAACATAAAAACACACCTCACATCACATGTGACTCTACTCCTTACCACATAACTAGAGCACATCTCATGTGGCTCTACTCCTTACCACATAACCAGGGCCGGTCCTGAGGGCAGGCTTGCGCCTTGGGCCTCTAAATTTGGACTAAAAATAAGGGCTCCCAAATATAATTTTATGTTTTAGATATAAAAAAAAGAGGCCTAAATACTATAGACTCAATTGAACAGGGGCCCAAAAAAAAAGTAATAAGACTAGGTTTTATTTTTTTTTAAGTATTTGTAATGATTGTTTCCTATCTTAATATATGAAAGTAAATTTTTATTTATAATTTTAATGATTATATGTGTAAGTAAATTTTTTTTGTGGCTACAAACAAAAAAAAAGTTGTAACTTATTGTTTTATTCATGAATTTTTTTTTTCAATATAAGAGGGTCCCATTTCTGAAGTGTCACCTTAGGCCTCCTAAATCTCAGGGCCGGCCTTGCACATAACTAGAGCTTTCTTTAGAGTTTCGAAATTGAAGTTCTCAATTTTATTCTAATTTTGTTTATTTATTTATTTTTTGCTTTGCCACATCAGAGCTCTAGATTTAGAGCTCTGTATCATTTCCCTTAATATTTTTATGTGATTGTTCTTGTTCATTTTCGAAACAACGGATCAAATTGTAACTTGACTCAAAGTCTAGGGAAGGTCCAGGGTAAAGTGAGATTGAATGTAAAGTTTAGGGGTACAAAGTGTAATTTACTCTTATGCCACTATTTGTTTGGATGATGGGAAATCAAAGTAAAATTTCAGAATTTTTATAAGTTTTGAACAATAGGAAAAAAAAAAAAAAAATAGAAAGACTTATTTTAACCAAACCAAATAGTTGTAATGGACAAAAAAAAAAAAAAGGATGTTAAATTTGACTTTTGATCAACCTATTGAATCAAATATTGAAATCCCATTTTATGAATTGAATTTGGGAAAAAATGTCATTTTTTATGCATCTCTTTTAAACTTCACATTTACAAAAATTAGTCAATTTCATGTGCTGTGGAATGTGGATGATCAAGAGCTTTTGACTGCAATCTCATTAGGTTTGTTAGTATTTTTTTTGGTGGGTAAGTCATAAATTTTATACCAAAAAATTAAATATTATAGTGAAGCTCATAACATGCCTAAAAGGCAGCACACCCTTAAACAGAGGGACAACACTCCTAGCTACTAATGCACAACATAATCTACTGAGTAGATCATAAGTTAAGAGCAAGAATACAACACTTGGACAAAATATTTGTTATATAATGCACTGTCCAATCACTCATTTACTCAAATAAAACCAGCCAAGGTTTTACAAAACCAGCCCATGGTTTTGCTAGCACTTAGCACAGCTACAACACAGCAGCAGCACAACAATGGCTCATCGGCATTGCATAGTTGACATCTTCTTTGGCAAAAACCTCCGACGAATAAGACACTATAAAAAATCCGTCTCCTCACTGAAAAAAGCCATAATCAAAGTACACTAGAAACATCCACCATAGCTCCAACAGTTAAAAGTTGTCGCTGGTCCGTCACGTCCCAGCCCCCAAACTAGAACATGGTTCACCTGCTACTAACTCCAACCATTGTCACTGAGGAGGGACAACACTCCTAGCTACTAACGCACAACATAATCTACTGAGTAGATCATAAGTTCAGAGCTAGAATACAACACTTGGACAAAAGATTTGTTATATAATGCACTGTCCAATCACTCATTTACTCAAATAAAACCAGCACATGGTTTTGCTAGCACTTAGCACAGCTACAACACAGCAGCAGCGCAACAACGGCTCATCGGAGCTTCGGCATTGCATAGTTGACACCTTCTTTGGCAAAAACCTCTGACGAATAAGACACTATAAAAAATCCCTTTCCTCTCTGAAAAAAGCCATAATCAAAGTACACTAGAAACATCCACCATAGCTCCAACAGTTAAAAGTTGTCGCTGGTCCGTCACGTCCCAGCCCCCAAACTAGAACATGGTTCATCTGCTACTAACTCCAACCATTGTCACTCAGGTAGAAAATCTCAATATAGCTCAAGTTACAGCAGATCTCCAAAGACCTAACACCACCGGAAGGGTTTAGTAGCCCAGAAATCAGTTCTGTGAAGTTGCAATCAACACTACCACCCACTTTTCATCTCATCCAAGCACCACACTGAACTATGATGGTGCCACGCATGATACGCTACTATAAATAGCCTCAACACCATAATTAGGAGAACATGATGAAGGTAGAGGTAGGAATCACTGACTATCAACTCAACAAACAAGCCTCTAGGAACTATATACCCTATCTCCAGCCATGAAGAGATCCAAAAGAGAAGGGATAACAAAAAAACAAAACACCATAAAAAGATAGATCTAAAATTCTGAGGGTAAACACAAAAACATTACCTCCCAAAAGATATTCAATGAAGCTCAAGGGGAGGAGCAGTGGGTTCTCTAAGGGATAAGATAAGCTTGAAAACATCCCTCTTCTCCCATGGTGAGGGGCCTTGGGAGAACTCTAGAGAGAGAAGCCTTCCTCCCTATTATGTTTGTTAGTATTTAGTTGCTTAATTGTGTTACTCTTTCTTTGTATGAGTCAGTCATTGAACTAAATTACCATATTGTTTTATTTTAATCTCTCTCTCTCTCTCTCTCTCTCACCCTGTTTTTTGTTAATTGGTTCTTATATCCTCGCTTATCCTTTGCTTCCTCTCTTTTGTACAGGCATGTTTGGATTCTGGGTTTTTCTATGTGATCAATCATGGAATCAGCCAGGAATTTATGGATGAGGTTTTTTACCAAAGTAAAAGTTTTTTTGATCTACCAGTAAGTGAGAAAATGAAGGTTCTTAGGAACAAGCAACATCGAGGTTACACTCCCTTATTTGATGAACATTTGGATCCTGTCAATCAAATAAATGGTTTGTTCTGCTATCATTTTTCTAATATTACACAACTTTTTAGCAATAAGCACAAAAGTGAATATTGGATCAATATAATGCTTGTTTTAATACAAGTTGACATCTATTGTATAGCTTGCTATGTGCATGACATTTACACATATGTATATACTGTGCTTGTATGATCATGTGTGTCTAGAAGTGGCTTCAGTGCTAGGAAAATAAGACTTTTGCCTAACATCCACACACAGTAAGAGGCCTCACTTTTATATAGTTTTAATATGATAAATATAAATTTGCAATCACACTAACTGTTAAAAAAGTAGGAATAGCTGTCTTAATCTTGAATGTTTTGTAAAAGATTATATCGATGGTTTAAATTTGTTTTGGGAATTGAAAGTTTTAAATTAAGTTTTGCTAGCTGAAGGGAGCACTTCAAATTGATATACTGGATAATTTAAAAAAACTTAAATTTTCCAAATGCATCCATGATTATAGAATATTATTATATTAACAATATCTATAACAATTGCATTGCAAAAAAATAAAAATAAAAATAAATTAAAATTGATAAAGTTCAACCTAAGATTGATCAAGTCATAAGAAACATTATCAATTAAAAATGACATGCTAGAAATACTTGAACGTAATTAGTGATTTTACATTTGAACAGAAAATGAAAATATATTTCAAATATAAATCTTAAAAAGGCCTCATTTATGATTTTAACACCTTAGGCCTCTAACAAACTTGAGCCTGTATGTGTTTATATGCTTGCTTGTTTACATCGTTGCCTTCCTACTTTGAGATGCCACCCACATTGTTTTATTTTTTATATTGCCCCATTCTTTTCTTCTTCCAATTGATCTATTTTTCTTGATTTATGGTTGTTTAAATTTAAACTAATTATAACAGAAAGATCCATGTTTCATAAAAAATAAAAAATATTGATTATCCTATTTTATGGATATAGGAGATTATAAGGAGGGATATTACATTGGAATAGAAGTACCTGAAAACGATCCTGACATAGAAAAGCCATTATATGGACCAAATGTGTGGCCTACTGCTGGTAAGTTACAAAATCCATTCAAGTCTTAAAAAGTCGAAGTATGAGTAGTTCATGCCATGTCTCTATCAGCTCTCTCTCTCTCTCTCTCTCTCTTTTTCACACACACACACACACACACACACAAATTATAGCTTAATTTAACTTGAACTGATTTAAGCATTTGAGCAGTCTGCATGGTATTGGTTTTGTAGTCAGTATTAACCCCTTTGGTCTTTTTGGCCGTTTGAAAGATATCTTGCCTGGATGGAGGGAAACTATGGAGAAGTATCACAGAGAGGCACTGTAAGTTTTGTTCAAACTTGTACTTTTTGTAACGAACTTCATACACTACTGGCAGATGTATGTGCTGCTTCGTATCAGACATTATAACTCTTCATGTAGCAAATTGAATTATCTTGACTTGTTTTGGTGTATAAGCAGAAATGCTGCATCATATCATTTTTTCATTGTTATCTAATATGAATACCCTATTGGCAATTTAAAAGTATTGCATTAGACTAATAAATCTTGGAAAATATCACATTGTGGGAGGATAACTTCATATCAAATATTGGAAGTTCTATATATACTAATGAAAGGCTTAGGGATGTGAGCTAAGAGCATAGACTCAAGAAGTTCAGGAGAGAACTCATGCATTTATCTGATCTGGTCTTGACGGCACAGTCTGGGTCGTGCAAAGCTTGGTTGAAGAGTTTGTCCCTTGTAATTTTACGAGCTCATGATAATAATATTCTAAGACCATGAAGATTCATATATATATATATTCATTACGAATACTTGGGGTGTATTACTTTTTTATCTAAATTGTCCACACTTCTAACTTCAATTCTTGCATGTTTTACCAAACACTGTAAGATCTTTACGCAAGAGCTTACGTATTTTGATACATTTTCTGTGATGCAAATTAGCATCAAATATGCTGCATAACTTTATGAATAATAACAAAGAATTAGGTTGAGTGAATTGTTTCGGCCACTGAACTATATTTCTAAAGACCATTGTTAAATTGGGATGTGTATAAAACCAATCCGTATAGTTATTCTATTAGGAGTTGTTCTCCATTCCCTCTAGAAATTCATTTGTAAAAATAGCAATTACCTATCATTCCATTTTAAGTCTTGTGACTTGTTTGGCCATAATTTCTACTTTCAGTTTTTTTATTATATATATATGACATTGTTGTATGGTTATTTTATTGATTTTTTTTCTCATTTTCCTCATGTATCTTTTTTATGAGTGCAGTGAGGTGGCAAAAGCAGTTTCAAGGATCATAGCTCTTGCACTTGACCTAGAGGTGGACTTTTTTGATAGACAAGAAATGCTTGGGAAGCCTATTGCAACCTTGCGTCTGCTACATTATGAAGGTGAAAATTAAAGTAAAGATCATGAAATCCTAATGTAAATGATGTCACTTGTATCATGACAAGTGTTTGGTTATTCTTCAGGTAGAGTTTCTGATCCCATGAAGGGAATATACGGAGCAGGTGCACATTCTGATTTTGGTTTGATAACACTGTTGGCAACAGATGACGTCTATGGTCTCCAAGTACTGATATAGTTAAAATTTGAAGTATATTTCCACTATATTTTGCGAAAAAGGGATTGTAATCTTTTCAATTTATTACAGATATGCAGGGATAAGGATGCTAAACCTCAGAAATGGGAATTTGTAGCACCATTGAAAGGGTTAGTGAATAGAATCTTCACAGAATTGATTTGTTTCAAAGGGCCCTGCTAGGATTCGTTCTCAATTATTAAAATAAAATAAAAAATAAAAAATAAAAAAAAGAAGAAGAAGAAGAAGAAAAGTTTACATAGTTCTGGACAATATTAGACACCTTTATTGGATATAGTCTAAGTATCGTAACATGCTTTTTGTGATTATGCACTGAAGTTACATGAAAGAGACCATATATTACATTTAGCTACTAGCCTACTACAATTTGATGTAGAATGAATATTTTACTATATTATTCGTATTTTCTAACTTTCAGAGCATTTATAGTGAATCTTGGTGACATGCTAGAGCACTGGAGCAACTGTATTTTCAGGTAATGTGCGTTTGTCAAAGTTCCCAAATGATGGTTTTGTAGCTTCATGACAATCATTCCACAGTTTTTTTTTTTTAAGTTGTTCATTGTGAGATAATATTGAGTATGATATGGGACATTGCCTTCTTTATAGCTTAAATTCCGGAACAATAATTTCTCATTGCCACCAACATGAATGTCAATTTTTCTAGTACATGATCTGAGTGTTGGGATTATAATTTTATGATACTTGGTTTCTGTGTGTTATACAGGTCCACATTGCATCGAGTGTTGGGTAATGGTCAGGAGAGATATTCTGTAAGGCCCCTTTAGAAGCTTTTGAATGTTCTCTAATTGCATATCCTACAACGGATGTTGATTATTGCCTCGTTATGCAATATTATCGTCTAATACACACGATGGCTCTTTTTTGTTTTTGTTTTTGTTTTTTGGTTTGTTGAGCAGATTGCATACTTTGTGGAGCCTGGTCATGATTGTGTCGTGGAATGCTTGCCCACCTGCCAGTCACAAGAGAACCCTCCCAAGTATGAATTGAACACTGATAAACTGTTCATACCTGTATCTGATCTAAGTATGAACATGAATTAACCATTGATAACTGTAACTGATTTGAGTCCGTATGACCACAAATTAACCATCACCCACACAATGACACGAGGAAACGTGCAACATATGTGGACAACTAGGAACCTCTAAATGTACTCCAAGACAATGGTTGGACCCCCTTCCTTTGGACACTCCAATTCTCAAATTTAAATTTTGTTGATTTTCTTTGAACACCCCAACCTCAGCTAACCACCCAGCCCGCCGACGCCACCTCCACCACCCCTCTTTCCCTCCCCTTGCTCCTTGACAACCCCTTCTCCTTTTTTTTTCGTATGCCCCCACACCTTTCCACGAAACCCCCCCACCCCTCCCCTTCTCTCTCAAGGCCAAATCCTAACCATCTCACCCAGCATTGAGAGAGAGAGAGAGAGAGAGAGAGGTGGGGAAATGAAGAGCGGAGCCTTGGGGAGTGGCACAAGTGTGTGTGTATTGGGGGGGTGGGGGAGGGAGGGAATGGAGGAGACGAGGCGCCATGGTGGCACTCAAGGTGGGTAGGGGGCTGGGAGCTATGTTACACAGACTCTTTAAAATAAATTAAATACCCGTGTCGGACACCCGACACTTGGACAAGGGTGTGTGTAAGATATGTATTCAATATTTTTCATCAGACATTTCTTGTATGTTTATATTTAACATTATCATTATATGTATATATGGTTGTATAATTACTATAAAATGAGTAAAATGCCTTTTTGACATTATATGTTACATATAACACTATTTTATCTCATATAATAGATTAAAAATATAAAAATATGATCATTTTTTGTCGAGTCCGTGTGCCCTTAAATTTGAGATTTGATGGGTTTACCCTCTAGGTACGCACCCATACCCGACACTCGTACCTGAATCCATGTAACATACGTTGGGCGTGGCACCGGAGGGTGGGGAAAGGCTGAGTGTGGCAGGAGGGTCTGTCCGGAGTTGGGTTTTGTTCCTTTTTTGTAATTTGACTTGGCAAAATGGTATTAAGGAAAAGGGCAAAATTTACTTTACTCCCTTGTGGTTTGAGTCCGGAGCATTTTACTTGCCCGTGATTCAAATATAGGCATATCGATCATTACTTTTTTTGTTCAAAATAACAGAATTTGTAATGCACGTGCTGATTTGGATTATGCCCCCTTATGGTTTTGGACTAAATTGCCATTTTTTTTTTTTTGGATCAGCAAGAGAAATCTTTATTGATGGAAGCATACAAAAGTGATACAATGCATCAATAAAGAGGAGCTTGGAGCTAACACAAAGCTCCAAGCGCTAGTTGGTGAGGAACCAACAAACCAAAAAACAAAAAGATAAAAAAACAAAAAACCAGCAGACAGCACCAGATGGAATAATGCAGCATAGGCACAAAGACCACATTCACCCCAAAACTCCAACACAAAATTGACCAGCAGCACAGGCACTAATCTGGCACTAATGCAGCATAGGCACTAATCTGGAATAATGCAGCATAGGCATTAATCTGGTACAGACCATGAGCATGGCATTCACCAAGAACACAGCATTCACACAGACCAGCAAACACACAGACCAGCAGCACAGTACCAGCTCCCATAGACAGCATCACAGAGTTCAACACACAGATACAGAACCCACAAATACAGAACATCCCCCATAACTGACCCAGTCCAAACATCACAGGAAGGAGAAACAAAAACCCAAACAAGCAAAGCACACCAGCATCTAACATGCAGATTTGCAATGAATGACTGAGCAATCAATCAAAGACACCTCCTCAGCTTTACACACCAGAACCTAAGGTGCTGATACCCTGTTGAGCTGCAAAAGACACCTCCTCAGGTTTGCAAAGAATTCCCTTTCTATATTACCTTCCATCTCTAAAAGCCACCAGTGCAATCTGCTGCATAAATTCCTAAGGCAAGCACCTTCTAATCTGTTGCAGATTAGAAGGCAATTCGTACCTCAATGGTTTCACACACAGCTACAAAATTAGGCTCCACCCCATTGAACAAAGAGTCATTCCTCTGTTTCCATATGGACCAGAAAATAGCATATGGTATTACACTCCACAGTTTCTTTTCAAGTTGCCTCATTCTACAACCAGACCACCACTGAAGAGCACTCTGAACAGAACCTGGTGAAGCCCACTGCAACCCCCACCCTCTGACAAAATAAGACCATATCAGCCACACACAAGGGCAGTGAAGTAACACATGGTTAATAGTTTCCTCCACTTCTTTGCAAAAAACACAACAAACATCAACATTGGCATTTAGAATACCAATCCTGCGCAAATAACTAGCAGATTTGATTCTTTCCCTCCAAACCAACCAACCAAAGAATTGTGCTCTTGGTGGAGCAGGAGCCTTCCACAAAAAACTGGAGATCAAACTATTAGACCCAAAGCCCACTTCAAACCACTGATAGACCGATGAGACATTGAAGCAACCAGAAGTATTAGCATTCCAAGTCAGACAGTCAGCAACATTAGCTCTGAGCAAAGGGGGACTACTTAGATGCACTAGCAGTCTACTCAATTCTTCTTCCTCCCAAGCAAAGAGGGGCCTCCTAAAATTAAACACCCAATTCCCATATACATCTCTATTGCTATGAAACATGAATACAGACCCTTGTTTATCACCTGATAGAGAATATAGTCTAGGAAACTCATCTCTGAGACATACACCCTCTGCCCAACAATCAGACCAAAATCTAATTCTTTTACCATCCCCAATCTTGACCACATCATTACTCCTAAAAAATTGCATAAGATCTGCCCTAGAAGCCACAGTGTAAATAATGTCAGCCCAAGTCTTGGACAACCTACTAGCCCTCTCAGTAGAAGGAAACCATGCCCAACCTGACTCCCTGTACTTTCCACATATAACGTCCTTCCAAAGAGAGTTCTCTTCAGCACCAAACCTCCACCACCACTTCAGTAAAAGGCATACATTCATAATTCTAATTCTCTTAACACCCAACCCTCCTATGTTTTTACTTTTAGAAACATCCTCCCATTTCACCAAGTGCACTTTCCTCCTCAGATCTGAGCCACCCAAAGAAAAGTAGACTGAATACTTTCCAACTTTTTTGCTACCATCTCAGGCATCTTAAAGATTGAGAGATAAAAAATAGGTAAGCTGGCAAGAACAGACTTAATCAAGGTTAGCCGACCTGCAAAGGAAAGATATCTTCTCTTCCAAGAAGCAAGTCTTTGCTTACACTTATCAATCACTGGCAGCCAAGTCCTACTTCTTCTTGGGCTGGCCCCTAATGGAAGCCCCAAGTATTTGATGGGCAATTTCTGGAATTTACAGTTCAACCTACTTGCAAAATCCTGACCCAGCTCATCTGGAATCCCCACCCCACAGACCACACTTTTATTAAAGTTAATTCTAAGTCCTGACAAGACTTCAAAGCACCTGAGGATTCGTTTTATATTAACTATTTTCCCCCAATCAGCTTCATAGAACAAAATGGTATCATCCGCAAATTGTAGATGAGTAATCCGAAGACCACTGGGCCCAACAAATGCCCCTCTAATCAGGCCCAAATTTTTAGCTCTACTCAGTAAGATATTAAGTACTTCAGCCACAATGATGAACAGGAAAGGTGACAGTGGGTCTCCCTGTCGAAGTCCCCTCTGAGGACAAAATTCAGGAGTTGGAGACCCATTCACCAAGACTGAAGTTCTTACAGAAGCAACACATTCCTTCATCCAACTTACCCACTTAGGACCGAAACCAAATTTAAATAACATAGAAAACAAAAATTCCCAATTGACAGAATCATAAGCTTTATGAAAATCCAGTTTAAGCACAACTCCACATCCTCTAGCCTTCTTCCACCCATCTACTATCTCATTAGCAATAAGTATGCCATCTAAGATGTTTCTACCCCTCAAAAATGCTGATTGAGTTTCACTTATGATCCTAGGCAGCACCTGTTTCAACCTATTTGATAGTACCTTGGCCAATATCTTGTATATGGAGCCCACTAAGCTAATGGGCCTATATTCATTTAGGCTAGCTGGGTTCTCATTTTTTGGGATTAAAGCTATGAAGGAACTGTTTAACCCTCTAACCAACTTGGCATTTTGATGAAAGTCCCTCATAAATTGCAAGACATCCTCCTTCACTATATGCCAGCATTTCTGAAAAAAACCCATATTAAATCCATCAGGCCCGGGGGCCTTGTTACCCCCACAGGATTTAATAGCACTGAAAATTTCCTCCTCTGAGAATTCCGCTTCCAAAAATCCTGAATCATGGCCTTCCCCAATTGACTTAAAGGGACCATCTAAGGTGGGTCTAACCTTCCAAGACTCCTCAAACATATTGGTAAAGTGTTTCAACACCTCAGCTTTAATAGCTAGAGGCTCTTCTACAGTATTTCCATTCACCAAAATGGAGCATAAGGCATTACTATTACTTCTACATCTGGCCATAGCATGGAAAAAAGATGTATTTCGATCACCCAATAATGCCCATTTAAGTCTAGATTTTTGAAACCACATCCTCTCTAGCATTTTACTTAGCTGCCAAGCATCTCCTTTCAGTTCTCTCTTCCTAGCTAATTCATCTGTAGATAAAACCCTTACTTCGGCAACTAGATCAAGGGCATGAACTTCCTCCTCTGAAGCTTTGAGCTTGCTCTCCACATTTCCAAACACCTCCTTATTCCACCTCTTCAAAGCTGATTTTAACCCTTTGAATTTGACTAAACATCTGAATCCAGCCCAACCCATCACATTTAGAGCAGCCCAAGTTTGTTCCACAAATGACAAGAATTTTGGATGCAAAGACCAAGCACTTATGAACCTAAATGGTCTAGGACCCCAATCCCTCTCATCCTCCATCAAGACAATAGGACAATGGTCAGAGACCAGTCTAGGTAAACCCCAAAGCTTAAAATTGAATGTCTGCAACCATTCTGGATTTAATAAAAATCTGTCAAGCCTGCTCCATCTATCACCCTCTTGTGAATGGCACCAAGTAAACTTCCTTCCACACATAGGTAGATCAAAGACCTCTAATTGCTCTATCATTTCATTGAACTCCCTCATCCCCTTATCCCTCCTAGAACAGCCTTTTCTTTCAGAAATGCTTTTAATTTCATTAAAATCACCCCCCAAGCACCATGGGTCCAAGAATTGTGATTTAAGATTGACAAGAAAATCCCACACCCTTTTTCTTCCTACAGGATCATTTGGCCCATAAACATTAACAATTACACAGTTAAAAGAAAAAAAGATCGAACCTGCTAGGAGGATAAACTTGCGATTGCAACAGCATTCCTTGAGCTGAAAAACTTCAGGATTCTAGATACAGAGAAGCCCACTAGCAGACCCTATTGAATCAACTGACATAAACTCCATTTTTTCCCCATCCCAAATAGTTTGCACCAACTCTGAATTAACCACCTCTTTTTTGGTCTCTTGCAAGAGAGCCATATCTATCTTCCTCTCCTTAATCACCTGCTTGACTTTTCTACATTTACCAGTCCTACCTAACCCCCTAACATTCCAAGATAAAAGCTTCATTTAACAAAGTAGCACTCCTGAGTCTCCTAGAAGAAGTCAATTAACTGACTACTCCCTTTCCCTTTTTGTGCACCTTGTCCATATCCTTGGACTCCAACTCCATAAGCTTGCTCACTACCTCCTCTTTGCCTTCACATTTGAGCCCAAGTACTCGCCCCATCTGTAAGGTTGCTTCAGCCTCATTGAGTAGCAATCTACCACGACTGGAATCACTTGCCATAGACAGCGAAATAGCAGCCACTACAGACCTAAGAATTGCTCCTCTCTTGACTTGTGCTGATGGACCAATTCGGTGATGAAGCTCGAGACCCCCTTTCTTATACCAGACTCTCCGTCTCATACCTTTACTCTTCTGTTTCCAGTAGGTTTTTTAACCTGAGATGAAAGTTTTGAACTCTCCCCAAACTTGCCCAAACCCACTCCACTGACTGTCTCAATTTGTAATTTGTAATTGGTGCTGGGCCGAAACCCCACAAATAGGCTGAAAATTATTCTCCACATTAGTTGGACTTTCTGAACATCTAGTATCACCAAAGCCTTGGGCCTGATTAAAACAATTCCCCCCATGTTGGGCTTGGGCTTTGCCCAACACCACCTCAAGATTTAACCCAGCCCCGTTACAAACAGAACCACTCACACTTCTAATGAAACCTGGCATGCATAATACATCATTGACATTTGCATGACCTCCACTCACACCTTGCATAGAGCCCACCAAATTGACTTCAGGGCTGACATTACGTGCTCCACATGCCACCTCCAACATACTAATTGTCTCTTCCACCACAGAAACACTCTGCCCATTGTTTATTTTTCCATCATCCTCTGACACAGTACGCTCCCCTACTGCCATAGCAACGTTCTGATCACCAACTCCTACCTTGGCAGCCTCATCGTCCCCCTGCACCACCGGCAAGTTGCCCAGAACTGAATCGGAAGCCTCATCAGCGGCCTCATTGTTTGAACTCTGGCTGGCTCCTTCCCTTTGGAAAGATCGACAGCTGCATTGTTGCACTACTACCTTAGAAATGACAATCTGTTCCTCACAGATCTTGACTGGATACAAAACCCCTTTACTATCTAAGATAATGGACGCGTTAATAGATTCCATACAGGATGTAGCTATCCTTACCTTTCCACATTGCAAGTTTTTCAACTTCAAAGTGTCATCATCTAACTCAATAACCTGCCCCCACTGCCTCCCTATACTGTTGAAAGTGTTGAAACTCCATAAGTTAGGAGGCACTCCATAACTGCTTAGCCACACAATTCTGTCTTGATCCAAGGTCATGCCTTGTTTCCAAACTCTTACTGAGTCACTCCAATCCTTAATCCAACCTTCCATTTTATTAATTTCCTGTTGCATCATCTTAACTGAGTTAAAGGAGAGTATCACATCTCTACCCCCACCTATTGTAAATTTAACCTCCCCCGAACCTCTGATCAACAACTCCTCCTTAAAATCAGCTTCAGAGCAAGAGGCCTTCAACCTGACTATTATACTCTCATATAACCAGCCATTTCCTTCTTCAAATGGCCTGACAGTTATGGCTGGTTTTGACGTGGACCCACCTTCTCGGAGAACCTACGCATAAGACATATTCCCTCTGTGTGACCCTGGGATGGCAATAGACTTACCTCTCCCATCTCTACTAACATTTGGATGTGCTGACTTATGCTTCACAACCTCCTCCTTCCCAAACTGGGCCATCTTGACCTTCAGAGCTTTATCATCACACCACATCCCATCTGTTTTTTGAAGCGCCATAGTTGCTGACACTAAACAGTCATACCGAACAAAACCGAACCTGGTACGAGACATTTTTCTTCTCTTAAAGGGGATGAAGACATCCCTTACAACACCAAAATTTGAATATAGAGAATGCAACCTCCTCGGATCCATCGAGTCAGGGATATCATCCACGAAGATGGTATGGACAGCAGACTGAACCCTTCTGCCCTCAGAGCCTTGCCTTCCATGTCTACGAACCACTGGTCGCCAACCTCCTAACTCTCTCTCTCTTCTCCTCTCCATTAATTGACAGTGAAGTGACTAAATTGCCATTGTTACCCTTTTGTTCAAACTAATTTGTTCCAAAAAAAAAAATTTGTGATGCACACGCCTTTGGAGAGTGAGCATTTGTTTAAACAAAAAATTGAAAAAAAATAAAATGAAAATGACATTTTTGCCCTCATCTTATTCAATTACTTCCAAATTTATTACACTAGCAACCAAATCCCTACAAACCCTAACCCAAACCAACCACACTCTCCCTCCTTCCAACCACCTCCAACCACCCCATCTCTCCTCTCCATGCAACCCGCCCCATCTTGCCTTCCTGACCAACAGTGCTGCCGTTCCCTCTTACCTACACAGTCCTTGTCCCCGACCCATTTTCCCTTTTCAGCCCCTCGTCGGCACTCCCCTCTCCCCTCTCCCCTCTCCCCTCTCCATCCATCGCCATCGCTTCATCTCCCTCCATAGGTGTAAGTACATGTGTGTATAATTAGGAGTTAAGTTAGGTTAAATAATTAGGTATATAGATTTGTGTACAATTAACAGTTTCAGTAGTTTACATAATTAGGTGTATATATATATGTGTGTGTGTGTGTATAAATAAATAGTAATTGAAAGTTAATAGATGGTTTAATTAATAAAATATGTGATTAAGTTAAAATTAAGTGTATAATAGCAGACTAAGAAGCACGGACACTTTTAAGAAGGTGACGTATCCGTATCGTGTCTGTGTCGGACACCAACACTCTTTAGACACTCTTAGGACACGTGTCCGGCACTCTTCAAAACGTGTCTTATTTTTTAAATTTTTTTCAAGACCCAGACACTCTTTGAACACTTGGAGAACACGCGTGTCAATCGCTTAAACACACATGTCTATCGAGTAAATACATGTGAAACTAATTATAAGTTTTGAATAAAATTACTTAAGATACAATTATAAAACAAACTCATATAAATTTATAGGAATTAGTGTTATATTGTATTTTTTTATTATCTTTGAATGATATATTTATATATATAACATATAATAAATATATAAAATTATATATTTCATGCGTGTCGTCCATGTGTCATGTCCTATATTTTTTGAAAATTAACGTGTCGGCATGTCCGTGTCGTGTCACGTGTCACGTGTCCGTGTCCATGTTTTTTAGATAGCTGAGATAAAGCAAATTATTATTATTTTTTTTCATGCAACGGTAAAATAGTCTTTTGACGATTAACGTTAACAGATGTTAGGTTGCTATTTAGTACAAAATCACAATGGGACAATATGCCTATATTTAAATCACAAATGGTAAAGTGCTTCGACCTCAAACTATATGGGGATAAAGTGAATTTTGCCTTACAAAAAATTATGCAAGTTGGGATATGCAACAATAGCTAAGCTGTTGTCTAATTAATCGACAACCTTTGTGCACTAACAAAAATTCTTTAAAAATATGCTGAACATCTTTGTTTTTATGAAGCTTCGCTATTTTTACTGTTGCTTTACAACCAGGTTTCCTCCAATCAAATGTGAAACTTACATGCTCCAGCGGTACAAGGATACTCACGCTGTTCTCGAGTCATACGAAAAATGATACACCAAACTCAGTCGTCAATATTGCTGGGATTTTCGCTTCATAGTGTAGTACACAGAGGTTAGCTCCTTCCCGCCATGGTTTGTATAGAAACAGGGTTCTCTTAGTTGAATATTGGAGAAATATCATATAATCTTTTCTTTGGTAATATCTGAAATATGTACTAAAAAATTATTTTTTTTAACATTATTTGGTTCGCTATGTTTTTAACATTATTTGATCCTTAACGAATGTCCAGTGGACGTTCATTAGCAAGATTCTATATTGTATGCTACATTTACTTCATGTTTCTCCAACCTTCGAAAAAATAGAACTGACATGTCATGCCATTAGTTCATTAGCAAGATTCTATATTGTATGCTACATTTACTTCATGTTTCTCCAACCTTCAAAAAAATAGAACTGACGTGTCATGCCATTAGTAGAACTGCAAATGAACTGATTTGTTCACAAATTCAGCTGGACTTGACTCAGAAAGAGTTTGACTTTGCTGAGTTCATTTAGATAAGCTCAAACTAAAGTTCAATAAATTCAGTAAGAGTTTGATTGTCCTCAATTTCTTTGCATATATATAAACGAGTTCAAACCAGTCATTTAGGTGTTTATTAAACGGGGCACACTCAAGGTTTGAGTCAAAAAATTTATTCATTGTTGAATTTTGAGCCAAATTCAAACTTTTCTTTTTTAAGCTCAATAAACAAACAAGTTTGACTCGACTCAGCTCATTTTCAACACTGGCCATTAGGAACCAAAAACTGAGAGAAACAGATCAATGGTGAAGATACCATTTATCTTTAGGGCCACTAGGAACTAACAACTGACAGAAACAGATCAATGGTGAAGATGTCAGTCAGCTTTCGTTCCAAAGACCACGGGGATTGATTTATTACAAAACACAGGTATTCTATTACAATTACACATAGAAGTAAGGAAGTCAGGCCGAAATTTTTGTCCCGCGCTCTCATATCCTTATGTTTCAAACTCTCTCTATCACACAATTAGAGTACAGCTCAGCATGAAAAGTTAGTAATACATCTCGAGAATGACAAGCTTGGAATTCCAAATCCTCAAGTGAGGCAAGTGGTTGATTCTACAAGTACCACCACATTGGACACTTCACACGTCGGTCCGAATTTCTCCATATTTCTACAGCTCTTGTGACTTCACAGAGACTACTAAACTGGTAGTGAGTAGCGGATGAAGTAGACAATGTTTTCAGGTAAAACCAACCTCTCATCCAACCTTACTCTCATGGTCTGAATTTCTCTAAAGCTTACAACACCACAAAAATTCCGAAACACCATGACTGGAAGGTAGCGGGAAAAAAAGAGACACCAAACAAGAATATATAACAGACATTGAAGAAACACACCACATTAGCCATAGTTTCCTCTCACAGTTCAACAATTCATCGGAAGCTGCTGTAATTGGGAGTATATATACATGCAGCTTTCAGCGTACTTCACTAGATTCTCAGGGTGAGGGAGATGCATTGCCACGCCTACGAAACATTGTGAAAGTTATAAAAATAAGCATGTTTGAAGAGGCAATCACAGCGGTGGTAAGACACATGAAGCAACCAAAGGTACACTTACTAACTCACCAAGTTCATATTCTTTAGCAGCTACATCAGAAGCAAATGTGGGCCGAGATCTTTCTGATATTAGAGAATGGTGGATAGATCAAACCCTTGTCGAAGTTCTCTTTTGTTACTTGCCCAGCCAAGGCCTCTGCTGTTACAAAGGAAAGTAGATGATTTAGATACAAAGGTGAACCATTCTATCTATTTGTCGTGCCCGTTTGCATAGAAGTAACTTCAATTCAATAGGTTTTGTCAAAAGGTTTCCATTGTGCTTCGCACATGATTATGGGCAGCCTAGTGTATGAAGCTTCTGCTAAAACGGGATCTAAGGAGGATAAGATATACACAGTCTTTCTTTCATTTTTGAAGAGGCTGTGTCTATGATTCAAACCTGTGCTACTAGGGATGCTAATGGCAAGCCTTACCGTTGAGCCAAATCGCCCTTACAAAACCAGATCACACATCAAGGGAATAAAACAAACACAAGGTGTCATCAACAATGATACATCCCACTAATTTGGGAGCACTAATGGACCACTAATGAGGTGGAAATTTAAAAAATAAAAAGAAAAAAAAAACTTAAGGCCAAAAATCACATCAGTCAGTGAGACCCACTCTCTAGAGCTCCTTTAGTGCTCCCAATTTAGAGCTCCTAAACATTTTTCAGCAAGTAAATTGTATTCAACTTATAATATATCTAATTATGTTATATGCAGTGTACTTACAGGTTGCCAGAAACATTTCATCGTGTACACGAATTGCAACAGAGATGACCAACCCAAACCAAATCCAGGGAAAATATATGCATTATTTGCCTGAATGGATCACAAAAAAACAAAAAAGAAAAAAAAAAGGCCATCAAAATCAGTTTTTATCCATCTCAGATGTATTAAGGGTATGACACCAAAAAACTGGAAGTATAAAGTAATAGAACCTGGCTAGGTACATAGACTTTGCAATTGTATTCCACAGGGTCAAATGGACTTCCACTGGCAAAAATTGCACGTCTCTTTTTTAAGAATAGAGAAATTTGTCAGTTTTGTATTTAAATCCAATCAGACATTACTTTGCATTAAAGCATCAAATTATAGGGATAAGAAAAAATGCATAATTTATTTTTACCTGACTCCAGGTGTAAGCTTCTTCAGCTGTGCACTCAGATTGCGAGGTTGGGTTGGAAAGAGCCATAATGAGAGGCTTCTGCATGCCATTCATTTACGCTGTGTTTGGTTAGGGGATTTGAGGAGAGATTTGGAAAGGGAAAATGAAAAGTTAGGTGAAATGTGAATAAAATATACTTACATTTCACCTAGTTTCACACACATTTTCCCTTTCCCTTTCCAAATCCCTCCCCAAATCTTCCAATCAAACACAGCATTAAAGTCTTATTGTAAAATTTTGTAGAGAGAGAGAGAGAGAGAGAGAGAGAGAGTACCTCATTGAAGGAGGCCATGGCCTCAATCACCTCTTTTGTGAATGTTCTTCCCACTCCAGATGGACCAATTAGAACTGTCAGCTTGATAGCCTGATGACATTTGAAAATGAAATAGAGACCAACAATCTCTGAAAACTACCTTATAATAAAATATAGACATAATGGGAATGCATCAAACCTTGACAGCATCTAAAAGATCCTTGATGGGTTCAGGTTCGTAAGCCCAAGTTTTCTTGAAGTGTTGAAGGGAATTCTTATGAGAACTAGCGATTAATCCCTGCAAGAGAAATCACATGCTTTTTGATTAATGCAAGACACAAGTGCTGAAAAGGGTAAAAATGGAAATAAAATAAAAATATGAACTGTCGTGATTGACTAGATATCCATCATTTAGCAAGGAACCTTCACTAGACTTTTCACCATTTTTTTTTTTTTTTTAGGGGGGGGTGGGTGTTTGTGAAATTTAGACAACAACACAGGATTCCAAACAGTCAGTAACCAGATCCACCACCATGTTGCCATATACCTGGATATCATCATTGAAGACAAGATGAGTAGAACCATATTTCTCTAGCAGCTCAAAAGCATTGTGGTTTGCAAAATCTTCAAACTGTAAAGTGATGGTAAAGAAATCAAACCAATTTTAGAACTACATTAACATGATCAGGCGTGGAAAATATTCAAACTAAAGCTGCAATCCAAACATGGTATAAATGTTTTTCTTAAGAATTTGTAGTAGAAAAAATTATTAGTTTTTTTGTTTTTAATTTTTAACTGTCAGATTCATATTTTCTTCTTAGCTTGTGTCCAAAGAGAGATATATAGAAGCTCCCACAAAGTAATAAAGAAATACAATACTTTTGAGGGCATTTTGGTTATTGAAATGAAGGGTAAAAATGTGAATTTAAACCTTTATACGTACTATAAGGGTAAAATTGTCATTTTAAGTTAGTTGTCATGATTTTTCATTGGAACTTCTATTTAGAGCGTCTTCAACGATTCATCTTTTGTTTTATCAAATTTAAATTTGACGAAAAACGTACAAAATTGGTGCTCTAATGTTAATATCAAATCAATATCAAATTGTGATATTTTAAATTTTTTACCAAATTGAGGATGTTGAACCTTTCACCAAATTATTGTAGATAGTCGTTACCTTTATAGGTGGCTGTTGGACAATGCATGAGAACCAGATGACTAGCCAGTTGTTCCCCTGTTGACCACCTCCTTACAAAATTTGTTTTAGAATTTTGGAAAATTTACACTTGTCGGTCAACCGGTAGTTTGATGAGATCCCAAACTGCTCCATTGGAACACGCGATATCAAATGAAGTTTTTACTTAAATTTTCACTCTAATTTGATAAAAAAAAAATAAAAATTACACACTAATATTCACTTCAAGACACATTATTAAATTCTTTTAATATTTAGGGAGATTTGGTCAAAACCCCTTTATAATAAAACTTTAATACATTAAGGATAAGCACAAAAAAATTTTGTTGAAAAGTCTAACACATACCAATATTACCAAAATATTAAACTTTAAAATAATTTAACTTTTGATTTAGATGTCGATTTTTAATAAAATTAGTATTTTTAGAATTCTCTTATCAAGATCTATCAAATAAGATCAGTAACATATTACTCTGTTTGACATTGCTCAAATTATACGCCTCCTCCTTAGAGGGTTTATGAAGTAAAATAAACAACAATGATTCATCCCCCCTTTTCCCCCCACCCCCTTTGACCCCCTCTCTCTCTCATTGGTCCCCTTTTCTTTTTCTTTTTCTTTTTTTTCCTGCTCCTCCAATCACCACCCGCCACGTGGCAAAGGGGGGTGAGGGGGTGACCCCCAAAAGGGGGTCCCAAGCATTATTTGGGATCTCATTTTTACCAAATAAGAGTCCAATGAAGAAGTTTTAGCTAAATTATCCTAATATTTATTACAATGATAACCTTAAGTAAAATTACTATTAAAGAAAATCATGGTCATCAAAGCAAATACACACCTCAAAACGCAAAAATTCTAATTGCACACCAAAGTGTTGAAAATGTTATACCCTCTTTTCTTCCATACTTCCGTGGAATAATAGTTCTTTTAACAGTCGTATAATAGTTCTTTTAACATGATAGCTCCTCGAAGTTTTTGGCTTGAAAATTTGACATTCAAAAGAGTAAAGTCGCAACCAAGTAAAGCATGAATCCATCTGGCATTCATGAACACACCAATGAAAAGGTGAGGGTGCGTTTGGCTCAATTTTCAAATCAATTTTTCAAAACTCAAAATCCAAAACTTATTTGGTTTAAGGTTTTTGAAAACTCATTCTAAAACTCAAAATCCAAAACCCTAAACTCTAAGGCCATCTCCAACGTTGCGCCAAATCCATCATCAAATTCAAATTTGGTGAAAAAGTACCTTTTTTTTTGTGCTCCAATGGTTTCACTAAACTTGTATCAAATTGAGAAAATAACAAATGTTTCACCAAACTGAGGATACTTTGTGCCTTTCATCAAATCACTGTTCATAGCCGTTTATACTGAATGTCCCTCTGGATGACCAAGTCAAGACAAATTTTACACAAGATGGTCGACCTCCGGGTCGACCCCCCGGATGACCCCATGAGAATGAAAATTTTATTTGAGCCTAGATAGACACCGGAATTAAAAAGTTCTAACTCCATTTCCTTTTTCCTTGCAATCTCACCTACCACATATTATAGAATTCCTCATCTTGACATCATGACTGGGTATAGAAGAGAATTCCATCAAGGCAGAATTCATGTTTCCACATCTAGCATAAATAGTAACCATTGCATTACAAACTACATTAAAAGAATTAAAACCTATCTTAATGATTTGTGTATGAGTCTGTTTGCCAAGATTCAAGGACAGCAAGCTTGAACATATTATCAGCACGCTAGTAAATGTAGCTTCATAAGTTCTTTTATTCTCATGAACAATTTGAAGCCATCCTGGCCATGATCTTTTTCACCTAATCCAATATTGTAGCATTCCACAATGTTGTATCCCAAATAGGCATCAACTGAAAAAGTTCAATTGCAATTTGAACCTCACCAATATGAAAATACCCAATAATCATATTTATTGTGGACACAACATCACCAAATGGATTTTTCTCAAGAACTGCATGAGCTTCTTTCACAAGCCCATTCTTCACAATTTGTGCTATATTATCCTTTATAAATGTCATTTTATGAGTATTTATTTATTTTTTAATTTATATATATATATATATATATTGGTTAAATGGTAAGTGAAACCTTCATAAATCCATTGCATCTTTGCTATCAGATGATGATCAATTCAGAGATGCCACTTCCCACAAGGTAATACAACTTCACAGAGAAATTTTAGAACTTTATTTTGTTCTTGTTCTTCTTGATGATTATTGGAGAATTGTGAAGATTCTGCACAAGAGGTTTCTGGGTTTTTGTTTTTGGATCTTTTTGATCTGTTTTTGTCATGTATTTCACTATTATTGTGTTTGGTCTTGTGGATCAAATTGGCTAAATTTGATAGAAAGAACTGGAGGTCTTTATACAATGCTCTGATTTTCATTTGCTTTTGCTGGACGACTGGCTGGACGACCTGTGTTTTGATGACAGCTATAAATTCACCGTTGAAATGACTGATATCAGATAGAGAAATTTGTGTTTTTTTTACTCAGAATTGATGAAATATTTGGTGCACTGTTGGAGATGCCCTAAGAAATTTCAATGGAGATTTCTAATAATAAATAAGAACCCTAAACCCTAAGAAATTTCAATGGGGATTTCCAAAAAAAAAAAAAAAGAAGAAAGAAAACCTTAAACTATAAGAAATTTCAATGTGGATGATAATGAACCAGAGAGAAGAACAGCTGTGTGTGGTGTGTTTGAACTTGTATTTTGTGGTGTGTACTAAAGAAAAATGTTAGAGACCTTAAAAGTTTTATCAAATTCTTTATCAAATGTCTCACATAGGTATGAAACTCACATCAACTGATTTCACACCCATATGAGATATTTTGTAAAAGAAAAATGATTTGGAGCTTTAATTGTTGAACTTTAAGAGAGCTCTAAACGTATAGGTGTTTGTGTTTTGTTTTGTTTTGTTTGTTTTTTTTCCGGCCACGTTATTAGAGTTCTAATTAGAGCTTCAAAATTAGAGTTGTGTATCATTGCTGTTTATAAAAAAATTGATAAAATTTTTCAAGTCTCTATATGTACTAAATTAATTAGGAGTGTGTGTGCATCTCAAGGGTAAAAATGATATATTGTGGTGTGTATTGATTAAACTTTAAAATTGTTAAGGTGTCAATTAAATAACGGTGTTTCTTAAGATAATTAGGTATAGTGATGTGTAAATAGAAGTACCCTTTTCCATTGAATTAACCGACTGACAGAAGACTGAATTGTTACATTATTTTCAGATGTGTGAGTGAGTGCATTGGTAAGAAAAGAGAGGGGGTGTCAGTGTAATTTACCCTTAATTGATTGATAACATCGGTAAAGGAATATCGGAACCTCATATCTTTAGAAATGGAGAATTTGACGAACGAAGCTCTTGAAGCTCCTCGAGATTTTAAAGACTTCTCTGCACTCAATTGTATCGATCTTTCAAGCCCTGACATTCTTAACTCTGTTTCTTTACTCAAACAGGTACACACACACACACTCTTTCTCTCTCTCTCTCTCTCTCTCGGTTTTTTTGATTGATTGATTATATATGGATCCAAAAATTATTAGTTGGTGTGTATCATATTCCAAGTTAATCACAAGCCTCTATGCCCCATGTTGTTTAGTTATCCAATATAAAATCGTGAATCCTATTCCTTCATCAATCACAATCCACACAATACATGCCACGTGGGCGGTCCCTCGACCAACCAATAACTTGTCCGAGTGTTGATGTTTGGTGCTTTAAGCACGATTCAGATTATAAGCGGTGTTCAACTTGGGATCTTATTGGCAAATTTGCACTTTTGCATCCTATACTTTACCTACAAACTGAGATTTTTGTAAAAGTATATTATGGATGATAAGGCTAGCATAGAAGGACTAAAGTGAGATTGTGGTTAAAAATATAAGGTTGCATCTTATAGTTTACCTTCAATCTCATTTGATCCGTTGAACTTTTAATTATCTCACTCAACTGCTCTATTTTGAGTCAAGTCGCAGTTAGGCTCAATCTTATAATAGCATTTGAAAAATTAACTCAAAAATTAACTTGGATGGGTTTGGATTATGGATTTGGATAGAGATTTAGAAATCGAAATGGTAGGTGAAAATATAACTATATTTCATTTATATTTCACTTTTTTTTTTTTTTTTCCGAAATCTCTATCCAAATTGATGATCTAAAAGTGTGAGATTTTAGTAACGGACCTGGATCATAAGAGCTAAAGCGGAAGGACTAAAGTGAGATTGTAGTAAAAGGTCAAGGGGAAAGTGAGAATGTTAAGTGTAGGGGTATAAACTGTAATTGATTCTTATGCCACTATTTGTTTGGATTATGGGAAAGCAAAGTGAAATTTCCGAATTTTTATAGGTTTTGAACTATGGAAAAAATAGAAAAACTTATTTAGGATAAAATGTCATTTTTTATGCTTCTCTTTTAAACTTAACATTTACAAAAATTAGTCAATTTTCTGTGCAGTGAAATGTGGATGATCAACAGCTTTTGACTGCAATGTCATTATTAGTTTTATTTTTTATTTTTTTTTGAACCATAAAAATAGGCAATGCCATTAGGTTAGTTAGTATTTAGTTGCTCAATTGCATTACCATTTCTTTGTATGAGTCCGTCATTGAACTAAAGTACCATATTGTTTTATTTTAATCTCTCTCTTTTTCACACACACACACACACACACACACACACACACACACACACACACACACACCGTTTTTTGTTAATTGGTTTTTATATCCTGGCTTATCCTTTGCTTCCTCTCTTTTCTACAGGCATGTTTGGATTCTGGGTTTTTCTATGTGATCAATCATGGAATCAGCCAGGAACTTATGGATGAGGTTTTTTACCAAAGCAAAAGTTTTTTTGATCTACCAGTAAGTGAGAAAATGAAGGTTCTTAGAAACAAGAAACATCGAGGTTACACTCCCCTTTTCAATGAACGTTTGGATCCTGCCAATCAAATACATGGTTTGTTCTGCTATCATTTTTCTAGTGTCACACTACTTTTTAGCAATAAGCACAAAAGTGAATATCAGATCAATATGATGCTTTTTTTAATACAAGTTGACATCTATTGTATAGCTTGGTATGTGCATGACATGTATGTGTATATATATGTATATATTGTGCTTGTATGATCATGCGTGTCAAGAAGTGGCTTGAGTGCTAGGAAAATTAGACTTTCGCCTAACATCCCCACACAGTAAGAGGCCTCACTTTTATATAGTTTAATATGATAAATATAAATTTGCAATCACACTAACTGTTAAAAAAGTAGGGATAGTTGTCTTGAATTTGCATTTGGAATTTTTGTACAAGATGATATCAGTGTTTAAATTTGTTTTGGGAATTGAAAGTTTTAAATTAAGTTTTGCAAGCTGAAGGGAGCACTTCAGTTGATATATTGAATAATTAAAGAAAACTAAAATTTCTAATGCATCCAAGATTATAAAATCTCCCCTCCCAAACACACATTAATGTGTACTAATTGGGTCTTATTTTTTTTTTATCTATAACAGTTGCATTGCAAAGAAAAAAAAAAAATTTAAAATGGATAAAGTTCAACCTAAGATTGATTAAGTCATAAGAAACAATAAGTGAACTACCCACAATATCAATTACAAATGATATGTTAGAAAACTTGAATGTAATTTTGCATTTGAAAAAAAAAGAAAAATATATTTCAAATGAAAATCTTAAAAAGGCTTCATTTATGTTTTTTATGCCTTAGGCCTCCAACAAACTTGAGCCTATATGCATTCATATATGTTCTTGTTTACATAATTATATTGTTGCCTTCCTACTTTGAGATGCCACCCACATTGTTTTATTTTTTATATTGTCCCATTCTTTTCTTCTTCCAGTTGATCCATTTTTCTTGATTTATTGTTGTTTAAATTTAAACTAATTATAATAGAGAGATCCTTGTTTCATAAAAAAGAAAAATATTGATTATCCTATTTTACGGATATAGGAGATTATAAGGAGGGATATTACATTGGAATAGAAGTACCTGAAAACGATCCTGACATAGAAAAGCTATTAAACGGACCAAATGTCTGGCCCCCTTCTGGTAAGCTACAAAATCCATTCAAGTCTTAAGAAAGTGCGAAGTATGAGTAGTTCATGCCATGTCTCAATCATCTCTCTCTCTCTCTCTCTCTCTCACACACACACACACACACACACACGCACACACACACACACACATCAGAGCTTAATTCAACTTGATGTGATTTAAGCATTTGAGCATTCTACGTGGTACTGGTTTTGTAATCAGTATTAACCCCTTTGGTCTTTTTTCCGTTTGAAAGATATCTTGCCTGGATGGAGGGAAACTATGGAGAAATATCATAGAGAGGCACTGTAAGTTTTGTTCAAGCTTAATCTTTTTGTAATGAACTTCATATACTACTGGCAGATGTATTTGCTGCTTTGTATCAAACATTATAACTCTCCATGCAGCAAATAGAATTATCTTGTCTTGTTTTGGTGTCTAAGCAGAAATGCTGCATCATATTATTTTCTCATTGTTATCTAATATGAATACCCTATTGTCAATTTAAAAGTATTGCATTAGACTAATAAATCTTGGAAAATATCACATTATGGGAAGGATAACTTCATATCAAATATTGGAAGTTCTATATATACTAAAGAAAGGCTTAGGGATGTGGGCTTAGGGATGTGAGCTAAGAGCATAGACTGAAGAACTGCAGGAGAGAACTCATACCTTTATCAGATCTGGTCTTGACAGCACAGTCTGGTGGGTCCTGCAAAGCTTGGTTGACGATTTTGTCTGTTGTAATTATACGAGATCATCCCTTGCCATGAAAATTTTATGGTGATGGATGATAATAATATTCTAAGACCATGAAGATACATATTTATATATTTTCATTACAAAAAATTGGCATGTATTGCTTTTTAATCTATATTGTCCAGACTTTTTAACTTCAATTCTTACATGTTTTCCCAATCACTCTAAGATCTTTTATATTTTGATACATTTTTGGTGATGCAAATTAGCATAAAATATGCTGCATAACTTGAGGAATAATAACAAAGAATTAGGTTGAGTGAATTGTTTTAGCCACTGAGGTATATTTCTAAACACCATTGTTAAATTGGGACATGTATAAAACCAATCCATATAGTTGTTCTATTGGGAGTTGTTCTCCTTTCCCACTAGAAATTCATTTGTAAAAAAATAACAATTACCTATCATTCCATTTAAGCCTTGTGACTTGTTCGGCCATGATTTCATGCTTTCAGTTTTATATATACGACATTGTTCATATGATTTTTTGATAGATTTTTGTCTCATTTTCCTCATGTATCTTTTATATGCGTGCTAGTGAGGTGGCAAAAGCAATTTCAAGGATCATAGCTCTTGCACTTAACCTCGAGGTTGACTTTTTTGATAGAAAAGAAATGCTTGGGAAGCCTATTGCAACCTTGCGTCTGCTACACTATGAAGGTGAAAATTAAATTGAAGATCATGGAATTCTAATGTAATTGATGTCACCTGTATCATGACAAGTGTTTGGTTATTCTTCAGGTAGAGTTTCTGATCCGATGAAGGGAATATACGGAGCAGGTGCACATTCTGATTTTGGTTTGATAACGCTCTTGGCAACAGATGACGTCTATGGTCTCCAAGTACTGATATAGTTAAGAATTTGAATTGTATTTCTAATATATTTTGTGAGAAAGGGATTATGATCTTTTCAATTTATTACAGATATGCAAGGATAAGGATGCTAAACCTCAGAAGTGGGAATTTGTAGCACCATTAAAAGGGTTAGTAAATAGAATCTTCAGAGACTTGATTGGTTCAAAGGGCACTGCCTAGGATTGGTTTTCAGTTATCAAAAATAAAAGGAAGAAAACTTTACATAATTCTGGACAATATTAGACACCTTCATTGGAGCTAGTGTAAGTTTTCTACATGCTTTTGTGATCATGCGCTGAGGTTAAATGAAAGGGACCATATATTACATTTAGATGCTACAATTTGACGTAGAATGAATCTTTTACTATATTATTAGCATTTTCTTACTGTCTTGATGTTTGAAATCTTACTTTCAGAGCATTTATAGTGAATCTTGGTGACATGCTAGAGCGCTGGAGCAACTGTATTTTCAGGTAATGTGCATTTGCCAAAGTTCCTAAATGATGGTTTTGTAGCTTCGTGACAATCAGTCGGGTTATTATTATTATTATTATTATTTATTTTTCAGTTGTTTATTGTGAGATAATAGTGAGTACGATATGGGACATTGCCTTCTTTAGAGCAAAAATTCCAGAACAATAATTTCTCATTGCCACCACCATGAATGCCTATTTTTCTAGTACGTGGTCTGAGTGTTGGGATTATAATTTTATGGTACTTGGGTATCTGTGTTCACTTGCTTAATTTTATCCAGGTCCACGTTGCATCGAGTGCTGGGTAATGGTCAGGAGAGATATTCAGTAAGGCCCCTTTAGAAGCTTTTGAATGTTCTCTAATTGCATAGCCTACAGGGGATGTTGATAATGAAAAGTTTGCCTTCTTATGCAATATTATCGTCTAACATACACAATGGCTCTTTTTGTTTTTTTGTTTTCATTTTATTCGATTTATTTATATTTATTTATTATTATTATTTTTTCATTGAGCAGATTGCATACTTTG
Source organism: Camellia japonica (assembly GCA_030407325.1). Lineage (NCBI taxonomy): Eukaryota > Viridiplantae > Streptophyta > Magnoliopsida > Ericales > Theaceae > Camellia > Camellia japonica. The sequence goes on along the minus strand of JAPPVO010000013.1, from coordinate 48,610,418 downwards.
TGGAGCCTAGTCATGATTGTCTTGTTGAATGCTTGCCCACCTGCCAGTCGCAAGAGAACCCTCCCAAGTAAGTATCAATTGAACACGGATAAACTGTTCATACCTGCATTGATCCAAGTATGAACACACATTAACCATTGATAACTGCAACTGATCTGAGTACGCATGATCACAAATTAATTATCAACTACACAATGACGTGAGGACCATTAACGTTATAATTATGTGCAACATATGTGGACAAGTGGGAACCTCTAATTGTACTCCAAAACAATGGTTGGATCCCCCTTCCTTTGGACACCCCATTCTCGAATTTAAATTTTGTTGATTTTCTTTGAACACCCCAATTAATTCCCACCGTACCCGCACCCGTCCAACCTATCGGCCAGCCACCCAGCGCACCAGTGCCACCTCCACCACCCCTTCCTTTCCCTCCCCTTCTCTCCCCACCGCCTGCTGCCCCCTCCCCGTGCTCCCCAATGCCCCCCTCTCCTTTCTTCTTGATGCCCCCCACCTCTCTGCAACACCCCACAGCCCTCCCCTGATCTTTTTCTCAAACCCTAATCCAAACCACGTCACCCAACATTGCCAAGGGAGAGATAGAGAAAATGGGTAGGAGGTGGGCAACAGAGGGGGGAACCATGGGGGAGTTGCTTAAGTGGGGGGAGGAAAGAGGAGATGGAGTAGATGAGCCTTCAAGGTGGTACCGAGGGTGGGTAGGGGGCTGGGGGACGTGGGAGTGTCTAGCCGGAGCTGGTTTAGGGTTGTCTTTTTTTTGTAATTTGACATAGAGGTAAAATGGTATTAATAAAGGGGAAAAATTCACTTTTACTCCTTGTGGTTTGAGTTTGGGGCACTTTACCTATCCGTGATTCAAATATAGATGGTTTAATTAATAAAATTTGTGATTAATTTAAAATTAAGTGTATAATATCAGAGATAAAGAAGATTAACGTTAACGGATGTTAGATTGCAATTTAGTCCAAACCATAATGGGGCAAATATGCCTATATTTAAATCACATGTGGGTAAGTGATCCGGCCTCAAACGATAAGGGGATAAAGTGAAATTTGAAAAAAAATACCGAATTTGGGATGTCCAACATATCTTTGGGATGCATTTAAAGGCTCCCTGGATAACTGAGCTGGTGTCTAATTAAAATTTAAAACCTTTTTGCATTAATAAAAATGCATAAAGGATATGCTCGACTTCTTTGTTTTCGTGAAGTTTCTCTATTTTTACTGCTTCTTTTCCACCAGGTTTGCTCCTATCAAATGTGAAACTTACATGCTCCAGCGGTACAAGGATACTCATGCTGTTCCCGAGTCATACGAAAAATGATTCGCCAAACTCTGTTGTCAATATTACTGGGATTTTCGCTTCAAGTGTAGAACAAGAGGTTAGCTCCTTCCTGCCACAGTTTGTATGGAAACAGGTTCTCTTAGTTGAATATTGGAGAAATATCATGTAATCTTTTTTTGGTTGCAAATGTAATGTTGATATATATGTAAAACATGTATGAGAATATGCGAAATATTTATTAAAATTTTAACTTTTATTTATTTATTTTATTTTTACATTATTTGATCAATTGCAGGATTTTTATTTTGTATGCTACATTTACATTTGAAAGAGTTCACAAAGCAAATAATTAGGTTATGTTGTGCATTGTGGAGAAAATAAGTTTTCACTATGGACCTATATTTGGTTAATATATATGTTCCATTCATTTGACATTTGATTAATGGTTGTAATTGCCAAAGTTGCACTACTGTTTGGTAATGTTTTTGTTTTTAATTTTTATTTTCATTTTCTGGAAAATGCAAAATAAATATTTTTGCAAATTATTTATTACTGGAAATGATTTTTGTGAAAATTTTCTGAAAACAATTCACTTTAAAAAAAAATTAAAGTGACTATGTATCCCATCATGTGTTTTATAGGTTACCCGTGTAATTTTCATTGAGATATGACTTGTCTCCATGTGAATTGGACCACATCGTTGTCTCATTTGGGCTCACCATATTGTTTTTTTGAGTGTGTTTTGAATCTGTCCAACTGCTATTTCTCCTATTCCAATGGCTATATTTGTGCTCCAATGGTCAAATGAAGATGAGGGATTATAAATAGAAAATCTATATTCATATTACAAGTGAGAGAGAGGATAGTCTCCAAAAGAGGAGAAAATACAATAATTTTATACTGTAACTTTCATTTCATCTCTATGAGCTTTAATTGTTAAATCCAACTCTTTAGGAGTTTATCGTACAAAATGCTTTACGCATTTTTTTTTTGTATCTACAAATCATCTATAAATGGTTGTTATACCCATGAGCTTCATTGTGAGTGTTTGAGAGAGAAACACTTGAGAGATTTGATGACACCAAAAAATGGGCTGTTTTGGTGAGTTTGTTTTTTGGGATTTTTGGAACAAAATTATTGTTGTAAAAGTCTTGCAAGTATCCGGTAAACTTGCTGGTGTAAATCTATTACATGAATAGTGAAAATACTCGAGGGGGAGCCTTGAGGAGTGGATGTAAGCTTGGATGGAAACTGAACCACTATAAATCTTGTGTTTGCCTTCTCTCTATATCTCTCCTTTATATTTATAATTGTTGCTTTGTTGTGCTTTGACTTGATTTGCTCACAAGCATTATTGCTCATATTTTATATATTCATTCTTTTATTTTACTTGAGCAAGTTAATTTTATTGACTTATTTTATTTTAAGTTATATTTATCAACTTAATTTCCCCCCTCTTGTGTTGTCAACGTGGTGTAACACTATGAAAAAAAGTTCAACCTTGCTCTGTTTGTTACATATATAAGCAAGTTCAAATTAAATTTTTAGGCTTGTTTAATAAACCCCGTAAGAGCTCAACTCAGCTTGTTACATATATAAGCAAGTTTAAATTAAATTTTTATGCTTGTTTAACAAATTCAGTAAGAGTTCAACTCTGCTCAGTTTGTTACATATATAAACAATGTCAAACCAATCTTTTGAGCTCGTTTAATAAATGAATCGCTCAAGGTTCAAGTCAATTTTTTTCTTCATTATTGAGTTTCAAACCAAACTCGAGCATAACTTCATTATTAAGTTTCAAACCGAAATGGTTCATTATTGAGTTTCAAACCAAACTTTAGCATTTCTCTTCATTATTAAGTTTCAAACCAAACTTGAATATAATTAATATTAAGGAACTGAGCTGAGCTCAAGCATTAATTAGTATAAATATTCAAGCTCAACTCAAACTTTTCTTTTTTGAGCTAGATAAACAAACCAGTTCAGCTCGGCTCATTTGCCACACTGGCCACTAAGAACTCACAACTAAGAACTGAGCTGAGCTCAAGCATTAATTACTATAAATATTCAAGCTTAACTCAAACTTTTCTTTTTTGAGCTTGATAGACAAACGAGCTTAGCTCAGCTCATTTGCCACACTGGCCACTAAGAACTAACAACTAAGAGAAATAGGTCAATGGGGGAAGATACAATTTAGCTTTGGGCCAAAGAACACGGGGATTGATTTATTAAAAAACACTGTATTCTATTACAATTACACATAGAAGGCAGTTAGGCTGAAAATCTTTTGTCCAGCTCTGTCGCTCTCTCACATCCTTCTGTTTCGAACTCTCTCTATCATACGATTCAAGTGAAGCTTAGCATCAAAAGTTAGTAATACATCTTGAGAATGACAAGCTCGGCATTCCAAATCCTCAATTGAGGCAAGTGGTTGATTCTACAAGTACCACCGCATCGGATGCTTCACAGGTCAGTCTGAATTTCTCCATATTTCCACAGCTTTTGTGACTTCACAGAGACTACTAAACTGGTAGTGAGTAGCAAGTAGAGACTGAAGTTGACAATGTTTAAACTAAAACCAACCTTTCATCCAACCCGACTCTTACTATCATGGTTCTAATATAAACTCTAAAGCTTACAACACCACAAAAGTTCCGAAACATCATGATTGGAATGTAGAGGGAAAAGGAGAGACACCAAACAAGAATATATAAGACTCCGAAGAAACACACTACATTAACTACTAGCCATAGTTTTTGCTCACAATTCAACAATTCATCGGAAGCTTCTGTAATTGGGAGTATACATGCAGCTTTCAGCATACTTCACCAGAATATCAGGCCGAGGGAGACGCGTTGCCAACCCTAGGAAACATTGTGAAAGTCATAAAAACGAACATGCTTCAAGGGGCAATTACAGCGGAGGTAAGACAAATGAAGCAACCAAAGGTACACTTACTAACTCACCAAGTTCATATGCTTTAGCAGCCACATTAGCAGCAATGTGGCCAGAGATCTTTCTGATATTAGAGAATGGTGGATAGATCAAACCCTTGTCCAAATTCTCTTTTGTTACTTGCTCAGCCAAAGCCTCTGCTGTTACAAAGGAAAGTAGATGATTTAGATACAAAGGTTAACCATTCTATCTATTTGTCGTGCCTGTCGCCTAGAATTGCAATTTAATAGGTTTCACCAAAAGTTTTCTGTAGTGCTTCACACATGATTATGGGCAACCCAGTGTAAAAACTTCTGTTAAAAGGATATCTAGAGAGGGCAAGATGTACAGAGACTGTTTCAATGACTTGAACCTGCGCCACCAGGGACGCTAATGGCAAATCGCCCTTACAAAACCAGATCACACATCAAGGGAATAAAACAAACACAAGGTGTTTTTTGAGTTTACATTCTATTGGAATCTGAGTAAACATCTCAGAACTTTTTATAAAGAGAGTCTATTCATTATTTATGACTTGCATAGATATGTGACCAGGGGAAAGGAAAAAAAATAATAAAGCATAAGTAAAATGAAATAAATTAAAGGAATGAATTCCTTGCTCTTCAATTAGCAAGTAAATTGTATTCAACTTATAATGTATCTAATTATGTAATATGTAGTGCACTTACAGGCTGCCAGAAGCATTTCATCGTGTACATGAATTGCACTAGAGATGACCAAACCCAAACCAAATCCAGGGAAAATATATGCATTATTTGCCTGAATTGATCACTAAAAAACAAAAAAACAAAAGGTGCCATCAAAATCAGTTTTTAGTATCCATCTCAGATGTATTAAGTATATAACACCAAAAAACTGGAAGTATAAAGTAATAGAACCTGGCCAGGTAGATAGAGTTTGCCATTGTATTCGACAGAGTCAAATGGACTTCCACTGGCAAAAATTGCATGTCCCCTTTTTAGAGCAGAGAAATTTATTAGTTTTGTATTTAAATCCAATCAGACATTACTTTGCATCAAAGCATCAAATTATAGGATAAGAAAAAATGCATAATTTACTTTTACCTGACTCCAGGTGTAAGCTTCTTCAGCGGTGCACTCAGATTGCGAGGTTGGGTTGGAGAGAGCCATAATGAGAGGTTTTTGCATGCCATTCATTTAGAGTCTTAATATAAAATTTTGGAGAGAGAGAGAGAGAGTACCTCATTGAAGGAGGCCATGGCCTCAATCACCTCTTTTGTGAATGTTCTTCCCACTCTAGATGAACCAAATGGACTTCCAAAGGTACACTCACTAACTCACCAAGTACATATTCTTTAGCAGCTACATCAGCAGCAAATGTAGGCCGACATCTTTCTGATATTAGAGAATGGTGGATAGATCAAACCCTTGTCGAAGTTCTTTTTTGTTACTTGCCCAGCCAAAGCCTCTGCTGTTACAAAGGAGAGTAGATGGTTTAGATACAAACGTGAACCATTCAAGCTATTTGTCGTGCCCGTTTGCATAGAAGTAAGAGCATCTCCAACCATTATTACTATAATGCTATTGCCATTGCTATAATTTGACAATGAATAGTGTTATTTTGCTAAATTATAGCAATGGTGGTCATTTGCTATTTTGGCAAATCTCAACCAACTTTCCCTCCAAGTTTGTAGGTGTTATTTAGATATAGGTTTTTTTGTGATTTTATTTTTGTTTATTTTGTCTTTTGTGACATTTTTTTTACCTGTTTGTTAAAAAAATTATATATTCATATTATTCCCAACTAGACAAATATAAAAAATTAAAAAAAATGAAAAATTGGAAAAAAAAAAAATTTGTTTGATTAATTCACCCCACTAAAAAACATATCACTACATTACATATTTAATAAATTTTTTTAACTACACATAAAAAATAAACAATCACCAATTATCCACCAACAACCAACCACCAACAACCATCCATTATTAACCTAGCATTCATTCACTCACAACCATCCATTATTCATCCACCCACCAAACAACCACCCATTATTCATTCACCCACCAAACAACCACCCATTATTCATCCACCCACAATTTTCTCTATAAATATAACACAATGTTTTCTACAATTTTCATATTCACCTACCCATCATTTTCATTTCTAAAACTCTCTGCACCCACCCAGAAGATTTTCTACAATTTTCATATTCATCCATTCACCCATCCACCTACAATGAACAATTTAACTAAAGCCATATTGAATGGAGATTTTGATGAATCTTCATCATCTGATGATGATATCATCATGATGCAAGTATTCACAGCGCAACAACAAAGATTACAGACGTTAAGCCTAAACCAACAAACTAGACGTGTTGGTTCCACAAGTGGTCGTCGATACATTAATCGTGAGAGCGTCAAAGGCGACGAACAAATTTATAGAGATTATTTTGCAGATAATCCTGTCTATTCAGAAGAATACTTCCGAAGACGTTTTCGAATGAGGCGGTCATTGTTTGTTAGTATATTACATGATATTCAACAAGTGAATGAGTACTTCATAAATTTTCCCCCAAAAGGGAACATACGATTGCGAATTGCCAACAATTGGGTCTTCCGAAATGTGACACCAAAATTTACAAATTGCCATATCTTCTTGAATGGTGAATAATTTTCCTCTCTTGATTTTTGATGAACCTTCCATAGTGATTGGATGAAAAAACTAAAAAGAAAATAATTTAAGAGGTTTGCTGTGAAATCAAATTCAAAGAAGAGAGAGGAAAAGAAAAATAAAATCTAAATGTTTGTGTGAAATAAAAGTGACATGGAGGGTTTCAATTTATAGAAATTAAAAATATTACCGTTTGGGAAGTAGCCGTTTGAAATAGCTGTTGTAAAAAAAAATTAATATATTTAAAAAAAAAAAAAAAAAAACCAAACAGAGCACAACAGCTCTCTTATACACTGAAGCATCACCGTCCACGTATACATCTAGAATGATCCACCCTCATCCTCTCCCTCTCACTCTGTCTTCCTCTCCTCAAACCCCTCTCCCTTCTCTCCTCCATGATCGAAACCTCTCTCACTCTCTCAGTCTGTCTCCCTCTCACTCTCTCACTCTCTCACTCTGTCTCCCTCTTCTGAAACCACTCCCCCTTCTCCTCCATGATCGAAACCCCTCTCTGACTCTCTGACTCTCTCACTCAGTCTCTCACTCAGTCTCCCTCTCACTCTCTCAGTCTATCTTCCTCCTCTCTGTTTTCACCCTTCCTCTCCCTCTGTCTGTCTTCCCTTCCCCTTCTCAAACCAGTCCCTTCTGATTGTTGATGTGGATCGGGAGACAGAGTGAGATGGATTCACTCTTCCATTTCTACTCATTCTGGTTGTTGATGTGGATCGGTGATCGTGATTTTTAAAACTCAAAGCTGAGAATGGATTCAAACCGGATCTGCAAACAACTCAAATCTAGTATTTTTTTTTTCCAAATTTTCTTAATTATTTTTTTTTGATCAATTTTTGTTCATCCATCAATTTTTGATATCTGTCTTCATACCATCTGATTTCGTTTGATATCTGTCTTCAATTTTTGATATCTGTCTTCATATCGGATCTGCAAACAACTCAAACCGGATCTGATTTCGTTTGGTTTACTGTGAATGCATACCATCTGATTTGGATTGACTGAGATTTGGTGATAAATGAATTAAAAAAATAAAAATTTGAGAAACTGAATTTGGGTTTGTCTCAATTTCATTCTGAAATTTGTTTGATTCTGAAAATTGGGTTTGATTTTGAAAAATGGATTCCCTACTGTTTAAATTCTGTTGTTTTCAACTGAATTTGGTGCCAAATTGCTGTTCATTTTTGCTGATCTGGCAAGCTTGGGAGTTGCTATTTCACTTGCCATATTTGAGAACACATATGGCATCTGGCATCTTTGGCAAGTGAAATAGCAGACCATTGGAGACCTGTTTTTGCCATTCCTGTCATTTTTTAGCTTTGGCAAGTGAAATAGCAGCTCCATTGGAGATACTCAATTAAATAGGTTTTGCCAAAAGTTTTCCATTGTGCTTCGCACATGATTATGGGCAGCCTAGTGTCTGAAGCTTCTGCTAAAACAGGGATCTAGAGAGGATAAGATGTACATAGTCTTTCTTTCATTTTTGAAGAGACTGTGACTCAAACCTGTGCTACTAGGGATGCTAATGGCAAGCCTTACCATTGAGCCAAATTGCCCTAACAAAACCAGATCACACATCGAGGGAATAAAACAAACACAAGGTGTCATTTAGTTTACATTCTATTGGAATCTGAGTAAACATCTCAAAACTTTTTCTAAGAGTTTATTCATTATTTATGCGCTATATAGATATGTGACCAGAGGAAATGGAAAAAAAAATAAAGCAAAGTAAAATGAAATAAAATAAAGGAAAGAATTCATTTCTCTTCAATTAGCAAGTTGTATTGTATTCAACTTAAAGTAAATTGTATTCAACTTATAATATATCTAATTATGTTATATGTAGTGTACTTACAGGCTGCCAGAAGCATTTCATCATGTACACGAATTGCACCAGAGATGACCAAACCCAAACCGAATCCAGGGAAAATATATGCATTATTTGCCTGAATGGATCACAAAAGAAAAAAGAAAGAAGAAAAGGCCATCAAAAATCAGTTTTTAGTATCCATCTCAGATGTATTAAGGATTTTACACCAAAAAACTAGAAGTACAAAGTAATAGAACTTGGCCAGGTACAAAAACTTTGTCGTTGTGTTCCGTAGGGTCAAATGGACTTCTACTGTCAAAAATTGCATGTCCCTTTTTTCAGAACAGAGAAATTTATTAGTTTTGTATTTAAATCCAATCAGACATTACTTTGCATTAAAGCATCAAATTATAGGATAAGAAAAAATACATAATTTATATTTACCTGAACCTGGCCAGTACAAAGACTTTGCCGTTGTATTCCATAGGGTCAAATGGACTTCGACTGGCAAAAATTGAATGTCCCTTTTTTTAGAACAGAGAAATTTATTAGTTTTGTATTTAAATCCAAGCAGACATTACTTTGCATTAAATTATAGGATAAGAAAAAATACATAATTTATATTTACCTGACTCCAGGTGTAAGCACTCAGATTGCGAGGTTGGGTTGGAGAGAGCCATAATGAGAGGTTTCTGCATGCTATTCATTTAAAGTCTTGCGAGAAAATTTTGTATAGAGAGAGAGAGAGAGAGAGAGAGAGAGAGAGAGTACCTCATTGAAGGAGGCCATGCCCTCGATCACCTCTTTTGTGAATGTTCTTTCCACTCCAGATGAACCAATTAGAACTGTTGGCTTGATAGCCTGATGACATTTGAAAATGAAAATAGAGTCCAACAATCACTGAGAACTATCTTCTTATAATAAAATATAGACACAAAGGGAATGCATCAAACCTTGACAGCATCTAAAAGATCCTTAACGGGTTCATGTTCGGGAGCCCAAGGTTTCTTGAAGTGCTGAAGGGAATTCTTACAAGAACTAACGATTAATCCCTGCAACAGAAATCACATGCTATGATTAATGCAAGACACAAGTGCCGAAAAGGGAAAAAATGGAAACAAAATAAAAATATGAACAGTCATGATCGACTAAATATCCATTATTTAGCAAGGAACCTTCACTACCTTTGAGTCCACAAGCCAGATCTTCTTATGCATCTCTTCCAAAGGAGCTTTGGTCTATAACAGACGAATAAAGTAAGAGAATCACCAAGCAACTTTGAGAATATATATTGTATATATGGCATGATTGTGTAAAAATAGGAATCTTTGTATTTCCTTTTTTTTTGTATTTCCTTTTTCATTTAGGTTATATAAATCGATGACCTCTTTGTAAACAATACACAATTGAATATACGAATTCTTTTAGAATACTTGCATGGTATCAGAGCCGTGTCCGTAACCCTAGCACCATCATCTTCCTCAGTTGTCTCTGATCAGTCTCTGTGCTCGCAAACCCTTGCACCGCCATCTGCCTCAACCGTCAGTCTGTGTGCTCGCGAGCCCTAGCCGTCAGTCTGTGTGTTCGCGAGCCCTAGCACGGTCGTCTCCCTCAGCCCTTTCTGCTGAGTCTCATCGTCGCATCGTGGTTGTCTTCCTCGGTTATAGTTGTTTCGCTTCGTCTCATCTCTGCTTCGTCTCATCTCGGATTACATTGTCGGCACCACTGTATCTCTCTCTCTCTGCTCGTGTAGCCTCGTTTGATTTGGGGTTAATAAACTCAAAATTTATTTTAGATTTATTATTGTTTGACCCAACACCTTCTGAATATTATAATTCTATAACCCTTGTTTCATTATAATGTCGGACACTAAAACCAAAGCTATCAAGTGCAAACTAACTGGTAACAATTATGCCTATTAAGCCAGTATTATGAAGAACTTTTTTCTTGGTCAGAAAAAATGAGGATATGTTTCTGGTTCTGTTCCTCGGCCATTGGACTCAAAGGCGGAAGCATATCTAACTTTCTGTGATACTTGGGATTGTGATAATGCCCAAGTTCTGATCTGGTTTCATAATTCTGTGGATGACCGTATTGGAATGATGTTTTTTAAATACAGTACTGCCAAGGAGGTGTGGGATTATTTACTAGATGTTTATCAACAGTCCAACTTTACCAAGCGGTATGAGTTGGAAACAGTTATTTAGAGTGCTCGCCAATGGGATCAGACTATTCAGGATTTCTATATTGAGATGATAGGTCTCTGGGATCAATTGGCTCTCATGAAACCATCTAGCCTCAAGGTACTAGACACTTATGTTGAGTTTTGAGAACCGGGTCATTTAGTGCAATTCTTAACTGCTCTTTCCCCCCAATGTGAGGCTATCCGTGGTGGCATCCTTCATCGGTCTCCTCTCCCCTCTGTGGATGCTATTGTTCGTGAGCTCCTCTCCAAGGAAACCCGTCTTAAGACGGCCAGTCAAACTCTATCTCCATCTGTCTTCTTGGCTGCTACTTAGCCTCCTCTGCTGTCAGACCTCTCTCATTAACTTCAGGTCACTGCAAAGCCCAAGAAGGGGCCACTAGCCTTTGATGAGTGTGCTTTTTGTCATCAGAAGGGACATTGGAAATACAACTGTCCCAAGAAGGGTCGTCAGTCTGCTCAGTCTTCTCAGCCATACTTCCGAGGTCCTGTTTCGAGTATTGTTTGCCCTCCTGCTGCTTATATTGCCTCTACTCCAGTTTCTGATCCTGACTTGGCTTCCTTGAGTGTCTAGATTGCCCAGCTTTAGCATCTCTGGTCCACCTTGCAGTCATCTTCATCTGTCTCAGCTCTTACCTTTCTTCATTCTGGTTTGCTTAGGTCCTCTTCAAGTATTCCTTCCTTTGTCTGGCGTTTTGATTTCGGTGCCTCTCATCATATGACTCCTTACATTTCCTTACTCCAAAACTGTATCTCCCATCCCTTTCCTATTACTATTAGTACTACTAATGGGTCTGGTATGTCTGTCTTATCTATTGGGTTTGTCTTATCCTCTGCCATGTCTACTGTTACTATTTCCTCTGTTCTTTATGTTCCTTAATTGTCTGTTAGCTTATTTTCTATCAGTCAGCTTGATGCTTTTGGTTTTGATGTTATCTTTTCTTCTTTTGTCTGTTGTGTGCAGGATCAGGTGTCCAAGAAGCAGATTGAGACTGGTCGTAGAGTTGGAGATTTCTATGTGGTGGAAAGTCTGCATCTTCCTCTGTCTACCTCCCCTGTTGTACTTTCATCTTTTCAATTAGATTCTCAGTCGAGTCAGTTTTATTTATGGCATTCTCGCTTAGATCATTTGTCTGTCGACCGCTTGCGGCCTTTAGCTTAGTTCGAATTGTTAGGTGAAGTTTCTCCTAGTCAAATAAATTAGTGTCGAGGATGTAAACTTGCTAAAATGACAGCTTTACCTTTTAATAACAGTACTTCTATTTCAGCTTCCTCTTTTTCTCTTGTACATACTGATGTCTGGGGCCCTTCTCCTGTTCTCACTAAAGGGGGTTCTGCGTACTATATGTCCTTTGTTGATGATTGTACCTGCTATACCTGAATTTATCTTATGGCTTATAAATCTGACTTCTACCAGATATATCGTACCTTTCAGTCTATGAACACTGCATAGTTTGGGGCCACAATTAAAATACTTCGGTCTGACTTGGGTAGGGAATACTTTAAAACTGAATTCTGTGAGTATTTGGCTCTATTAGGTACCATTCACCAAACCTCCTATACTGACACCCCTGCCCAAAATGGTCGTGCTGAGCATAAACACCGTTACCTCCTTAAGACAGCTCGATCTCTCCTTTCTGCCTCTGTTCCGACACCATTCTGGGGTGAGGCAGTTCTTACCGCTGCTTTCCTCCTTAATCACATGCCGACTCCCCTACTCTCCGGTTAATCCCCTTATAAAGCTTTATATTCCTAACCTCCCAATTATTCCCTCCTGCGTGTCTTTGGGTCTACTTGTTTTGTCTTCCTTCCTCGTAAAGATAGGACCAAACTCAGTGCCCGGTCTGTCTTGTGTGTCTTTTTAGGTTACAGTCTTACTCAGAAAGGCTACCGTTGTTATAACCTTGTCTCTCGTCACCTTTATGTCTTCCGTCATGTTGCCTTTCTCGAACGTCTGTCTTACTTTCAGCTTCTCCCTCTCACTGCTCCCATCTCCAAAGAAGATTTGGTTCATATTGACCTATTTCCTTCTGAGGTCCCGTCTGATGAGTACATCTCCATTGTTCTTCCTAAAGCCATTCATACTTCTCCGTCTGCGTCACCCATGGCTCCTTCTTTTCTTTCAGCTTCTTCTTCTCCTCCGTTGTTGGTCTATTCTTATCGCCAGGCTCCCCCGCCACTAGTTGTCTCTACTCCTGTTGCTGCTCCTTCTGCTTTTGACAACTCTGATCCTGCTGTGCATTGATATCCTACTCGTGAGCGTCGTCCTCCAAACAGGTTAAGTTGGTCTAATACATGTTTTTTTGCTTCCTATCGTAATTTTTTGTTTGTTATTCATTCTTTTTCAAAACCACAGTCTTACATGGAGGCCTGTCAGGATCTTAATTGGGTTCAAGCTATGGAGGATAAGTTGTTTGCCTTACAGAAGACTAACACTTGGGAGTTGGATTCTTTGCCTGCTGGCAAGAATCTGGTTGGTTGCAAATGGGTCTATAAAGTCAAGACTCATTCTGATGGTTCTCTCGAGCGCTACAAAGCTCGCTTGGTTGCCAAGGGTTTCTCACAGGAGTATGGTATTGATTATGAGGAGACATTTGCCCCGGTTGCCAAGATGACTACTGTCAGTACCTTGATTTCTATTGCTGCTGTTCGACATTGGTCTCTCTATTAGATGGACGTTAAGAATGCTTTTCTTAATGGTCATCTCACTGAGGAGGTCTACATGCGTCCTCCTCCTGGTCTTCTCCACTCCTCTGGGCAGGTTTGTCATTTTCGGCGTGCTCTGTATGATTTGAAGCAGTCTTCTCGTGCTTGGTATGATCGCTTTCAGATTGTTGTTACCGAGCTTAGGTTTCATCCTTCTACTTCCGACTCTGCTTTGTTTCTGAGATATACCTCAGCTGGTTTTATTGCTCTCCTACTCTATGTAGATGATATGATCATCATTGGATCTGACTCTTCTGCTATCTCTGAGATCAAGCAACATCTCTTCCGCACCTTCGAAATGAAGGATCTGGGTCCATTGCGGTATTTTCTTGGTATTGAGGTTGCCTCTTCTCCAAAGGGCTATTTTCTGTCTCAGGCTAAGTATGCTAATGAGGTTATTCACTGTGCCGGTCTTACTGATACTAAGGTTTCTGATATATCTATTGAGCTTAATGTGAAGCTCAACTCTACTGATGGTGTCCCTCTGGATAATCCCAAGGTCTATCGCGAGCTGGTGGATTGTTTAGTTTAATTGACTATCACTCGTCCTGATCTTGCTTATGCTGTTCATGTGGTTAGTCAATTCGTTTCTGCTCCTCGCTCTACCCATTGGGCTGCTTTGGTTCGTATTCTTTGCTATCTCCAGGGTACCATCTTTCAGGACTTGCTGTTGTCATCTACTTCCTCTTTAGACCTGGTCGCCTATACTGATTCTGATTGGGCTGGTGATGTTAATGATCGCAAGTCCACCTCTAGTTTCTATATGTTTCTTGGCGATTCCTTGATCTCTTAGAAAAGCAAGAAACAAACTGTTGTTGCTCGCTCTACTGCCGAAGCTGAGTACCGTGTTATGGCTCATGCTACTGCTGAGCTTGTTTGGCTTCGTTGTCTTCTCTCTGATTTGGGTGTACCTCAGTCTTCTCCGACCTCCCTCTATTGTGACAACTGCAGTGCAATTCAGATTGCCCACAATACTGTCTTCCATGAATGGACGAAACACATTGAGATTGATTGTCACTTTGTCCGCCAGCATCTGCAGTCTAGCTCTATCTCGCTTACTTTTATCTCCTCGGCTTTGCAACTTGCGGACTTCTTCACCAAGACTCACACTACCGCTCGGTTTCAGTTTCTTCTTAGCAAACTCTCAGTGTTTTCTGCTAAACACCTTGAGTTTGAGCGAGGGTGTGAGAATATATATTGTATATGGCATGATTTTGTAAAAATTGGTATTTCCCTTTTCTTCCTTTTTCAGTCCTAGGTTTAGGCTATATAAATTGATGACCTCTTTGTGAACAATACACAATTGAATATACGAATTCTTTTAGAATACTTACAGCAACCACATGGAGGGTTGCTCTAGACATACTTTAAGAAATAACCTGAAGATAATGTCCACGTGGAAACAAATGATTACCTGTTTTGACATCTCAAGAGCTATAAGTTCTACTATTCCAGTTCCAGCCTACAATTCAGAGGACTAGAGTGAGATAGATAAAAACAAATTTGATTATGCATTCTTCTGTTGATGACCGATGCTTGATGATCTAGAAGCAGGCTGCTGGAAAGGGATGGCAAAATAAGAACTTAAAAATTAAAATAGCCCAACCAAAAAGATCCTCCCTTCCTCTCTCTCTCTCTGTTTTTTTTTTTGACTGCGCCGGCCGGGGGGGGAGTGTGAAATGCAAGACTATCATTATGCTCAAAACTGGGACTGCTGAAAAACAATTAGAATGATTGAGGCCTCAATATGAGTAAGAGAGGAAATTCTTTTGCACGAGCCTGTAGAGAGAAAACAGGTCTAGAGTGTGAATACATTAATTAGTTTCCACTGAAGTTATTGGCTGCCCAATTTTTCGACCTACGCTTTCCCATGCTCCATATATTTAGTTTTTGATTGTCCTCATAATGCCAAAATATAAATGAGATTAAAGAAGTAAAGCAACAATTAAATTCTTACTTCCCCAGCACCAAAAAATAAAAATGTGTGCTCAGCCAAGGTACCGCCAAGTAACTTCAGTACTACAATAAGACCTGCAAGAACCACAGATGCTCTCCCCTGCAAAATTTAGACAACAACACAGGATTCCAAACCATGGATATCACCATGTTGCCATATACCTGGATATCATCATTGAAGAGAAGATGAGTAGAACCATATTTCTCTAGCAGCTCAAAAGGCATTGTGGTTTGCAAAATGTGCAAATTGTAAAGTGATGGTAAGAAATCAAACCAATATTAGAACTGCATTAACAAGATTAAGCTTTGAAAATATTCAAACTAAAGCTGCAATCCAAACATGGTATAAAAAATTTTCTTAAGAATTTGTCTAGTTGAAAAAATTAGGGCTATGTTTGGAACGATTTCCAAACAATGATTCTACACCCATATTCCAATATGATGTTTGGAACGAATTCTCAAATCATATTTCTACAACATTTGAAAACTCTGCAGACAACTTTGCGTGGGGCGCATTTTTCAAAAAAAAAAAAAAAAATCAAATTTGGCCTAACCGGTTATCCTACCGGATGTCCCACCGGTCGACCGGAACAGTGCAAATTTTTAATTATTTTTTTTTATTTTTTTTTTCAATTGACCTATGTTAATTTTTATATATTCAAAAAAAATATTTTTCGAATTTTTAAAAAAAATTTATGTGCTTTAATAGAATTTTGAGTTGTATATTTGGTTATGAGTTGTAAGTTTTTGTATTAAATATCATATGTTACATCAAAAATTTCTCACTTAATTCAAAATTTTTTCAAAACTCTTTTACCAAACAAATTTTCCACACTCAAATCATAATTTAAAAACTCACAAACTCAAAATACAACTCCTACTCTCAAATCATATTTACAAAGCTCTACCAAACGCAACCTAGGTTTTTTTTTTTTTTTTTTTTGGATTTCTAAACTTTCAGATTCATATTTTCTTCTTAGCTTGGGTGTCCGAAGAGAGATATATAGAAGCTCCCAACGTAATAAAGAAATACAATATTTTTTAGGGCATTTTGATCATTGAAATGAAGGGTAAAAATGTCAATTTAAACCTCTATAAGGGAAATTCTATTTCCACACACGTAACACTTAATGAAACTTTATTTTAATGACAATTATACCTTAAAATAAAATGACTATAATGGACATCAAAATACACCTTTAATATTCTATTTCAATTTTCTTTATGTACATCTTTTCAAAACAAAAAAATCTCAGAATTTTCAAAAGGAAAACCTTTGGCTAGGTCATAGTAAATGTGGATGTACATGGAAACTGCTTCATACTCATTTCTACACACTCCTCTCATCAACAACAATGGCAAATTCCATGAATTCCAACAAAACCAATTCCATTTTCTCCCTCTATTTTCATCTACTTTGAAAATTCAATTTTCCTGGCATAAGTTTGCAGTTCAAACGATTCACGGCCTCGAGCTCTTCGTCCAGCTCTTTGGAACAGAACCCATCTCAAGACCTCGCTGTTCTTCTTGAAGTTGAAGGGTGATAATCTGATTTTTTCGCTACTACTATTTGCATCCACACGATACAGTTTTTCTTAGATCATAGGCAAGTTTGATTGTTTAGTCAAGTTTAAAACAAAATGGTAAATGCAATCACAAAATGGAAAATAGGAGATGCCTTACCCTTCAACAATGCAATGGAGGGTCTTTAATGGTGTTGTCAATGGAATGTCTTCAATGGAATGGAGGTCTTCAATGGAAGACTGTGGTCTTCTTTGTCTGGAATGGAACTGTAGCAGTGGGTCTTCAATTTTCAACAAGTTTGTAAAAGGAGGGTTGAGGTGGTGTGGGTACAATGGTATAATCGAAACATTAGTGCGTAGATTGAAAAGAATAATTAATAATCAAATTAATAAGTGTGTGCATTGAGAAATGATATGCACTGAGGTAAGTAGGTGTGAAAATAGAATTTACCCTTTATAAGTATTATAAGGGTAAAATTGTCATTTTAAGTTAGTTGTCATCATTTTCCATTGGAGCTTGTATTTACACACCAATAATAATCTCAAAACATATCATTAAAGTCTTTAAATATTTATTACAATAATAACCTTAAGTAAAATTACTATTAAAGACAATCATGGTCATCAAAGCAAATACACACCTCAAAATGCAAAAATTCTCATTGCACACCAAAGTGTTGAAAACGCTATACCCTCTCTTCTCCCCTACTTCCGTAGATTAGTTCTTCTAACAGTCATGATAGCTCCTTGAAGTTTTTGGCTTGAAGATTTGGCATTCAAAAAAGTAAAGTTGCAACCAAGTAAAGGATGAATCCATCTGGCATTGATGAACACACCAATGAAAAGGTGAGGGTGCGTTTGGTTCAATTTTTCAAAATCCAAAACCCAAAACCCTAAACTCTAACAAATTTCAATGGAGATTTCCAATAATAAATAAAAATCCTAAACCCTAAGAAATTTCAATGGGGATTCCCCCCCCCCCCCCAAAAAAAAAGAAAACCTTAAACTATAAAAAATTTCAATGTGAAATCCAGATTCCTAACCTTTTTATGGCATCCAAAAGTGATTCCTTTGATGAATGCCCAACAATTGCAAATTTTTGGGATCATAATGAACTAGAGGGAAGAACAGCCGTCTGTGGTGTGTTTGAACTTGTGTGCTGTGGTTTGTACTAAATTAAGAGCCCTTCTTAGGTATGCCTTGCATACCACATGCAAAGTACTTACACATTTTAATGTTTTTGGTTATACAAGTTTGTGTTACTAGTTATACAAATTTGTGTTACTAGTTATACAAATTTGTGTTAACACTTATATCAGGTCACCTTACAGGTACAATTAATAAAATAATATATTATATTATATACGTGTAAGTATTTTTAGAAAAATGTGTAAATTTTCACAAAAAACTTGTAAGCCTCTGCACAAAATATTTGGAATAACACAATGCGTAAGTTTTCACAAAGAACGTAAGTGATTTCACAAAAATACGTAAGTCAACATAATAACGCGTAAGTTTTTTTTCAAGAACTGACAACAACACAAAATGCGTAAGTTTTCAGAAAGAACGTAAGTGATTTCACAAAAAAGCGTAAGTCAACACAAAAAGGAGTAAGTTTTTTTTCAAGAACTAACAACAACACAAAATGCGTAAATTTTCAGAAATAGTGTAAGTGATTTCACAAAAAAGCATAAGTCAACACAAAAACGGGTAAGTTTTTTTTCAAGAACTGACAACAACACAAAATGCGTAAGTTTTCATAGAGAATGTAAGTGATTTCACAAAAAAGTGTAAGTCAACACAAAAAGGCATAATTTTTTTTCAAGAACTGACAACAACACAAAAGGCGTAAGTTTTCATATGTCAATAAAGTTACAATAAACTTACTGGGTTGCTATCCACGAGTTGTATTGAATGGTCGCACTGGGCTTCTCTTTCTTTCACGTTTATTGATTTCTAGCATATAATAATGTCAACTTGAAAGTACTTGTTTTTCTAAATTTTGATTCTTTGTAAAACTCCATCTACGTTTTTCCTCTGACTTTTTTCTACAACTGTTATTTCTATTTGCAATCATATTTAATTACCAACAATGCAGACACATTGCATTTGCCAGAACTTGTAGTTACAATTATTTTGGACTTATAGTTGTTAATTGTCTTGTATGTGTGTCACTTTCCTCTAACGCTTATAGAGTAGAAAGGAGCTTAGGGAAACGTGGAAGGCACTCCCCTACGATGAGAAGAAGAGATTTGAGGACATGGCTAAGGTGAGTGCCGAGGAACACGCCAAAGTTGTTCCACGTGCACCGAAATCTGAAAAGGTAATTGCGTACTTCATGTTTTCATAAATCATTTGGCTAGGTCCTACTTTCCAAACATTGTTGGTTCTATTTTTTTATTAATTTAAACTTACAAAATTTGCAGACTAGAAGGTAAGTCCGCATATCACTGAAGTCAATTATTGATCTAGTTAATCGGTTTAACGAAGCACAAAAGCAGGCAGTCATTGATATTGGGTTTGGTGGCCTCCTGGGTATGAAGTGTACACGTATAGATCACGACTTCTGCGAATGGTTGGTACAGAACTTCAATCCCGACACTAGTTCATTGAATGTTCATGGTTGTCAACTGAGGCTCACCTGTAAGGCAGTTAATGTTTTATTAGGAATACGGTCAGAAGGCAATGATGTGCAGTTGACTGGTTCATTAGACGCATATCCCAATATCTATGAAGAGGTTGGAGTTGTTAAGGGAGTCATTTCTTTGAACCAGTTGAGGCTTTATCTAACCGAGACTGATGGTGTGGAGGACGAGTTTTGGAGGAAATATGAGTTGTATGTGTTGGAGACTATGTTGTGTCCTACTACAATGGCTGCCTTGAGTCCATCGTTCATTCATGCCGTAAAGGACATCAACGGTATGCGAGATTGTAATTGGGCAAAGTTGACACTGTAATTCCTTCTGAAAGGTGTTCGCAAGTATAAGACCAAAGGTCATCGCGATGCAACTGGATGTGTTTTCTTGCTAATAGTATGGTAATCAACCATTGTTTTTACCATTCCCCCCTTCATATGTTTCATGCATTGTTCTGTTATGGTTCAAGAAATTGGCCTTCGTTAGGAAATACAATGTTACCTGTTATGTCAATACAACAAATAACACTCTTCCCGACCAAATATCCTGGTCGCAGAAAGAGATTTTTTAATCGCAAGTGTCATGAATTTAATAATAAAGACTACAGAACAAAATTTTTTGACCAACCT
This sequence comes from Camellia japonica, assembly GCA_030407325.1. Taxonomy (NCBI): domain Eukaryota; kingdom Viridiplantae; phylum Streptophyta; class Magnoliopsida; order Ericales; family Theaceae; genus Camellia; species Camellia japonica. The sequence continues at coordinate 48,590,053 of JAPPVO010000013.1, read as the reverse complement.
CAATCGAGGGACCAATTTTCCTACTTTGTGAAGAGGGGAACAAAATTGATTATTCTTCATCCGTTTTGAATAATCAATCAGAGGGATAACTTGAACATGAAATTTTATACACATTTGTAGGCAGACTTGAAGAAGAATATATAGAAGAAACCTTGATAGGACCATTAAAAAAGAAAACGCATTCATTCTGGGAAAGGTCGTTGTGGTTTCAACCATTCATATACACAAACATGTACATAGTTTTTTTTTTCATCAATAAAGTCCTTGATTTGCTGTAAAAAAAATAAAAATAAAAATAAAAAAAATGCATCATATGTGTCAATAAAGTTCACAGCATAATAAAGAAAATCGGTATTCTATGTACGTTCACTTCAAAATTGACAAGAATCAATGTCATTGTTACTGAATATAGTTGATTTTCGCGGGAAAAAAAATTTAATTATGATGTCCCCCTTACTGTCGATAGTTATTGTACTTCGATTGTGTTTGTCTGAGCTCCACAAGTACCTCGACTACAATGCGGTCCATCTCTCGGCTTCATGATTGGGGTGATGCCCAAACACAGGAGACGCTGAGATGTATCCGAAGGAAGCAAAATTTCCCAAAAAGATAAGGTAAGCAACCCAGCCATTATGCACATTTGACACCATTGACCCACTTGTCTTCAACATACAATGTCAGACTTCATTTATGTGTTTGTATGATTAGATGGAGTTTGATTGCACTAGGGACGAAAGTGACGCCGTTGATGATGAAATGGACGCACACCATGTCGATAACCAACAAAAACCACAGTACGATGAAGTTTGTATGACCAAAGTACAGTCGGACATTCGTGAATTAAAGGAAATGATGAAGCAAGTTCTTCAGAACCAAACAAATTTAATGGACATGTTGCGACATTTCCGAGGCAAGCAAGTTGTTGACAATGAAAAGGTAATCTATCCAATCATTACGCATATTTGACAGGGTTGACCCACATCATTTCAAGATGAATTATGAGACTAAGTTAATCTATGTGTTTGTATGATTAGGTGGAAGGCAATGATGTGTGTATCATTAACCTCTCCTCCAATGTTGCTGAACTCAAGGAAATGCTGAAGCAACTGCTTCAACGTTTCAGTTTTGGTAGTAACCAACCGTTGACTGAACAAACCAATTTTGCTGAACTGAAGCAAACGATATAGCACGCCATGGAAGGTATATTCTGTAGACCACAATCGACAGGTGTGGAGAAAAAAGGTGTGGACCCTTCTGGTGGAGGGGAGGTGCATGACGATGGCATGGTGAAAGCAACTGACAAAGTTAACCCAATGGAGTGTAATATTTCAGATGTACAAGGGGTGGATCACCAAGAACAGAATGTCAAGGGAACCTTGGCAAGTGAGAAAAGTGATTTGCATGATGGACATAAGCTTAACATAGAGAATGTTGGGGACAACCAGAAGAAGGGGGGCCTTGACTTGGGGGGAAGATACGAAACTAAAGATAAATACACTCCTGAGCTTGAGTTAGTGGTCGTGAAGAAAGTGGCATGCGATGTGCATACTTCTCCTACTAAGATTAGCCAACCACTGGGAGCAAGTGGAATTGTTAGAGGAAGAGGAAGATGAAGAGGAAGAGGAAGAGGAAGAGGAGTTCAACCCACTGAGGTCAGGGATATGCATTTGTGCAACGATAGCAAAATAAGTACTCGACTTGCAAAAGAAAAACTTCCAAGTCACCACATCACTTCACCTTTTGTTGTTGATGGTGTGAATAAGGCAAACAAGGTACAAATACTGCATTCTGCCCCACAAGTTCTGAATAACCAATTCATGTCCACATCAATAATGGGTTCACTAATTTTACAATGATTTGTGTTGTATTGTAATAGTTGTCAAACAATTGCATGTTTGCACTTATGACTGCTGTAATATTTTTTACACATTTCTAACAAACTCCTCACCAAACTTCACAAGTTGGACAAACTGTGAGGTTCAGAGGTTATACATCGCTTCACGTTATTTTTTATCCGTAACAACCTTGTTATGTAAGCTTCAATTTTTTTTTATCAAATGTGTTTTGTTACTTGACTATTTATTTTAGTATGGGTCGTTGAGGATGTTGGAGAGTGAAGGGTTCTTATCGCCGGAGGAAGAAAAACTTGTCAACTATGTATTTGACGATAGCAAAAATGAAATGTATAGTTTCATTTACTACTTGCAAATTTTTAATGACACTCCATTGTCAAATAACTTTCATTCTAAGGATAATTATTCCTAGTAGGGACATTGTTTCCATGAACTCATGGAAAGGCAAGTGAAGTTGGTACCCGGCGTGACATGCGCACGCTAAAACCAGGGGCCTGGCTATCCGACACTATAAGTGTTGGCACCTCACATATGAATCTGCGTTTTTCATTTAAAGAACTTGCAAACCTTATTTATCAACTTGCCTCGTGTCTTACATATAATGTTCCAGCCAATCAACTTGGTGGTGGTGCAATTGACTAATCGACAGAGGGATTTACACAATGACGAGAGGCATACTGATTGGTTCTTTCCAATATATCTATCAGTAAGTAAGTGTTTTAGCTAGGCTGTGTTTTCTATATGACATATTTCGACAAATGTTTGGCTCAATGACCTTTCTGCATTACACATACAGACTTTCATTCTAAATAAAAATACGCAACCTCTGTACCATGAAAATATCGTCACATTGTATTTTGGACATGACAGATACACTAGTGCGATTGATGCATGTCAGAGGGTAATATCAATGTCGATTCCATTATATTCAATGTAACTATGAAAGCCAGTATATGTTCACATGCCCTCTAAACAATGTCTGCACTTGTGTTTGTGTTACAGAGTACATTGGTTGTGCCTTAAAATTGATATGGTCGACAGTGTAGCCTACCTATTTGACTCGTTCCCATCTACCAGACTGAACAAAAGGAAACTAAATGCGGCAAAAATTTTGGTATGTCCTTTTGGTGGATTTCTCAACACTACAACAAACATTCTTTACATAAACCAACTTTCACCTTCTGCAACAGGTTCAAACTATGCACGAGTTACTATAACTACAATTTCAAAATGAATATGTTATAGATGTGCGTAGCTTTGACGTCCACATGTTAGATGAAAGGCCATTACAACAACTGGATGAATAATCCACAATCCCTCCATCACATTTATGTGTCTCCTGAATAAGTCATTTAACGAACCTACTTACATTGATGACAAATTTAATGTTAAATTATTTTTGTAGCACTTTTGACTGTGGGATGTTCGCCATCAAGTACATGCAGCGACTTGATTTACCCGCCGGTCCACACAAGGTACATTCTACCGCTTCATTTTCAATTGTGAATCAAATCCTTACTTGTATTTGCTACAATTGTAATTGATTTGTGATATGATCTTTCTGTACAAAGTTCCATCCTGCTGTGCGTCATAAGTTGTTAGTTGACTTCCTTATGGATGTTAATAATTCAAAGATCGCAGAGTATCTTCAATGCCTTGATATCAGCAATGCCACAAAATAGGGCAATGATGGGAATGGGCTGGTACTACGACACTAATTTGGGTGGCAACAGGACTTCACCAATTTTTTATTCATTGATTTCAAGACGGATGTTAAATATGGCTTCACAGTATTTTTTTATTGAAGGATGTAAAGATGGACAAATTGTTTTGTTGAACTCATATGTAAAGATGGATCAATCAGCTATTGGCCATCATTTCAATGTGGCTGCTGTGTTATTACTATTTTGTTTACGCATGTTTTTTGTAAGAAAAATTCAGATGTTGCGACTGAAACAAATATAATTTTACAACTGTTTTTTTTTACTCATATTTTGAGGAATGTACTTGCTAAGCAAATTCTGAGCATAACTTCGATTTGGCAACTATAATGTTAGTATTAACATATCTATGTTTAGGTGGAATGATGTACACTATCTTCGTGATGTTGTTACTCAAAAAATTATTATGTCATATGTAATTCGAAATTGATTCAACACATCTCTAAAGTATCCAATATTGATTTAGAGCTCGTCTAGAGCCCTCTTTTTAGAGCTTTCATTAAATCAATCTGTTGTGTGTTGTTGTCCTCTGCCTTACCAACTTCAATTACTTCTTTGGATGTTGTAGTTTTAAGAAACAAGTACAACCAAACTTCCGATTTCATTAATAACACTTAAACATGTCACTTAATTACAATAATTAAATTACAAGCTTCATACCATTACAATCGACAAGTCCAATCTTACCAATGAAAATTACTGTTAGTACTCCAAAGTACAACTAGTCCTACGATAAGTTTAGCTACTCCCAATCGACAGGAATTAAACAATAATTCACACGAACAACTGAACAAAAAGATCAAGCGACTGTGTATTTGGTTCAAATTTAGTTCAACGTACGACCACTTCTTTGGAACAAATTACAAACGACAAGAGGGGTGAAGTAAACAAAGTACACAATGTAATTTCAGAATACAACCAAATTTCACAAAGTTACAAAGTACAATTTACAGAGAAACTACTCCTAAATTATAGAAGAACTCCTAAGTCTAAAATCGAAGTGTTGTTCAGTTGTTCATATCCCTCCTTCCAAAATCCATGACTTTTATATCTATATCTTCTCCCTTGTTTTGTGGCCCATGATCACATGACTCTGCATCTGCAACTGCCCTTACCTCAAATGCTTCTATAACTCCCTCCTTACTCAAAGGATTGGAAACTCCTCCAAATATTTAACTCTGCCTGTCGAGCTACTCTCTCTTATGATGGCACGTGTCCCTAAACCCTTTGAACGTTTGATCGACAGAGAGAAGCCCTTACTCTGTACTTGATCACTTTTGCAATAACCCACCAAGTCCATGACTTAGTGTAGTAACTGCTCCATCACTTGGATCACTTGCTGCATTTCAGCCATTCTTATGATGCCATCTGTCCATTTCACTAATAAAATACTCTCAATTAAGTCAAAGTGCCACTTGTCATCATCTGGTTCATCCACTTGTTGACAGGAATCTAACACAAATTGGTGCAACCAATGGCCACCTTATTTAATTTTAATTTAACTATGGGTGACACATGCGAAGCATGTGCAATTCGGATAAGTAAGCATAAAAACAAATAATAAAGAAATTAAGAGTGTTCTTAATAAAACCCAAGGTCTTGGGTTCAAATCTTGCTGCCTATGACTAATATTTTTTGATTTTAGGATAGAAAATTTGTCACATGGTAGAAGAAGCCACCACACTTATGGAAACCAAATCAGTGTGCACATATATAGTAGAATAGATAAAATGATTTTAACTTCAATAAACCCCCTTCTTTGGCCTAGGTAAACGTTTGCATAATTAAAATCAAGCAAGCAATAGGCCCAACAATAGCTATAAAAGCTTCACCTCTTCAACTTCAACTTACTTCAGACTACCCTTTTTTGCTTCATAACCTTCATAGCAGCTCTTACACAACTTATAATCCTAAATGGCTCCCAAGAGATCAAAGCCAACTAAAGAAGATGAACCCATTGAAAAAAACTCCTTCGATTTCCAAACTCCATTACGTAGTTGTTTGTAGCCATTTTTTTTGGGGTTCCGATCGACAGGTGGATCAATTGGATTGTGACACGTGGTACAATGAAAGTGAGATTCTTGCCTCAATTAAGAGGACAAGTGGCTTTCAAAGATGGAGCATGTGCATTGAATGGCTCCGATTATGTGACGGGTTATGAAGTCAAGTCATGGACTTGATGGGTGCATTGCACCTTGAACTAGGGGCAAGAAGGTCGATGTGATTTAGCTTTGAAGCAGCCTTTGAAGTAGGGGCAAAATGTTGGATGTATCAAAGAGTTAAAACTGAATCGTTTCCCAATGAAGATCACCCAGAAAGGCAAAAACCCAGAATTGAGAGAATGAATTTTATTATTGAAAGACATTCGAGTTCCTATCCACTACACTAGAGGCAACACTAGGGGCAAATTCAGACCTAATTAGCCTAGTTCCCTACATCATCATATCTACTGGTCAAGTGTAGCAGTCGTTCTATAGCTGGCCTAGAAATTTCACACCCAATCAACATGGACAAGTTATAATGAAAGTAACCCTTGTAAGGCTCGTTGGGCTAAAAATCCGAAAGGGCGACCAAGGCAAAAGTTAGAGTAGAAAAACAAAAAAATAGAAACTCAAAAGAAATAAAAAAAAAAATGAAAAATGAAAAAAAAATAAAAAAATGAAAAATGAAAAAAAAAATGAAAAAATGAAAAGCTCACAAGGTTGAAAACTCGAAAGGGCGGCTTTGGCAAACGTTAGAGCACAAAAGAAGAGTGTCAATACCCGAGTGAACCTTGGCCGGAACTACGATGGCCAATTCCTATCTTGAGGATACGTAGGTAGCTTCATCTTGAAGTTCAGCCCTAATAATTTTTCAACTCATTCATTTCGTCCATGTTTGATTGGATTGTATCTTTAGTCAACTTGGTTGTCCTATCCGTGTTCGATTGGTGTATCTTCGATCTGCTCAGTTCAGTTGGTTCGATTCAACTTGGTTCAGTTCGGTTCGGTTCGGTAGTTCAGTTCAGTCCAATTCCGCTCAGTTTCATTCAGTTCGGATTGGCTTGGTTTGGTTGGCTTGGTTCGGATATCACCATTGATTATCTGGCTTAGGACTATGCACCCCAATGGTTGATTCCATGTTGTTTGGGTAGTGGCCATATGCAAAAATAGGTTTTGATTAATTTGAATGAAGCTGACTAATTTTTCTCGAAAATTGTTCCATTTTTGCAAAAACCAGACCATTGTTTGGATTTTAAAAAGGAAAATTTTCAGTGGTCACAACTTAGCTTAACATGATTTCAAAACAGAAAATGGAATAAGTGTGCTAATCCAACTCTTATGTTGATCAAAACAATTTTACAAAACAATCAAGAAAAAAAATCAAGGCAATGAATTAAGGGCATAGTCGAGTCAGTGATTCTATCTTCCCCCGCTCGAGTCATCTAGTCAATGTATTCATACCGGTCAGGGTATTCATACCATTCAGTGTATATAAGTGTGTTCCTTTCATACCAGTCAGGGTATTCATACCAGTCAGTATATGTAAGTGTGTTGCTTTCATACTAGTCAGTGTATTCATACCAGTCAGTGTATATAAGTGTGTTTGGATTATTTTGCTTCATTTTTCTTTCGTTAAGTTATTCTTTGAGTCAGGTCAGTATGGAATCAATGTCCAATTCAGAGTTCAAAATTCAATCATTCTCAAATTCAATCAAACAAATTGTTTTCAAGCTCAAAGTGATATGCCAGTCACGCTATTGATGTGAAAACAAAGAAAAAAGAGGAACTGATTTTTATTACAGTCAGGGGATGATATCCCCGATTACAGAGACAAAAAAAAAAAAAAGAGGAGTCGAAGTTATGCTTGCCCACTCCAAACAAAAGAAGAAAAAAAAAAACAACCAAACAAACCCATATATACAAAAAAAAAAAAAAAAAAAAAAAAAGAAGAAGAAGAAGAAGAAGAAAAAGAAAAAAACAACAAGCCCAGAAAAAAAGAAGAAAAAAAAAACATAAAGAGAGAGGGATCTCTTGTTTCGTTTCCGGTGACGGCCACACGCCGACTTCACTTACTCGTCTCTCTCACCGAGCTCTTCCTCTTTTTGTCGTCAGAGACCTTCGAGGGCCCTGCCCCAGTGCTTCCGCCGAGAGAGTTGGTCCCCAACCGATTATCAAAGGCGAAGTAAGAAGACACTCCAAATCGGGCCACGGAGGTGGCCTACCCTTTCAGCTCCTTGTTCTCGACCTTCAGTGCACAAATCTCTGCCCGTGCATCTTTGTACATGCGCTGGAGCAGGGAGAGTTGTGCGTTGACCTAGTGTACTTCACTCGTCCTGGTTTGCAATCGGTGAGACAAGTTAGTGACCGCCGCCACCGTCTCCATGCAGGACCTCAATGTAAAGTGGTTGGCTTCTATGTCGAATTCAGCAGCCATTATTTGCTCAATCGACAACACAGGAAGGTCAGGAAGAGGAATGACAGGAAGAGTGGGAGTAGGGGCACTCGGCCCCGAACCAGAAGAGTTTATGGGATCGTTCAGGTCCGGAAACAGAGTGAGAGAACGGGACGAGGAAGCCATGGATGTGTGGTGAGAGGTGTAAAGAAAAAGAGACTCAGAGAAAAATAGCAGAGAGCAGACTGAGAGCAGACTGAGTTTTGGGTAGCCTTTCTCCTCTGCTCAGTCTCTCTTTGTTCTGTCAGAACTCTCTCGACGAAGAAGGGGATAGGAGAGTGATGACAAAGAAGAGGATGGGAGAGTGATGAAGAAGAAATAGAAGAGAATGAAGAAGAAGAAGCAGACGAGTGTGATTAAAAAGAAGGTTGAAGAGAAGAGGCTGCAGAGAAAAAGACAACGAGGGAGAGATAGCCGAGGCGAGCGTCATTCGAGGCCTGCTTTTGTTGGCCAGTGACGCAAAAGTAGGCCGCGTGTCAGATACGGTTATCAAAAAAGAGAGAGACGCGGAAGAGTTGTGTATGCAGATATGTATATATATTGTATAGCTATGTAATATAGATATTTGTTTGAACATTTGGTCACAAGAGTGGCTTGGGTTCAGTGGTGTGGCTCAGTGGTTGAAGGCTGAAAGGCTAAGCCCGAGGTCAGGGGTTCGAACCCCACATCGAGTGTTTCTTTGTTTTGTTTTTTTTTTGGTTTTATGTATATATGTATTGTATACCTATATATATATTTGTTTGGATTGTTTCTGTTGCGAGAGTGGCTTAAGTTTAGTGGTTTGGCCCAGTGGTTAAAGAGTGAGAGGCTGAGCCTGAGGTCAGGGGTTCGAACCCCACATCGAGTGTTTCTTTGTTTTGTTTTGATTTTTGTGTATATGTCTCGTATAAGTATATATATATATATATATTTGTTTGCATATCTTGTCACAAGAGTGGCGTGGCTCAGTGGTTGAGGACTCAGAGGACAAGTTTGAGATCGGAGGGTCGAAACCCCATGTCCATGCATTTTGTGTTTTTTCTTTCTTTTTGCGTGTTTGGAGTACGTGTGCTAATGTCAGCAAACGGAATATGCCTTCTCAGTAACGGCATCTTCCCGTTGACGGCTGTGAGCGGAATATTCCTCACCTGTGTATATCTCCGTATATGTGTGTATATAGGTCCATATATGTCTGTGTCATATATACCTGTATATATCTGTGCATATATACCGTATATATCTGTGTATATCTCTGCATATTGTGCATCTATCACACTATAAAGCACCTGCCGCACAATTTCAATTCCATCACACTGTCTTGTGCAATTTCAATTTAATCGCGTTATCTTGCGCATCGAACTATCTTGTGCACTCCCAGGGTCTAGGAGACCTTAAATCCTCTAGAGGTGTAATTCCTTTGGTGTTTGTCGTGCCCGAACGACTCCAGGCGGTCTGGTATAGCCACCTGCCTGTGTTTGCAATGAGTTCCTAAGAGACCAACTGCGACGGTTGAAACTAGGGTTCGAATGGCGATGCCTAGAACGCAAAAGGTTTGGAATTTCTGAGACTAAAGTCTGGTTTAAATACCCAGGGGTGTATCCCCGGCTTGAAATCTGTATGGCAGCCCCATAGGTTGAGGTAGCGTGTATGCGCCTCAATTCTGGATACTGAACCAACCTAGTCTGTCACCCCGTTAGAGAATAGGGAAAGTTGTGACCAGGAAGAAAAGCGACATCCGTAGTTGCTACATGTAGAGGTTACCCTAAGGGCCATTGAAATGTGAGTTAAAGGTAAGTGTTCGAAGAACACGAAGAACACAATAAATCTTGGCTGTGTTTGCAATGTGTTCCTAGGAGACCAACTGCGACGGTGGAAACTAGAGTTCGAATGGCGATGCCTAGAACGCAAAAGGTTTGGAATTTCCGAGACTAAAGTCTGGTTTAAATACCCAGGGGTGTATCCCCGGCTTGAAATCTGTATGGCAACCCCATAGGTTGAGGTAGCGTCTATGCACCTCAATTCTGGATACTAAATTAACCTAGTCTGTCACCCAGTTGGAGAATAGGGAAAGTCGTGAGTATGATCAGGAAGAAAAGGGGCATCTGTGGCCCCCTTGTCAACAAGAAATCATTCTACCATTCTTCCACTCGCGTGAGACGCGTTTGGACTTCGAATTTACCTCTGCTCCTTTCACATGAAACGTGTTAGGATGTGACATTTACTTGGTTAAAACCTTTTACCTTTCCATATGAGATACGGTTAGGTATATCTGTTGATTACACCACCTTTGCTCCTTTCATGAGAACCTGGTAAAAATCTTTCCCCCTTTCCGTATGAGATACGGTTAGGAAGGTTTGTTAGTTCACCACTTCTCCTCTCGCGTGTGACGCGTTAGGATTGCAAATTGGTTAAAAACAACAGGTGCACCTGTCTGTTTACACCACCACTTCTCCTCTCGCGTGTGACACGTTAGGATCGAAAATCGGTTAAAAATAGCAGGTGCGCCTGTTTGTTCACACCACCCAATCGGTTAAAAACAGCAGGTGCGCCTGTCTGTTCACACCACCCAATCGGTTAAAAAAAGCAGGTGTGCCTGTCTGTTCACACCACCCAAATCGGTTAAAAACAGTAGGTGCGCTTGTCTGTTCACACCACACAAATCGGTTAAAAATAGCAGGTGCGCCTGTCTGTTTACACCACCCTTCCTCCTCTCGCGTAAGACGCGTTTGGATTGCAAATCGGTTAAAAACAGCAGGTGAGCCTGTCTGTTTACACCACCCTTCCTCCTCTCGCGTGAGACGCGTTTGGATTGCAAATCGGTTAAAAACAGTAGGTGAGCCTGTCTGCTTACACCACCCTTCCTTCTCTCGCGTAAGACGCATTTGGATTGCAAATCGGTTAAAAACAACAGGTGTGCCTGTCTGTTTACACCACCCCTTCTCCTCTCGCGTGAGACGCATTTGGATTGCCAATTGGTTAAAAACAACAGGTGCGCCTGTCTGTTTACACCACCCCATCTTCTCTCGCGTGAGACACATTTGGATTGCAAATCGGTTAAAAACAGCAGGTGCGCCTGTCTATTTACACCACCCTTTCTCCTCTCGCTTGAGACGCGTTTGGATTGCAAATCGGTTAAAAACAGCAGGAGAGCCTATCTGTTTACACCACCTCTCCTCCTTTCGCATGAGACGCGTTTGGATTGCAAATCGGTTAAAAACAGCAGGTGCGCCTGTCTGTTTACACCACCCCTCCTCCTCTCACGTGAGACTCGTTTAGATTGCAAATCGATTAAAAACATCAGGTGCGCCTGTCTGTTTACGCCACCCCTTCTCCTCTCGCGTGAGACGCGTTTGGATTGCAAATCGGTTAAAAACAACAGGTGCGCCTGTCTATTTACACCACCCCTTCTCCTCTCGCGTGAGACGCGTTTGGATTGCAAATCAGTGAAAAACAACAGGTGCGCCTGTCTATTTACACCACCCTTCCTTCTCTCGCCTGAGACGCGTTTGGATTGCAAATCAGTTAAAAACAGCATGTGAGCCTGTGTGTTTACACCACCCCTTCTCCTCTTGCGTGAGACGCGTTTGGATTGCAAATCGGTGAAAAACAACAGGTGTGCCTGTCTGTTTACACCACCCCTCCTTCTCTCACATGAGATGCGTTTGGATTGCAAATCAGTTAAAAACAGCAGGTGAGCCTGTCTGTTTACACCACCCTTCCTCCTCTCGCGTGAGACGCGTTTGGATTGCAAATCGATTAAAAACAGCAGGTGTGCCTGTCTGTTCACACCACTCCTCCTCTTCTCGCGTAAGACACATTGGGATTGTTTTGTTCACACCATCATTCTTCCTCTCGCGTGATACGCGTTTGGATTTCCTACCATCGTTCCTTCTCTCGCGTGAGAGGTGTTTGGATTTCACCACCGTTCCTCCTCTCGTGTGAGACGCGTCAGCATTGTTTGTTCATAACCATCTTTCTTCCTTTCGCGTGAGACACATCAGGTTGTTGATTTACTCGGCTTCGCGTAGCATATAAGTCCAATTCTCAAAATCTTCCTGTATATCATTTACATCTTGCCCCTGAACTACACTGGTTTGATTCCTTGCAAAGGGATACGTAGGCAACCTTCGGGAGGTAGAAACGCTTCAAGATTCATCAAAACATCATGAATTGACGTATGATGACCCTTTACACAATGGACTCGGCATAACCTCCGGCCAAACCCAAGCAATATGCTTCATTTTCTTTAAGTAGATTGATTCATTTTAAGCTAAATTCATTACTCTTTGCCATTCTTTAACCCACTTGTCCAAGGTGATTGTTACGTCCACTAAAGATTACGTCCACTAAGTGAGAAATATGTCAAACGGGAAATGATTCTCAACATGAAAAAGAGACTATGCCGTTGACAATGAACCTTCGTAGAGATTAAGCCATTAAGCATGGATCTATAGTTCATGTCTTGAATAACTGTCAACCAATTGAAACAACTCTCAAATGAAAGAAATGAACGGTAAGTTGATTATTAAAATGAGGTTCTTAAACATGAAAATTAGTTAAAGAAAAGCCAAGAACAATATTCAATAAGCTCTGTGTAGACACCCCATTTTGACCGGCCCTAATACTTGGGCGCTTTGTTTTAAATATCCCATGATAAAAATTGGAATATGTCATTTTGTGAATTTCTCAGCAGAAAAATCAAATTGAAGCTTTAATCCCAAACCTCACCCATTTTTGCCAAATTATTTTATCACTAAAATATTTTATTAATTTGAAGCATTTTATAATTTCTTATGTGTTTGTACATATTTTAAGTGTTTTGATATAAATTAAAAAAAATAAGAAGAAAATAGAAAATAATAAAACAAAATAAAAAAAAAAGAGAGGTCAGTATTTGTTTTTAATTTTTGGGTGAAGAAAAAGAAAAGATGCTAAAGAAAAGATGCTGAGAACATTTGGTGGAAGATAGATGATTATGTTTTTTGTGCTGGGGTAGAAGGAATAAAGAAAGGGGGGCTCAAACAAAATAATTGGTGTGTTGAAATCAGGGGAGTTGATGTGTGGGTGGAGGATTTTTTATGTAGAGATAATATAATGAGTAGGTGCAGGGGGTGGTGACAAAGGTGGTGGAAAATAATTTGTTTAAAGAAAAAGATAGAGTGAGTGATCTGGGCACTATGAAAAAAACATCATCATACATGATCTTCAATCTCATCTTTATCCAGGGTGGAGCATGGATCTGAAATAAAAAAAACATATATTGCTCTCTTATCTCTGGGCTGGGGGGATGAGCAAAGAGGAGAGGGATACACACGGCACACACCCACACCCACACCCACACCCACACACTCTCTCGACAACTCACTCTCACTCCTCTCTGGCGAGGGGAGGTTGATCAAATGGTTTTGTTTTGAGGAGCTACACACTACCACACACAACACACATCACACACACACACGGCACACACAGATAGCAGCACACACACAGAGATTTCGGGAGAGAGAAGGAACAAAGCCATGAAGAAGAAAAAAAAAGAAAACAAAAGAGAAGCCTGAGACACACGGCACACACAGCACACACATGAGCACAGGCACAACTGGTCACTCTCTCTCTCGGCAAACACCGAACAGGATTCATATCTCTCTCTCTCTGCTCTAATGATGAGTAATCAAACATGGCAAAGCAGGGAACTCAAACTTGAAAGCCTTGCGGTTTAGATGCAAAAACGAGATTGCTGAGAATGTTGTGATAGATCCTGCCTTCACAGCTAGCAACTCCTTTGTGAGCCTTTCGACTGGTGATGTAAATATGCAGCCTGATCTGCAGAGGACTTACCAAGTTGTGGTGGCTGCAACTCATGATATGGGCATTGGGAAGGACGGGAAGTTACCATGGAGAGAACAAGGACTTGCCTACCTCAGTTCAATGGATGCAGCCGTTAATTCGTGGCAATGAGAAGTTTGAGTGGCCGAACTTTGCCAAAACTGATTCGGGTTTCTTCCATTGATGATCCAGCACTATCAACTTTTTGTGAACCAGTAGAGAAGACAAATTCAAACCACTCCTTCACAGCAGGACTTGCTCATAGTGTCGGGCTTAGGTGAGGCTTCCATTGAGGATGAGTACATGGGCTGACAAGCCTGTTGGATTGAAGACACATGGATCTTTGTTAGTTGATGAGTGGTCGGGGGTTTTAAAACTTTTATTTTGATTTTGAGTGTTTTGTGAAGTTTTATTTTATTTTATTATTATTCTCTCCTCTCTCCCTCATTTGGATTTGTAATATTAAAGTGTTGTAATAATTCCCCACCCTGCTTCTTTCTATCCCATTCTTTAATTGCTTTCCCTAACTGTACATATGTATATATCTGACATGCCATGCGTATCCATGCTTTACATCTATGTTTCATGCATCTTGATTCGGCTAAATTTACATTTGTGAATTTAATCAATTCCTATGTGAATATGTGCGCTACCTAACGTTCTTGAGATGATTCACACGTCATATCTTAGAAGCCGAATCTTTAGCTACATATCATGAGTGAATTGCATTAGGAATTTGTATATAAGATCATGTATGTTTTACTGTCTTTGTTTTGTAGCTGTTCGAGGGACGTCGGTAAATCTGTAAGTTTTTATGCTTTAGCATCCCATTTGTGTGTGTTTTTCTTACTATGTGTTAGCATTCTACCATGAGACTACTTGCTTACTTGATATAATTGTATGAATGCCTGTGGATGAAGGCTTGTTACTCAAATTGGAATAATTCAACGATTGTACGTTTTAAACCCACTTTGTAGTGGCAAATTCATAAACTTTTAGCCCACTTTGTCAAGTGGCAAATTTAAACCCCTTTCGACAAACAAACATGAAATTGAATTCTTCCAATTTGAGAAAACTAGTCTATAACTGTATGCTTCACATAGTAAATTTTAGGATTTACTAAATAATCAAAACATGAACATATAAAGAAAATAAAATTCATATCATGGTTTAGTAGAAGCCGATCTTTGATCGGGTGAACGGGGGTGCTCATTGTTGACCTTCCCTTCTCATACCTAAGGTTCCAAGCCAAGCATCCTTGGTTACGACAAACAGTGTCCTTGGCATAAGTCATTGGTTTCCTAATTTCCCAAAATATTAGATGGCGACTCTGAGATCTGATGACGCAGTCCATTGTTGAAAAAATTGCAATAAAATGGATTTTTAATAAAAGTTGCCAAATCTGGACTCTCATCTATGTTTCACATGGCACTCGTGGGACTAGATCAAAGAGATCTCGAGGGTCCGAATTATTTAACACGCACGGGTACCCCCGGGCATGTTATACTCTGTACGCAAATTTATGAGACAACAAGCAAACTAATTAAAGCATGAATTAATTAAACAACCTAGGACAACCCTAAAACAGCCTTTAATGGGTGAAAAATAGTGGCTCAAAGTGCATGAAAAGAGCCTAAAAAGCTAAACAACAAAGAAGGAAAACAAGGCTAGTAAGTAAGAACAAGGAGGGATGGCTAACCCCTCTGCTTTTGAAACCTCAAAGCATGATTTTTAGCCTCTTTTTAACTCTGAAAATCAATTTAGAAAGCAAAGAAAAAGAGTGGAAAAGCAAGGGTTTGAGCTATAGGTGAAGGTGTAAGAAAGAGTGTTAACTCTCTCTACCCTTTGGTAGCTCTCCAAACCCAAGCTTAGATACTTGAAAGAGAATCAAAACTACACAAAAATACAAGAACTTGATAGTAAATGAAAGAAATGAAAGCAAGAGAGAAAATAGCAAGCTTATACCTCTTGACAAAGGTCGCTCCAAACACACTTTCAAGCTTGAATTGTAATGCTCAAGGCTCAACTAAGGTTCCTAGGCTAAGGTGTGAAGGTGTATGGATATAGGTTCAAGGTGGTAGGCTTGCTCAAAGGTTGCTTGTTCAAGAAGAAAGAGATCTCAAGAAGGTGTATAAGCTTTTTAGAAATTCTTTAACCCTCAAAACAGTGATACAACTTCGTTTTTATCGAATTTGAGCAAGAGGGGTCATAAATATCTGCAAAAATGGACAGCTAGCGGGCTCCCACCCAGAACAGTTTTTCTCGCTACTAAGGCACGACCGGCCATCAATAGCCACAATCGGCCCTCAATGAGGCACGGCCGGGCCTTAATGTGATCCCCTGTTTTTTTACTTCAGACTCAGCACAGGGTGGTATCATGTGTAAAAATGGATTTCTAGGGTATAATCAGTGGGAATATGAAAGGTTTGGGATTGTTTTGGAGCTTAAACATACCCCCTTCGTTGAGACCTCGAACAACGCACAATACCACTTTCATCATCGAGTGTACCGGGCAAAGCGCTCGAGCCTTGCGCACGGTCAAAAATGGAGTGTCTATAGTAGACAACAACCACTTTTTAGTGGCGACAATCATCTCCTTACCATTTTAAGCCAATAATATGTCATCCAGATACAATGACAATATCAGAAAAATGTGTTTGGACCACTTGACATACACATAGTGATCTTCATCGTTCATCGTAAACCCATTTGAAACAATGGCTCGATGAAATCTCAGATTCCACTGTATGGATCATTGCTTTAAGCCATAAATAGATCGTTAAAGCTTACAAACTTTGTGCTTCTGACCTACTGCCACAAAGCCTTCTGGTCGATCCATATAGATCTCTTCATCCATTTCTCCATTGAGAAATGTAGTGTTAATGTCCATCTGATATAGCTTTAAGTCCAACTGAGCTACTATGGCTAGAATTAGGCGAATAGAGGCAAACCTCACAACTGGTGAAAAAGTTTCCTCATAGTCCACACCCTCTAATTGGGTGTAGCCTTTCGCCACTAGGCGAGCCTTATACCTTTCTATAGAACCATCCGCCTTGCGCTTGATTTTGAGAACTCACTTGTTCCCAATAGTCTTGCACCCTAGAGGCAATTCAACCAAGTCCCAGACATGATTTTTCTTCATAGACTCTATTTCTTCATCCATTGCAACACTCTATTCTTTATTAACAGGGGATGGGAGAGCCTCATTGAGATTCTTAGGCTCTATCTCATCACTAAGAGCAATCATGAATGCTTCCCCTTCAATCTCAAAATGACGACTGTCACAACCCAAACCTGCCCCTATAGGTTTAGTATCATAACTGGCCAGTAATCCTTGGATTACCAAAGGCCCCTGATCAAGAAATCATAAAATGTAAGGGGTTGTGGAAGCAAATATATAAAATACATTGTCTATAGACCTATGCTAACGTACATGGGACAGAAATTTGAAACTTGAATATATATATATATATATATATATATATATGACGTCGAGGTTTCATAAGTCAAGCATTATCACACAGATATTAACAAGAGAGGCTTAGCCCTGTATACATATATCCAAAAAAAAATAAAACAAATCTTGACTTCTTCTAACAGGAACCTCCACGGGAGGCACAAAGGCTGGCTCACAAAACTCAACTCTAGGCCATCAACTCTGGGCCTGGTCACGTGCCTGATCACCTACATACATAATATAAATAGAGTGAGTGGGAGCCCAGTGAATAACAACAGAGTAAAGTGGTTAAATGAATGATGTCCCATATCAGATTTAGAAAACCAAACTCTATTTCAGAAACAGGTTCATAATCATATTCTTATTCAAATCTTATACAGAAATCAGAGTTCATCTTAATTATACATGGTACATCCATTAGCGCTGACAAATCAAATACAGAGCATATAGGGTCATGCTTGCCAATTTCAATAAGGAACCTCCGGTATCGGGAACATATTACATACATAAGCCATGGTATTGTTACCGCTGGGCGAGGGCCATGAAACCACGGTATTATTAGCCCCGGGCAAGGGCCATAAGACCACGGTATTCTTACCCCCAGGCAAGGGCCATGTGCTCATAAACCACGGTATTGTTACTCCCGGGCAAGGGCCTTGTGCTAAGGATGCCACGAGTACTTGTCAGAAATAGGACAATCATTCATTGTATAGAATATAACATTTCATAAAAACAGATCTTATTTCATCATATAAAGTTGAACATAGCTTTACTAAGTTATTACTCACAGATGGCTCCAAAGCAAACAGACAGAATAGACAAATTAGCTAACTTGCGGCGAGTAACCTACACAGATTCAGAACGAATACGTACTGAATTACACACCCAGAATCAATAACTTAATTCTTTCTTATCGTGGTGTGTTTCTACTTCTTATCCTCATTAATATGTCTTAACTATGGCCTTGGAATGCCTAGGATACAACATGGATGCCAAAATGCACTTTGAAACACTTAACAAAATTTGCTAAAAAAAGGGCTTCGTTCGAGTGCAACTTCCTTCGCTCGAGCGGAGGCTCAAAAATGTGAGTGGTCGCTCGAGCGGTCTGTAAACTCTACAAAAGTACTAGCTGCTTGATTTTTCCGCTTGACATACGCTCGATGATCACACGAGTGTGAGTGAGGCCTTCGCTCGAGCGCAACTCTTGTTACTTGAGCGGTCTGCGAAAATTGTAAACTTCTGGGAGCATGCATTTTCCGCTCGAGCCAACTTTTGGTCACTCGAGCGAGAGTGCCAAAGACAGAGTGGTCGCTGGAGCACAGGTTCGAGTAGAGAGTAGAATTCTGGAATTTCCATATTGCACTCCCAAGTTCAAAACTCGAATTCAAAGCTTAAAATGCAACCTTTATGCCCCAAAACTTAAGCAAACATGTCTAAACTTTGAAAACATTAAGAATTCAAGGTCATTTCATGAAATTAAGGCCCAAAAGCATGTCATTTGCTCAAAATCAAACTTGAATTGTTTGTATGTAGAACATGCATGAGTTGTTATGAATTCAACCTTCCAAAACATGATCGAGCAAGATAAAATGGCATGAAACTTGATGAATTCTCAAAACAAAGGTAAGATAGACACATGCATGAGAGACTTCTTGAAATTAAACTCAAATTGTGATGAAATTAGACATGCATGCATGGTATGATCTATACTCCTTCATTCTAGCTCAATTTTAACTTAATTATCTTGTATTCATGAACTCACCAACTCAAAAGCAAGACTAAAGGCTTTAATTCTTACCTTATACCTTGGATTCACAAGTGTAGAGGCTTAAATTTCTAAACTCTCTTTAATTCTCCAACAATTCCTAGCAATTCACCCCTTCTCCCTTGTTGAACTCACTCTTACTCTTGGTCTCTCACTCTCACACGTTTGTATCTCAAGAAGGATGAAATGAGAGTGTGAAATGTATACAAGGGTCCACTAGTGCCTTATTTAGACTTGGATTAAGGAATTCATTAATTAGGCTTAATTGAGCATTAATTATTCTAATTATTTCGTTCCGAATCGAATTTTAATTAAACCTGCCATAATGTTCTAAAAATTCCAACTAACACATAGTTCAAGTCAATTTCGTGATCGGATGCCGATGAGGCCATCAATTTGCAGAACAAAACAAAAACACAAACAAATATTCCTACAACAGACAGATATAAACACAAATAATGCAATGCACATTGAATTAACTCAGGGTTTCATCTTAATTACTTATTAGGTCTACTTAATCATGGCTTAATCATAGTTTAACAGTTAATCATGGGTCGGGGTTATTACAACGACGGGGTATAGCTCCACGTTTGCTTCTACGTAGTTGAGAGTCTTGAGAATCCTCATCCATTAGATCTAATCCATGGGCAAGTAAATCGCTCCCACTGTCCCTATGAGCTTGAGGGATTATTTCCTCATTCTCTACTAGGCTACTAGTTGTGCCTCCAAGTAGGTCCTCCATCTCATAGAGCTCTACATCTCTAGTTACCTTACCTCTGCTTGGGAAATCCTCCTCTAGGAAATCTATGTCACAAGACTCAATTTCAATCACACTTCCATCCGGCTACTCCCCAATAAACACATAGCCCTTAGAATGCTCACTATAGAGAATGAAAATACACTTCTTTCCTCTAGGACCCAACTTCGCAAACTTATGAGAAGCGTTGTATATGTAAGCTACCGAACCCCAAGGCCGCAAATTGCCCATATTAGGCTTTTCGCCAGTCCACATCTCATATGGGGTAGAAGGAACTGATTTGGAGGGCACATAGTTAAGGATGTAGGCAGCAGCCAACAAAGCATCTCCCCAATAAGAAATAAGAAGATTAGCTTGCGCCATCATAGATCTAACCATGTCAGGCAATGTGCGATTCCTTCTCTCCACTACACCATTTTGCTGCGGAGTCCCAGGAATTGTTAATTGCCTGATAATCCATTTTTTTCTCACAGAACACTTTAAATTGCTCAGATAGATACTTGCATCCCCGGTCAGTCCTCAGAGCCTTAATGCTCTTGTCTAATTGATTTTCAACCTCATTAACATACCATCTAAAGCAATCCAATGCTTCTGACTTGTGAGAAATCAAATAGACATGGCCAAAACGCATGCAGTCATCTATAAATGTGATAAAACAAGGTGCTCCATGCCTTGCCCTCACATTCATTGGTCCATATATATCAGAATGAATAAGCTGTAATGGGACAGATGACCTTTTAGCTTTCTCAATTGGTTTCCTTATTGCCTTTCCAGCAAGACAGTGCTCATAAATAGGCAAAGTGACTCTAACGAGTGGGCCTAAAAGGCCTTCTCTAGCCAATCTTGTCATCATGTCTTGCCCTATGCGGCCCAATTTTGCATGCCATCTCATAGAATCATTATCACAAATAGATGCAATATAAGAAACAAAACCATTGGCATTTTTATTAAAACTAGAATCATCCACATCCAAAACTAAGAAACCATCTAAAAGATAACCAAAACCATAAAAAATTGTTTCCAAATAAATACTAACACCATTATTCTCAAAACAAAAGCTAAAACCAAGGCTCATCATGCTAATAACTGAAACTAAGTTTCACCGAATATCTGGAGCATAAAGAACATCATGAAGATACAAGGTACGCCCTCGTCGCATTTCCAACTTGTGCATGCCAATGCCAAGCACCTCCACACTAGACTCATTTCCCATGTAAACTTTTCTACTCTCAGCAGGTACTTGCTGATACTCAATGAACCCTACTCTGTTCCTTGCGATGTGGTCTATTGCTCCTGAGTCTACAACCCAAAAATGAGGAGAATGTGCAATTAATGCTTGACTAGAAACAAAGCATTGGATGCGATAAATTAAGTAAGAGAGTACCTTCTTCTGCTCAGGGCAATCCTGAGCAAAGTGTCCTTCTTTGTTACAGTTAAAGCATGTCAGTTTAGCCTTTGCCTTCATGCCACCTCTCTTAACCCTACGCTTGAAATTTCTAGCGCCATTGGGCTTTAACGCAGCTGCTGCTTTGCTTTTTAGAAGCGCTCTTAGCTTTTCCACGCTTGAATTGAGAAGTCCTATGTGAGCTTGACTCAATCACCATAGCAGAACCATCAGACTTAGCCGTCTTTAGGCTCTCAGCCTCTAGCCCCAAATGACGCAATATGTCCTCGAATGTTTCCATACTCTCATTATGCATCGTGTCATGCTTCTTCTGCTCCCAAGAATTTGGCAAAGAGCAAGTCACAGATTGTACTTGTTTCTCTTGAGTCAAATTGTGCCCAGCGGCAGCAAGCTCACGTATCACGGCTGACATGACCCTCAAATGCTACTTTATAGAGTGATGCACCTTTTTCTAATAAGAGTCAAACTTCATAGTTAGCTCACGTAGCTTTGCCAAAGAGGTGACACTAAACTTTTGCTTGAGAGCTTCACACATCTCAAATGTAGTCAGGCAATGCTCAAACTCACTAATCAAGTCGTCGTGCATGCTGCTCAACATGGTAAAGCGCGCACACCGATCTTTGTTACTCCAAGTCTGATGGACTTCAAGATCATGACGATGTTGAGCTGCATTACCCTGCTCAGGCTCAACCATCACCTGTTCAAGTGTGTTCAAAATCTGCCTCATTGAGGAGGTATTGGATCTTACGGCGCCATATGTCATAGTTATCGCCATCCAATTTCTCTCCCTTAATTAAGTCTGCCACCACTGTCTTAGCTGTCATTTCTATATACCGAGTAAAGAAAGAACAAATGCGCAGGGGATATTAATAATAGCAACACAAAATTATTTTGCAGCAAAAGAATCTAAATTAAATAATGATAATATTACACACGTCTCAAGATCGAAAATTTGCTATGCTCGTAATCATTTCTTGCACCTCTAGTGACAATTATCAAAACCTAATTTAATCCCATGCGCAAAAAACAACCTCCCACTACTTATGGCATGTACAAAGTATGATAATTAGTTTAATTCCATACAATAGTATCTTAATGTAAATTAACAATCAACTCATGCTATTTTTCATTTAATAATGAAATTTAAATAAATAAATAAATAAAAACTAATCATGCTTCTCTAATCACAACATATTACAAACTCTAGGCAAAACAACAACATGCTATGTTTAATGTTTACATTATGCCATAACAAAAAGTATATCACTTCTGAAATTTTCTAAAATTTTAAATAATTAATAAACACACATAAAATCAGAATTAAATATTCCAAAATCTGAGAAAATACAACAATCATATCAGTAAATAGTAAACCATTACTGTAGTCTACAATAAAAATTTCAGTCTCGAAACTTAGTCATGCAACACCAAGAGCATTTTAAAGCAGAAATAATGAATTATTATCTCAGAAAAAATATTTTTTATTTTCATAAAATTTTGAAAATTTTACAGTAGATAAAAAATTTAATTCTAAGTCCAATAGTACCAACCACACTTAAAACAAAGCTATAACAAATTACTTATGACTAGCTAAAGCATTTCAGAATTTAAAAAAAAAAAAAAAAAAAAAAAAAAAAAAAAAACCAGAGCCTTAGCATCCATCAGCCAAGCCGGCACTGAAAGCAGCGTAGCTCGACTCGGCGCAATGCACGGCACTCGTGTGGTAGTGCGGACGATGCGCGCGTGGGCAACACGTGGCGGGCAGGTGGGACTCGTAGCAAGCGCTGGCGGCGTCAGCTGGAGTGTGAGGCACATGCGCTGCCTTTCGGGGTGATTTCTGGTCTAATTTTGGTTCTTTCGAACTCGATTTTCTAAAATAAAAATAATGGTGGTCTTAAAAATAACATTTAATAAACACAAATGATGAGGTGTATTACACTCTCTCTCTAATGAGAGTGGAAGTGCAAAAACTCTACACTTCATCTTCTTCCTTAAGCCACCAAAAAACTCAAAATGAACCCAAATTAGGGTTTGATTTTTCTTATCAACCATAAGTCCAAATCTAACAAAGACTATATGGTTTCGAAGGTCTCGAAACAAGGATTCTAAATATGTAAGATTTGTAGATTGAAATTAAAGCATGTAAAACCATCATGCAAGTAAATTTTCGGGAATATAAAATGGGTCTCCATTTTTCTTGAAATCTAACTGTTGGATTTTTATGAACTTTGCAGATATGTTTTATATGAAATGTACTATAACATATATAAATTTCAGGTTAATCGAAGAAAGTTTGAAAAAATATTAATTTTCATGTATATATCACGTATATATAATTATATACATATTTTAATGCATAAAAATAAGCATGAAAAATACCCTATAAGTGGCTCTGATACCAATGTAAGATATGGATAATGCAACAGGTAAAAAAATTCAAACCATACCTTATGTGATAGAATTAGAAACGAAGAACCTTGTGGGCAAATCACGTGCTTCACAACCACGAACTAAGAACACCCAGCAATGAAGTGATACCACAATATGAGGATCACCCACTCTAGTCACAGTGCATAGGCTTGATCATTATTCTAATGGGAGAGAGTTAGAGAGAGAGCATGAAAAAAATTCATTCGTTATTTGATTCATCCCACATCCCATATATCGTATCTGATATATAGGCCAAATTCTAACCATCTATCCATATCTCTTGATAAGATATGATAGATATAGAAACTGATAGTGGGTTATCCAAATTGGATAGTCATGAAATTTCAAATTCAAATTACATGGGTAATTTGAATGGGTCATGGGTCATACCACATGGGCGCCCAAATCCGGGTCCAATACGCGGCCCAATTTTGAACACCAACCAACTGAGGAATTGGGCTCTAGGGGGAGCCACATTGCCTCATATCAATTTAGGAATAAGCAAACTAGGCCCTTTTTGTTTCTCACATCAATCCCTAGTTACAGCAACAGTAAATTGACCTGAAGGGGATACACTCCATCTAAATGAATCTGGGCATCCCACAATAAGCCTTGGAGGTTCACCTAATAAGCCTAACAATCTTCCCAACTCCTCCTCCTCCCAAGCAAGTAATTGCCTTCTGAATTCAAGCTTTCACTCCCCTGTGTTGTTCCCTGAAATGTCCCTTGATTGCACATATATACTCAGAGTATCTTCCTTATTAATTGATAGTGTATACAACTTGGGGAATTCCTCCTTCAGTATTGGCTCCCTCAATGCTTCATTCTACAACAACCATTGTTGCATTGCTATTGATGCATTCCTTCATTTGCTCTCTCTCTCTCTCTCTTCAACATTTGTTCTAGTCACAACAATCACAATTTTATTGAAGTAATAATATTAATATCCCAATTTTTTTTTGTTTGTACTTGTAACTTAACGTAGTTTGAATTACTTTTGTTAGTGTGATTGAGAATGTATAAAATTTACAAGGCATCGTTTGAGCATTAATGTTGATAGGTTCTATAAAACTAAAAGTTGACTGTTATATATCATTTTTTTTCACCTTCAGGGTATGCGACAAGATTTGTATTAATTGATTCCATAATGGTTATCTTCAAATAAGACAATCAACCACTGGTATTTAAACTTAAAAAAAAAAAAAAAAAAAATTAATGATACATAACATTTCTTAAACTAAAAATAAGATATAATAACACTGATAATGACTTGCTGAATGATCCCACTAAGTGAAATTCCTAACTACGCTAGGGCAGGGTGAGGACTTGGAGGGTAAATATAGAGAAAGGGATTTGGAGGGATATTGTTGGGGTTATTTTGGATATTTTAGAGGTGGGTGTTTGGTTTTTTGGGTGGTACATAGCTAGCAAAGTTCAAGGTGGTGGTGATGGTGGTGGGAGGCTTGTATTTGGTGTGGCAATGACAGTGGTTTAAAACTTTTTTAAGAGTCAAGTTTTGTCAATGGTTGTTAAAAGAGAGAAAACTTACAGTGCCAAAAGCCAATCAAATTTTGAATTCTAATGTGAAAACAAACTTTCTTTTTCTCTCTTCTTTTTCTGTAGAGTGTTTTAGGCTGCGTTCACCGAAATTATAACTGTAAATACAAAAGCAACTTCACACGCACATGAGATGAAAGAAATAGGAAGCATCCAAGGCAACTACCCTTTTATATTTTCCTTGTGAAATGCAGGCACATGAATTGATATATGAGAGTTTTCCTAAGGTGTACTTAAAACTTTGATCCTTCTACAATATATGTCCTCAAAAAGGGTATATTATATGTAAGTTAGACATTTTGTAGTGTTAATATTATAAAGGATTAATTATGCTTTTTTATTTATGTAATTTGATTCAAATTTTAATTTAGTTTCTATAGTTTTAAATTGAATAATTTGGTCCCTACACTTTAGCGTAATTTCAATTTGGTATGTCCATCCAAATTAGAGATTAAAATTAATAATTTTGGAATATTTGTCAATTTTTTAAGATGTACATATGTATAAAATTTGCAGAAATTTAGATAGAATGACCAAATTGAAATAATAAGAATTAAAGTGAAATTCAAGTCAAATTATAGGGTGAAAAGTATAATTACCCTCTCATAAAATATCGTAACTTTAGTCAAACCTAAAAGGGTGACAATTGATTATAATTAAACACTAGTTGAGCCATAATCAAAAAAAAAAAAAATCCGATCATAACCAAAATAATTATAATTAAGTCATAATCAATACCATAATGGGTCATAACCAAACACCATTTCAGAATAATAATAAATTAAAAAAAAAAAATCAGAATATGTTATAACTAAATCAAAACCAACTCTTGTATGGATCAAAATAAAATACAAAAAAGATCGTGACTACAACATTTTTTTTTTTGGGGGGGGAGGGGGGGGGGTCAATTGATAAGAGAATAATTACATTATGAAAAATATTTAGATTATCAAATAGCCCACTAATCTACAATAGTTAAGAAGTCAATAAAACTTAACAATCCTGACCAAGATAACCAAGCCAAATCCAACAACCACTAAGTACAATCCCCATGATAGGGGATGAATAAGCTAATCACCTCAAAGAGTATTAATTTTCTTTTCATGAAAGTTTTTTTTTTTTATTTTTATTTTTTTTTTATTTATTTTTTTTTTTTGAGATCTTATACCACAAATGACGCTAAACACCCATCAAATAAAATGTCTCAATTCAAGTGCAACATATAATGCACATTGTTTCAAGTATGTATCGAATTTCCCTAAAAGTAGCAACTACCAAAGTGGATAAGATGTCCTTAAAAAAATATTTAAACAAATATCTAAAAAAATACACGAAAAATAGTTGGTAGTTCGAATTTGAATTTGTTTGAAAGTTTGAATTTGCACTCGTCGGTCGACCGTTCGGACGACCATTCGGATGATCGGTACAACACTTATCTACTATGATTGTCATCCTTGTCGACTACTGCTTTCACCTTCTTGTCGGACGACCGACCGAACGACCAGCAAGCCAAAATTCGAATGATTTCAAACAAATTCAAATTCGAAGTACTAATGAATGCTGAAAAATAGAATGTATAGATCACAATTGTTTTTAAATAGTTTACATAATAACAAATTTAAAATTCAACTTCGCCACATCTAAGAGTGTAAAAATGGTCCGCGGCCTGTGGGCGGCTTGAAGCCCGCCAGCGGCTCGGAGTGGGCCTGGCCTGTTTAGGCCTGAGCCTAGCCCGAGTCCCTGGACCTGGGCTAACGCCATCATTTTGAAGTCCAGCCCCGCCCGTGGCCCAACCCATCAGTCCCTGGACCTCTTTTTATAGGATTCAATTCTAAACTCGTACCGATGATCCGAATCGTCTACTTTGTAGACATCGCAATAAAGGTTATTCATTCAAAAAATTAACTTCATCGAACAACTATAAACATATGAATAAATAGCATTTTATTTTAGAAAATAAATGGTTTAAGTTTACAATCACACTTGTCATTCATTTTATAAAATAAAATGTTATTTTTTTTTTATATGTTTATAAATATCCGATAAAACTAATTTTTTGGTATGGATGACCTTCATTGCGAAACCTACGAGATAGAAGGTTCGGATCATCAGTACGGGTTTAGAATTAAGCCTCATAAGAAGAGTATGGAAATATATATAAAAATAAGGTATAGAGAGGAGCCTATCTTGAATCTAAGAGGATGAATTGGGTTAATTAAAAATAAACTCCCTTTTAGGAAAAAAAAAAAAAACTTTCCTGAGAAAATTAGATATATGACAAAAACAAGAGCACGAGATTAAGTAATAAACATTTGTGAACATTTGTGAGTGAGTAAATCAAAGGAATAAAATAATAGAGAGTGAAAGAGAATTCTTCCACTGATTGAATTGCTTTCTTACATCACATTACTTGACCCAAGCATTGTGGATTTACAATTCTTTATTTCTTTGTTTAAATCTCTCAACAACCAATCTCAATATCTTAAGGGGTGGTTGTTTGATGAGAATAGGCTATGGAATTGGACTTCATATTTATTAAAATAAGTAGTCCAAACATTTGGTTAAAACAGATAAGTTCGGATTAATAGTTCAGCTGGACTAACAGGCTCATATATGTAAAGCAATTTAATCACATGGGATATGTAGGATAGAAATTGATGGACTCAACTAGCCTTTTAATTAGCTAGTT
Source organism: Camellia japonica (assembly GCA_030407325.1). NCBI lineage: Eukaryota > Viridiplantae > Streptophyta > Magnoliopsida > Ericales > Theaceae > Camellia > Camellia japonica. The sequence continues at coordinate 48,562,183 of JAPPVO010000013.1, read as the reverse complement.
AAATGATGAAATTGATCCAAGTATAAGATTTCTTTCTTTTGTTTTTTTTAAATATATTTTTAAAACATGTTAGATTTTTTTTAAACATGTGTAAATTAATCTCATAATATATAATAGTATTTTCTTCTTTTTATTTTTATTTTTTTTAAGCAAAATCATAAATAGAAATACACTTCTAATGTAGTTCTTAAATATAATTAAAAATGGTCATAGTAAAATAAAATAAAATATATTTCAAATTTAGCATTGTTATTATAAACAATTTGAAATGACAAAATGGACTTTTAAGAAGTTATCATTTTCATAATTTCCTAACTAAACATGAGATTTATTAAAATAGTCATTCTAGACACCTAATTTTCTGACAAAACAAATATGAGATATATATCATTTTCAGTTAAATAGTCTAAGAATGATTTATCCTTACATTGTATTTTTTGTTAGGTCTTGTGGACCTTAACAAGTACTATTCATTAGGTCCTGGGTCTAATGGGGGGTTTGGGGGGCCTCTCTTACCAAATTTTTTGGGGTACTTTGGTAATTTCTTGTTATTTTCATGTTGCCTTAATTTTATACTTATAAATAGATTAAGAGATCCTTTCTGTAAAAGAGTTGTATTTTGTGTGTTTGGTTTGAGTTTTTTTGATTAAGTTTTTTGAAAACTGAATTTTTTATTTTTCGTGTTTTTGTTTTTAGTAAATATTTTTTAAATTTTAAGCATTTATTTTATTTTGTTAGATGTACCTTACTTAGATGTATCTAAAAAATAAAAAATTTGTGACAAAATATTTTTAAAAATTAATAAATACATAAAAATACAAAAATATACTGAATTCCTGTATTTTTTTTTTTTTTTTGGTATTTAGTAAATTTTTAAAAGATTTTTTTCACAAAATTGTACTTTTTATGTGTATTTATGTTAGGTGCGTCTAAAAATTTAAAAAAAAAATTTGCTTAAAATATTAAAAAAATTTCAGTAAAAACAAAAAAACATAGAAAATAATAAAGTAGAATTTTCTGAAAAGTGTTTTTGGTTAGTGATTGTTTTTTTTTTTTTAACTTAGTAAAAATTGCAGTAGCCGTGGACGCAGACGTATTCTACGGTGAACCACGTAAATCTTGTTTGTGCGTAATTTCTTTGACTTATTTTATCTTACTTGTTTGTTATTTTGTGTCTCATTGATCCTGGTTAAGAAGAGATAATTTCTAACAACTGGTGTCAAAGCTTTGGTTTGAATGGAAATGATGGTTGTAGACAAAGAAAAGGTCAAAATCGATAAATTCAACAAATTTCAGATTTTGAAAGATGTAGATTGAAGACTATCTGTATTAGAAAAATCTATATCAACCCCTTTTAGAATCAAAACCAGAAACAATGAAGAATGATGAGTGGAATCTTCTTGATAAACAAGCGTTGGGTGTTATTCAACTAACGTTGTCTCGTAACATTACGTTTAACATATCGAAGGAAAAGACTATAGCGGGTCTTATGGAGACCCTCTCAAACATGTATGAAAAACCCTCTGCCTCAAATAAAGTTTATTTGATGCGTAGATTGTTTAATATGAGGATGACAGGAGGGTGTTTCAGTAGTTGAGCATCTAAACGAATTTAATATAGTGGTGACCCATTTGAGTTCAATACATATCAAGTTTGATGACGAGGTTAGCACTTTGAATCGTACCAAACAAGTGATTTTTGTAGAGGTATAATTTTGACAAATTTTTTAGCAAAAATAAACCACTCAATATTGTACCAGTCAAGTTATTGTTTGACAAATCCAATTCCTTGAGCTCTGTTAAATTCCTAGTTGATTTTGGGATTTCTCCGATCAACCTCAAATTTTTTATTTTATTTTATCAAGAGTTGTTTAAGTTTCCTCAATTGAGTAAAGCTCCATAGTATTGCTATTGGTGCAAATTTATTGTTTGAAAGCTCTAACATTTCAAGATTTGAGAGGTTGTCGATTTTTGACGGGAAAGAACCATTGAACTCATTTTGAAAAAACCGAAGGGCTTTGAGCTTTAGGAGCTTCCCGATGGCTGCTGGGATGTCACCAGTGAAGTTGTTGCCGTTAAGTTTGAGGATATGGAGTTGGGTCAAAAACCGACCAAGAAGTTTAGAGAGAGATCTATATAGCTTGGAACAGTTGTAGAGAACTGTAGGGAATGGTCCAGGGATGAAATTGTCAGGCCCAATTTGGAGGGCAAGCCCACAAAGCACTACTTTGGGCCCCAAACAAAGGCTAAGAAAAGGGCCTCAAAATTATTTTGGCTCTTGTACCTGTCCATTAGAAAAAAATCCCACTTGAATTTTAAAGGTCCAAATTTGTTTTTTAATGGGCAAATTACCTGCAAGTCCTCTTTGTAAGAAGTGTACTCTATTTAATCCCAAACCTTTTGGGTAGACCCAACGGCCCGCGTGCCTTCTTTTTTCTCTTTATCTCTCTTTCTGATAGCAATCGGCGACCATGCCTTCCTTGTTCTCTTTCTCTTTCTGATATATAGTCACCTGTGACTGAGAACCACCATGGATTGGGGTTCACCAGCAACCATCCATCACCGACTTTTTGCTTCACCCTTACTAACAGCGAAAGAAATGAGTTTCCAACAAAGAAGATGAGGAGATCTACATTAGATCCGGCTAGACTAAACCAAAAATAGTTGCTGGAGTACAATTCTCTCTTTATATTTGTCTCCCTTTATTTTATTTTTTTTTTCTACTTTTTTCTCTACTACACACTTCTCTTTTCCTGTTTTAATGGAGAAAATTTTCAAGTTCTGAACAAGTTATTTTCGAGTTTTCGTTACAGGCAATAAAAACTATAAAATTTTTCAATTTTAGTTTTTTTGGTGCTGAAATAAATCATGCTTTAAAAATGCTAAATTTTATAGTTTCATAACATGCTTTAGAACTATAAAATTCTACATTTTCATAACATACTTTTACTATAAAATTTTGTAGTTTTGTAACATGTGTTTTCAATTTGATTAATAAGGATAAATGTTTAATAGAATCATGCTTTGAAACTGTAATAATTTTACAGTTTCAAAGCTTGTTTGTCAGTTTGATCAATATTGGAGATTATTTGCTTAATCTTAAAACATTTGAAAAATAATATATCTTTTTTTTCCATTATTGATCTTTGTTGTTGTTACATTTTTTTTTTCACTTTTAGTTTATCATTATTTTATCATATTTTGCTATGTTTTTTCCATTCTAATTTCTCCATTTATTCTTTTTTTTTTTCCCCACAATATTTTGAACATTCCGATGAATCTCTGATGATATTCTTGACGTCCAACGAACGTTCTAGACATTTTGGCGACTTCCAATGACGTTTAGAACACTCCGGCAGTACTCCGGCAACTTCCCGATGATGTTGAACGTTCCGGTGAGCCTCAAATGACCGTTTGACGAAAATTCGGTGGTAGTAGGATGTAGTAGTGTCTTAAATTTTTTTTTTAAAAATGATTGTTTTGGTAACAATTAAAAATATATAGGACTAATTGGTGCAAGTGTTTTGTTTTGGAACTAAATAGACTTTGAATTTTGTATATGAGACCTACCGGTAAGTGCCCATTTTTTAATAAAAGGCCCAATCTTAATTAGAGATCCGTGAAAAATGGGGCATTCTATTTGAACCCAAAAAATATTTTAGTACGCCCAATTTAAATTTATAAATTTTAATTTCTATTATATCTTAATGTGAATTTACTAATAAGGGCAATTCATATTAAACCCTAAAATAATTTTTTTTTTCTTCTCATGGTACACCCTAATCAATTATTCCTATTCAAATCTCTACATCTTCTCCCCCAAGAGATCAAAGTTAATTTGTCTTCTTCTTCTTCTTCTTCTTCTTCTTCTTCTTCTTCTTTCTCACTCTAAAACTCCAATCCACCTTACCAAAACTCACCATTAACATTAACATCATTGTTTTTTATTATTTTGAAACCCTAAAAAACTTGGGGTGTCAAAACTTGTTTTCCTCCATTGTTTGATTGTTCAAACTTTCTTCTAAGGTTTAGGGTTTCAAAATAATAAAAAACAATGATGTTAATGATAATGGTGAGTTTTGGTAAGGTGGATTGGAGTTTTGGAGTAAGAAAAAGAAGAAGACAAACTAACTTTAATCTCTTAGGGAAGAAGATGTAGAGATTTGAATAAGAATAATGGATTAAGGTGTACCATGAGGAAAAAAAATATTTTAGGATTTAATATGGATTGTCCTTATTAGTAAATTCACGTTAAGATATAATAAAAATTTAAATTTATAAATTTAAATTGGGCGTACTAAGATATTTTTTGGATTCAAATAGAATGCCCCGTGAAAAATAGGCCCACTTGAATTTTGAAGGTCCAAAGTTGTGTCTTTGAAAAAGCCCAATCTGAATTAGAAAAGCCCAAAAAATTGATTACTTTTGAGGCCCAAGTGTAAATAATATAAAACCAAAGTTTTGACTTACCTGGTGGGTTTCCCTCGGTTGTAAGAACTGGGGTAAACTTCCAAGCCCTACAAGTGCTACAAGTAAGAGCAGCACCATATTAAAGTCCAAAGACTATGAAATTGGAGGTGTAATCTATCACAATTTATTTATTTATTTTTATGGAACTATTCATCTGAACTTTTTGAAATTAATTGGGAACTATTATGTTTCTGAACTTTTTTTTTGTATTATTTTTTTCTTTTGTTTTTTTATTTACTAAATTATGATGGAAAATCTCATATCATATTTATAATATAAAATAGGGTTTCAAGTTACAATCTTTGTAATGGGTATGTGTTCATATTTTTACTTAATTAAATATTTGTTTGATGATGATTAGATGATTAGATGATTTTTTTTTTTTTTCCCTGTTACGATGACATGATTTTTATTTTATTTTATTTTATGTTTCATTTTATTGATTATTTATAGTTGAAGATCAACTTAGCATTATGATAATGATATTAATAATTTTTGGTAAACATATCAAATAGGTCATGCTTTCTAAATATATATTTTTAATACCAAAGAAAAAATTATTTGTATATATAATCTTTTCATCGCAAATTTTTTTTTTTCTTTTCTTTTTAATATGTATGAAAGGCTCCATATTTAAGGTTCGCTTTGGATTCCGGAAAAGTCAGAGTCGGCCTTGGTAATTGTAGTAGAGATCACAAATATAACGATTCTGATTTAGACTGCACCCGTTTGATATTCTGGATCCAGGTTTCCTTGTCTTGATTGGGTGTTGTTGTCTTTATTCTCCTTATTCCTCATTGAGTCTGGTTATTGGAATTCCTTAGTTGCGTTTAGAATAGGTTGGGTGTTACGCGCCGACTTTTATTATTCGAATCCATTACCAAATCCCTTATAATAATTCCATTTAGTTGAGAACATGAATAAGAATAAATAATAACATTCTCTCACGACGACAATGATGATATAAATGAGACATGGTACAATACCCTTTGGCTTACATTGAATAACAATAAATAATACAAAAGGGGTTTACCCTTATACAATACATGGCACACAGTCAACAAGTAAAGGGCCTCGTGGTCAACAATTAAAAGACTTCAAGTCATACACGATTCCTCCAATCTTGTACCTGAAAAAGTTTATCAACACGTGAGATAAACACTAAGCCCAGTAGAGATCCTAAAGATCCTTACCAATCACATATAGATAAAAATGATCATGAATGCATCATGACATACCATATAAGTAGTGTGACATTTAATATCCAAATATACTCATATAACTGTGTTTTTTTCAAAACGTTCTTCTTGACATAATTCAGTATAAAATCATTTCTTCTCTTTCACATTTTCATCATTACTTCCAAAAGAAAATGTTTTAAAACCTCATTCTTTCTTCGATAAAACTTCCCACGTTAACATAAAAGAATCTCACTTAAACAATCGTTCTGAAAATATAATCCCCACATGCAACCTCTGTCAAGGTGCCACGTTTTACCGGCTTAACTGGAGAAAAACGGACCTCACAAACAACATCACATTGAAAGCATAGCAAGCTAACCAATCATGAGTAATACACGGGTGCAATACATATGCCTAGTCCAATCATCACAATCCCGACTATTAACAGTTAAATACGTTAACCCATTTCCATCAAAATGTGCTCTACGCACTGCCATTCAACAACGGGTTTTCTTACATTCTTAAAGTATTTCCAAACACAACACGAATTGCTAAACACCAAAATCATACTATCCGACAACCGTCTCACAATACAAATACATTTATAAGCGTTGCAGTTACCTCTTTAACAACATACTCCTTAACTCAACAATGGAATTGTCTATTCACAATGTTCATTTATCATCGACAACACATCGTGTTCCATCACATAGCCCACCCTACAATAGTACTCATAGTCTATCTCTAGCAACAAGCAATACCATCCTCCACCAATGGCCAAGGACAAAACTCTAGACGTCAATCACATAATCTGAAATAATAAATACCCCTTAGGTAATTTCATGTTCCTGCTCATTGCAAACTTTCACATTTTATAAAAAGATAGCTAAGTTCTAATTTGTTTTAAAAATAGGGCTTCTCCTCTTCAATTCCCAACATACGTAACGATGACCAAAATCTGCTATCATTAGCCCCAAAATCACAATTTGATAAACAACCACAACATAACCCCAATTTGCAATTTACATAAAACCTTTCTTCAACATTCTAGAATTTATGAATGGAATACCAAACCCTTCTAGTCCCATATCCTAAACATACTTTTACAACCCAAAATCAAATGTAAACATAACCCATAAACCCACCAATTTAAACTCAAATCAACTTATATGCTTTTTAACAAAATCAACCATAAAATATGCTTTTAAATGTAGTAACAATACCACAAGTCTATCTATAGAGAGGTATTGAAAAGAAGCTCAAGAATCCCTACCTCTTCAAGCGAAGAGGAGAGAAGTCGAAAAACCACCAGCGACGAAAACACGATTTGCTCAGATCAAAAGGAAGCGCTCACGACCCTCTACGCTTTAATCCATAGGACTGGGGGTAGAAAATGGGTGTAACTAGATGAAACCCAAGCTTTTAGGTCCAAGAAACCCTAAAATGGCGAGAGAGAGAGAGAGAGAGAGAGAGAGAGAAAGAAGAGAGAGAAGGGAGAGAAAAGCAAAAAGTGACTTTTTCAATGCATTATAGCCTTATATAGATGCGCAGTCCACTCGAGCGCAAGAAGTGACGCTCTAGCGTCCAAACACAAAAAGTGAGACTGCTCAAGCATAGGAAGTGTCGCTCGAGCATAGAATACAAACTCTCAGAAGTTTTACAGACAAGTGACCACCGCTCGAGCACAAGAAGTACCGCTCGAGTGTAAGAATGGCCGCTCGAGCGAATAATGACAACTCCCAGTATCTCTGCAGACCTAAAAAATGATGGAAGTTCACAATGACCGCTCGAGCGTAGAAGCAAAATTCTGGGCAACAACAGTTTGAGAAACAAATTACCAACTTGTTCGTAATGCAACCAAGACACTCCAATAACCAAATCCAATAAACAATCCAATAGACACTCCAATTCTTGAAATAATTCATACAGATATTGGCGAGCCACTCAACATCTCATGTCTTAGTGGTGAAAAATATTTCATCACATTTATAGATGAATTCTCATGTTATGGATATGTGTATCTAATTCATGAAAAGTCTCAAGCTGTTGACATCCTTGAGGTGTACATAATTGAAGTGGAGAGACAATTAGATAGAAAGGTTAAAATAGTGAGATCAAACAAGGGTGGTGAGTATTATAGTAAATATGATGAGTCAAGCCAAAATATTGGGCCATTTGCCAAATTCTTAGAGAAGAAAAGCATTCGTGCTCAATATACAATGCCTAGAACGCCACAGCAGAATGGAGTTGTTGAAAGGCATAATCGTACACTTAAAGATATGGTTATAGGAGTATGTTGAGTTACTCAATTGTACCCATTTCACTGTGAGGTGAAGCTTTAAAGACTGCAATGCATGTCTTAAATTGGGTTCCTAGTAAGGCTGTCCCAACAACTCCTTTTGAGTTGTGGACTGGTAGGAAACCTAGTTTGAAACACTTACACATTTGGGGTTGTTCAGCAGAAGCAAGAATCTTCAACCCACAAGATAAAAAGTTAGACTCAAGAACAATATCTGGATATTTCATTAGTTATCCAGAGAAGTCTAAAGGGTACAGATTTTATTGTCCTAATCACAATACGAGGATAGTGGAGACTGGTAATGCTAGATTCCTAGAGAATGGTGAAATTAGTATGAGTGAGAAAACACGAGTGGCGAATTTTGAGGAAATTAGGGTGGATGTGCCAACATTTGACCCTTATCGCAAAATTGTTGCTCCTCAAACTATTCCAGAGGCTGAGGGAAATGAACAACACAATGAAATTCCTTCACCACCTCATGTTTCACCACTTCATGAGGATTCCACCACTGAAAATACTGTAGAACCACCACAACTGGAAGTTCTGAGAAGATCTTAGAGAGAAAGTAAGCCTGCCATTCCAGATGATTACATGGTGTATCTACAGGAATCAAATTTTGATATTGGGATTAACAAAAATCCAGTCTCATTTTCACAAGCCATGAATAGTGATGATTCTACTAAATGGGTCAATGTTATAAATGAAGAGTTAAAATCCATGGAACAGAATGGTGTTTGGGATCTCGTCGAATTGCCTAATAATTGTAAAAAGGTCGGGTGTAAATGGGTCTTCAAGACCAAGCGCAACGCAAAAGGCAATATCGAACAATTTAAAATCAGACTTGTTACCTAGGGTTTTACTCAAAAAGAAGACAGACTATAAAGAGACCTTCTCTCCAATATCTAAGAAGGACTCGCTTAGAATCATCCTAGCATTGGTAGCTCATTATGACTTAGAGTTGCATCAAATGGATGTGAAAACTGCTTTTCTAAATGGGAATTTGGATGAAGAAATTTATATGGAGTAGCCAGAAGAATTTGCAAAGAAAGGTAAAGAACATTTAGCTTGCAAATTAAAGAAATCCATATATGGCCTTAAACAAGCTTCCAGACAATGGTATTTAAGGTTTAATGATACCATTACCTCCTTCGGATTTAAGGAAAATGCAGTTGATCAGTGCATATATCTGAAGGTTAGTGGGAGTAAGTTCATTATTTTTGTGCTATATATGGATGACATTTTGTTAGCTAGTAATGACCTTAGCTTATTGCATGAAACCAAAGAATATCTCTCCAAGAACTTTAAATTGATCGATATGGGTGAGGCAAACTATGTTATTGGCATGGAGATCTTTAGGGATCGATCTCGAGGATTGCTACGACTATCTCAGAAATGATATATTGATCGTGTTTTGGAGAGATTCAATATGCAGTTTTGTTCAGCAAGTGATGCACCTAACATGCAGGGTGATAAATTAAGTGAAAAACAATGTCCAAGGAATGACTTGGAAAGAAAACAAATGAAAGACATTCCATATGGACCAGCAGTAGGGAGCTTGATGTATGCCTATACATGTACCAGACTAGATATTAGTTTTGTAGTTGGAATGTTGGGAAGATTCCAAAGTAATCCTGGAATGGAACATTGGAAAACAGTGAAGAAAGTTATGAGATATCTTCAAGGAACAAAGGACTATATGCTCACCTATAGGAGGTCAGAACATTTAGAAGTGACCGGATACTCGGACTCAAATTTTGCTGGTTGCCTTGATAGTAGAAAATCTACATCAGATTTTGTTTTTCAACTAGCTAGTGGAACAATTTCATGGAAGAGTGTGAAACAGTCCACTATTGCTTCATCTACTATAGAGGTTGAGTTTGTGGCATGCTTTGAGGCTACAAAGCATGCTTTATGGTTGTGAAATTTCATCTCAGAACTTGGTGTTATTGACTCAATTGCCAGGTCGCTGAAGATATATTGTGACTATACCGCATCAATTTTCTTCTCTAAGAATAGAAAGTACTCCAGTTGTTCCAAACACATGGAAGTAAAGTACTTAGTTGTTAGAGAAAGAGTCCAGAAACAACAAGTGTTAATTGAAAAATTAAGCACCTCTCTTATGATTGTTGATCCATTCACAAAGGGATTGTTACCAAAGACATACAAAGAACATGTTATTAGAATGGGTCTTTTACGCAACCCACGATGTGTATGTGTAAACACCCCATTTTTGACCGCCCTTAAGACCTGGGCGTTACTAATGGTTTACTTAGTGATGCAGGCTATGCAGAGCAAAGTTCAATTTCTTCGGCAAGAGGAGAGTCAAATCCCAATCTTACACCCCATTTTTGACTGTCCTCAAGACTTGGACATCATCGTTTGAACACTCGATGATCATCCATGCTCGTGTTCGTTTTGAGTTCTCGGAGGTCTCGGCTACGCGCCTTGCCTCAAGATCTCTCAACTTATCTGTTTTGTGCTTGGTCATGGACCAAACACTTGTGTTTTTGCTTCTAAGGGAAGAGGGTGGCTTGTTTGCCATCCCCTCAACCCACCGGCCATGGCATGAGGCCATCGGCCCCTTTTTCTTGCCACCGGCCAAGAGTGTTGGCCGGTCGGCACTATATTTGGTCGGCCGGCTATTATGTTGGTCGATCGGCCATTTTTGGTGGCCGAACCCTGTTCATCTGCTTTATGCAGATATTTTATGCCAGCTGGTGCAACTGGCATCCACAATTAACCCACTCCATACACGTGTATGGAGGGATTTGCTCTTTGCTTGGCTTCTCTTGGAAGCCTTAGGATTTGAGCCTCTATAAAGAGGGAGCCCCTCCTCCCTCCTTGAAGGTTCAGAAAAATTGGTTCTTGAGAGGATAGATACAAGATTGTATCTATACTTCCTTGTTTAACCTTGTTTTGTGCTCAAAATAGTAATATTGTCTTACTATTGTACACAAACACACACTAGAACCCCATCCTTGGTTGCTGAGGTGCTAGGAGGTTGATTTTAGTGATCTTGGGTCGGTTTAGACTCAGAAAACTTGTTGGAGCCTTGTTCTTGAAGAGATCCTACAAGGGTGAGAAACTACCCTCTTTATTCCCCATTTTTGCATAAGCTTTTAGCCTATCTTGCATGCTATTTTGAGCTTAACCTATAACTGATAAAAGTTCTAATTTTGCATGCTTTTGATCTTTGTTTAAGGTCTCTTTGAGGTTTGGGGTTGTTTCCCCCCTCTTAGGCCTTGTTAGGCCTTGTTTTAGGCCATCCATTTTGGCCATTGATCTTGTCTTTGTATGACCTCTCTACCACTGAAATCCAGAGGATTTTCAGTGGTGGAGAGGTGGTTTTGGTGTCCCAAATAGGAGAGGGTCATCCCCTCTCCTTGTTGTCTTTCATGCTTACATAAATGGCTTATGTTTGTGGCTTGTATGCCTAGCTTGTTTTAGCTTCATTTCAGTATATATTAGGCTTTGTTTTTCCATGATATAGCACTGTTTTGACTTGGTTTAGACATACCATGCATGCTTTGTATACTTGTCTTGTAATCCCATGATTTGCCTTAACATGCACCATGTTGTAACATGTCTTTTTAGCATGATTTTGGCTTAACTTCATGAAGCTTCTAGCTTTTTTTTAGCATGCTAAAGCTCTAATTTTGGTTGTTTTGGTCGTCCATGACTTGCTTTGTATAGCCACCATGTAATCTAGCTTGTAAGCTTTGAGTGTTGAATCCTTTGACATGCTTTACTTGGGCTGTTTCAGCGGTTTGACATCACTTGTAATGTTATTTCAGTCCATGTAATGTGCTCATGTACTTGCATTTGTCACTTCTTTAATGTTTTAAAGATTTGTGTTTTATGCCTCTTGAATGTGTCATTGCGTATGCCATCATGCTTAGGCATTTAGGATGCCATCTAAGTGGGTTTGTGGGCTCATTCTAACATGCCATAACTCTATTTTTGGTTGCTTAATTCATACCATGATTGGTTACGATAGGTGTTGTGTAACACCTCTTTTGTAGCCTTACTTGTCTCTTGTTTCGGCATTGTGTTCTAGCATGTTTTGGCCTCATTCCTTGCATGTTTTAGACTCGCTTTGACCTGCCTTGGGACTGTTTTGAGTGCCCTTGGCCCTTTGGGGCTTGGTCGATATGGCCATGGTTTAAGTCCCTTGGCTAGCCTTGAGCTTTAAGTCCACTAGCATGCCTTGTTTGTGTTGTGTGTTTGATTTGGCATCACTCTTGGCATGTTTTCAGAGCTCAACATGTTTGTCACATGTCCATGTTTGTCTCTTATAAGTGTCCTTAAAGGCTTCCCTTTTGATGCTTAAGTGTTGGACCATTTTTGACATGCATGTTTGTATGTGCATTTGTCCTCATTTCCATTGCATATTGGCCACTAATTCGGACCTATTTGAGAGCTGTCCATTTTGGTTTAAGACCAGCCCCGCATGTTGTTGCATGCTTGCCTTGTATGTTGTCACATACTTGTTGCATATTCGATAAATTACATGTTGTAACATGCTAGTTCAATTGTGCCTTGTTGCATACTTAGTCCATGACATGATGTTGCATGCTTAAGTTGTAATGCATTTGGCATACATTCTCTTTTTTAAGTTGCTTAACATGTTGTCACATGTTCGCCTCACATGTTGTTGTATGCTTGAATGTTGTCACTTGCCTTGCATATTCGCATGCTTAAGTCGCATTTTGCATGCTTGTTACCTTGCATTTTGTCATCCACTTGATATGTTGTCACATACTCTTGCATGTTTGGATGCATGCTAGGTAACATTGCATTGCATTTGGCATGCTTAGCCTTGTATGGCATTATCACTAACATGCTCATATTGCATTAGTTTGCTTGCATGCCTAGGTTGCATCGCATTGTTTGCATTGCATATTCATATCTCTTGCCCCTTGATAAACCATGATAGAGGTTGGGGATCCTTTATGTGTTTTGTGTGCATTTCATTAAAATGCAAACTCGGCTCCTTGGGCCATCATGCATTGAAATGCGTGATTGATGGTCCGAAGGTCGAGAACCATACTCCTTTGAGTCTCAAACATGATAAGGAGGGTGGTGGTGCAAACATTTCCTTGAAAATGCATCGCCATGCTTTGTCTGTCCTCTGCTGCAGCAAAACAGGATTCTGCAAGAAGATATGGCCGGTCGGCCATCTTCAGTGCCGGCCGGCTATGAATTGTTGGCCGATATCCCTACAAGTGGTCGATGACCAGTTCTCCTTGGCCGGTGGCCTTGACTTCTGGCCGGTGATATCCCACAGTGCTCAGAAGGTGGTTCAGAAGCATCTTTGGGATTTGCAAAGTTTTCAGAGGTGCAGAGCAGTGTAAACAGAGGCAACATGACATGGCGATGGATTTCCGAGCGAAGCCGAGCATGCGTGCATTCGTCCCTCTTCCCGAGGCTGCTTTACTGCTTTCAGTAGCTTAATTAATTTGTTTAATTAGTTAAGTGTTGTGTAATAATTAATTAGCTTGTCAGTTAGTTAATTATGTAACTTGTATTATTCTTTCGGTCCCTCCGTCGAGAGGGCGCAATTGTGTAATAAGCGTGCGTGTGTGTGATGTATGTCCTCCAACGTCCCCTTCTTTCTCCCTTTTACTTAACCGCTTATGATGGTTAGTTCTAGGTCATGTTTCAATTAGCATCCTTATGCTATGCATGTTTGCATCCATCCATTTGTATTGCATGCACCGAGCTCGGCGCATCATGCTAATTGCATAGTATTTCAATTCCAACTTGAATACGTGTGATCGAATTGTCGCATCTCATATGCCACTTTAGATTAGCCGAGCCTATTCTAGTTGCATTTTTGCCTGCGATGCATTAGCCATCTTAACATGGACTTGGATCATACATTTGATTACTAACATGTTCCTTGTTTTGGCTCGGAGTACACTGTGAGTGTTTATGCTTTAGCATCTTGCATGTGTGTAAGTGTTAACATGACAGCATGCTTGCCATGAGGCTAATTGCTTAAATGATATAACTGCCTGATTGCCTGTGGGTGAAGGTTGGATTGCTTGAATTGGAATAATTCATCAAAATCCGTGTTTTAGCCTACTTGCGAGTAGCAAACTTCAAACCGTTTTCAAACAAACGGATATGCGATGCTTTGTTCCAAATTAGGCGATCTAGTCTATACTTGTGTGTTGCGCGCATCACCTAGTAACTCTAGCTAACTAACCGGAATAAGAACGCATGTGTTTTCGAAAACAAGATATCATGTTTAGTAGTGGCCGATCTTTGATCGGGCGAGCGGGGGTGCTCATAGATGACCTTTCCCAATCGTACCCAAGTTCCCGAGCCGAGGCAACTTTGGTGATGACGGACACGTGGCCTTAGGCAACGAGTCAGTGTTTCCTAAATTCCTCCAAAATAAAATATTTAGGTGGCGACTCTGTATCTGGCAAAGCAGTCCATGTTTGGCACTTCTTTCTTAAAAATTAGTTTTCCAAAACGATTTGCCGGATTTGGACTCTTTGGTGATTTATCAATCTCACATCGTACATTGTGAGATCAGATTAAGAACCATGACATTTGAGTCCGAACTGTAGCATGAAGCCCTCGGGGCGCGTCTACAGTTTCTGGCGACTCTACTGGGGAGATTGGAGAACTTGACTCGAACTCATGATATCTTGTTTTGATTACACTTATGTGTTTCTTTGCATTGCATGTGCATTGGTGTGCCTAGGACACCGTGTTTGCCGTATGCTATTCCTGAACGGTTTGCCGGAGGCTCGCTTTAAAAAGCGTGTTGTAAGGCTGACCGGTTGCGGGCTCTGCCACGACGGGAACATAAACCTCGGTTTTTACCGGGGCACGCCTTTTGACCATTCGACCTAGTGCATATCGGAATCCATAGTGACCATTCCAAGCTAGGACAGTTTGTTTACCCAATTATAGGTTGTTTGAAACCGCTGCGTTCATAGTGAAACCCTAGCTCCTGACAAAATAGGACAAGGAAACCCTACCCCAACATAGGGGTGTTTTGGCTCTCACTTGTTTGCTATGTGCTTTTAGAGTTGGCCTCTACAGGAATGCATATATCAATTTACAAGTTTGGGTATCAGACCCGCAGGCATCAGTATTTGGGAATCAGTTTTACCTGAGGGTATCAGTTTACGGGCAGAATTTTGGGCAAAATTCAGTAGAGAGCACAGTCATCCAGCTTTACTTATATCTGTTCTGGTGAAGTCAGGCTGAGATGCTGCATGTTTTCTCTTTTGCTAGGTAGTCTTGGAACCATAGCTTCAGAAGGCTCCGATATCCCCCGGGTGCATTGGACTTGTGTTGATAGACTGTCAGGTCAGAGATTCAGTTCAGAGCAACCAGTGTTTCCTTCGCCAGTGGTAAGGCAAGAAAAGGCCAATCAGGCACAGATCACCCGTTCAACAGTCCCCAGTTCAGCGGTCATTATCCACCTCGCCTGTGCGTAGTTGGGCTGAGATATCTATTTCCACCTCAGAAAGAGGATACACACTTGTTCAGTTAGATCAGCAGTTTTCAGTTAATATGGAGGACATGATGCGTCAGCTCCAAGAAACCATGCAGGCTATGCAGCGGGATACTGCCCACCAGGCAGAAGTTGCCGCACGTCAAGCGGAAGTAGTGGCCCAATAGGCAGAGCTGATTGCCAGACTTCAGTAGCAGTAACAACCACAGCAAGCCGGAGCATTTACTTCACATCCACCCCCACCCCCACCTATGATTCCAACACTCGGGGAGGCGGTTTACATCCAGGGAAATACGGATGTTCCGACAAGGCTAGTCCCACCTCAACTATCCAAAGCACCAGCTATTCTAGTGGACACGCCGTTTGAATTTGAGATTGACCAGACCGCCCTGAAGGTCAGCAAGCTTGAAAAGCTATTCAAAAGAGCTCAAGGTGTTAGTGTCATTCCGGATATAGAGGATGGTTATACCGACTCAGCGGTGACATTACCAGATCGGTTCAAGATGCCACATATCGACCGCTTTGATGGCTCTGGAGACCCAATGGTGCACCTCCACTTGTTTTCTGATGTCCTGAGGCCAATGGGCTTGACCACAGCCCAGAAGCTGTCATTATTCGGCCGAAACATGTCTGGGAAAGCCGCAATCTGGTATGCGAAATTGGAGAATTCTGTGAAATAGAACTGGGAAGAGATGACTGAGGCCTTCATTGCTCAATACTCCTATAAAACACAGATCGAGGTCACAACTCATGATCTTGAAGTCACCCGCCAAGAGCCAAAGGAGGATTTTTCAGAGTTTGTGACGAGATGGAGAGCAAAGGCCTCGATGGTGGCTACAAGGCCTTCCGACAAAGACCAGATCATGATGATTGTGCGCAACCTCCAACCCAGGCTGATGCAAAAAATGATAGTCTTACCCCTTCCCACCTTTGCGGACCTACACGAGATTGGGGTACAGATTGAAGACGCAATGAAACAAGGTCTGGTTGACCACGAAAAGGAGTCACCCAAGAAGGGTTATATACGTAGTTCGAATGCGACCACCAGTGGTGACGCAGCTGCAAGATCTTCTGAAGTTGGAATGGTCACCACCACTTCGAAAACAGCCACCCCCTTTGTTGGTACATCCAATCCAAACCCCCGAACTTCGGACTATCTACCTCGAGGCAAGAGGGTTTTCACCCCACTTCATATGCCTTTGTCTAAAGCTCTAGGGGTCCTACTCAGAAAAGGACATCTGAAACTGTTAGAACAACGGCCTCTACCCGATCCTCTTCCACCAAAGCATAACCCGGCTAAGTACTGTGCTTTCCATCAACAAACCGGTCATGACACCGACAGTTGCGTCCGTCTTCACCACGAGATACGAAATTTGATTGACAACAAGGTCATCGCCGCACCAGTCTCGCAAAGTCTATCGGTGCTGGATCGATGAACTTGGGGGGGGATAATGTGATATGATCGGGGGGATGAACCACCTGCGGGCGGCGCTCAATTTATTCCAGATGTGGCGGATGGCCCGCACTGTTTTGAGCATTGTGCAAATGCTAGTTTTTGTACTTTCTAACTTGGGTATTGAGACTTGGGTATTGAGTCAGTTCTGTTATGTTGTATTGAGTTAGTCTTTTCATACTGAGTCAGTTGGATCTGTCTTGTTGTATCGAGTCAGTCCTGTTTTGTTAGAGTCAGGTGATTTCGAGGGTGTTACCTCGGACATCACTTGCTTGTTTTGGTGTTTATCTTTTACACTCTTTTGAGTCTGTTTCTGCCGTGGAGCCAGTTACACCAGAAGATCTGAATGAAATAGCAGTGGTTTTCATGCTCTTGTGTTTGCTTCTGCCTTGTGTCAGTTGTGCCAGAAGTTCTGAATGAGATGGCAGTATTTGACTAAAACTGTGTCTTTTCTGTGCCTTGAAGTCATTGCATTGACCTAAGTTTTTCAAAACTTTTTGAGCACTGTGATGAAAACAAAAAGGAAGGAATTCCTCCGGATTTGCAAAATTTGATCAATTGAGAGGAAGAGAGGCATGCTAAGCCCTTAATGAATCTAATCATGTTTGTTAATATGAGTACTGAGAAGGATCCTGGCTTGATCCAGATTGATTCTACATTGTCTTCCGCGGGAGCGACTAGTCTCTTTCTTAAAAGATTTCAAAAAATGTTTTGCGTAGTCCTGCGAAAACCTATGTGGAATCGCTCTTGAGATTGTGCAGCATAGGATCGTTTTCAGCCTCAAGACTCAACCCCTTTTGCTTTCAAACCTTGAACTTGGATTCAGAATGTTCAAAAGTCAACCACAATGTGAGGCCTGTAAGGCCAGATTTGAAACAGCCTTCGAACTAGGGGCAAGAAAAGTCAGATCAAGAAGATCAGGGGTTATCAAAAAAAGCTTGCAAAGCTGGATCAGAAATAGCCCTTGAACTAGAGGCAAAAATGTCAGATGTGCTCGAAGAGTAAAAAATTGGGACATTTCTCAAGCTAACGAAGATCGGCAAGAATGCCAAATCCCAGAAGGGAGGAAAGAAGAAAGTATTGCTGAAGGACAACTGAGTTCCTATCCACAACACTAGGGGCAAATTCAGCCCCCATTGGATGGACTCCTACATCATCAGCGAACAGCAGCCACTCTCCTAGATTCAGATGGCTTCGAGATCTCAAAACCATTTGACATGGACAAAGCTACACTTTTACCCTTGAGAGGCTCGCTGGGCCGAAAACCCGGAAGGGCGACCCAGGAAAAAGTTAGAGCAAGAAAAAAAAAGAGAAAAAAGAAAAAGAAAAAATGCAAAGATTGAAAAAAGAAAAGAAGAAAAATGAAGAAAATGAAAAAAGAAAGAAGAAAAAAGAAAAGAAATGAAAAGAAAAGAAAAACAAAGCTCGCAAGGTTGAAAACCCGGAAGGGCGGCCTTGGCAAAAGTTAGAGCGCAAAAGGAGAGGTTAATACCCGAGTGTATCTTAACCCGGAACTACGTCAGGCTTGATTCTCATCTTTGGGATACGTAGGCAACTTCGTTCTGAAGTCCAGCCATAAACACTTCCAAATCGACTGTGTCCATGTAATGGTTCTGATCATCTTTGTCTTTTCTGTATCCGAGAATTCGGCGGTAATTGTCACTGTGAAGACTCGTTGCCATGTGCTGCGGCGCTATTCAGACTAGGGGCCACTTTCCGTTGCCGTGCAGTGCTACGGTACTATTCAAACAAGGGGCAACTTTCCGTTGCCATTCAGTGTGCTGCGGTGCCATTCAGGCAAGGGGCAATTTCCCATTGTTTTGGATCAGAGGTTGTACATCTCAAGAGTAGGTTCCGTACCCGTTGAGCGGTGGCCATTTGCAAAAACAGTTTTTGAGAATTTTTACTGAAGTTGACTAATTTTCTCGAAAATTTGCTTCATTTTTTTTAAAATTGGACCATTTCTTGGACCCAAAAAAGGAAAATTTTCAGTGCTCACAGCCTAACTTGCATGATTTTGAATCAAAAAGTCAAACATGTATGTTAATCTAACTCTCATATTGATCAAAATTGTTTTAGTAGAAAGCCAAAACAGAAAATGGTCAAAATTATGAACTAGGGGCACAGTTGAGTCAGGTTTTTTGTTTTTTCCCCATTATCAACATACTTGCCAAGAAGGGCACTCTACCTGCCAGAAAGGGCACAGTTGAAGTTGTCAGTAAAGGGCCAAAATCTCTCTCATCCTCCAAGCAGCGAGATATCAAGCCAAGTGCGAAGCACAAACTGGGATGGATCAAGATATTCCACTCCCTTGTCTGGACAAACCTGATCACGCCCAAACTCCCTAGCAAAACATCGTCAACCAACGCCAGCTGCAAATTTGCTACACATTTAGTCGTAGCGCAACTCCTCTGTGGGAGGAACTCACTACTGTGACCAGAAGAAGAAGAATCTAGCGGAATGCTAAGGGCAAGAGCCCGCAACCTCCTGTTTATCCATCAACCACCTAGGGGAGGGATAAAAAATGAGAGATTGAAGAATAGAGAGATATGCACTGAGAGAAAAAGTGAAGAAAAGGGCTTTTTCAGAAAAACAGAGCCTGAGGGCCGAGTGATGTGAGAATCACAAATGAGAAGGTGTGGGAAACAATACCCAGAGAAACACGCTCCCTGTGCATGTCTGAGTGTTGTGTCTTTTGTTTTGTCCCGTTTCGAGTGTTTCTCGATGTGTTTAGGTTGTTTACCTTTTGTCTTTCTTTATTGAGTCGTTTTACGCTGTGTTCAGTCATAGGCTCAATACCCTGTTAAGAACTCATTTCTTAATTTCAAATAAATCCTTTTGTGCTCAGAGTGCTGTGCCACTCTCCACATTTGTGCAAAACAGGTTTTGTTCTTTCGTAAAACCGCAGGGTCCACCCCCGATAAGTGTGAATAGTAAGACAAGGACCTATCTGAAGCTATGTGGGTTCCAGACTGCAAAGCAAAAGAAAAGAGGGAAAATGTGGAGCATCTTAGTGTGTTTTAACTCCAGCAAATTCCGAGACTGCATTCCAGGTGCACCTTCTCAGGCCTCGCCGTTTCTCTGGAGTATGAGTGTATCTCGACCCCAAGTGTAAGCTTGCTTCAAACCAGAATGGCAGTTCAGGCAGCACCTGAGGGTTTCACATGCAGATGTTACCTCTCGCTAATATGAACAGGGTATACCCTTTTGAGCTGAGCTTGTTGCCAAGTCCTCCGAGAGGTAAATCGGAGGTTGCGTTTGAATTGGTCTCATTAAGGCGTGTATTTCCTTATTCAGTAGTTTACTTCAAACATGCTGTTGATGTTGCACTGAAAATGCATTGTTATGCGCCATTCTCTTTGCATTGTTATGCACACTCTGCCTGCATTGCTATGTACCCTTTCAGTTGCATTATTATGCATACTCCACCTGTATTGTTATGTACGTTCCAGTTGCATTGTTATGCACCTTTTCTATCTTGCGCTGTCATGTACTATACCTGCATTGTTATGCACACCTCCACACTTGCGTTGTCACGCACTTTCCACTTGCATTGTTTTGTACGCTCCTTTTCCGAAACACCGGGATACGTCCCTATGTTTCTCCTTCTTTCTGAAACACCGGGATATGTCCCTATGTTTCTTCCTTTTCGGTTAAGAGCATTTGGAATACGTTTCAATGCTTAAGCCATTCCGAAACACCGGGATACGTCCTATGTTTCTCCTTCTTTTTCCGAAACACCCGGATACGTCCTTATGTTTCTCCTTCTTTTTCCGAAACACCGGGATACATCCCTATGTTTCTTCTCCTTTTTCGAAACACCGAGATACGTCCCTATGTTTCTTCTCCTTTTTCGAAACACCGAGATACGTCCCTATGTTTCTTCCCCTTTTCTGAAACACCGAGATACGTCCTTATGTTTCTCCTTCTTTTTCCGAAACACCGGGATACGTCCCTATGTTTCTTCTCCTTTTCCGAAACACCAGGATACGTCCCTATGTTTCTTCCCCTTTTCCAAAACACAGGGATACGTCCCTATGTTTCTTCTCCTTTTCCGAAACACCGGGATATGTCCCTATGTTTCTTCTCATTTTCTGAAACACCGGGATACGTCCCTTTGTTTCTCCCTCTTATTCCGAAACACTGGGACACGTCCCTATGTTTCTCCTTCTTATTCTGAAACACCGGGATATGTCCCTATGTTTCCCTTTCTTTGGTTAAGAGCATTCGGAACATGTTCCAATGCTTATACCATCCCTTTCCCGTTCACGTGCAACGCGTTGGCATCTTGTCTGAGACTTTGGGTGTTCCCGATGGTCGCTTTTAATCTTTCCTGCATGCGCCGTAGTTAAGATTGCATAATTTTCTTACATCCTTTCTGCATGAGATGTAGTTTGGTTCGTGTTTACTTGCTTTGCATAGCATTCGCTTAAAATGTTGCATTTATTTCGTATAATTGCTTCATTATAGCCGTCTTTGTATGATCGTAAGTTTTGCACTTGCATCATGCATGTTTGCATCCAACCATTTATTTATCTGTATTTTGTCTGTTTGTCCAAGTCTTCGGCCTTGTCAAAAATGGGTCGTCTCTGGACTTTGACATTTACTCACGTCATTTCGTGACTTCCGAGCTCTGTCAAAGAGGGGCAACTGTAGACACCCCATTTTTGACCGCCCTTAAGACTTGGGCATTACTGATGGTTTACTTAGTGATGCAGGCTATGCAGAGCAAAGTTCAATTTCTTCGGCAAGAGGAAAGTCAAATCCCAATCTTACACCCCATTTTTGACCGTCCTCAAGACTTGGACATCATCGTTCGAACACTCGATGATCATCCATGCTCGTGTTCGTTTTGAGCTCTCGGAGGTCTTGGCTACGCGCCTTGCCTCAAGATCTCTCAACTTATCTGTTTTGTACTTGGTCATGGACCAAACACTTGTGTTTTTGCTTCTAAGGGAAGAGGGTGGCTTGTTTGCCATCCCCTCAACCCACCGGCCATGGCATGAGGCCATCGGCCCCTTTTTCTTGCCACTGGCCAAGAGTGTTGGCTGGTCGGCACTATATTTGGTCGGCCGACTATTATGTTGGTCGATCGGCCATTTTTGGTGGCCGAACCCTGTTCATCTACTTTATGCAGATATTTTATGCCAGCTGGTGCAACTGGCATCCATAATTAACCCCCTCCATACACGTGTGTGGAGGGATTTGCTCTTTGCTTGGCTTCTCTTGGAAGCCTTAGGATTTGAGCTTCTATAAAGAGGGAGCCCCTCCTCCCTCCTTCAAGGTTCAAAAAAATTGGTACTTGAGAGGATAGATACAAGATTGTATCTATACTTCCTTGTTTAACCTTGTTTTGTGCTCAAAATAGTAGTATTGTCTTACTATTGTACACAAACACACACTAGAACACCATCCTTGGTTGCTGAGGTGCTAGGAGGTTGATTTCAGTGTTCTTGGGTCGGTTTAGACTCAGAAAACTTGTTGGAGCCTTGTTCTTGAAGAGGTTCTACAACGGTGAGAAACTACCCTCTTTATTCCCCATTTTTCCACAAGCTTTTAGCCTATCTTGCATGCTATTTTGAGCTTAACCTATAACTGATAAAAGTTCTAATTTTGCATGCTTTTGATCTTTGTTTAAGGTCTCTTTGAGGTTTGGGGTTGTTTCCCCCCTCTTAGGCCTTGTTAGGCCTTGTTTTAGGCCATCCATTTTGGCCATTGATCTTGTCTTTGTATGACCTCTCTACCACTGAAATCCAGAGGATTTTCAGTGGTGGAGAGGTGGTTTTGGTGTCCCAAATAGGAGAGGGTCATCCCCTCTCCTTGTTGTCTTTTATGCTTACATAAATAGCTTATGTTTGTGGCTTGTATGCCTAGCTTGTTTTAGCTTCATTTCAGTATATATTAGGCTTTGTTTTTCCATGATATAGCACTGTTTGACTTGCTTTAGACATACCATGCATGCTTTGTATACTTGTCTTGTAATCTCATGATTTGCCTTAACATGCACCATGTTGTAACATGTCTTTTTAGCATGATTTTGGCTTAACTTCATGAAGCTTCTAGCTTTGTTTTAGCATGCTAAAGCTCTAATTTTGGTTGTTTTGGTCATCCATGACTTGCTTTGTATAGCCACCATGTAATCTAGCTTGTAAGCTTTGAGTGTCGAATCCTTTGACATGCTTTACTTGGGCTATTTCAGTGGTTTGACATTACTTTTAATGTTATTTCAGTCCATGTAATGTACTCATATACTTGCATTTGTCACTTCTTTAATGTTTTAAAGATTTGTGTTTTATGCCTCTTGATTGTGTCATTGCGTATGCCATCATGCTTAGGCATTTGGGATGCCATCTAAGTGGGTTTGTGGGCTCATTCTAACATGCCATAACTCTATTTTTGGTTGCTTAATTCATACCATGATTGGTTTCGATAGGTGGTGTGGAACACCTCTTTTGTAGCCTTACTTGCCTCTTGTTTCGTCATTGTGTTCTGGCATGTTTTGGCCACATTCCTTGCATGTTTTAGACTCGCTTTAACCTGCCTTGGGACTATTTTGAGTGCCCTTGGCCCTTTGGGGCTTGGTCGATATGGCCATGGTTTAAGTCCCTTGGCTAGCCTTGAGCTTTAAGTCCACTAGCATGCCTTGTTTGTGTTGTGTGTTTGATTTGGCATCACTCTTGGCATGTTTTCAGAGCTCAACATGTTTGTCACATGTCCATGTTTGTCTCTTATAAGTGACCTTAAAGGCTGCCCTTTTGATGCTTAAGTGTTGGACCATTTTTGACATGCATGTTTGTATGTGCATTTGTCCTCATTTCCATTGCATATTGGCCACTAATTCGGACCTATTTGAGATCTGTCCCTTTTGGTTTAAGGCCATCCCTGCATATTGTTGCATGCTTGCCTTGTATGTTGTCACATACTTGTTGCATATTCGATAAATTACATGTTGTAACATGCTAGTTCAATTGTGCCTTGTTGCATACTTAGTTCCTGACATGATGTTGCATGCTTAAGTTGTAATGCATTTGGCATGCATTCTCTTTTTTAAGTTGCTTAACATGTTGTCACATGTTCGCCTCACAAGTTGTATGCTTGAATGTTGTCACTTGCCTTGCATATTCGCATGCTTAAGTCGCATTTTGCATGCTTGATAGCTTGCATTTTGTCATCCACTTGATATGTTGTCACATACTCTTGCATGTTTGGATGCATGCTAGGTAACATTGCATTGCATTTGGCATGCTTAGCCTTGTATGGCATTGTCACTAACATGCTCATGTTGCATTAGTTTGCTTGCATGCCTAGGTTGCATCGCATTGTTTGCATTGCATATTCATATCCCTTGCCCCTTGATAAACCATGATAGAGGTTGGGGATCCTTTACGTGTTTTGTGTGCATTTCATTAAAATGCAAACTCGGCTCCTTGGGCCATCATGCATTGAAATGCGTGATTGATGGTCCGAAGGTCGAGAACCATACTCCTTTGAGTCTCAAACATGATAAGGAGGGTGGTCGTGCAAACATTTCCTTGAAAATGCATCGCCATGCTCTGTCTGTCCTCTGCTGCAGCAAAACAGGATTCTGCAAGAAGATATGGCCGGTCGGCCATCTTCAGTGCTGGCCGGCTATGAATTGTTGGCCAATATCCCTACAAGTGGTCGATGACCAGTTCTCCTTCGCTGGTGGCCTTGACTTCTGGCCAGTGATATCCCACAGTGCTTAGAAGGTGGTTCAGAAGCATCTTTAGGACTTGCAAAGCTTTCAGAGGTGCAGAGCAGTGTAAACAGAGGCAACATGACATGGCGATGGATTTCCAAGCGAAGCCGAGCATGCGTGCATTCGTCCCTCTTCCCGAGGCTGCTTTACTGCTTTCAGTAGCTTAATTAATTTGTTTAATTAGTTAAGTGTTGTGTAATAATTAATTAGCTTGTCAGTTAGTTAATTATGTAACTTGTATTATTCTTTCGGTCCCTCCGTCGAGAGGGCGCAATTGTGTAATAAGCGTGCGTGTGTGTGATGCATGTCTTCCAACCTCCCCTTCTTTCTCCCTTTTACTTAACCGCTTATGATGGTTAGTTCTAGGTCATGTTTCAATTAGCATCCTTATGCTATGCATGTTTGCATCCATCCATTTGTATTGCATGCACCGGGCTCGGCGCATCATGCTAATTGCATAGTATTTCAATTCCAACTTGAATACGTGTGATCGAATTGTCGCATCTCATATGCCACTTTAGATTAGCCGAGCCTATTCTAGTTGCATTTTTGCCTGCGATGCATTAGCCATCTTAACATGGACTTGGATCATACATTTGATTACTAACATGTTCCTTGTTTTGGCTCGGAGTACACTGTGAGTGTTTATGCTTTAGCATCTTGCATGTGTGTAAGTGTTAACATGACAGCATGCTTGCCATGAGGCTAATTGCTTAAATGATATAACTGCCTGATTGCCTGTGGGTGAAGGTTGGATTGCTTGAATTGGAATAATTCATCGAAATCCGTGTTTTAGCCTACTTGCGAGTAGCAAACTTCAAACCGTTTTCAAACAAACGGATATGCGATGCTTTGTTCCAAATTAGGCGATCTAGTCTATACTTGTGTGTTGCACGCATCACCTAGTAACTCTAGCTAACTAACTGGAATAACAACGCATGTGTTTTCGAGAACAAGATATCATGTTTAGTAGTGGCCGATCTTTGATCGGGTGAGCGGGGGTGCTCATAGATGACCTTTCCCAATCGTACCCAAGTTCCCGAGCAGAGGCAACTTTGGTGATGACGAACACGTGGCCTTAGGCAACGAGTCAGGGTTTCCTAAATTCCCCCAAAATAAAATATTTAGGTGGCGACTCTGTATCTGGCAAAGCAGTCCATGTTTGGCACTTCTTTCTTAAAAATTAGTTTTCCAAAACGATTTACCGGATTTGGACTCTTTGGTGATTTATCAATCTCACATCGCACATTGTGAGATCAGATTAAGAACCGTGACATTTGAGTCCGAACTGTAGCATGAAGCCCTTGGGGCGCGTCTACAGTATGGTTAATCTTGAGTGCTTATTTTTATTTGACACTATTTGCGCAATAATAATTTTGTTTCTATTTTTCTTGTTTCTAAAAGTGTGTGTACACATTAATTTGAATATTGATAAACAGGAAATGTCTTAACAAGACAAATTACAAGGGTGTTTCAAGCAAATAATTACATATCCCGATAATGGACTGGTGTAGACACCCCATTTTTGACCGTCCTCAAGACTTGGACGTCACCGTTGGAACACTCGGTGATTATCCATGTTTGTGTTCGTTTGGAGTTCCCGGAGTTCTCGGCTGCGCGCGCCGCGCCTCAGGACCTCCGGACTCGACCGTTTGTGTTTGGTTTTGCACCAAACACTTGTGTTTTGCCTTAGGAGGGCAAGGAATGCTTTGTGAGGCATCCCTACACACCACCGGCTGGGGCTAGAGGCCACCGGCTGGCTTGAGTTTCCACCGGCACTATATTGTGCCGGTCGGCACTATTTTGTGCCGGTCGGCACTCATTTTGTCAAAATAACATTTTTTGTCGGCCGGGCACTGTGCAGCTGCTTTCTGAGATATTTTTAGACAGCTGTTTAGCTCTTGTTTCCCCTCCATACACGTGTATGGAGGGATGAGCTTGCTTAGGGACTAAGCTTGTAAGCTTTTTGCCTATAAGAGGGAAGGCTCTTCCCTTTGCTCAAGGGTTACAAAATCTGAGAGCCTTAGACATTGTTAGAGAGTTAGAGCTCTGGTTCTTTTAGGGTTAGAATAGATATACACTCTATCTCTCTTTTTCTCTTTGAAGACTAGGTGTTTTGTGCCTTACTATTGCACACAAGCACCTAGTGTCCCACCTTCCTCTTGTTTCTGAGGTTCCAGAGGTTTATTCTTAGTGTTCTTGACTGGTTTTGAGCTCAAGGACCCATCCACTCCAACCCTTGTGAAGGTGGTCTTCAAAGGTAACAAAACTACCCTTTTTCCCCCATTTTTGCACTCTATTTTTACTTGCTTTAAAGTAGTTTTTGAGCTTAGTGTTTGGCACATAAAAGTTCTGTTTTTTGACCCTCTTCATTGTATATTAAGAGTGTTTTGTGGTTTGAGCAAGTTTGACCACCCTTAGACCTTGAAAAGGTCACTTTTTGTGCTATTTTGTGGGAGATCCGAGACCTTGGTGTTAGGATCTCTTCACCACTGAAATCTTGAGGGATTTCAGTGGTGAGGAGCATGCCTTAGAGTCTCAAGAAGGAGAGGGCCACCCCCTCTCCTTGATGTCCTTGAAAAGGGCAAATTTTGGCTTCCAAAGGAGCTTCATGCTTGAGTGTGTGTTGAGCATGTTTGACTTGTTTTCCATGCTTATATTGCCATGTTATAACATGATTTCAAGTTGGTTTAGGCCCCTTATGCATGCTTAGCATAGTTGCCTTGTAATGCCTCTTTATGTCTTAACATGCCTAGGTTGTATGCCTTAGCTTCGAGCATGTTTTAGGCTTGTATTTGTGAAGCTTGTATGCTTATTTTGCCATGATTTAACTCTGTCCATGCTTGTTTTGGTCAATCTCATCATGCATTATATAGCTCCTTTGCATTTGGCTTGTTGGCCTTGAGAGTATGAGTGTGTAGCATGCCATGCTTGCTTCATTTTTGATAGTTTGGAACCATCTAGCATGTTATTTCAGACTTTTCAGTGTGCTTGTATGCATGTTTTAGTTGCCTCTTTAATGCTTTAAAAGCATGTGTTGAATACTCCATGTTTTGGTCATGTTGTATGCCTTTGTGCTTGAGCCTCTTAGATGCCATCTAGGTGCTCCTTAGGCTTTGTTTAGGTCTTCTTGTGACCTGTTTCGAGTCCCCTTAGCCTTGTGAGGCTTGGTGGACTTGGCCTTGGTTTAAGCCTTCATGGCTTGTTTCAAGACTTGGGCCATTTGTTGCATATTTGGCTTGCTTTATTGCATGGTTTGGCCTCATGTTTTGCATGAATTTCAGAGTTTTCCATGCATGCTTTTAGCCCATGTTTGGCCTCTTTAAGTGCGCTTGAATGTTGCTTATTTATGCCTTGGGTTTGGTACCTTAACATGTGCATTTGTGCATGTGTGTTTGTCCCCATTCTAGGCATTTTGGCTACTGATTTTTGGGCCTTTTAGAGTTGCCCAATCCATGTATAAGACCATCCCCCATTGGTTTGCATGCTTGCTTGTGTGCCTTGCATAAGTGCATCACATTGTTCACTTTGCATGATAGATAACATGCTTAGGGTTGCATCATATTCGCATGCATGTTAGGCCTCTTGAAGTGAAGTATGATAGAGGTTTGGCACCCTTGTTTGCTTGATTGCATTGCATGCATTTGAAATTAAGATTGCACTCTCGGTTCTTTGGGCCATCGTGCATAGAAATGCGTGATTGGTGGTCCGAGAACCGAGGCACATCCCCCTTTGAGTCCAAAATATGATAAGGATTGTGTTTGGTGCATACATGCTTTGAATCACATTGCCATGCATTTTGTTGCCCTCTGCTGCTGTGAGTTGCAGGTTTAACAGGCATTTTGTGCCGACCGGCACTGTTTAGTGCCGACCGGCAGTGAACTGGCAGCCGATATCTTCACTCAGTGCCGGTGGCCACATCCTTCAGCCGGTGGTGTTGTACCCCAGCCGGTGGTACTCCCCAGTGCCCTTAGAGGCACTCCTGGGACTTTGGTGATTTTCAGAGAAGGATAGCAGGGAAAACAGAGGCACACTTGCATGACAGTGCGATTCTGAACGAATCCCGGGCGCGCGACGCATTTGGGCCCTCCTCTCGAGGCATTTACTGTTTTAATTAGATTAATCATTTGTCTAATTAATTTAGTGAGTTTGTAATATTTAATTAGCTAGAATAGTTAATTATTTATTAATTTCTGTATTATTATTTTGGTCCCTCCGAGTGAGGGCAAAAATGTAATAAGTGTGTGTGAGTGGATGTATGTCTTCCAACCCCCACTTCTTTCTATCCCTTTTATTTACCTGCTTACAATGGTAGATTAGGGCATGTCCAGTTAGCATATCTTATGCAATGCATGTGTGCATTCATGCATTTGTTTACATGCATCGGGCTCGGCACATCATACAAACTGCATCGTAATTTCAATTCAAAATTGAATACGTGATAGTTGTTGCATCTCATGTGCCATGTTTAGGGTTAGCCGAGCCTGTTTAGATTACACTCCTGTATGTATTACATTAGCCACTTAACATTGAACTAGGTCACGCATGTTTGCTAACTAGTTTACTGTTTTGGCACGGAGTACGATGTAAGTATTTTTGCTTTAGCATAATCACATGTGTGTGAATGTTTGCCATGACAATAGGATTGCCATGCGGCTAAATGCTTATATGTGATATTACTGTTTGAATGCCTGTGGGTGGAGGTTGGATTGCCTGAGTTGGAACAACTCGTTGAAATCCGAATTTTAGCCTACTCGCGAGTAGCACAAAAAACCAACACGTTTTTCGAGACAAAACGGATACGCAATGTGTATTTCCAAATTAGGCAATCTAGTCTATACTTTTGTGTTGTGCGCATCACATAGTAATTCTAGGCTAATAACTGGAATAAGAACGCATAAAGTTTTCAAAAACGGATATCACGGTTAGTAGAGGCCGGTCTTCGGACCGGGCGAAAGGGGGTGCTCATAGCTGACCTTCCCCGATCGTACCCAAGCTCCCGAGCCAAGTCACTTTGGTGATGACGGACACGTGGCCTTCGGCACCGAGTCAGGGTTTCCTAAATTTCCCATTTTAAAAATATTTAGGTGGCGACTCTGTAATCTGGCAAAGCAGTCCATGTTTGGCACTACTTTTTCAAAAATCAGTTTTTCTTCAAAACGATTTGCCGGATTCGGACTCTTTGGTTCAGATTTAGAACCGCGACGAAAATCGAGTCCGAACTGTAGCCGAGGTCCCCCGCGGACGTGCTACAACTGGGTTAGTGAAGATTATCAATGGTGTGGTGCATAGAAGGAAATATGACATAAATGTTATATAACCGCTATGACTCACATTGGTGATCTGAAGTAATCACAGTATTATAGTCTCTAATATATCTGAACTTATTGGTTATTTTTAAAATTTCGTGATCACATGTCAAAGTTTTTAGTGTGGAATCCAGTGAGTAAATTTTTTTATAAATTGCATATTTTTGGCAAAAAAAAAAAACTCATAATTGCATCATAATCGGCTTCATGAGCCAAGTGAAAGAATGTTAAATTTATTTTCTGGTGTGGCCCAATAGCCTACATATCTTTTACATGTTTTATTTTATTTGGACTCTACAATTAGATAAAGCCAATATTTGAGATAAAGTTCAGTAATTAGAATTTTAAATATGAGATAATTACTCTTGTAAGATAAGAAGGAAACCTTGATGGACATGAATTCTTCTGATAGAGTTTATCTGGCCCTCTTCTCTTCTCTATATAAGGATGGGTGACTACCCTTTCATAATATGAGTATTTTTCCATCACTCAAAGTTTTATAGTCATCCTAATTAAGAGAAACTGAGAGAAAAAGGTGAGCCAAGAATTCAAGGTTCAACTATTAGGGGTATTTTCTCAACTTCTCTAATTCAATGGCTGACAAAGGTATATTCGTTTTATTTTTGAGATATATTAAATTCAAGATCCTGTAAGGTTCTATCAGAACTGGCCCTGGGCAAAGGCCATTAAGGCCTGTACCTTAGGCCCCAAAAAATTGGCCCAAAATAGGGTCCCAAAATTTAGAAAAGTATTATAGCATATTACAAATATAAATAGGCACAAATTATTTTTGTTGTTTTAGGACCAATCTAAAGGACCAACAAATATTCTTTTGAGCCCATATTTGTTCATAAGTGTGGTTTGACCCAATTGAAATTAAAATAGATACAAAATGTTGGTGGTCCTTAAATGAGAAACACTACATACGGGGGATTCTATTTACATCCAAAAAATCATTAAGTACGCCCAATTTCTAAATACACCCTGTTTAATTATTTAAAATTTCTATTTTACTCTCATTACACCCTATTATTTTTTTCCAAATTACCCTCAAGGTAAACCCAAATAATAAATAATAAAAAAACTAAAAAAGCTAAATTATTTCAAAAACTTTTCAATACAGAAAATAATTCTCAAATACAGAAAAAAAAACAAAAAACAAAAACAAAACAAAACAAAACTTATAAACACATAAGCATTATAAATACAGAAAAAATCAAACTTCTACATAAGCATTATAAAACTTTTCAATTCACCCAAAAATATATATATATAACTTTTCAATACAGGAAAAAAAAAAACGTTAAAATTATAAATTATCCACAATAATGCTTATGGAAAAGTAAAAACCAAGCTTATAAGCACATAAGTATGAAGCACTAACAAAAAAGAATAATTCTCAAATAATGTACTATATGATCTTCTTCTTCTTTTTATTCTTCATGGTCTCCGTTTTCTTTCATACTTGTTTGTTAATGCTTCAATGCTTCCCTTTCTCTCTGGTTTTCTCTCTTACTTGTTAACTCTGCATTTCTTTGCTTCCTCTTCTATCTGCTTTTTCACATTTTTGTTTTCCAACTTATATTAGACATTTTTCCTGTATAAAAACCTCATGTAAACATGCAATGTGTGTGGGGGGGGG